>JAREYC010000008.1:61155000-61755000 GCA_030015325.1 Cryptoblepharus egeriae | reverse complement strand
TTCAGGTGACAGAAGGAACTCCCAGAATTCCATGCTTCAGGCCCAGCAGTTGGGGAGGAATGTTGCTGAGTCAGCAATTCTCAATGCAAAGTATAGGGAGGAAAACGCGTTGCGCCCCTTTTCACCCCCTTCCCTTTGGAATTTCCGAAAACCGGTTCTTAGTGCACCCCTCCGGCACGGAAGGAACACCCACCCCAAATTTCACGCTTATAGGCCCACCGGTTTTGGCAGGCCGGTGATGAGTGAGTCAGTCAGTCAGTGAGTGACTTTTCTCTTTTATATATATAGATAATAAACTGTTAAATTTAATACTGACCTATACTTATAATCAAAATACTGTACTGTATTTACTTAAATCTAATGTGCCATTGAATCTAATGTGCACCCTGATTTGGAGACTATCCCATAAATCCGGAAGCCAGATGCACGGTGCTGCTATGGCACCTTCCATACGTTAAGACTAGAGGGTGCCGTAGCTGTGTCGATGCATCTGGCTTCAGGATTTATGGGTAAGGCTGCAATCCTAAGCACTCTTTCTTGTCAATAGTCAAGTACTATTGACCACCATGGGACTTCTAAGTACACATGGGATTGCACTGTTCAATCCTAAGTACACTTAGGATTGCACTGTTAATTCAGCTGAAAAAGTGAGCATTAGATTCAAGTAAAGAGAATATTTCTGTCTTTAAAGAATTTAAAGAGTGTTACTGTTTTGTACATTGTCAGAGTTTATGGGCTAAGAAGTCATTCCTGGATACAAATAAGAAACAGAACAGACGATGATTGTTGAGATATTTCTTGCCCAACCACATGAATACGAAGCAAGAGGAGACCTTACACTTATCATAGAGCTGAGGCTGCAATCCTGGGAGTAAGCCTATGTTTACTTACTCCTGGGAGTAACCCTATGTTTTAGTTCTGCAAACTGTATAGAATACTTTGCTAGTATCAAAGACACCCCAAGTGGTTGGTGGTATATTAAAGAGCTAATCAATCAAGGTTTGCCTGTTTTTGACTAAAATTGTGCTGGAGTGACAAAAAATCTCAGTAAGAGATTTTTAGTGAACTATCACATTTGAACATCCATGACTGTTAGGCTACAATCCAGAGTAACTATGGGACCGTTTACACTGATGTAGTTATGGTGCCACCTCTGAGAATCCTATGGGAAATGTATAGAGCAATCTAGATTAAGTGCCTCTTACGTCTTCCCATAATAACTCTGGATTGTAGGGTTAGTTGCCGAAAAATTTCATGTCTGGGCACAAGGAATTTCACAAGAAAACCCTGTCCAACCGTGATAACACTGACACCTGAACTTATGATATCATTGTTTGATGAGCTGGTCCTGTAGTGCTCCTGACACGTGCACTCTTTTCCCCTGAGCGGTGGATCTGACCCTAATCCTAAAATCGGGGGAAGGCAAGTGCAGGAAGACATTCAATGAAACGTATCTGTGAACACATCGTCCATGGCTTGAACAGATGTGATCACTGCAGTACTTGGCAGCCGGGGTCACATTAACAATGTATATTCCAAGGGTACCAGATATGTAACCTTCCAGATCCAAACACTGTGTCTAAGACAAAGCAAAAACAATGACAGGTTAGCAGGCATTGTTAGCAGCAGCCCAAGCCCATCAGGTGCTTATTGTTGCAATCCTAAACACACTTTCCTGGGAGTAAGACCCACTGAACACAATGGGGCTAACTTTTGAGTAGACATGGTTAGGACTGTGCTCCATGGAGGTACTAATTTCCACCACGTATCTCCCAGCCGCACCATTCAAAGTCCACCCTCCCCATATGACAACACATACTATCTTCATTTTCTTCTTTGTCATCACTGCTCTTCCTTTTTTTCCCAATTGGTGAAGCCAAATTGGTGGAGAAGAAGTCATATGGAGGGACAGAGAGGCACTGAATTAAAGTGACACTATTAATGGGTATGTTATACCGTGTTTCCCCTCTTCTCCATACATTTTCTGGAGAAGCAGTAAGTAGAGAGGTGGGCACGTTTTCTCTGGTCTGGAGCACTCTTTCTCTCAACCACATGCACCAGCCAAACTGACACTAAGTGCAATCCTAACCATATCTAAGAAGTAAGTCCCATTGTGTTCAATGGGACTTACTCCCAGGAAAGTGTTTTTAGGATTGCAGCCGAAATTGTGTAGCGAAAGAGCTTTGTGGCACTTTCACAACCCTCTTGGATTTATGCAAGAGTTTTGAACTAGCATACGGGACTCTCTGGATTGGCCCATCACTTACCCTTCCTGTAGAAAACGATGCATCTCCCCAAAGGACAACTCCTGCTGCACCCAAAGTAGCACTTTCACCAATACTGCTCACTAAGTCCTCCTGGAAAATAAGAAATGAACATGTATAACAACCTAGAAAAGTGGTTCCCAAATGTTTCAGCACAAGGACCCACTTTTTAAAACAATACTCGAACTGGACCCATCTAGTTCTGCAAGATAAAAAATAAAAATAAAGTTTCCCTTTTCCAGCTCTTCAAGTCCTGTTTTTACCCTTTTACAATGGTGGTGGCAGGAGCTGCCTTCTGGAGCGTTTGTTCATCAGATGCTCCATGTTCATCAGATCAGGACCATTCTGGTGGCCCTTCCAACATTGTGTGCCCTTGGATATTCATGGAGACACACTTGTTTACTTGAGCATAAATGTGCACATGCTGCTCCGTTTTGGTTTCCATAGAGCTCAAGCATTTTCTGTGTCAAGCTATCAACTTGTCCGTTTTATGGCCCAGCAAAAATTGAGTTGCTGTACAAATGTCAGTGCTTTTGGGTTTGCTCGCAATGAGTCATGCAGAGAAATGGAAGGGTAAAGGGCAGTACTTTGTTCCCAGAGCCAATACAGAAGATTATTATCTTCCTTTATAGACCCTGCACATTCGCCTGTGTGATTTTGTGCTCCTGGATGATTAAACCATCCAGGAAAATTATGAAAACCCCACAATCCATATGGTCTCAACAATTTAGCCAGAAAAAGAGTGTTGTTCAAAAACTTCTTAGCACCATTTTCAAATTCCTTCATGGCGGTGTCTTGAATTGTCTGGGGGGTCCAGGTTGGATGCCGACTTAGAACAATATCGGTAGACCTAGTTTGGTAAATGGTTTTGTCACCCACATTCCATTTCCATAGAGGTTGCCAACCTTCCCACCCAATGTTTCCAAGTCCTCTGAACATCCTCCCTGGTATAATTCTTCGAATACCATTTTCTGTTGCGAGGAGGTGCTGATTAAGATTCCCAATCTGTGGGATCCCTCCGTTGATAGAATTTCCCGCATTGTCAATATAGGGAAAGGACCCCAAATTGTTAAAATCAAATTTTGTCACGACAGACCCGTTCAAAGTTTCGAGGGTATTTGCAACAATGGAATAAGGGTTGAGTTCTAAAGTCACGTTGAATTGTCTCCAACAGGATTCACAAGGAGTGTTCCAAACCACTGAAAAAGGATTCTTAATTATCACTGGATCGCTTGCTGGCTTGATTTTGATTCCATCAACAATAAATGCCATAAGTGTGATGTATTTAATGCACGGATGCCACATACTCTGCAAGGAAGATTTCCTAGAAGAGAAGGAAGAATCACATAAACCACTTAACCAACACCGATATGTATTTTTCCTTATGTCTTTTTAATGAACACATAATGTGCATGAGGTTTTAATTATTTTATGAAATTCAAAAATTGTGAAATTCAGATATTTTCCCTGCAAAATCTCAAAGATAATTTTTTTAATGGTTGCAAATGTTTGTTGCACACCAGAAGGGATTCCCATATCAGAGTTTATTTATTTAACTCAAAGTGTGGATTCAGATTTGAAGTTTATCTGATTTTCTTTGACACCCAGGTATGTTGTTCATTCTGGTTTCCCTTAAACGCTCTCAAGCACCAATCCAGCACCACCACTAGTGCTGGTTCTGCACTGGTGTATATACTTACCATCTTTCTCATAGACTCAAGGCAGTTCTCCTCAGCAGGCTGACCATAAACTGCCTTGAATCTATAAGAAAGAGAGTAAATATATATTCTGTGACTGCGTAGGAACTGATAGAGCTCCCCAAGTCCACTTTTCGGAGTTTCAGGAGTTCGTTAGCCATAGGGTGCAATCCAGCGTAATTATGGGGAGTCCTTGCTCCAGTGTAAGAAGGCACTTCTGCACCATTCCTGGGGGGTTAGGACAGTGCACAGGTATGTGTCAGCCTACCCACACCACCACAGGAATGGGAAGCGTTTCAGCCTAAATTGGTTAAGATTGCACCCTAAATGGCTTCTGATACCACAGTGTTTAAGAACCACTGTGATAGGCACTATAAAGTCAATAAACGGTCTTGCTTAACACAGTTTTTCTTAATATATCAGACCAACAACTCTTCTAGCAAATAAGTAGATAATGTTAACCCACAATGAACTACATCAGTAGTCTTCAAAATGGGGTCTGGACCCTTTTGGGGTCTCAATCTCAGGTCAGGGATTGCAAATGGGTGGGATCCACCATCTTGGAATCTGGCACTGGGTTTTCCTGGGAGTAAGTCTCATTGAATACAATGGTACTTACTTCTGATTAGACATGAACATCCCAGTACGTTTGATAGGGGGATACTGGACAGATTTTTTTATTTGAAAAGGATCTCTGAATTCCACTGAACTACATGGTACATCAGTGAAGCACAGACAATAAGAGGGAAATTTTTGTAATTTGCAATTTTTTTCTTGTGTTAGATTATATTGATAATATAATTGATAATATTCCCTTGGGAAGGTTTTGGGCTCAATGGGGAAGGGCATCCCCTTAGTTTTATTCATGCTGATAGACATTGCCTACAATCAAGGAAAAGGTCCTCATGGAAGAAAGGTCCTACTGGAAGTATATTCAATAAGTATATTGATCGAAGCCGAAAGTTCTTATTAATTCAATAAAAAAAAATCAATCTCATCCTTTGCCTCATTCTCTGTGCACTGTGATATGTCTTCAATTAACACTTTCAATTTATTTGTTAAATCATAGAGTATTTACACATCTTTAAAACGTTTCCATTAGCACCAACAACTCTTCATAATGTTGATCATGATACATTTAGATCGAAGCATCCTATCTCAACAATGTTGGGATTGCAACGAAACAATTAATTGTGGGAAATACTGTCCACAGACTGCACTCCGGAGATATTTGAAGTCTTCATCAGCCTCTATTGATACCTGAAATGTGAGGTTGTTTATGCCGATCTACTGATGAAGGTAGCGATGATACGTACCTCAAAAGTGCCAATCAGGACAAAAAAGATAGGCAGAGCAATTTATGGTCACTACCGCTGCAGCATTTATAGTTGCCTCCTACAAGGTGTGCAAAACTAATGATATTCTCACTCAATCTGTAAAATGTACATAATGTGCATGTGTGGGGGTTCACCTGCAAGATCTGGACTGAGTGTACAAAGAACTAAAGGTTAGCGCACTGTGTTCAAGACATAACCTTACTGTGTTCCAATCCCTGTGTTCCTATCTGGGTTGCTTTTTTTTAGATTTGTTGTTAAATTTTAAATCAGATAATAGAAAACTAGAAAGTTAACATATTTTCAAAGGACATACAGATGTTTGGCTAAACACTGAAAACCAAAGGCAAAGAAAAAGACATTAAGGGCAAAATCCAGAGTAATTACGGGGAGTCCTTGCTCCAGTGCAAGAACAACTTACTCTGGATTCCATAACGAATTTCCCATAGGTTTTCACTAGGTGGTGCAATAACTATGGGTGACATAAAAGGCAAAATCCAGAGTAACTATGGGGAGTCCTTGCTCCAGTGTAAGAACAACTTAATCTGATTGCAATATGAATTTCCCATTGGTTTTCAGTAGGTGGTGCAGTAACTATGGGTGCATGTAAAGTCTCTTACGTGCTCCCTTAGTTACTCTGGATTTGGGGGTAAGTTAGTGTCTAAACCTAAAGACCCCAAAGTTGATGTCACATAGTTATACCAGTAAGCCCCAAGATGAATTTCTGCTTATTATCAATTCTGGCCAATTTATTTGGACCTTGGACAGTGGTTACCACTTTTTTAGAAGACAGCTAACTTATACTACTGGGGTATTATTTGCAAATCCCCATTTGGCCAACACTCCTATACATTGAATTGGGTGGTGGATTCTTTTGTAAGATTCTTTGGTTTCCCTGCATGGTTTCTGTGGCTCTCCGTTTAGGGAGCCGCTGGCCTATATTATTTAAGGATTGTTCTATTCATATGAGTTTGCCTGCCCACTAAGTAGGAATAAAGTAGGACTGGGCTGTTATATTACTGATCATATGCTGTTTCTCCCTTGCCCTTCTCCCCCAAATTCCATCAGCCAAGAATATAAGATAAAAGTATACCAGCTAGTTTTGATCAGGCATTCAAAACTAGCTGCTTTATGAATTCATGTGCAAAAGTACTTAATATTAAACCCCTTATATATACAAGTAGTTGTAATGTGGCAAGGAGAATGAAAGAGGGGTGTATCTCGTGGCAATCAAGTGGACTGGATCCTATCCCCTTTATTGCTTCTTCTCCACTCTGTTTGTCTACCAGGACATGCAAGGGAACAATTGCCCCCTTACCCCAATAACAGGGGTACCCTCTTATGCATTGTAAGGGGTACCCTTACCCCAATAAGACCCCCAGTGGCCAAAAGTCTTCCACAAGATGCAGTGAAAGTCACACTGTGCCACTGAATTGTCATGTGAGGACTTAGTAAGTTGTGGGTTGTCAGTGTCAGCCAACATGTTAGCACCCAGTTTTGTTGCCACAGGTATACTCAGCAGCAAGTAATTCGGCTATGGGCAAAATCCAGAGTAACTATGGGGAGTCCTTGCTCCGATGTAAGAACAACTAACTCAGGATTCCAATACGTGTTTCCCATAGGTTTTCACTAGGTGGTGCAGTAACTATGGGTGCACGTATAGTCTCTTACGTGCTCCCATAGTTACTCTGGATTTGGGGGTAAGATTACATTCCAGAGAAACTACAGGACCGTTTACACCAACAGTTACGGTGCCACCTATGGGGAAACCTATGGAAAATCCAGAGTAAGTGCCTCTTACATCTTCCCATAATTACTCTGGATTGTAGGGCCAATCAGTACAAAACATTGATCAAAATCATTAAAGTACTGAGTATCACCTTTCCAGAAGGTAGCGTCCTTGTTTGCTAAGCTGAAAGGTCAGACATAAGAACATTTTAAAACAATTGTGGAAAACCAAGCCTTCATAGATAACGGCAGGTTCTCAGGTTGGACACTTTGGTCATCAATACACCTTCAGTGTACCTAACTCCAACTTCTATAAGGATCTTATAAGGATCTTTTGTACCCACATGTCCACCTGTTACTCTTTCATCCCACCTATTTCTTGTAGTTCCAGGAAGAAGGTAACTCAATGACGCCCAATTTCACAGTCCTTGAAAACCTCAGCAGCTCAACCACATTTCAAATCCACCTTTGAATCACTATGAGCACAAGCCTAACCATGTCTACTCAAAAGTAAGCCCCATTGCGTTCAATGGGTCTTGCTCCCAAGAAAGTATCTTTAATATTGCAGCCTATATCCTTTGCCTGGTTTTTCTGGCAATCCATGGGACCCTCTGTTTGTTTGATGAACAAACTTCACAGGTTCATGCACTTTTGATGGGCTCCCCCTCAGCAGACCCCCAAAGTTGTGGATGTGATGAAAAGGTAGGGTTTTATATGGAAAAACCTCTATATGGAAACATGCCTTGGGTTTCCTTTTTTTAAGGAGGAAAAATGGGATACAAATCAAATAAATAATATGATGACAGACCCCAAATCCAGAGTAACAACGGGAGCACATAAGAGACTTTACGTGCACCCGTAGTTACTGCACCACCACATGAAAACCTATGGGAAATTCATATTGGAATCCAGACTAAGTTGTTCTTACACCGGAGCAAGGACTCCCCATAGTTACTCTGGATTTTGCCCAGATAAAGATTTGAGTCAGGGTTAAAGCTGATCAGGATTAGGAGATTCACACTGAAGGAATCCACCAATGAAAAGGAAGGATTTGTTCATGTTTCTGTTCTTTATTACGTGATTTATGATTTTGAAAAAAAAACAAAACAACACAAGAACGGATAGGATCGCAAAGTTATATTGCCAGGAACAGAGTGATGTTTTGTACTGAACACAGTGGACTCATCTTTTGTACTTTGCACACTCGTTCAAGACCTTGTACATGAACCTCCACCCACTCACACACCTTTTGCAGATTATGTCAGGATGTCATTAGTTTTGGACACCTCGTGGGTGACTATAAATGCTGCAGCAGTTGCAACCATAAGTTGCTCTTCCTACTTTCGTGTCCTGATTGACTCTCTAGAGGTAAGTACCATTGCTACCTTCATCAGTAGATCGGCATAAACAACCTCAAATCTTAGGTGTCAAGAGAGACTTCAAAAATCCCTGGAGTACAGTTTGTGAACAGTATTTCCCACAACCAACCATTTCACTACAATCTCAAAACTGCTGGAACATGATACTTCCAATCAATTTATACCTTTTGATCAATCTCACAAAAGGATGTGTTCGACAAACTTTACTGGACACAAAGTTTCCCACAATAAGAGCAATCCTGTAATTCTAGCGGATGTTTTAACGATGAGTAAATAATACTCAATAAATTGAAACACACATCCGTTATTACAGTGCACAGCATAAGAGGCAAAGGATGAAACTGATCTATTAGTTATGGATTCCTATAGATAAGAACATTTGAACCTATCAGTTTCCTTCCCAGGGATAATACTATTTATTTAATTTATATACTGCCTGTAGTCTGCCAGGGATAACAAGAAACTGTTTCTTAGGCTGCAATCCTAAGCACACTCTCCTGGGAGTAAGACCCATTGAACAGATGGGGCTTTACTTCTGAGTAGACATGGATAGGATTGCACCCTTAGTCGATAGGAAGACTAACACAAAACACAATACTTCCTCACTGAGCCCAGTGATCTCTCAAGTAAATATTATCGAACAAAAAATCAGAAATCATACAGTTTACCAAAATATTGAAGAAAAAGAGAAATTGGGAATAAATTACACTCAGATAAATGGATGCCGTTCAGACATTTAAGAGTGATTCCTGTTTAATTCAGATCGTCTAACCCTTTTCCCTTCTGTCAAAGCCCAAAAAGGAAATTGACATTAAGTTCAACCCTCCCTTTCTCCAGTAATTCCAGGATGGGGTGACATTAATTCTGGAATGTATTAAGGCAGTTCATCATGTAGTGAGATTATCTTCTCAGTTGCTAGAACACCCTTGAGATTGATACACAACTCATGTTGGAAAACACAGCCACATCCAACACACAACTTTAATTCAATACTAAAGAGTTCGAGCATATCAGTGTTAGCACCATACAATGGGGTTGGAGTGTCCAAAGGATTGTGATTCCTATATATCCACCCTCTGAAGATACTCTGAAGTATCTGAGGGATACTATCCCTACAATACAGAGTAACTACAGGAGCACATAAGATACATTTACATCAACAAAGTTATGGCACCACTTAGTGAAAACCTATGGGAAATTAATATTGCAATCCAGAGTAAATTGTCCTTATGTAGGAGCAAGGACTCCCCATAGTTACTCTAGATTGGGCCCTATGAAGATACTTGGCTTCACAGCCCTTGCTTGTGGATGGTGACTAGGACATTCTCAGGGCTTGCACTCGAGTCATTGAGTACACTTAACAGGAGCACATGTTTCCTCTAAACCTATTAGGGTGCAATCCTAACCAACTTTCCGGCAATGAGGAAAGGACAATGCAAATCCGATGGAAAGGAACAAACACTGCCTTACATTGAGAAGGCCTTTTGTGATTACTCCTCAAATGTAGGATATAGCTCATGCCCCAGCATCACAGCTTTGCCAGTGCTGGAAAGTTGGTTAGGACTGCACCCTTAACTTCTCATTACCAAAATACTTTCCATGGATAGAGTACCATTTCATTGCTGTACACACTATTTTTATTTTTGTATTTTATTTTTGAACATTTGGCATCCTGTTTTGACACTTATATGAAGGAATCATTTTTTGTAAAATCTTTCATAGGCACTTTGGTAGCTTTATGGAGAAGAAAGTGATCATTATTTAAAATTTGTAGTTATGAGAAATAGCCGTGTCTTCTCCGGCAAGCAGGAATCAATGAAATCAACAAGCAGAACAAGCAGGTCTCTGTTTCAGTACCATGGAGAGCTCTGGTGCTTCTATGCTCTCTGCCACACCCAGGTCCCATCTCTCTTCCTCAAATGCATGCATGTCTACTCAGGAGTAACACTATATAGTCAATGGGTTCTACCATCTCTGGCCTCCCAGTTTGCAGTCCTTCACTCCACCCCATCGTTTTTTATCTTTTGCTAGTGCTTAGGGAAGCATGAGGTTTTTGCAATGGAAGAAGCTACGTAGTTATCCCAAACATTTGGACTCAGAATGGGCTGCCTCCTGGGCATCCTGACTGGCAATCATATGCATATCTAAAAAGAAAAGGTGCCCCACAGGCAGGGTGACCAGATGACTGAACCTAAAAAGAAGGACAAGGTCTTGGACTCCTCTCAGCCAGGCCTTACCGATGGACAATGCCACATGTGCCTATTCATCAGTAAAGCCACAATATTGGGCACTGTCGCTGTGGGTGGCGCAATTGGTTAAGACACTGTGCCTGTTAACCAGCAGGCCAGGGTTCGAGACCCGGGTCGGCCCCACAAGACAGGGTAAGCTCCTGTCCTTAGCCCAGCTCTGCGACGCAGCTGGAACCAATCGTATCGGCTCTGCCTTTCCATTGGGCTATTTCAGCGGCTTGGAGAGGGCTTGAGTAACAGCCTATCCTCCATATCAATCTACCCAGGCCTTCGTGCTTTGCATGCAGTGTCAGCATGGAGCATGATACCATAGTCTTTCAAGATTGATGGATGCCAAGAGCTCAATTCATATTTTTAATTTTTAGTTTTTTGGCCATAGTCTTTGATAGGAAGAGATATTTCAAAACCAATTTTTGCATTGGATTCTGCTCTTCAACATGTGATATGATGCTCTTCAACATGTGACATCCTACAACATGTGACATGATGGGGTACTGCACACCATTGCAAAGTTCCAAAATGAAGCCAAAATGGTGGATAATGTAGCCTTTTTGGAGGACACCCAGACAGGAGGCTAAAAAACAGGTCAAATCCGGAAAAATCCGGTCATATGGTCACCCTGCCCGCAGGATGCCCTGCAAGTTATGAATGACTCCACCAGTGCTCATCCCCATTACAAAGCTGAAGAGCCAGCATTGTCCAAAGACATATCCATGGTCATGCAGTCACCATGACCATTGCAAAGGCACACAGAACTCTGTTATCGTCCCACTGAAGTATTATTTATTGATCTACTTGCATTTACACACTTTTGAACTGCTAGGTTGGCAGGAGGTGGGCAAGAACCAGGAGCTTACTCCATAGTGAGATATGTGGGTCTCAAACAGCTGATCTGCCCAACTTCAGGTGGACAAGCACAGCATCTTTAATCATTGAGCCTCCACAACCCAGGCATGCATGTCTACTCAGAAATAACTCTCATTATAGTCAATGGGTTTTCACATATAGTATGTATTGATCTGTCTGCACTTCCAGTTTCCAACCTGATATTGGTCCTTCATCAAGACCAAGCTCAGAGCTGCTGCTTTGGGTCAGGATCATGACATCATCAACTAAGATTTCTTGCTTATAATTCCCATTCCGCTAACAGGATATAAAAGCTGGTCCATGTACATCTTTGCGCTGCAGGATTAGGGCTATAGTCTTCAAAACTACACAATCACTAAACAGTGTGTTGTGCCTCTGTATCATTGCCATGCAAAACAGAAGGACTAAACTGGAAGTGATGTAAAGATTTGACATGTGGCTTTGAGAAAGACCCTAAGAACAGTGTCCAAAAGACAGGGGTGTTGATGTGCACAGCATTATGTTGTGCATGGCAGGATGATGAGCATGAGGGATATTGCACATGGTGGATTGTTGCACATGGTGGTGATGCGCATGGCAGTGATGTGCATGGGAGATTAATGCACATGGGGGTTTGATGCACATGGGGGGTTTGATGTGTGGGATGGTGAATATAGGGTGGTGGTGTGCAGGGAGGATGTTGCACATGGGGTTTGTTGCGGATGGGGGGACGGTGCACATGCGAGGTTGCTGTGCATGGGATAGTGCACATGGGGTTGTTGCACGTGGTGGGACTTGGGAGTCATGCACATGGGGTGGTGGGGTGCATGGGGGATGTTGTACAGGGGGTGTTGCGCCCGGAGGATGATGCACAGTGGGGGAATGGCATACAGGGGGAATTTTACTTCCGCAACACGGGTTCATTTTCACTAGTCTATATATATATATATATATATATATATATATATATATATATATATATATATATATATATATATATATATATATATATATATATATATATAAACTGAAAAGTCACTCACTGACTCATCAATGGCCATCCGAAACCACCAGGCCTAGAAGCATGAAATTTGAGAGGAATGTCCCTTCTATGATGGAGGCACCCAGTAAGAACCAGTTTTTGGAAATTCCAAGTGGAAGGGGGTGAAAAGGGGCATAACACATTTTCCTCCCTAGACTTTACATTGAAGAATCCCTGTTCAGGGATGCTCTGCTCCAATGCTGGACCTGGAAGCATGAAATTTGGGGAGTGTATTCCTTCTGTGATGAGAACACCTACCATGAACCAATTTCTAGAAATGTAACCCCTAAGGATCTGAATGCATTTTTGGCCTTTACTTAACATTGAAGACTGACAGATCATCATCCAGTTGATGCACTGGGAGGGAGGGCGCACAGAGGATGATGGTACACATGGGGTGTGGTACACATGGAGGATCCACAAGGGGGTGGTGTACATAGGGGGTCTTGTGCATGGGGGGTTGTTGTGCATGGGAGGGCACTGCACATGTGATGATGGTGCACATAGGGGGTTGGTGCATATCGGAGGGTGGTGTGCATGGGGGGATGGTGCGCATGGGGGATGATGCGCATAGGGGGATGGTGCACATGGGGGTTGGTGCACATGGGAGGGTATTGCGCATGGGGGTTGATGTGCATGGGGAATGATACACACTGGGGGAGTGCTGATGCGCATGGTGTGTTGATGTGCATGGGGCGGAGATGTACATGGGGTGTTGATGCGCATGGGGAGATGATGCACAGGGGTGTTGAAGCACATGCGGTTGTTGTGCAATGGAGGGATGGTGTATGGGGGGAATTTTACTCCCACAATGCGGATATGTTATTGCTAATGTACAAATAAAATTCTAAGACACAAAACATTCTGACTGTATTGGTCACTCTTTTTTTCTGTTCATGTGTCTCCCCCTGCCCTTTACTTTGAGGAATTTGGTTCCAGCAGAATATGTGGCAACTGCGGATTAAATATATAGTAATTTCTGCATTCATTGTTGGTGGAGACATATTGAAGCATGCAACAAAACCTATGGTCCCTGGGAAGCCTTTCATGGTGTTTTGGAATGCTCCTACTGAACCTTGCCGACGGCGCTACAGGGTGGATTTAGATCTCGAAACATATGGGATTGTTGCAAATCCCAATCAAACTTTGAGTGGATCAGTAGTAACAATCTTATATCACAATCGTATGGGGTACTATCCATATGTTGAAAAAGGGACAATCTACCATGGTGGGATCCCACAAAACCAGGATATTGACCAGCATCTCACCAAAGTAAAAGAAGATATTAACAAAGCCATACCAAGGAGGATGTTCAATGGACTTGGAGTCGTTGACTGGGAAAACTGGAGACCTCTGTGGATAAGAAACTGGGGGGACAAAACCATTTACAGAAATCTATCTATGGATCTTGTTCGAAATCGGAACCCAACCTGGAATGATGCGCAAATTCAGGGGGTGGCTAAAGACGAATTTGAAAATGCTGGAAGACAATTCATGGAACGCACTCTTGCTTACCTAAACGAAATAAGACCATATGGATTTTGGGGTTTCTATCTATTTCCAGACTGCTACAATCACAATTACCAAGTAAATCCAACTACATACACAGGCCAGTGCCCACCCGTTGAAATAGGCCGCAATGAAGCTCTTTATTGGCTCTGGAAAAAAAGTAGTGTCCTTTACCCTTCCATATATCTGCACCATACTCTGAAGTCAAGCCCAAATACAGTGAAGTTTGTACGGCATCGGGTCATGGAAGCAATGCGTCTTGCCAAACAGTCTTCTGGGGACCAAGACACACCTGTTTATGTGTACTCAATGCCAGTGTATGTCCACACAAATGATACAATGACACAGGTAAGCAGAGAACCATATGCTGAAATTCTCATATAACCAACTCACATGTTAGTCTTGAGCACAATCCTAATTATGTCTACTCAAAAGGAAGGTTTTGAGTTGACAATTGTGTTCAACTGGTCTAAAGTCTGCAATCCTAAAGACACTTTCCTGGGAGTAAGACCCATTGAATACAATGGGGCTTACTTTTGGATAGACATGGTTAGGATTGTGTTCTTACTCCCAGGAATGTGTCTTTAGGACTGTAGCCTTACTGCCTTGTGCACTTATTCAGATTAGGGACAGATTGTCCCTAGCAGGGATCAGAGGGAGAGTAACTGGCCCTACACACCCCAGCAATGTCTGTTCTAGTGGCTTCTGCTGGTGTTATTTTTTGCATTCTAGATTGTGAGCCTTTTTGAGACAGGGATCCATTACAGTGATACCTCACGTAACAAATTTAGTTTGTTCCGGAGGCATGTTTGTTACGTGAAACATTTACATGAAGCAGATTTTTCCATAGGAAATAATGAAAATTCAGACAATTGGTTCCACAACCCCAAAAATATTCATATAAAGATATTAACTGGATGTAAAAAGGATGACAAAACACTGGAATTGAATTCCAAATATACATTCAATGTGCATGACCCTGTGAAGTCTACTTAGGCTGCAATCCTAAAGACACTTTCCTGGGAGTAAGCTCCATTTAACACAATGGGGTTTACTTCTGGGTAGATATGGTTAGGAGGCTGCAATCCAAGACACTTTCCAAGTGTCTCCCCACTTTCATCCTGAGCCTCTCTCCCCTGCTCCCTTCTGGCTAGCCCTGAGCTGCTTCCCTCTTCTCCACTGCTGTTCTCTCCCTCTGCCCAGCAGACATCCGGCCACAGAAGGAACAGCGCGGAAGTGCTGCTTTCGCCAGGGGCAGGCGCACTAGGCAGCCCTGACGTTTTGTAAAAGAGCTGCCGGCCAGCGCGTCTGCCCCAACTGCCAACGAGTTTGTTTGTTACATGAAGCACAGTTTGTTACGTGAAGCAGAATCCTAGAGAAATTTTTGTTTGTTACGTGAAACATACTTTACATGAGACATTTTACGTGAGGTGCCACTGTAGCTATTAATTTTTTTCATTTTCTTGTAAACCGCTTAGTGAACTTTTCAGTTGAAAAGCGGTATATAAATACTGTCAATAGATAAACTTTGGCTGGAATTTTGGCTGCAGGAAGGCTCCTCAGGATAATGGGACATTACCCTTTCAGCCACACTTTAGGCTTTGCCTAATGTTTAGGTTTTAGGCAAGACCATAAGGCTGCAATCCTAAAGACACTTTCCTTAGAGAAAAACCATTTGAACACATTACTTATACAGTAATTACACATTACTTATACAGAAGCTACAATGCTGCAACTTGGTCACAGAATCAGAGAGTTGGAAGGACCCAGTATGTTATCTAGTCCAATGAATCTAGTTGATTCATTTTGGCAGATTGAGATCTGCTGATCCTGCCCCCTCCTGGGCCCAATCCACTCATCTCTTGCCAATATCACTGCCCACCTTCTGCCTGATCCTCTCTTTTCCTGCCTTTCCCCATCTCTCCATTAGACTTACCTGCTCCAGTGGTCAAGTATGCGAACCCATTAGAAATACTGTGGCCTTCTAACCAGCACTCCTGGCCTGTTTATAGTTATGTGTGTTAAATAGTTTATATATATATATATATATATATATATATATATATATATATATATATATATATATATATATATATACACACACACACACACACACACACAAGTTTATATATATATACAAGTTTATATATATATATATATATATATATATATATATATATAAAACTATATATATAGTTATATAGTTGTGTTATATAGTTATAACGTTTGTGTCACATAATTATTGATGTATTTTGCAAGCCAAAATAAGTTTGCAAATTCAATAAAGTAAATGTGTTCCCAGCAGGAAGCTCTTGCTAGTCTTGAACCTATCATAGAGAGCAGTGGTCATCCCCGTTAGCATTTTCTGAAGACATCTCTGTCATCATGAGGCCAGCGCAACTGAAAGTCAAAATGCATGGAACACTGTTACTTACCCACCGAAGTGGTACCTGATGGTACCAATCAACTGCATTTCCATTCTTTTGAACTGCTAGGTTGGCACAAACTGGGTAAGAGAGAGAAGCTTACTCCATCTTGCAGGACACTGTTCTCAAACCATCGACCTTCAGGTTGACAAGCACAGTATCTAGAACCACTGAGCAACTGCAGCCTCAATAAGGCCATGGGCCCAAACAAGAGTAACTACTGCAGTTCTTGCATCAATGCATGTAAAATTTACTATGGGTTGCTCTGTGAATTTCCCATAGGTTTCCACTAGATGGCGCCGTAACTGCGTCAACGTAAATGCAACTTGCGTTGACGCATGTACTGGTGTAGCTGCTCTGAATTGTAGGGTATGCCTTCATTTATCCATTCTCATTCAGTGAAACGTACTGCTGTAAAAGTAATATTGCACAAGGATATATTATTGCAAAGTGAACTTGTATAGTTCCTTTTACTCCAACTGGAGAAGGTTTATCTTTCAAGATGGTGGCAATTTTGACCAAAATTCCTATACTCAACTCATTGACTTATCTGATCAACAAGTTTACAAGATGATTTTTTTAAAAAGTATTTACAAACCCTCCTGCCTGGTGGACCAGAGGCAAGACTGGAACAATAAAGAGTGAAGGGTAAATAAAGAGTGGAAGAATAAAGAGTGAACAATAAAGATCTCAAGGGCCATGTTGCCCCTTCTTTAGATCCTCTGCATGATGCTCTGCATTTTACGGTTGTTCATCCATTACTTTGCAGGAGGACTTAGTGAGCACTATTGGTGAGACTGCTTCATTGGGTGCAGCAGGAGTTATTCTTTGGGGAAGCTCGTTGTTTGGCAGGTCCCGAGTAAGTGAGTTTGCATTAAGAAATTCCCACAAGTTAAAGGTGGAGGGGGGTAGGAGATGAACAGTTTGTGATGCCTGGTGTGAAAAAGTGAGGTGCTGCCATGTGAGGATGGTGCAGTTTGGATTGTGCAATGGGGAGGTAGGTGGTGGAATGGTACTGCTTTGAGTATCTGATCAGCTTAAGCTGCTAGTAACAGTGCCTGCTATCGAGTAACCTGTCGTTTTCTGTTTTCTCTTAGGACATCTGTGTAATTCTGAGCAATTACGTAAATGGTCTCTTTGGACTTTATCTGGTCAATGTGACCACTGCAGCCAAGATCTGCAGTGAACTGATCTGCTCAAATAATGGGAAATGTCTTCGCAAAATCAGTAATTCTACTGCTTATTTGCACTTGCCTTCCCCCAGTTTTGTTATTAAAGTCAGAGTATATTTTCTTGGGAAGAAAGTAAGTGTGAAAGGAAAACTAAGCAAGGAGGAACTTCAGCAGTGGAAGGACAATTTCATGTGCCAGTGTTATCCAGGTTGGATGGGGTTTTCTTGTGAATTTCCATGTTTCAACTCAAACTATAAGATTTAGAAATAGTAAAGACAATGGGGATTCAAAGCCAAATCCAGTATTTCAGTTCTAAATTCTTCTTAAGGCACGGCACGCTAAAATGATTTTGATCCAAAATGTGGCAAGCATTAATTAATTGATTAGCTGATTGATTGATTAGCTCTTGAATATGTCATAAACTACCAAAAAGTTTCTTCTGTCCTGTAAAACTACCCAAAAATTCTTCTGTCCTGTAATATTAGCCAAGTATCCATACAATTACTAGAACTAAATAACTCTTGTCCTTTAGTTTGTTTCGGTAAGCTAATCTTCTCAACTGTGTGTGAACCACTGACAAAGACATTTCCCACACCTCCGTCTTGAAGAAATGAAGCTCCTCCAAAGATCTCATTAAAAATGCTTTTTGAAAGTTGTTGTTGTTGTTGTTGTTTGGGTTTGATTTTTTTTTTTTTTGCACACAAAGTTAAGATGAGAAGCTGATATATCTTGGATGCTAGCCAAGATGATCTGAAATGGCATCCTCCACAATAATAATAATAATAATAATAATAATAATAATAATAATAATAATAATAATAATAATAATAATTTATTTGTACCCTGCCTTTCTCCTGAGGGACCCATAAGAAGGTATTGCTACTAAGAAAATCTAACCCACTACCTGGGCTGTGGTGGCACAAGTGGTTACAACGCTGTGCCTGTTAACCAGCCGGCCTGGGCCCAACAAGATCGGGTGAGCTTCCTGTCCTTAGCCCAGCTCCTGCCAACCTAGCAGTTCAAATACATCTAAATGCAAGTAGATAAATAGGTACCACTTTGTTGGGAAGATAGTGTTCCATGTGCATGTGAGCCACATGTTGGACTACGCTGGCTCTATGGCTCTAGAAACAGAGATGAGTTCCGCATCCTACAGTCGGTCATGACATGTTAGCAGTATAATATGCAAGGGACATTTTTACCATTAACACTAAGGCAGGAATTGGCATCCTAAGGCCTATGGACTGTATCCAGCCTGATAAACAAAGCTATCTGATCTACAGACGCCAGGAACGTACTAATGCTGCTGCACACCCATGACACACATTATGTGGAGAGAGTTCTCTGACTGCATAGAAGGGCACTGGGGTGGGGAAAGTACTAGGTGGGTGGGCGTGCTCACACCCATCAGCACCTTAGCACCCATGGCACGACACCTTGTGCTATATACATAGTATGCCTCTGCCTTAAGCTGTCTCCAACTGATGAACTGCACTCTTATGAAAGGTGTCCGAGTCACCAGGAATCCACAAAGCTGGAGGAGGGAGTCCATCATGCTTACTGGAGTCACAACTGGAATTAGAACTCCAACTTGCTCTAATTAGGTAAGGCCTCTCTAGCAGAGAGCCACACAATGCAAAACTAGAAAACAACTCCAGCTATTTGTTATACTTACAATGAGAAAACTGCTTTTTCTCCCAATAATAACTCTATAGTATTTTTGTCTAGATTCCTTCCTAATGAAAAACCCATGCGATTTTTATTACTGGATCTACCCATGAAGAGTGGAAAAATACAGCACTGACATATTGCCTCAAGACATCCTTACATCACATTGCAAAATTAGATGATTAATGTGACAAAATGAACATAGAGCACAATCCTAACCATGTCTACTCAAAAGTAAGCCCTACTGTGTTCAGTGGGCCTTACTCCCAGGAAAGTGTCTTTAGGATTCCAGCCTTACCCATCTACCTTCTATTTGTCTGTCCATCCTACCAAAAAAATCTGATACAATTTAAACCAGTCCCCACTTCAAACTACAATTTAAAGATTTCAATCATATACCATGTTCACTTTCTTAGGAGTAAGTCATACTGAACATAATAGGACTTATTTCTTAGTTGAGACACATATTATTGTGCTGAAAAGCTTGCAATTCAAAAGCACCAGGCAATTACCCCCTCACTTAGGGCCCACTCTGTTTACCGCTGAGCTCTGTGGGGCTTGCTTGCAAGAAACTGTACATAGGACTGACAACCAGGTTATCTACTCCCACAAACTCAGCAGTCTAGTGTGATAATTTTTTTGACATTGCTTTCATGGGGTGCACATTTTCAGCCCCACAATAACTGTCCTCTGCACAACGTTTTTACTTCCTTTCCTGGTTTGATTCCTTGGATACTGAATTTGGAAACTGTCCAAGATGTCAAGTTGCATTTTTTGGCTTTCAGATGCATCAAGTTGCATTTTCAGTACTGCTACGTTCATTTTTTGGCTTTCAAATGATTTTTTTTTTCTGGGTGGCTTTCATGTCTTAACCTCAGTATCCCAACCCCTTTATTTTGAACTCTTGGAAATACAATTTTTCAAACCCTCTGTCAACAAACACCTTCCATGAAGTTTTGTGACAAGTCCTTTAGTCTCTGGTTCTGCCAAATTTTCTCATATCTCATGGCACTGAATGCAGCAGTGTTCTCTGCTCAGGTATAATAGACTCACTTTAGTTCTCATAAAAAGCATGGCATTGTAATAGATAACATTCAAATTACCTCCGTTCTTCTATTTAAGCAAGTTAATTCAACGGAAAATTGAACACAATCCTAACCATGTCTACTCAGATGTAAGCCCCATTGTGTTCAATGAGTCTTACTCCCAGGAAAGTGTCTTTAGAATTGCAGCAATTTTCAAAAACATTCATTTCTAATGTCCCATTTGCCCACTTTTCCCCACTTGTACCAGTGGAATGTGGGCAGAGATGGGCCTAACAGGGTGGCACTGACATCTGCTGAATCCCTCCCTAGACCCAATCCTTTGACCTCGATCCATAGACTTTGCCAGTGATTTCACTGGTACAGGTTCAAGCAGACCCACCCAAGACTCATAAGCATCACCCCAAAAATTAGAATATTTGTTCCCTTACCCAGAGGAGACCTCTGGGGCTGCTTCCCCCCAGTATGCAGAGCAAAGACTTTTTGGCTCTAATATATCACCAAGGAGAAGAAAGATTAGGTTTTCAGAGGATTACCCCATTACTAGGGATTATATTTGCTCTTCTATTGATTCAGATCTATGCAGATTGCTTATGGCAAGTCCTTAACTTCAGTGTGCTACACTGCTGAAGAGTTGGGGTGGAGCAGGTGGCATCATTAGGGCAAACCCTAGTGCATCATCTAGTGCAGTAGGAAGGCACACCACCCCTATGATGGACCACTTCCTATGCATTGTGTGTGTCCCACGCAGTGGATTGCATTTTTTTTGCCATAACATTTGATATAATAGATATATTACAGAGTGGTTTGTTTCATTGCATTCTGCATGAAATCCTGCACCATGTGGTATATAACAGGATGGTATTATTCTAAAATATTATTTTAAAAATGTTGACCTATAATTATGTCAACGCCCCACAAACATCACCTGGTGACTGCATCCCCCTACTATGAATCCCATCTTAATCCTTCCCTGCAGACTTTCAAATATAGATGTAAAACATTTATTTCCACAACAGCTTATAATTATTTACATGGCTCAAACATTATAATAGATTCCCAGTTTTATTGCTGTCCTTCCTTGCTGGCATGGTTGCATTTGTGACACAAGTAAAGCCATTTCCACTGCCAGGATACTTATTCCAGTGCCAGGATACTTATTCTAGTCATTCATTCAGCATGCAGTAATAAAAAAAATACACCTAAACAACCAGAAATTATTAACTAGATTAACTAAATTAACCAGAAAAAACCATAGTACATAACTAGAAATTAGTAGCCTCTTGTGTCTTTGAATTGAGCTGACTGCACCAATGAGCATAAACAACATATTCTTTTAAAGGTGTCCTCTTTTATCAATAGAGGTGGCAAGTTAATTAAAAATAATAAGAGGGTATCCATGAAAATACCAATTAAAATAGCTGGGCTGCTTGTGAATATTATTGCAAGCATTAGTTAAATTAGTAGAATAGAATTTCTGAGTAATCTAAGGCTGCAATCCTAAAGAGTTTCCTAGCAGTAAGACTCACTGAACACAATAGGGCTTACTTTTGAGTAGACATGGTTAGGACTGTGCTCTAAGGTAGTTTCCTTCTGAATACAATTATACAAACTGTAATAATGCCCCATTGTCAGATAAGCCAATTGAGTCAATTACTGGCAAATGCAACATTGCATGATACTATTTGTTTTATTTCAGGGATTTATATTCCACTTTTCCCATGCCAACCCAAATGCCCAAGGTGGCTTACAAAGCTTTACCCTAAAATCCAGAGTAATTACTGGAGCACGTAAGAGACATTAACATCGACGTAGTTACGGCACCACCTAGTGAAAACCTATGTGAAATTCATATTGCAATCCAGAGTAAATTGTTCTTGCGTCGGAGCGTGGACTCAACGTCGTTACTCTGGATTGCGCCCTTAATTTCTCTCCTATTGCTGTCTTCACAACAACCCTGTGAGGTAGGTGAGTCTGAGAGTGACTGGCTCAAGGTTACCCAGGAAGCTTCACTGCTAAGGGGGGCGGGTTTGAACCTGAACCATCTAGGTCCAACTCTGAAATCACTACACCATCCTGGATTAAAAGTGGGGGTGTTCAGCAAATTAGGAGGAAGAATTTAATTCCAAGCCTTAATAAAATTCATCTCACTGTCTCTGCTGTCCCTTCAAAACAGCAGGTTTTAGACCAGGACGTTGGACCAATTGTAATACTGGAAGAGCTTCATTTATGGTCTCTTCCAATCTACTAACAAATTCCCTTCAGAGAAAAACTATTGCACAGAAGTTTCATTACTATTTTGCTTTTCCTCCTTATCCAGGCCATTAAGCAGCAACTGAAGCATATAAAACCATGTGCTTGGGGAAGCCAGGGGTGAAACCCTGCCCTTATTTATTGTCAGGTTACAACACAGTGTATGGTGAATTGTATAAAAAAATCCAGCAGCATCTATAGCAGCATATTGTTTGAGAGGACACTCTTCCCCATCACCAGTTAAGGACTAAAGATTTTTTAAGGATGGCCCAGAAAGTATTACCTTATTTCCTGGCTTATTACATGCACCGGACCATGAGATGCTCCAAAGTTATGAGGAGCAAAATAAGAAAAAAAATTCTGAACCAAATTGTGTACTAATCTATATGTATAAAAGAGAAAAGTCACTCACTGACTGACTCACTGACTGACTGACTCACTACCACCCTGCCAAAACCGCTGGGCCTAGAAGTGTGAAAATTGGGGTGGGTGTTCCTTCCGTGACGGAGGGGTGCACTAAGAACCGGTTTTCGGAAATTCCAACCGGAAGGGGGTGAAAAGGGGCGCAACGCATTTTCCTCCCTATACTTTGCATTGAGAATTGCTGACTCATCAACATTCCGCCCCAACTGCTGGGCCTGAAGCATGGAATTCTGGGAGTTCCTTCTGTCACCTGAACACCCACCAAGAACCATCTGGAGAAATTAACCCTTCAGGGGCTGAAAAGGGGGCAACGTGTTTCTGTCCTATACTTAACATGGGAGACTGAACAACATCCAGCCAGTTTGGTGCTCAGTGCCTGGTGCACTGGGGGGATGTTGTTAGGAGGAAGAGGTTGCACTGGAGAGAATGCTGCGCATGGGGGAAGTTGCGCATGGGGATGATGCGCAAGTAGGAAAGTTGCGTATGGGGGAAGTTGTGCATAGGGGAAGTTGCGCATGTAGGAAAGTTGTGCATGGGGGAAGTTGCGCATGGGAGATGATGCTCATGGGGGAAGTTGAGCATGGGGGATGATGCACATGGGGGGATGATGCGCATGGGGGAAGTTGCGCATGGAGGGAAATTGCGCATAGGGAAGTTGCGCATGGGGGATGATGCACACGGCTGGATGATGCCCATGGAGGATGGTGCACATGGGGGGAAGTTGTGCATGGGGAAGTTGCACATGGGGGGATGATGCGCATGTAGGAAAGTTGTGCATGGGGGTAGTTGCGCATGGAGGGAAGTTGCGCACGAGGGAAGTTGCGCATGGGGGAAGTTGCGCATGGGGGGAAGTTGCACACAGGGGAAAGATGCACGTGGGGAGAAGTTGTGCGCGGGGGGTGATGCGCATGGGGAAAGTTGCGCATGGGGGATGATGCGCATGGGGAAGTTGCGCACAGGGGAATGTTGTACATGGGGGTAGGTTGCGCATGGGTTGTTGATGCGCCATGGGGATGTTGTATGGGGAACTTACTCCTGCAACACGGGTACGCTTTTTGGTAGTATATTTAATAAAATATAGCAGAATAATATTTCAACCATGTAAAGTCAAAAGTGGCAATAAAAACCATTATCACTGTCATTAACAAATGAGGAAAGACTTTAAGGTTCAAGCACTCTTCTAATTTTCTGGTAACCCTAAAAACTCATCATCTCTAGTGTCAGTGATTTGTGACTTTTGCACAAATCTCATTGCAAATGATCAGACACCAACATTTTGCACAAATCCCATTGCAAATGGTCCAGGAAGGCAAGTAAGTTGGGAGCGTTCTTTTGGGGGGTAGGTAGGGAAAGGTGAGGGGAACTAGACAGATAGGGAAGCGTGAGGGAGGCACAGGCATGGAGCAGGAGGGCCCAGGTCTTGTGCATGTCTACTTTGCAGCAAGTCTCCAAGCCAGGTAAGGCTGCTTAGGATTGCAACTGTGCCAGGGTGACCAGATGCCAAACCCAAAATTCCTGAAACCCAAGGCCAAAATTCCTACCCGCTTAAAAAATTGTCAAAAAATGTATTTTTTTGTTTTTATATTTTTGATTTTTATTTTTTGGCCATAACTTTTGATAGGAAGGAGATATCTCAAAACTGATTATTGCATTGGATTCTGCTCTTCAATACAAATCCAATGACATATGGCATGATGGGTACTGTGCACTATCGCAAAGTTTCAAAATGAAGGATTGGCCCTATCACTCTATAAGACGCACAGACATTCCCTCCCCCTTTTTGGGGAGAAAAAAGTGCGTCTTATAAGCCAGGAAATACAGTAATTTATATGAAGTTGGGCAGTGATGGGCCCAGCCAGCCCCAAGATCCAGTACGCCGGAAGTGGGTGGGGCCAGGGGCGGGGCCAGGGAGGTTTTCAATTTAAAAATAAAAAAAATTAAAAATTTACTTACTTCTGAGTAGACCTGCACAGCATGGGGCTCTAAGGCTGCACTCCTCCACACTGGCCTGGGAGTAAGTCCCATTGACTGTCATGGGACTTACTTTTGCATAGACCTCCATAGGATGGGGCTATGTGCCTTTCAGCCCCCCACCCCAGCGGGGAGAGGCTGGGTGGTGCCGCGTGTGGCTCTGCGGATGACTCCCCGCTCTCCCCGCCGGCAGGAGAGGCTGCGCTGGGCACAGAGGTGCTGCGGGTGACTCCCCGCTCTCCCCGCCGGCAGGAGAGGCTGCGCTGGGCGCAGAGGTGCTGCGGGTGACTCCCTGCTCTCCCCGCCGGTGGGAGAGGCTGCGCTGAGCGCACCATACCGGTTCGCCCACTTCTTCCTCCCCTCGCAGCTGCTTACTCGCTAGCGGCAGGGGATTTGTAAGATCCGGTCCCGAATAGGCCTCTGCCCACCTCTGAAGTTGGGTCTTTTTTAAAAAAGGAATTCAATAATTATTTGTAATTATTTTATATGACTGCTTAAAATGTCACATATTCAGCAAGGGAATATTTCAGTGATCTGTGTCAAAGCAGACCCCTGAGAAGAAACGAGTCTTTTGTTGCAAAGAAATGGTATGTTTAAATCAATATAATGTCTGATTGTGTCCCTCTCTGGTATGCCTAAAGTAAGCAAAACGCATTCTTGGTTCAATTGCAAGAAGTTACTTATGCTGAAGTATGTTGAGCACATACAGAAATACCTTCTTACTGGGAAAAGAGGGTGGGGAATGGTATCCTAAGGTAGGCTGGTTCACCCTGAAAAACCAAATTATTTGTCTGCTTTACGGATTTCTAGGCAGGCATCAGATGCTTCCAAGTGGGCTCAAGAACTGCTATTGAAATACATAGAGTATTTTATTATTTCAAAACCCATTAGCAATTAATTTTTTTTCATTTTTCATTACCCCTTTTTCATTTTTTTTATTACCCCTGCTAACTGAGCAAGAGGCACTCTTTCAAGTGGGTGTTCCTCTTTTATTTAGCAGGGGGAGAGTAACTGGCCCTACTCACCCCAGCAATGTCTGTTCAAGTGGCTTCTGCTGGTGTTCTTTTTTGCATTTTAGATTGTGAGCCCTTCTGGAACAGGGACCCATTAGCTTTTAATTAGCTATTATTTTTCCATTTTCTTTGTGAACCGCTTTGTGAACTTGTTAGTTGAAAAGCGGTATATAAATACTGTAGGTAGATAAATAGATAGATAGATAGATAGATAGATAGATAGATAGATAGATAGATAGATAGATAGATAGATAATTTCAGCTAACAGGGAAGGGTTGTCAATGGCATAGCTAAGGCTAAGGGAGACCACAGGGCCCAAGATACTATGCCTCGAGGGGTGTCAAGTTGGAGATATTTGCAGGTGCTTGGAGTGGCTGCATGCCACTCTGAACTGCTGAGACCTTTCTAGCCTGATTATTCAAAATGGCACTTAAATGCTTAGGCATACTTTAAAAATCAGTAAGGTTTCTCTGCAAGCTTTTAGGATTCTTTGGTGTTTTGGCATTGAGACTTGTTGAATCCAATCATCTGTGAAAACAGACAGTATTCAAAATTCTTTTTTAGAACAAAAATGCTCTTTTCCGATCATTTTATGCCAACAGTTGTGATGTGCCAGGGTCTAATAGTTGGTGCTTCATCAAATTTCCAGCTGAGTTGTACAAAGTATGATACAACACTATATATGGGTATAACTCTCAAAAATTACTTAGAGCACAATTCTGACCAGGTCTACTCAAAAGTAAACCCCACTGTGTTCAATGGGTCTTGCTCCCAGGAAAGAGTGATTGCAGCCTTATTCTTTTATTTGCATTGAACTTCTGGTCTGTATGGTACATCTTTAGTTTATTAGACAATGTATATTTTATTAAGGGCACAATCCAGAATGAGGGCAGAATGCCCTAGCTGGGATGCTCCAACTATCCTGCATCCAGAGTCATGAAGCCTGGGCTGCCCTACTTGCTCCATTAAGAAGCAAATTCTCCCAGTTTCTCCTAGCACATATTTCCTTTTTAAAAAATCCATAGCAGAGTTTAATGTGGCAGAATCCCCAGAAGCTACGTATTTTTTTGGGCACTATTGCTAGGGGAATATATTAAGGAGGAATAAAAATGAATCTTCGGACCACAAGCAGAGTTTAACACAAGATATAAAATTGAAGAGTCACTGACTGACTGACTGCCTGACTGACAGACTCAATGTCTACCCAAAACTGTCAGATCCAGAAGTGTGAAATTTGGGAGGCTACTCCTACTATAATGTAGGGACCAACTAAGAAACAATTTTTAGAAATTCAAACCAGAAGGGGGTGAAAAGGGAAAATGTGCTCTTGTCCCTATACTTAACACTGAATAATTGATGACTCATCAATTCAGAGCCCAAACCCCTGGACCTAGCCCACACCCCTGGACCCAAATGAAATTTGGGAAGATAGTCTTTCTGTGATCTAAGAACTGGTTTGGTGTCCACTGCCCAATGTTACCTGATGCCCGATGCCCCGTGGCACTTGGACCCAGCAGGGATGCCTGGTGCTCAGTGAAACCTTGTAGGGATACCTGATGCCACCTGCCTGGTGGTGCCCAATAGTGCCTTGTGTCCAGTGGAAATGAATGGTGCCTGGTCATGCCCGGTGCCCGTGGTGCCCACCATTCAGTGCTCACTGGTACCCTCTGCTTGCTGGTGCCCTGGAGTGCCTTCCAGGCCCACAAATATCTTTTAATTTTACTCTCACAATAACCGGTAAATTCTGCAAGTATACAATATAGGAAAAGAACTGTACTTTGGAATTAATGAGATGGGTGTCTGTAGTACTGAGCATGCTTCTTAGACAGGCTTAAACAATGAATGGTGCTTCTTCCTTTAGAGTTGATACCCATCAATATCCAGTACTCATAGCAACAGAATTAAATAGAATTTTTCTTAAATAAGAGCAAATATCTCAACAGAAACTGGAGAGTAAAAATTGTTTAAAGGATTCGTACCCTGCCTTTCCCAACCCTGTGAGGCTGGTGGTGATGAGAGCCTAATCCAATCCATAGAAAGTCCATTGTAGTCAACACAGCTTACTCCTAGGTAAGTATGGATAGCATTCCAGCATGAAGGCACAATCCAGACTAATTATGTGAAGAGATCCGTTGACAGATAATGAAAATGAATGAATGAGATCCGTTGACGTAATGTACATGTGCGCTGATGGAATTACGGCGCCATCTAGTACAAACCTATGGGAAATTGGTATTGCAAACCAGTCTAAATTTTTTTTGCGTTGACGCAAGAAGTCCTGTAGTTAGTATGGATTGTGCCCTGAGTGACTGAACTCAGGAAGCTTCATGGCCAAGGAGGGGATTTAACCTAAATTTTCCATGTTTCAGTTCAACACCACAACCACAACACCATCCTGGCTCAGGCAACACCGTAATTGGGCAAAACCTTAGATCTGGAGAACCTTCCCCTCCCCTCAGCCCCATGCAGACCCCTCCCCTCCCCTCAGCCTCATGCAGACCCCTCCCCACCTCTCAGCCCCAGCAGACCCCCTCCCCTCAGCCCCATGCAGACCCCTCCCCACCTCTCAGCCCCAGCAGACCCCTCCCCTCCCCTCAGCAGACCCCTCTGCACCTCTCAGCCCCATGCAGACCCCTCCCATCAGCCCCATGCAGACACCTCCCCTCCCCTCCGCCCCGCCCCAGCAGACCCCTCCCCACCTCTCAGCCCCAGCAGACCCCTCCCCTCCCTCAGCCTCATGCAGACCTCTCCCCACCTCTCAGCCCCAGCAGACCCCTCCCCACCTCTCAGCCCCATGCAGGCCCCTCCCCTCCCCTCAGCCCCAGCAGACCCCTCCCCACCTCTCAGCCCCAGCGGACCCCTCCCCTCCCCTCAGCCTCCTGAGGGCTCCATTCCCCTCAGAGACCCTCTGAGGGAAGCCCCTTGAGGACCCCTCCCCCCGAGGCCCTGTAGCCCCTCCCCCGCCCAGCCCTGAGGCCTTCCTGCCCCTCCCCCGGCTGAGGCTGAGCCTGACTCTCCTCCTCCTCCGCCCGTTGGTCTCGCCCGCGCCTGCCTGGCTCCCCCCCGCCATGTTGGTCTGGTCGCGGCGCAGGGGCTGCCGGGAAGGGTAGGCGGAGAGGCCCTCCCCTCGCCGGGCCTGCGGAGGGGCGGAGGGAGGGAGCGGCCTGTCCTGTTGGGGCCGACGCGGCTGGAGTGAAGGCCGCGCAGCCCCCCGCTCTCCGCAGCCATGAGCGCGGCCCCGCAGCCCCAGCAGCCGCCGCCCCGCAGGCCCAGCAACGTGGGCTCCCTGCTGCTCACCCCGCAGGAGAACGACGCCCTCTTCGCCTGTCTCGGGAAGAAGTGCGTGGTGAGTGAGCTCGGTGGGGATGGCAGGTGCGGGAGGGGGCAGGGGCTGAGAGGTGGGGGGCTAAGAAAGGGGCTATGGGGTGGGGGTCTGAGAGAGGGGGCTGAAATGAAAGGGGGCTGAGTGCTCCCTGAAGGAGGGGGGCCAGGAAGGGGCCGGAGAGGTGGGGGCCTGAGAGGTGGGGGGCTGAGGGAGGGGGACCAGGGAGGGGGCTGGAAGTGGGGGCCTGAGGAAGGGGCTGAGGGATGCCTGAAGGAGGGGGGCCAGGAAGGGGCCTGAGAGGTGGGGGGCTGAGGGAGGGGGACCAGGGAGGGGGCTGGAAGTGGGGGCCTGAGGAAGGGGCTGAGGGATGCCTGAAGGAGGGGGGCTAGGAAGGGGCCTGAGAGGTGGGGGGCTGAGGGAGGGGACCAGGGAGGGGGCTGAAAGTGGGGGCCTGAGGAAGGGGCTGAGGGATGCCTGAAGGAGGGGGCTAGGAAGGGGCCTGAGAGGTGGGGAGCTGAGGGAGGGGGACCAGGGAGGGGGCTGAAAGTGGGAGCCTGAGGAAGGGGTTGAGTGCTCCCTGAAGGAGGGGGGCTAGGAAGGGGCCTGAGAGGTAGGGGGCTGAGGGAGGGGGACCAGGGAGGGGGCTGAAAGTGGGGGCCTGAGGAAGGGGCTGAGGGATGCCTGAAAGAGGGGGGCTGAGGGAAGAGGGGACCAGGGAGGAGCCTGAGAGGTGAGGGGCCTGAAGGAAGGGTATGAGAAGTGTTGGGCCTAGGGGGGGCTAGAGAGGGGGGGCTAGAGAGGAGGCTGAGAGGTGGGGGGCCTGAGGAAGGGGCTGGGGGGGTCTGAGGGAAGGGTATGAGAAGTGGGGGGCTTGAGGGAGGGGGCTGAGAGGTGGGGGGTCTGAGGGAAGGGTATGAGAAGGAGGGGCTAGAGAGGGGGCTGAGAGGTGGGGAGTCTGAGGGAAGGGTATAAGAAGGGGGGGCCTGAGGGAGGGGGGCTAGAGAGGGGGCTGAGAGGTGGGGAGTCTGAGGGAAGGGTATAAGAAGTGGGGGGCCAGAGGGACGGGGGCTAGAGAGGAGGCTGAGAGGTGGAGGGCCTGAGGAAGGGGCTGGGGGTCTGAGAGAAGGGTATGAGAAGTGGGGGGGCCTGAGGGAGGGGGGCTAGAGAGGGGGTTGAGTGGTGGGGGGTCTGAGGGAAGGATATGAGAAGTGGGGGGGGCCTGAGGGAGGGGGGCTAGAGAGAGGGCTGAGAGGTGGGGGACGGGTCTGTGGAGGGGCCTGATGGGTGGTGGAGGGTTTAAGGGGTGCCTCAGGGAGGGGGGCCAGGTGGGGGTCTGAGAGATTTGGGGGCCTGAGGGAGGTGCCTGAGAGAGGTGGAGGGGCTAAGAGGTCCTGGGGAAGGGCCTGAGGGGGCTAGGGAGGGGTCAGAGATGGGGGAGGGGCTGATGGGTGCTTGAGGAGGAGGCTCAGAGGTGGGGGGTGCCTAAGGACAGACTGGAGAGGGGGTTGAGAAGTGAGGGAGGAATACTTGGGGAGGGGGCCTGAGGGGTGCCAGGGGAGGGGGTTGAGAGTTGGGGAGGAGTGCCTGAAAGAGGGGGTATCTAAGGACAGCTTGGGGAGGGGGTGACAAGTGAAGGAGGGGTCCTTGGAAAGGGGTGTCTGGGTTGGGGTAAAGAGGTGGGGTAAGGGTGCCTAAGGAAAGCCTAGGAAGGAGGCTGAAAAGTGGGGGAGGGGTACCTGAGGGGGTATCTGATGAGGAGATTAAAGAACCCTTCCCTCCCAGAGTCCCTGCAACTCCTTCCCCTTTCCTTTCCAGCCTTCTGCAGACCCCCTTTCCTTGCCTGGGAAGGAGGCTGAAGGGAGTGGGGGAGAGGAAAAGGTTGAGAGGTGGGGAAGGGGTACCTGCGGGTGGGGGTCCCTGAAGAGAGCCTGGGGAAAAGGCTGAGAAATGGGGGAGGGTTACCTGGGAGGGGGTGGCTGAGGAAGAGCTAAGGAGTGGGGTAGGGGGTGCCTGGGGACAGTGTCCCCTCTTCTGGAGACATAGTGGCAGGGAGTGCCCAGGAACCAGGGGAGTTCAAGTGTATGTTGTGTGCTGGGCTGCCACTTTTTACGAAGAAGGCTCAAGTGTGTATTGTGCGTCTGTGCGTGTATATTGTGTGCCTACCTCCCATTGGGGTACAAGCTTAGGAAAAAGGTGGCCTGCAAGTGTGTCTTGTGTGATTGTTGTGTCGTGTGTCTGCCTGGCACTCCCACTCCAATCCTAGGGAGAAGAAGGCACAAGTGGCAGGCAGACACAGAATACACACTCGAGCCTTTTTTTCACAGCATTGCATACTGAGTAGCAAGCAGGTACACAACGCACACTTTAACTTGGCAAAGAAGGCTCAAGTGTCTGTTTTCTGTTTTTTGCCACTTCCAATACTGGGAAGGTCCAAATGTATATTGTTTATCTATTGTGTGTGTGTGTGTGTGTGCGTGCGTGCGTGCCTCCTAACTTGGAGTACAGTCCTAAAAGAAGAAGCCTCAAACATGTATGTGCATTGTGGGTGCCCTGTTGGGTTACAATCCTAAGAAGAAACTCAAGTGTGTTGTATGTATGCCTGCCTGCCACTTGGATTACAATGCTAGGAAGAGGCTTCCAGTGTTTGGGTGTCTGGGACTGGGCTTGTGGGGGTAAAGGGGGAAAGAAGCTGGCCTAGGCCTGGCCAAGCAGAAACTGGAATGTAAGAGTGGATGGAGGCAGGTGGAGGGGGCTGGAGTTCCTGGGGGATACGAAGGCAGGGATTGCCTAGGAACAAGAAGGCTCAGCTGTGTGTGCTTGTGCATTTGTGTCTCTGCCACTTGGGCTGCAATCCTGTGCACAAAGCAATATCCATCAATCTCTATTTTTGGAATAAATCCATTTCAGTTTGGCTTGGATCTTGCAGAGAGGCTTTGAGGGGGTGTAATTGCTAGTTCCCCCCCTCCTGTTCCCTTCTCTTCCTCCTTTGTGGAGCTGCCCCCCTTGGCAGGCTCTCCCTGGTTCCAAAGGGAGAAGAATTTCCTTTTCCCAGGTCTTCTCCTTCATTAGCAACAGTGGCTTCCTTCCTTTTCATGCATCTCCCCCCATTTCTGGAGGGAGACTGAAGTGCTCAAGGTGTAGAAGGGGCTAAGGTGTTCTTGTCCTTACATCCCACCTCACCCCAGGGAGCATGGAAATTGAGGGTGAGAAGTTCAGCTGCCTCTTTTCAGCCCTGGGACTAGGGCAAGTGTTAGGCTCAGGTGAATTTAGACTGCAATTTTAGAGACACTTTTGTGGGAGTAAGACCCATTGAACACAATAGGGGTTACTTTTGAATAGACTTGCTTAGGATTATGTTCATTGTTTCTCAACGATGCAGTACTAAAGGAGACAGGGCATGTTAACTGCTGACCCACCTCTGATGTTATTGATGTACAAGTGTCCCTCGTTAATCACTCGGGCTATGTTCCAAAAACCTCCGGTGGATAAAAAAAAATCAGTGTATAAATAAAACACTTGAAAAATAGCTTTAAAAACCCACTTCCAGGTTTCTTGCTCCTCCACTGCACCAAATGCAAGGGTGTGCAAGCCCCAGTCTGGGGGCCAGTTGTGGCCCATGACAAGCCTAAATGCAGCCCATGGCAAGACCCCTCAATCCGGCTCTCAGGCAAGCCTTGTGTCTAACAAACTCTTAAATGTAAATGTACGCAAATTTATTCAGATTTGAAATGTAAATTTATTTTTGGCCCATGAGATGTAAATCATTTTGAGAGGTGATGTGGCCCTCCTGCCAAAAGGTTTGGACAACCCTTATCTAATGGAATAAGGTAGTACCTTAATATCTGCAGGGCTTTGATTCTGGGAGTGAAGGATGGAATGATTGCTTGCATGACTGCTTCTCTCAACAGTAGAAAAGCAGTTTTTAAAACTAATTTGTAGTGGCCATTTGTGCTGAGTAAAATCCATCCATAAAAAAATCCATGCATAATAAGGTTGTACCTGTATTTCCTGCCAAACCACTTTTTCTGCCCCTCCCTCTCTGTCTTGGGTGGTGATGGGGCCTCCGTATACATGGGGACTGCTGGGATCTTGCTGAAATGGGCCTGGCAGGAATGGGAGGGGTATTCTTCAGATTTGGTCTTTTACAACTATTTAGTCATAACACCTTTCAGGTTCTATATTGTACTAGGTTCTATATTGAACTTGTTTCCAGGTGTGTTTGGAGCTGATTATCTACCCCTCCTTCTTTTTTTCTGTGACAGGTATTTGTGTTTTTTTGTGGGTTGTTTTTTTTTTTGAAGAGTTGTCCTGTCATGCTCGGTGATTTGTCATGCTCGATCAGTGACCGATAGGACTTGGTCACTAATCGAGTTATTGCAACACAATAGTGTGAAAAAGTAAAAACTAGTTTTTGCAGATCTGAATTGCACCTGTAGGCTTTTTGTCATGTTTCAGGAAGTGATGTGTTGATGATCCTGGCAACACAAAATAGATGGCACCCCTGTGTCCTATTTTCCTAATTTGTGTAGCAAATGTAGAACTGAGGCATACACAGCTTATAAAAGGAAACAGAAAGGACTGTAAAAAAAACCTTTAGGAAATGTAATTTTGAGAATCTATATTAGATTTTTATGCAAGCAGGTGCAGGATTTAAAAATTCTGGTATTTGTAGCAGCGTTGAGTGCTAGCATTTTTATTCCGTGAAATATTACACAAATCTTCAGCTTTGTTTGAAACTTCTTCTTTCTTAAAGAAAATCTTAAAAAGGCCATTAGATGTTCAGACTTTTATTAATGTCTGAATTGATCCTTTTAGCCTCGCTTGGCCGTTCTAAAATGTAAATACCCACAATAAATATACTTGTTCTAAGCAAGCCGTTATTCTCAGATGATGTTCTGATTCAGCTGAGTGATAATATGATCAGGTGCAAAATAGCATGAGTGAAGACTCGCTGAGTCATAACAAAGTAATGATTTGTTAAAAGGTAATGTAAAAATATAAATGACACTAAAGAAATTGATATCCTTAGTGTAGCAATTTCCCAATGAACTAAATATTAACCTTTCTATGACAATGGGGAGTTAAATTTGGTAGACCTTTTATTATTCACTCAAACTTTCCTGCAGTAGAATTTGAAGGAATAAAATATTACAGGGTTTTTAGTGATTATCTAATTACCCATAATACTAGGGTATGTTTCCTTAAGGAAATGCCAGGATAGGTGTAATTTTCCTGGTCTAGTTAAGATAACTAGACAAAGGTAGCCAAGTGGCAGTGCTAGTTTCCGTTGCCAGTTGATGCAATGCAGGAAATGGTATGCCCCACCCTTCATGTTGATATTGCTACACCTTCACTGGCAGGTCTTTCTGTCTGCAGATCACTACTTGGGACTAAGGGAGAGAAACAATGCTTGCCCATGCAAATTTAAAAATCTTTGATCCACTAAGAATACCTTCCAATTAATTGAAAACAGGATCCAAAAAAGTGCTCTTTAAACATAAGAACTGACGGTGATGAGCACTATCTTAGAAGAAGCATTCCTCTTCCTCAGACACAAAAGGGAATGCCTCTTCTAAGATCATGCACGTGTCCTCTTAAAAGAAAATGTGCAGATAGGAGCAATTTCAGAGCAAAATTCAAAGCAATAGGAGCAATTTCAAAACAAAATTTTGCAAACTGCTTTATAGGTGAATTAAAATACTTGTTATTCCTCCAAAGGCCTGTAAGTGTATTCCTGATTCCTAGACATCTGGTACTAGAACTTCCCCAGCCATGCATTGCAATCATGAGATTGCTTGAATCTTACAGCACTGAATTTTTATTTCTAAATTAGGTTTTGAAAGTAATTCTACACTTGTGGCAGAAAAAATGTACTGGATTTCCTCTGCCATTTACCTGATAAGGGGATTTATACTCCTCCTTTCCCATACCAAAACAGATGCCCAAGCCAGCTTACAAAGCTTCTATCCTTATGGCACTACTGCACTCCTCCCTACCATAGTGGGATTCAAACATACACGGATTGATGCCATAATCATTTGGTTTGTCTGTTGTAATCAGATATGTGAAACAACAGTGAATATTTTTCATTGCAGTGTTGCAAAGGTGTGTCATAAATCATCCAATCTTCCTTTTGGTCATTATGGCCATTTGACTAAACAGCACTATGCAAACTATATAATGAGTAAAAAGTAGAGCATAGGCTCCCCTTAGTTTCCTGTTCAAACCATAACAAATTCTAGATGAGCAAAATACTGCTTATCTCAAAAAGTTGAGTCCCTTCTGAAGGCTAATATAATGGTTTATTAAGGCTAATTCCTTCCAGTTGTAGTCTTGATCTGATGTTCTTGGATGCCTTTAATTCTGTTGTTGTTCCATTTTTGAGACTGTGATCTCAGATGTCACAGAATGATGTTCAGGGATTTTTTAGGTTGCATCCAGACAGGCATGTGTTATGAAAGTGAAGGTTGGTATCCTTAATAACCTGCATTTTTTCAGTATTTTAAAAATTATCTTGTGTTTAGCACAGTCAGATAAGGACACAAAGATAAGGACGTTAATATAATGGATCACATTGACAGAGGTCTGAGGACCTCTGACTCTTGAACACCAGCTGCCTGTGCTGGGTGACAGACTTTTCTTGGGGAACCATTTGATATGGTACAGGGATCTCTTAGAAGAAAATTCAAGATGCTGCTGGGCAAATCCAAATCTTTGCTCATAATTTTGCAGCATTCTGGATATAATCCAGTGATTCTCACTGTTCCTTGCTATATCACTTTGCGTGGTCGGTCTATTTGAAGTGACACCTGAGGTAGCTGGTGATGATGTCATTAACTTCTGGTTTGGAAGGCCAGATACAATACAATAAACACTGGTTAAGAGCTCAGAGTGCATGGGAAGCTTTTTTTGAGCATGTGAAAAGTGCATGCTGGATCTCCGTTGACCCTCCTACTCTGCTTCTTGTGTTGCTGCCAGGTGTTGGGGGGGATCCCACCTAAACCACTAGTGATACAGTTATTATTGGTTGAGAAAGGCAGAACTAAGCCATACCGTTTAGTTTCTTAACCAACACTATTAAATTGTATTCTGTGTTCAGTATAGTTAGCAACTTTTAAAGCATAAGAATCTGAAAGAAAATCCCAAAGGTGAATGCAAAACATAACTGCTCAGTAAACATGTGATGTGCTGCATTGTCCATATTTAAAGAAACATAGGCTATTGTCACTACATTGTCACTTGTCTGCTTTTAGGAATCCTGTTTTTTTCCTCTGTCCTTGCAAGATAACTTTCACAGAGCCTGAGTTTTCACCAGTTACTAGGATTCATGGCCTGCAAAAGCATGTTTTGATTGCTTGTTTGGATTCTTCTGACTTTTCAAGCACTTAATGCATCCTTCGACTCTGTTCCTTTGTATTCCTCCTTACTTCTGGCACCCTGCTTTGCTGTACAAATTTCATGTCTACCAAAAGGTCTTGATGGTTTCTACTGTTAATGAGATCTGTTGTTGAATCCTGGTGGCTCAGTAAAAACTGGCATTTAAAACTGAAGCACTCAGAATTTGCAACTAGCAAAATATATCCCACATTTTAGGTAAAAAGGTGGGACACAACTTGTTCCTATTCACGTACACCTTCCTCATCACAAAAGGTGCAGAAGCAAGCAACCAAACTGATTAGTAAGCTGGAGCACGTCTTGAGGACTCTTCCATCTAGAAAAAAGGCTCTGAGTAGGAACACGATTGAGATGTACAAAATTATGCAGGGGATAAATAAGAGGTATGTTCTTTTTCTTCTCATAACACCAGAACCAAGGGACTTGCACTGAAATTCAGTGTAGGGAGAATTAGAAGATGAAAAATATTTATTTAAGCAGAAGGTGTCGTTAATCTGTGACAAATTTCTGGAGGAAATGTCAATTATGGATTATATGATTGATTATATGATGGGTATGCTTCCTGATTTTAGAAGTAGGCTATATCTGAATCTCAGATTGTGAGCTCCCTGTATTGGGGTCTAATCATAGAGCCATGCACACTGTTGGTAATACAATAACTCTTGCTCAGCACTTTGAGCTGTAGATTGATTATAATGGTAATCAATGTGCAAATGTCAGCATTTCACAGGGGAAAAAACTGCTTCATTGAATTAGCTTAAGAGTACTATGTGAGTTTGTGGGAACTTTAAATGTTGCTTCATCAAAGATATCTTATCTGCATTTTAGAAATAAGCGATGAACTACATATGGGCAATCTGTTTCTATGCAGCATGTCTTTGTTTCTCACACAGCTTAATTTGGTCCATATATTGCTCAAAGCAGCTCTCATTTGTTTATCCTAACTAAACTTGAGCAAACCTGTGTCTGGATCTTCTAAAACATACTGAGACAGAGTGGGCGATTATGACTTCTTTATATACAATCTTCAAACAAAAACTAGAAGGGGTCTAGACCAGTATTCTAAAACTTAGCACCGGGATCCGCTTCATAAAAGGACATATCTTTCTTTACAAGACTTTAGAAAAAAGTTCACACAGGCTGAAGCTTTTATCTTTTTTACTAAAGGTGGGCTGTCTTATGGAGCATTTGATGGGCTCCATGTTCTTCCATTAACCTTGGTCAATCACATTCCTGGACTCCCAATTGCGGTCGCGTTGTGCCTGACATGTGCCTGTAAGAAAACTGTCATTAGCACCTAATTAACTCAATTCTAACGTTCTTAAAGTGATCAATGACCTTCATTAGGTTGTACAAAGAGAGAATACAGTGGCGCCTCACGTAACAGAATTAATTCGTTCCGGAGGCAGTTTCTTTACGTGAAACTTTTTTTATGTGAAGCGGATTTTCCCATAGGAAATAATGCAAATGCAGATGATTGGTTCCACAACCCCAAAAATATTCATATAAAAATATTAACTGGATGTAAAAATGATGACAGAACACTGGGATTGAATTCAAAAAATGCATTCAATGTGCATGATCTTATCAGGTCTACTTAGGCTGCAGTCCTAAAGACAATTTCCTGAGAGAAATAACCATTTAACACAATGGGGCTTACTTCCGGGTAGACATGATTAGGAGGCTGCAATCCAAGACACCTTCAAAGTGTCTCCCCACTTTCTCCTTCTCTCCATCCCGAGCCTCTCTCTCCCCTGCTCCCTTCTGGCCAGCCCTGAGCTGCTTCCCTCTTCACTGCTCTTCTCTCCCTCTGCCCAACGCACACCCGGCCACAGGAGGAACAGCATGGAAGTGTTACTTTCACTATGGGCAGGTGCGCTAGGCAGCCCTGACACTTTTTAAACAGGTTGCCGGCCAGCGCGTCTGCCCCAACTGCCAATGAATGTTTTCTTTACGTGAAGCACTTTCTTTACGTGAAGCAGAATCCTAGAGAAATTTTTGTTTGTTACGTGAAACTTACTTTACGTGAGGCTTTCTTTACATGTATTTGAAATCACTGTATTTGAAATCTGATTCAAAAAACCTCATCTGTTAATCTTAAAGTAAGTAAAACAAAAAATACCAAAATCTTGTGAAGTTGCAGGCTAGAGTGGGCATTCTTTCCCAACCTGCATGTTTTCGGATGGGTAAAATGAGTTGCGGCTCTGCTGATCTGAGAGATCAGGAGGGTCACTACTGCACCCCACACAGGCAGGAGGAAAACTGACTACGGGGGTTTTGAACAGCACATAGAGATAGGAAGGTATTAGGAAGGATGGGCCTCTTGGCCACCTTGGCACAGAGAGGGGAGTGAACAGCTTTGCTGTTCTTGCCAGATCCGATGTGACTGATCGAGGGGACCATTCCAATGGTGATGAATTTTCTGTCTGGCCTTCAATAGGAACCAAAGCACATTTTTTACTTATGAGTAAACATGCATGTGTGGCTAAGGCTGTATTTCTGAAGTGCACTTGAGGTAGCTTATCTATCACTGGGCTGGCCCAGTTCCAAGATGGGCCATCCCAGTTACACCAGAAAAGGCAACATATAATGGCCCAAGACAGATGGACCTGTGCCAGCCTAGCTGTGCCAGTCTAGGCAGTTCTGGAGAGGCATGTTGAGGGCATGTTCATCATGGCCTAGAAGAGTGCAGTTAGGCTGTATCCAGAACCTGTTTCCAGGGCAGAAATGCCCCCTCACAGCTCCTCAAGAGTTAGGCCATCTCAGGAGCAGGAATAAATCTGAATAGGGGTCCATGATAAGCCAGAGGAAAAATGGAAGTGTTGGCATAAATTTTGAGTCCTTGGCCAGCCTAACTACAACTGCTGCCTCCGAACCTCAGGATAATGCACAACTACACCAGCCCAATGAGCACGCTTCCCTTGTACTGCTGCCTCTTTCTTCATCAGCAGTTGGGCCAGCCAGAACTGTAGATTTGACCTAACTTGTCAGCTCAAGATTTGACCTACTTAGGCCAGCTTAACTGGGCCATTTTTCTGGCCTAAATTCAGGATTGCACCCTAAGCTTCATTTTTCAAAGGGCTCAGTACATTTGATGGAGGAGGACTTCCTTCTCAGATATTTTTGTTTGTTTAGAGGCCTGCATTCATTGGCTCAGGTCCAATATGGTGTTTAATTCCTCTCATTTGGCTCTTAAAAATGGACTGGGTCATGTTGGTCTGTTCTTAATTAAATGCACAGTGCAGATGAGTTTCACGACCCACCAACAATCAGTTTTGGGAACACTGCTCTCAAGACCATCATCATTTTGTTGTGCTAGTATACTACACGTATTGGTGTTTTTGTAGCAACATTCACTTGGTCTGTATTGGTACATCCCCATGCAAGTTTAACCTAATATGAAGGCTTGGTCCACCAAGCCAGTCAACAGCTATGATAATAAAACCCCATTCTATAGTACTTTTTTGCTATTTTGAAAAGATAGATTGCAATCCTAACCTCCACTTAGGCCACCCTAAGCCCCGGCATAAGTCTTGTGCTCAATTGGGGTTGTCACAAAAGATATGCCAAGTGAGTTAGGCCAGCCTAAATTTCTTAGGATTGTGTCCATGATCTTGAAATTAAATTTTCTTCCATAATTGAACCTTTCCCCCCTTTTTTGAGCAACTAATGTATTGGCCATGGATGCGTGTGCATTTGCAGTTCTATAACTTGATCAAATTGTTTCAAAAATTGTAAAAAATAAAATTTTATTTTGAAGTTGCAGAAGAAATTATTGGTTTGCTATGTATAAGGCTGTATCAAAATCTTTGTCTTTGAAATATGTCTTTCAAAATAACTGGAACAGATACTTTTTATAGAAGACAAATAGTGAAGTTTAATGCATCTAATACGTATAATAACCATAACTTGCAGTGTGGATCTGTTTTTTTAACCAATTTTTGTCCAGCCCAAAGGTATACATTTTTGATCCCTGGTGTGTGTGTGTGTGTGTGTGTGTGTGTGTGTGTGTGTGACATTGGGCAGAAATGGCTTAAATAGTGTTTTTGGGTTCATGTTGGCTGTTCTAGTTCATCAGATTATAAACCTGTTCTGAATAAATTGGAAGTTCTGCTCTGAGTGTTCATTCTTCCATGAACCTTGAAATGAGAGAGTACAAATAGCATGTGGCAACCAGTCATGCAGAACTAGAGTGGAAGTGAGGTCCATAAATCCTAGTGAATGGTAAACGTTTGGTTTTGCTGAACAGAAAAATGTAAAAATAAGCAAGGGTGCAAAAATCTAGATGCTCCATCATAGAAACTTAATCTCTAATATTGGAAACAGATCTCTTCTGTTTGTGACCCCAGCTAGCACTTAATTTCATTCCTGATTGCAACTAGTTAAGCCATTTGCTGGGGGAAGCTCTCAAGTCCAAGGTTACTGCATCTGGTTAGACATGAGCCCTAGTATCTCATTCAAGCATTGTGTTATAGTGGGAGGCAGGTCAGGAGCAGTCAGACGACACCTGACTTATGTGTCTTTTGCTCCCTCCAGTTTTCTCCTAGTTCTTTTTTTTTTTGCAAATAGTTTTGTATCCATGGTACTAAGTACTACATCATAAGAATAGAATGAGGTTTTTGTAAGCTTTAGAATCTGTAACTCTTAATGATGAAGTCTAAATTTAAATATTATGGAAACTGGAGGTTTGAATGGAAAGTATTTTATGTCTTGCATTGAACTTTGTAGAATACTGTTGCACAATTATACTGACTTTTATGTGGAGTCATCTGGTTGCATGCTGCTGTGTTTCTTGTATCCTGTAAACAATAGAGATTCATGAACAGGTTTCTTAAGCTCTTGGAGGAGGTTTCTTGGATGATCATCTTGGTTGCCATCCCCTTTGCTATCTAATAAGTAGTTAGACACTCTTAAGAGCCACCATTTCTCACCTGTTGCAAGTCTTGTGACAATTGAAAATAAGAAATGCAACCCTGCTGTTTTCATGTTTTGTTGTTCTTGACCACCATATCCTTGGTTTATGGGCAGACCAATCTTAACCTGAGTTAGTATGGCCAGATTGCATGGTCTGTATGGTATCCTATACAGGTTAGGGGCAGGCTGGAATATTTCTTACTGTTGACTCTTCAGCCTACCTTGTGGGGTTACTCAGGTCTGTGCTAGCTCTTTAGCTGGTACAAACTCAAGCAATCCATGTAGGGCTGCTGAGGCTTGGGGTTAGGATATGGCATGTGATGCCGCTGCTGATCTCACCCCCTCCAGGATATAATCAACCTCCCATTCTGCCCTTTCTTGTGCAGAAACTCCCCCTCCCCACCCTACAACACCCTCCTACCACTCTACCTGCCTCACTCAATGCAGGGACAGGTTCTGTTGCTGGCAGGCTAGCACATGCCATTGAGCTGGTATGGCCAGCTCCTGTATCAGTACAGACATGCTTTATGTCTCAGTACAATCTTAGGATTGCACTGTTGGAAGTATAACTATGGTGGATAGACCTATTCTGCAAACAAGATTTTATTTAGTTAACGTTTTCTGTTCCACTTTTCCAAAGGTTCAAGGCAGCTAACAGAAATCATAATACGGAATAATTTTTTAAAAATGATATAGTAGCAGTGTGTATGTCTGAGATAATGAATTACCCTATATGTTGAGAATACTGCAGGTGTGGCACAAAGATGAGTTCCAAATCTTAAAGTCTTCCTTTTTTCTTTCTAGACAATGTGTTCTGCAGTGGTTCAGACATATGCAGCAGATCGTAACACCATGTGGTCAAAGAAATGCTGTGGCGTAGCTTGCCTTGTTAAAGACAATCCACAAAGGTCTTATTTTATCAGAATATATGATATAAAGGTGAGAATGTATTTTTCTACTTCTAGTATAGACTCTTGTTACTGTTATTAGAGTTGGATATATTGCATGAATTCCATATACAGTTAGTCCTGCATCTTGTACCTGATTTGGCAATTTAAATTTTACATTATCTGCAACAAAAAGGAAAAAAGGAGCAGTTTAACTAATGCAGGCAATTCTGCCTGGCTTTCTCCTTACTAAATTCATCCCCTGGAGGGAGCCAAGGGTTAGCTAAAGAAACTATTTGGTCTCACTCCAGACCATGACTTCAGCATGTTAAAGAGACAGTGTTCATTTTTTGAAATGTTAGGGATTTTCAAAGGAATTTTGAGTACTCTATATGCAATTTTAGCTTTACGCACTGATTTTGGAATGTAATCTGCAAGATGCAGGATGTCTGTATCTGGAGAGAGTGTGTATGTGAAGATTATGTGTGTGAAAGAGAAAAAGAGAATAGTAATGATTAAACTCTAGAAATAAATGTGGAAGGCTCGTGATGCATGCTAGTCATAACTATAAAGAAGAAAAAACTTCCAGTTTTTTTGTGGGGGCTATGCAAGGCTATAACTTTGCTTCTTGATTTTGTTGCAGTTAGAGCACAATCCTAACCATGTCTACTCAGAAGTAAGCCCCATTGTGTTCAATGGGTCTTACTCCCTGGAAAGTATGTTTAGGTTGCAACCTAATTCTTATGGAACAGGCAGATGGATATGCAATTTAAAATATTTCTTTTGGCAGTAAACTGCCAAAATAAAGCTTGAATAACATATGGCTTTTGTGCATATATGTCTAATCTTTGGAACTTGGCCATACTCAAGCAAATTCTAATTCAACTATCCATACTGTCATCTAAGCCAGTGCTTTTTCAAACCATGGTTCAGTACCTACTAGGTGGCTCACAAACTAATTTCAGATGGGTTTCAGATATGTACTTTTATCTCAATATGAATATCTTCTATGAATATTCATTTACGAGTGATAGTCAGTGAGGCTTACCGTAAGCTTAGTGTGGATAGGATTGCAGCCTTGAACATATGGGGAATTTTTTACTAAACATCGCAGTTAGGTAAGGTTAGGGGGTTTATAACTAATGGAAATTAGTTATAATTGGGTCTGCCTTTGGAAAAACACTACCACTGAATTTTCCAAGAAGATACTGTTGATGGCATCTCTAAGGTGAGAGAAGATGCAGTAAATTAGTATTGATTAACTTGCAGAGGAACATGACTGTAATCACTTTATTATATCTGCATCTGTATTATTTTCTTTCAGGATGGAAAGCAGTTGTGGGAACAAGAATTGTATAATAACTTTGTATATAATAGTCCTAGAGCATATTTTCATACCTTCGCTGGAGATGTAAGTCTTTCATAGTTTTTTTTTTTGCCTTGAAGATATCCTTATTCTGTTGAAGAAACCCATAATCAATTTCAACAAATAAGTTTTATATACATGCTTCCCTAAACAGGTATTTGTACCTGAATACAATTCTATGCCCAACTAGCTCAGTCAGAGGAGCACTAAACTCAGGGCTAGGGGTTCATACACCACTTGCAAGCATTTGTAGGGCTGAAGTTGCTCAGTGGTTAAAATACTGTGCTTGTCAACCTGAAGGTCGATATATTGGTGGTTCAAGACCTGGGAACTGCAGTATGGAGTGCAGTATGGAGGCTGCCGTCTCTTGCCCAGCTCCTGCCAACCTAGCAGTTCAAAAGCAAGTAAATGAAAGATACAGTGAATATGTAACACTTCAGTGGGAAGCCAACAGTGTTCTGTGTGCTTTGGCATTTAGTCATGCTGACCACATGACCACAGAAGAGTCTTTGGACAATGCTGGTGGTTCTTCAGCATAGAAACAGGGATTAGCACTGCACCCCACAGTGCTGAATTAGTACTACAGTCAGTCCCGACTAGCAGTACAATCTGCAGAGGACGCCTTTACCACTACCATCCTATATTTTCATTATCCTAGGCAAGTATGTTGAAAAGTGTAGTGTCTCTTCCTCCTCCCTGGGAACTGTGATGGGAGTAAGGAATATTTGGTACTACATCCTGGAAGTGCAGTACAAAGTGCCTCTGGATGAGAGACTTGATGGCCACAGATCTTTGTCTGCCAGAACCAGCCAGAATTAGCCGGCCTTGTATTTGACATAGTATCCTTTTAATTGTTCCACCAAATACTATAATGGCCAATACATTATAATAGCCTCTGCAATTTCAAATGTAATTCTCATTAGAAAGTGTATTTATGCCATTGTTGCTTTGGGTTCAACAGAACCTAACACAAACAGAAGGGTAATTCATTTCACACAAGAGGACTTTCTTACCAGTTTCCCTATGTCTTGATGGTGAGTCCCTGTTGATGTTGGGGGACACAGCAGTGCAGTGAAGAGAAAGTAGTAGGTCACAGCTTAATAGTGAAAGTGCAATTTTCATTCATCAGCTTCCTTGAGATTGTAAACACTGTGCAAGTCTTTGTATGAATTCTTAAGATAATGATGCTGAATGCAGAATTACTGTCTTTTCAGGCATGTCAGATGGGTCTTAATTTTGCTAATGAAGAAGAAGCAAAAAAATTCCAGAAGACAATAACAGATTTACTTGGAAGACGGCAGCGAAAATCTGGTAAGTTTAAAGTTTTCCTGTATTTCTATGCTGTGACGAGCTTGTTCAGAATGAACATTTGTAGGCTTAACACATATTTAAAATATACACCCTAGTGTCTGTAAAAAAAAAAACACAAAAACCCAACAGCTAAAATAACCTACCTGCAAGTTCAGCTGATCTTGAATACCACAAAACATTATAAAGCTGTCTTCAATTGAGTCAGCTCACTAGTTCATCTAGTTCAATGATGGTGAACCTTTTACAGCCCAAGTGCCCAAACTGTAGCCCAAACCATGAGCGTGCCAGTGCCCAGCATGCATGCCCAGAATTCCAGGCATGCGCAGTGGGCTCAGGATGCTCCTAGACCATTGTGCATTCTTGGAGTTCTGGGCATGTGCGCTGGACACTAGAGCACTCTGCTCCAAAGAGAAGTGCTCCTGTTCAGAGCAGAGTGTGCATGCCCATGAACTTTGGGCATGCCCACTGGGCTCAGGGTGCTCAAGGCCTAATGCACATGCTTGGAGTTCTGGGCATGTGTGTAGGGCACCACCGCTGTCAGTTAGCTCTGCTCCTCTTCGGAGCAGCACTGGGGCAATGGTGGGGCAACTTGGCCTGTATGTCAACAGAGAGGGCTTTGTGTGCCTGCTGTGGCATGCTTGCAATAGGATCACCTCCTCTGATCCAGGTTAATATAACCTTGTATAGCAACAGAACTGCTCCGGTTTACATATTAGGCACAGATCTATCGCAGAAATGTAAGAGAGAGAATCTGAGACCTGTTTCAGAGCCTGAGCCATCCCCTGAACTCTGGCTCCTTCCTCATCATGGAATGCCCCTGTGCATTAATTCATGTAAAAATATTTATTCACAACTTCAAAGCATTCAAGAAGTAGGTTGGACATGGTTGTGTGTATGTGTAATCATTGTTAACAGATTGCATGCAAAGTGGATTATTCTGCAGTGGGCTGATACAATGAATGGCAGTGCAACGTCATGCAAATGAGATATAGCAGCACCTGGTCCATGACAGGATTAGACTTTTTAAAAAACAAAAACTCATTAAAAAAACCCAATCCTAACTGGGCAAGTGTCAATTGGAAGGTTTGTGCCATCCCACTAGTGCTGCACCACTACATAACTTGTATTTGCGTTTGTAGAATAAACGCAATTCATATTGGTTTCAAAAGTTATTCTTGAATAGACAGTTTTTTTCTTTAGCCACCAGATGGAGTTCTAAGTCTGTACTACAATCCTATACATAATTTGTGCTATTGTGAGAATGGTAGATCCATCAACACTCAACAAGGCAGCATGGCAATGCATAACTTCATCTGCAGTGTGATATGTAATACAGTTCAAACCTTATGAGCAAACAAACAATTCTAAGACACTTACAAGTAAACCTGATATCAGAATCCAAGTGTCTCTTCCTAGTTGCTGTACGTTTCTAAAGCCTATACTGTATCCTAAAGTGAAATGAAGCCCCTTGCTCCAGAGCAGTTAAGATGACTTTCCATAAGATAACACTAGAGGATGACGTAACAACGTGGACCCGTAACTGCTATGGATTTAGCCCTAAGGCTCACTTCTCAAACAGCTGTGACTAACACTGAAAGCCTGAATCTCTAAGCCTGAGTTCAACAAAAACAGTAACATCCCTACTGGGAGATTATTGTGAGTTTTGAGGTCATGTATAGGCTGTTAGGAGACTTTAACCAGTTGCCAGAATAAAAGAAAGTCTGGTTTGTTTTTTCCTTCATTCAGCTTCTAGCCAATATTTGCCTCAGAATTAAAAAAAATTTAAAGAAATTTTAAAAAGTGTAGCAAGTTTGTGAACTCAAACAATCAGCCAGGCATTAATGGATCACTGTGTGTGTTTCTTTTTTCTTTAACAGAGAAAAGACGAGATCTACCAAATGGTAAGATTCTGCTTGTTGGTCTATGACCCTTTCTCTTTCACCTTCCTCTGTAAATATTTCACTTCATTCCTAGTGTTTAAAATCATTCTTCTAAAGGGCAGAATTATTTCTGTTCCAATAGGTAACTATATAGTTATGCTTATGATGACTAGCTATAGAACTGTACAACAGACGCTTTGAAGATACTTTATAAGACTGCCACAGATGCTTAATGAGAATGAAACAAAGAAGAGCCACAAAAGACTGGGTAAAAATCAGTGAACTTGTCTATAAGGTGTTGATAAATTACATTTTTTTAACCTTAAAAAGCCATTAGATTTCACTAGCTTTTAAAGCTGACATTAGGGGTGCAATCCAGAGTAACTATGGGAAGTCCTTGCTCCGGTGTAAGAACAACTTACTGTGGATTGCAATATGAATTTCCCATAGGTTTTCATTAGGTGGTGCAGTGACTACGGGTATGCACGTAATGTCTCTTATGTGCTCCCGTAGTTACTTTGGATTGTGGGGTAGGTCTACATAATTTATTCCAATGTTTCAGCTGCAAGTCATGAGCTAGAACTAGATTAAAATACCTGTTTGGATTAGAAATAATTTTATTTTTTAAAAACACCCTCAAATGTTGAACTCTTGCCAGACAGATACAGTAGATGTCTCTAGCCACTTTAAAACAAAACTACCCTTTCATTAGAAAGCTTGCTTAGTGTTGCATAGAAAAAAAGTGTAGGATTAAACAAATTGGCATTAAGGGTTATATAAAATGCATTAGTCTGTAATTTCCTGGGATTTGTGTTTTTATTCTTGTTGTTAATGGAAAAGTCTCTTCAAAATGAAGCAGTTAGCTGTGGTTTTACTGACCCTCTATCATAATGGCTGGGATGAAAACAGGGATTTATCAGAATTAGTTTTAAAAAGGCTCGCTATGAATCATGTGGTCCACTTTCATTTTAACACACGAGCTAGAATCGGATACAGTTTATAGCAGCTGTCCTCCTGTGGCCAGCATTGGAGCAATTTATAGAGAAACTTCACAAATACTACCATGTTTTGTACTACATTTTCGGGAAATCCTTCTGAGGATGTGACAGATATCAACATCGGTGGATGTTTAAGACCATTGTATTGTCAGGTTCTTCCTAAAGATGAACTTTATAGGCCCCTTTCATCCTCGCTAATAGAGCTCTCTACAGCTGATGGGGAAGGTGCTTGTTTTATGATGGGGAAGGTTTTGTTGGATATAAATATGGCAGTGTTAGAAGAAAATGCGAATTCATTAGATGATTCATGCATTCCTCGTGGACAACTGAAATCAAATACAAATGGTAAGCAAGGCTTTTCCTGAGCTGAAAACTTATTTCTGCGTACAGGTTGCTGTTTAGTGTGAAAAGATAAAGTGATTAAAAATACGTAATCAAATGTTAATTGCATATGAAAAGTAAATATAGTGATTTCAGAATGTTCTTGAAAGGAGATAAGGGCTGCAATCCTAACCATGTCTACTCAGAAGTAAGGCCCATTTTACCCATTGAGTCTTACTCCCAGGAAAGTGTGTTCAGGATTGCAGCAAAAATCTCAAGCAATGGAATACTTTGAGAGAGAAATGTGGTAGACTTATGACTAAATTTACATGCATAGTTTCTTGTGCTATGGTGTGTGATGCTAAATGAACCTTAATTCAGATTTACTTCTGTATATTTTAGTCTTTTAGGTTTATTTCTAAATAAATACGTAGATGTTGCAATGAATAGTGCTGTGTTCCAAACCTTTGGTACCATTGATACACCTTGGATTCTTGCTTTTTAAAAAAATATCCAGGAGCTTCATTTGTTAGGGCTTTCAGATTGGACTCGAGGAAAGGTATTTTTTTTAAAGGAAGAACAGAAAAAGAGAATCTGTTTTTCTGTTTTGTTGCACAACTACTTAAGGCAGTGATTTTCAACCAGTGTGCTGTGGTTCGTGGCCTTGTGTGCCATGGGAATTTGGGGGTTGACAGTAGTTAAGTTCCTCTGGAGAATGTGTGGCTTTTCCTGTTCTGTAATATGTGTCCCTAAATATGTGGATCATGAAGTCTTGGAAGACTAAGAGCAGATCAGACAGTCTGCTTTTGATCTCTTTCAGGCCCAAGTCTACCAATGGCAACGGTTGACATCAGAAATCCAGAGATTACCACTAATAGATTTTATGGCTCACAAATCAACAATATGTCCTATACCAAAGAGAAGAAAAAAGGAAAAGCAAAGAAGAAGAGATTGACAAAGGCAGATATTGGAACTCCAAGCAATTTCCAGTAAGAACGCCTGCTCACTTTGCACTTTATTATACAAGGCTGTTAACAATAGAGAGCGTTTTAAGGACTTGTGTTAATCCTACTGATTAACATTTGATTGTTTTCTTTGTGCAACAATTTAAGATTTTCTTCTATGTACTAAGCACTGTTATAAGTCAAGCAGACAAAAGGGAAATGTAAAGACTTCTGCCTACATACTTGTATTACAGTTTCAGTGCTTTCCACACTTAATTGATTCAGTACCATATGAAAAGAACCATTTTTGTGTGCATGAGAAAGGAGTTCTCTGGCCCACCACAACTCAAACATCCACAAGAAGTGTTTTGAGATGCAATTGATGGAATATTTGTAAAATAGAATGTCTCAGTGCTTAGATTTCACCCTGTTGACTTCTCAGAGAAGATTGGACAACTTGTAGGAAGTATGTGACCCAGAGTTTGGTTCTTCTAAAGTTTTCCTGGTGCAAATGGAGTTTACTCTGCCACTGGGGTGCATCTTCATTGCACCTTCAATCACCACCAATATTGGCACCAGAAATAATCTGCCATCCATGAGGGTGCAAAGGCTGACAGAATTGGAAGCCGCTGGCCAGCATGAAAATTGAGGGTGTTCAGAAATATGTCCATGGTGGAATGGTGAGCTCCCTTCATCCCAGGGAAGGATTGGTTCAGGCACCTGATCCGACCTACAAGATGGGCTTTGGTACCCTAAAGTCGGGGCATCCAAAGTTTCTGGCAGGAGGGCCACATCATCTCTCTGACACTGTGTTGGGGGCCAAAAAACTAATTTGAATTTAAATTTGAATATATTTACATTTAAGAATGCATTGGAGTGGATTATAAGGCTTGCCCAAAGGCTGGACAGAGCGGTCTTGTCGGGGACCATATTGAGGCTCTCTGAGAGCCTCATCTGGTCCTTGGGCCAGGATTTGGAGACTCCTGGCCTAAAGCATAAGCATCCCAATTTACATTTAAGCCTATGAACTTCTGGTAGCCAAAATGTGTAAGTAAATTGGTCAATGTCCTCTAAATCATTTAGAAGCATTTAAATGCTAGAGGAGCTAGTGGTTTTCCTTTCTATTCAGTTAAGCCTTCAATTTCTTTTTACTTTTGTGCTACCTATCTGAACTTACTGGATAATTAGTTTAGATTTTGGAGCTTTAAACGATGTTCCTCAGATTCCTGGGTGTGATCACTGACAGTGAGCCAACTTCCATGAAAGTCAGCTTGCCTGCTGTTTATGTTCTTCTGCAGTCTGCACCCTTGGAGAAACATAGGCCATGCTCCAGGAAACAGAATTAGTTTGCATGGGACAACAATGAGAGCAAGTGTCACAAAATGTACTGTAGAATCTTTACAGTATGGAGGGCTTTTGTGAGGCAGTGTACATTCCTTGGCAACAAATCTATGTGGAAAAAAAGTTATTTCTTCTGCGTAGGAAGTTTGAAAATCTCTGTTTAAATTGCCACTGCAGTTTTAAGAATATATAATGTCAACACATGGCTTTTATCCATGCTTAGAACTCATGCTTGGAACTGAACCTATCTAGGAAGCTGAAATACAATCTATAGTCCATGCTGTGCTTTTCATACAGAAAAAGGCCTGTTCCTTCGAAAAGAACTGCTTAGTTCACAGGGGCTGCCTCCATGGTTATAAAAAGAGTTTCATCAGTACAGTATGACCTTTTCAGCCTTCAGGGAGACTGCTTTTGAAAGTTGTTAGAAACTCCCTATAGCTAACACTGATGTTTCTAAATTACAGAATAATCAGTGAATCTTTTGACAGTGACTAGTCTAAGTAATATGAGCAGATTCTGTGGAATTTTTCTGATATAGAATTGTTCTGTGTCTCACCGTAGCCTCTTCCTTAAGATCTTTTTGTGTTAGTTGAATAACTGAGTCATTGATTGCCTTCAATGATATACACAATATTTATAGTTGCTTTAACGGTATATGTTGTTGTTTGTTTTCCCAGACATATTGGGCATGTTGGCTGGGACCCAAACACAGGCTTTGATGTAAGTAAACTCAATAGTGACAAATTTTCTTTTTGTCTTTTAATATTAGATGTTCATTTTTTGGACATCTTATTATTTTAATTACCCTGTTTTTGGGCATTGCCCAGCTGCTACTCTAAGGCTGCAATCCCCCAGTTAGGCCGGCCTAAGCCCCAGCTCAAGTCCCATGCTGGCTTGAGAGTGCTGTAAGACACTTTAGCACCACTCCTTGGGAAGTGTTAGGCCAGTACACAGAAATGCACTAGCATCCTTATATCACCACTGGAATGGAAAGACCAGTGAGTCAGCTGGCCTAAGTTAGGATTGCACTCTTTGTCTGCAATCCTATCTACACTTTCCTGGGAGTAAGTACTGTTGAGCACAATGGGACTTACGTCTGAGTAGACATGCTTAGGATTGCACTGTTGTTGTTTTATGAACGTATGTATTTAATGATGCATTTTTGGTGAATGCTTCCCCATTGTTAAGCGACACATACCTGTAGTGAAATACAAAATAGCTTAGATCAGCTCTATGAAAAGTATATTAGTTTGTTGTACTATTTGCTGAACAAATATAAAATATTTTGTATAGGTTAACAACCTGGACCCAGAGCTGAAAAACCTGTTTGATATGTGTGGAATTTCAGAGGCTCAGTTGAAAGACAAAGAAACATCCAAGGTTATATATGATTTTATTGAAAAAACAGGAGGAGTAGAAGCTGTTAAAAATGAGCTGCGTAGACAAGGTGAGTCCTCTGTTCATGCAGTCCTGTAATCTTATTCATGATATTGAAGCCTGTGTTCATGGCTCGTTCAATAACACTTTTTTACATAACTTTACTGTGTATTTGGCATAGTCAAATACAGATTGTGACATAGTCTTTCAGTCAGGCATAGAAACATGGAAATGTCTTACTGAATTCAGTTTGAGGGCAGGGCCAAAAATCCTATGCAAGAATTTGGAGTTTTAATTGGATACCATCACTGCCATGTTACTGCCATGGGAGTATAAGCCGTTACTGCCCAACATGCATCAGGGACCAAATGTGTGATGAGGAAGAAATGCGTTATTAATCCATATAAACAAGCTTCCGAAGTCAGATGTATTATTTTTTGTTGATAAAAGTCTCACTTTTGTGAGACTAAAGTGCTTTAGCAAAAGTTAATATGTATTACATTTATGATTTAGGTCCACCACGCTGGAGTGGTATGTATGGAGTCTGTTCTTTAAAGTTCTTCACGTTGTGGTATGCGATGCATAAGTCCATAAACATTTTGAGCACCTAAACATTGGGTTTGCAAACTGGCATGCTACTATTTAAATTGCAGCCTCTTTTTGAGTGTGGATCTGTTGCCATGAATGGGAATTCTTGGCAAACAAAAGTATGCTGCAATTAATCTGTCCTAAGGTTACTAACCTGCTTGCCTATACATGGTTTAGAAAGCCTAATAGAACTTTCTTTCATGGTTTGAAGTGTGCATGTGTTCCTGTTTGGTTATTTTGAATAAAGTGTGTTTTTCTCTGAGTGAGTTTCCTTCTCCCTACAATATTGTTTTACTAGTAAGAGTATCTCTTTGGGTTAGTTGTCTGTTGGATAAATGAAATTAATTCACCAATAACTGACTTTCAGGCTTAGTTATAAATGAATTTCTTAAGCCTTTCTCTAGATGAGGAGTTGATGCTGGTGAAAGGTTAAATCTTGGATTTTTTTTCCATATGTACATAATCTAAAAGCAAATGCTATGACCTTTAAATGGGGAAACAGTCAATCCCTCTAACACAGTGGTTCTCAAACTTCCTAATGCCGTGACCCTTTAATACAGTTTCTCATGTTGTGGGGACCCCCAATCATAAAATTATTTTTGTTGCTACTTCATAACTGTAATTTTGCTACTGTTATGAATATGTTATGCAAATATTTGATATGCAGGGTGTATTTTCATAGTTACAAATTGAACATAATTAAAGCATAGTGATTAATCATAAAAACAATACAGATAGATAGATAGATAGATAGATAGATAGATAGATAGATAGATAGATAGATAGATAGATAGATGTTGAGGGGGTGACTGGGAAAGAAAGAAAGAAAGAAAGAAAGAAAGAAAGGGAGGAATGGGAAGGTAAGTACCTGGGTGAGAGGAGATCTCCATAGGATTGGGATCTCAGGCAGCAGAGCCAGCCACTGTTTCCTGGGAGTAAGTCCCATTCACTATCATGGGACAGACTTCTGAGTAGACTTGCATAAAACTGGGCTCTAAAGCTGCAATCCTCCCCGCCCCCAAGGCTCCACATCGTCTCACAGCTGCTCAGAGACTCCTGAGCTGCTTCTCAGCGGCTTCTTCCAGCTGCAGCGGCTCCAGTGTTTCTGCCAGGTCTTTCCACCTGGTCTCCTGCACCAGGAGTCTTTAGGCGACCCCCAGGAAAGCTCCAGGCGACCCCCAAAGGGGTCCTGACCCCCACTTTGAGAAACGCTGCTCTAACAGTTGCAGAGGGTACAGCAAATTGTGGCTTAGAGAGACCTTGCTTCATGCATTGCATTCCAATGAATTCTGCATCTTTCCCCTTCATCCTTAAAATTGGGTATGAGGTTCAAGGTGCTGTTAAAACCAGAATTATGGCACAAACCCAGTAGTATAAAACTTAGCCAACGTTCAAAAGAGATCCTATCATGTGCATTTAAGAAAGAGTGACAAATGGGCAAGTTAAACCAATGGCCTGAGTTTGCATAATCAAGTTCTATTCTTCCCAGTGCATGCCTTACCACATCTACCTGTGCATTCATGTTTAGCTAATGTGCTAAAGTTGGCACGACTGTACATGAATGATTATATTCAGAAGTTTCCATTGCTCTTTATGGGGGCAGGAATTAGACGTTTGCTCCTGTCAACTGTATTGAAATCCATATTGCCATTAAATCAGTCTTGGGCAGTATATACTCAGGCCAAAACTATCCGTTCTAGTGTTGTATGAAGATTGAATAGCCATTAGGCAGTCAGTTAGGGTCAAGAGTTTAAACCAAGGCACTTAAATCTAAAACTTCGTTAGATCCTAAAGGTATGTATAAAATTTATTTTTACATAGAATTGCTTCCAATTCTACTGTATTGAGCAGATTTCCTCAAAATGCTTTGTGTACAAAATTTTAAAGATTAAAATATGAAGGTGGGATGTCACTGTAAAATAAGGACATTATACGGGAGTTTGAGAGATTCCCTACAATCCAAAGTAACTATGGGAAGACATAAGAGGCACTTCTCCTGGATTGCTCTATGCATTTCACATAGGTGTCCCATAGGTGGCAGCGTAACTACATTGGTGTAAAAGGTTCCATAGTTACTTTGGATTGTATCCTTTTTATTACTTTGTGTAGTAATTGTACAATCTATGGAATGACCATGTATGAACAACCAGAAGTAGTACACAAGAGATATTTGAACTGGACACGATCAAACAGTTGTGCTTTCATTACAAAATCAGTATTGTAATTAGACTTTGATTAATGAGGTATGATGTGGAAGTCAAACCAGATATTGAGTGTGAGGTTCTTCAAAGAAAGAGAAAGTAAACACAGAGCTCTTCTAAAATAAGCAATGTGTGTTGCTGGTATTTTTTATTTTTTACAGAGGTGTCTGATGAATTTCTGTTGACTTGTTTTGATTTCAGCTCCTCCTCCCCCACCACCATCTCGGGGAGGTCCTCCTCCTCCTCCTCCCCCACCACCACATAGCTCAGGGCCTCCACCACCTCCTGCTAGGGGAAGAGGAGCTCCACCTCCACCTCCTTCAAGAGCTCCAACAGCAGCACCACCTCCACCACCACCTTCTAGACCTGGTGCTGTGGGGCCTCCCCCTCCACCGAACAGAGTATATCCTCCTCCTCCTCCAGTTCATTCTTCCTCTGCACCCTCAGGCCCCCCACCACCCCCTCCTCCACCATCTTCAGGTGGATCTGGCGTGCCTCCACCCCCTCCTCCTCCACCGCCCCCTCCTGGACCTCCCCCACCTCCTGGTCTTCCGTTGGAGGTTGACCATCAACTTCCAGTCTCTTCAGGAAACAAAGCTGCTCTTTTAGATCAAATCAGAGAAGGTGCGCAGTTAAAGAAAGTGGAACAGAACAGTCGGCCAGTCTCCTGCTCTGGAAGAGATGCACTGCTTGATCAGATACGACAGGGTATACAGCTGAAATCTGTAAGTATCTTTAGTTATAGTCTGTATAAATACTTCTTATACAAACTTATATATACTTCTATATATAAGAAGTATATGTAGAAAACTTCTATATATACTTCTAGCAAATTTCTAGTTCTCTCATCAAAACGTGTGTACCTATCTAAAAGATGTTTTGGGCTTGTACTTATTTGACTAACATCACAATCCTAACCATGTCTGATCTGAAGTAAGCCCCATTGTGTTCATTGGGTCTTACTCCCAGGAAAGTATGTTTAGGATTGAAACTAAGAGGTGAATTACCCTAGAATCCAGAATAACTACAGGAGCACGTACGAGATATTTACGTCAACATAGTTACAGCACCACCTAGTGAAAACCTATGGGAAATTCATATTGCAATCCAGAGTAAATTGTTCTTAAGTCGGAGCAAGTGCACCCCGTAGTTACTGCAGATTGCGCCCGTAGTGCAAAAAGAGGGAAACAAAGAAGGTTTGAATTTATGTCTGTATAAATGAATGTTTCATGCTAAAAATACAGTAAATTCTGTTTTCAAATGGGAATAGAATTTCTCCTAATTGAACTTTCTCTGACTGAATTTTTCTGAACTGCTTGCTTTGAAAGCTGTGTGCAAGTAAAGCAGGCATCCGTCAGTCTTGAAAGATTATGGTATCATGCTCGGCGCTGCAGACGCTGCATGCGAAGCACAAATGCCTGGGTTAGACTGCTATGGAGATAAGCTGTTACCCAAGCAGCAAATCCCCCCCTACTATCCCAAGTAAAATACATGACATGAGTAATTTCCAAAAACAGTTGTCTTTCTATTTGTGGGGTATCATGAATGAAGAAGCCAAATGAACAGAGTTCCAGAGCCTTGAGGTTGCAACTAAAAAGCCCCACAGTCTTTGATGCATGTTTGAAATTTGGTTTTGGTTCAGAAGGTATCATAGTCTTGGAGCACTTCAAGGCCAGGAGATAAAATGATATGAAGAGGTGCTAAATTATTCTGCTCAGGGTCTTTTCGGGTTGGGTGGGTCCAGAATTGGACATAAACCTGAATATTTGTAAGGGAAAAATGGCAGGACTAGGAAGTGCTAAATATCCCTTTCCTAAGTCTTTATAAGTCTGTACCACTTATGTCTGTACAGGCAGGCTTGAGAACATGTCCCTTTCTTGCCTCAGTTCCTAGGCTGCTTTTTATTTAGAAATCTGGATCTCAACTCTTATGTTCTGGAATATAATACATCTGTCCTTCATTTGGATCTTGCCTTCTCTCTCTCTCTCTCTCTCTCTCTCTCTCTCTCTCTCTCTCTCTCTCTCAATTATTCATCATCCTTCAGTCTATCCTCAATCTTCTTTTTTATGTTATTTTTCATCACTCTACAATAGTTTTTTTTTTTTTCATTTTCCCACCAGATCAGTTTCAGATGAGAAATTAGACCCTGGCATTATCTGCCTATATAAAGATTCGATCAATAGGCATTAGGAAAGTACTAGAGGGTATTTCAGCTATTATTAACATTTTAAAAGTTGCCCTTTTAAAATGCCATTATCTTAACTGTTTGGATCTTTTTTCTAGATAAGAAGTCAATTAGTAAGTGACAAGCTTATGATGAGTTTGTTTTAATATTTAAGTCCTCTGCTGTTTTGTCCAGGCTTCTTAAAAAAAGTAAAGGTTAAATGTTCTAAACTCCTCCAACGTATTTTTTTCCAAGGTATCTGATGGACAAGAGACAGCACCACCTACGCCTGCACCCACCTCAGGTATTGTGGGAGCGCTAATGGAAGTTATGCAGAAAAGGAGCAAAGCCATTCATTCTTCAGGTAAGTCATTAAAAATGTCTTTGATTCAGTTAGCTGCTACTAATCATGACCACTCTTTAAGATGTACTTCTGATCCACTTCGTAAAAGGTGTCCCTTGGTATCTGCAGATCCTGTTATCTGTGTCTCCTTATGTCCCTCACTCCATACTGTTTTTATTGTCATGCAGAGGAATTTTATACAGGTTAGAATCATAGAGTTGGAAGGGACCCAGTGAATCATCTAGTCTAACCCCCTGCCTGTATCAGGAAATCCTTGTCTTGTGGTACCCGGGTATCGAACCCTGGTCTGCTGGTTAACAGGCACAGTGTCTTAACCACTTGCACCACCAGAGGACTTGACCCTCCCCCATCGTGACATTTGATTCTAAGAATCTCCACGAATACATATTTTTGTTTTATCATTAAAAAGCAATTGCTTACCATGGTAACTAATGAATCGGTTTCCTTTTCCCTGGTTTAAAACAACTCGGGCTCTTCAATTGCAAATGGGAGGCGATTATCACTCTGAATCGCTGGGAAGGGAGGGGGCCCCTCTAGGTAACCTGATCCTTACTACTGCAGCCTTGAGAGTGGAAGATTTATCAAGGCTGTTTCTGAGCCATTACCTGCTGTATATTGACTTTTATCTTTTAACTTAGAGCCAGCCTCATTTGTTTGAGACAAAATTGCATACTGTATAAATAATTTGCATATAATTAGGTTACACCTGTACTTGCTATAAACAGAGAACTTGCAGCAAGACAAGCAGTCTGCATTAAATGTGCTGCAAATGGTCTGCAGGTGTGCTGCGGAAATTTTGGGGTAAGATAATTTATTAAAAAGGTCAATGGGAGCATGAACCCCCTTTAGCAGCATGGTGCGCTGTGTCAGTTGTCAAAAAACTGTACCTTTGACAATTTTAGCATCTTGTCAGTGTGCCCTGAGATGAAAAAAGTTGAATATCACTGAGTTAGAAGGTCAACACCCTTCCATTAATGGGAAGCACATTAGCTGCAGGTTGCTTGTCTTGCTCTAAGCTCTTCGTTTATACCTTCTGGTTAAAGCAAGTACCATACAGTACAATTACTTCACGTGACTATAAACGAAGGTAATGAGCACAGAGACCCGTGGAGATAAGGCTCCCGTATACTGTATCTGTATATTCCTGTATCTATGGTCAGTGTGGTATCCATGAATAAAGGTGGCTTCCCATATGTTAATCCTTGTACCAGTCTTGTTGAGTAGTCCATTAAGTTCCTAGCAAAGGGAGATTTGAACAGTTTCATAGCCAATCTCGTGCAGTACATAAGTATCAAAGGTAGTAGCTGTTGTATTAAATTCTTGCAAAGTAAAACTGATCTTTTTTACTACCAGATGAAGATGAGGATGAAGAAGACGAAGAGGACTTTGAGGATGACGATGAATGGGATGACTGATCAATATATTATATATCATATATATATTTTTAAGGTGAAATACTAAACTACTTTCTGTCTATGGATTCTGTAAAATTATCATGTAAATGTTCTACCAATTTGCTGTATATTTTTGTTGCCTTTTGCTTTTTTATTAATCTGTGCAATACCTCATTTAATCTGTAAAGGTTTGTCATAATCCTATACAACGTTACTCCCAATTTAATGTGTGCAAGTTTACATCAGGTTGCTCAATGTACATGTGAATACTTTCCATTCCATCAATAAGGGAGTTTTAATGTAATACGTGAGATTGACAAACACCTTAAATGTATTTAGTTATAATGCAAGAAGGAAAACACTATTTTCATACCCTACTTTTTCTGTATCTAAATTTTTCTTATTAAAACCTAGTATAGCACTACATTCTTTAAAGCAATGCAGCTCCTAGTTTATTTAGCCCTTTCATTTGGAAACTGCTACATGTATGAGGCTGATAAAACAATGGACAGTTTCAGTTCTTAACACTACAGATTAATTAAGCATTAAGTTACAAGTAAAATAATCACTAGAAAACTGTTGTGGAAAATTTTCTCTGAATCTGGAGCAGTGTTGTCTGCTGCTGATTGAGCATAGTTGCCTGAACAACCCTTAGGAACATCCCAGCTTAGGCCACAGAACATGACATCTTTGACAACTTATCACCTTTTATTACGACGATGATTATTTTTGCCAGCTACCTTACACAAAGAAGAGTCTAAATTTATGGCAACTGCTACAGTCGTTTATTTATTTTTATATAAACTTTTTTACCGAAAGGCTGCAGTAAATGTTTGCTCAATAATGCATTTAAATTAATTTTTAAAATGTGTAGGGAATCAGTGTACTAATAAATGAATTTGAGCAGTGCACCTCTGCAGTCTTCATGGATTGTGGTTGAACCAGCACTACAAGGCACCAGATTCTACAACTAGAAATTTAAAAAGTATTGATATAGAGATGGGTGCCTTAACTAGATTCTTCTCCATACTGTGACAGGTTTCTCTAGGGTGACTGGAGAAGGTAAGGGATGGGGCTAAACATGAGCTTCTTGCTGATGATGCACCCCGTTGACCTCCCTTAACCTAGTATCTGTATTTGCCTTGACCGGGTCAGTGAGCCGGTGGTGGTGGTGGGGATCAGCTATCATTGAGATGATGCTGAGGTCCACATCCATATTCCTCCCAGGCTTTCCTACAGATATGAAAAATGCTATAAGTCAGTGTAGCCCTATTTCCTCTCTTGACTCTAAATCTTCTGTCAAGAATTGGGAGAGCCAGGTGAGGTGCTTGCCTTTACCTTTTTTTTGGAAGAGGCTCACTATTACAAAGTTTGTAAACCACTGCTTTTTATACGTACTGAATTAGTTTGTTAAAATACTCAGTTGTCTTTTTGTTAAGAGTTAATCACAAGGGATGGAATTGTAAAAGACGGGAGAGGCCCTGTGCTTGGAAACTGCATTCCAATACATGATGGGAAAATTTAAGGTGTCATCTTTACTAATGAACTTAACAGTTGGGGGTTATCTTCCCATTTTATATGCAGCGATGCATTTATGATGGGTCGTGGCAACGCTAACCCTATATTTGCAGGAAGAGAACGTTTAGGTAGGAAAACATTAGAAATATCATTTGTGACACTGATATAAAATGAGTAAGACATACTTTTGAGTACAATTAACACATGCGCTCTTCCTAGCTTTCCCCCCCCCCCCCCATATTCATGGTGTATTGGACAGAATTGTACTGAAACCCAGTGTTGGCCTGATCTTGACAGGCTGGTCCTGCATGATGTGGCTTGGACTTCCATAGTGCAGTTATTAACGCATGTCTGGCATTTGGGTTTATAAATTTCCATAAGGAGCACAGAATTTAAAAGGTTATGTTGATGAAAGAAGGTGCAGTGAAACAGAAGGTTAAAAACGATTCAGCAGATGACAGCTTTCTAAGCACATTACTTGGGAGGGGAGATTAAAGTATCTTTGTCATTGTATTTATAGAACAGTTTTCTGCTAGGAAGACTCTCTACGTAGCATTGCTGCTAGAATGGCCTGAGGTCTGGCTGAGGCCTGCATCAGATGCCACTTAGTTGGAGTACAAATGTGCGCATTTTGGGGAGATGTTTGTGGCCTTCAGTACAGTTTCTAACGTTATCTCTGTAGTTCTGATACTATGAAGGTCATTTTAAAGGGGACACTGCTCAGGTGGCTTCCAAAGACTTTACAAGCATGAGATAAGCACATGCTTCTGGAGTTGGAAAGAGCTTGGAAAAGGTTTAATATTGTATGTAATCCATGAATCACTTGCCAAAACAGGCTTTTGACTTTTCTTTTCCCTATAGAAATTGTATCCATGTTATAGCACAAAAGTTCAACTGTTTGCTTTCAATAGCATTGTATGGTTTTAAAGCATGACCGCCGTTACAATGAGGTTAAAACAACGTCACTACTGCATGTTTCTGCATTTTTCTGCTTCCACTGGGGGCCAGAAGCAGTGTTTCTCATGACCGTGAATCAGTACTGCTAACCATTGTAACAAGGCTAGCCTCATGCGCCGGTTTAAACTGACCATCCAAGTAACCCTTGGCAATTCACGGAACCACCATGAGGCTTTTATCTTAACACTAAGCATAGACAATATCAGCTCGCTGCTTGTATTCTGAGAACGTCTCAATCAGTTTTTGTTTTCTTCATTTCATCAAATTGAAATTCTTGGTATGTGAATTTTCTTTGACTTTTTTTTGAAATGTACAGTGAATAGGATGTTGCACTGGTGGCAATTCATCATGAAGCATAATAAAATTAATTTGACTCTGGATTAAAATTTGGTGTGGTTTATCAGTGAATTGATTTTACACAGCCAAGGGTTACAAAAACCAATGGCTTACAGTATTCATGCCTCACTATTTCAGAATGGATTGTGCCTAACCCCCAAATCCAGAGTAGCTACAGGAGCACGTAAGAGACTTTACATGCACCCGTAGTTACAGCACCACCTAGTGAAAACCTATGGGAAATTCATATTGGAATCCAGAGTAAGTTGTTCTTACACCAGAGCAAGGACTCCCTGTAGTTACTCTGGATTTTGCCCTAGTAAGCCTTAGAAAAAGAAATAAAATGCCCTGGACCACAGAATTTCAAGAGACTCCCTAGAAATTATTTCTAGTACAAGCCAGCAATTGGAATTAACGCATTAACATTTCAAGATGCATCAATAACAAAAGTGCTCTTCAGTTTCTCAAAACAGCTTGATTACATTTACAATTACTCATGTTGTTTTGTATTGACCTGTTCATTACAATATGTTAATGTCTAGATTTACTTAATTTATGGATAGCAGATCTGTTTTGTAAAAATAATCCTTTATCTTGAATTTCACCTGTATCTTCAAACTTCACAAGAAAGATGCTTGAATCATCATGTAATGTAATCATGTAATCACCTGTAACAACAAGGTGGTTGTTGTCCACCCCCCCAACTAGATCCAATCAAGGAAAACCAATGCCATTTTTTTTATTCAGCACCTCAAATAGAATAGATATAATTTTAAATCAACAAAATGTGTGTAGGCCTATGTAATATACACACATTGTAAGGAATTAAAAGTTTTTGCAACTGCAGAACTGGTTGTTGTCTCTCACTTACCTGTCACTTTATCTGGCAGGAGGAAGAAGTTGGCACAGGAAGGCAGTAGTCAGGTAGGGAGGCTCATGTAATGTTTTCACTGGGCACAGCAGACTGCTCAGATTATTGTAAGTTTAATATAATTATAATATAATTTTCTAGGGCAGTGAGTGGCGCAAATGGTTAAGACACTGCCTGTTAACCAGAAAGCCAGGGTTTGAGACCCAGGTCCCCACAAGACAGGGTGAGCTCCTGCCCTTAGCCCAACTCTGCGACGCAACTAGAATCAATCGTATCAGCTCTGCTGTTCCACTGGGCTATTTCAGTGGTGTGGAGAGGGGGGATTTGCTGCTTGGGTAACAGCCTATCCATATCAAACTACCCAGGCCTTTGTGCCTTGCATACAGCATTAAGTATTATACCATAGTCTTTCGAAACTGAACACTAATGATTTTGTCCACATAGGAGAGGAAGATTGATTTGGACTGGTGTCAAACTTGCTTCTTTATAGTTTTGGGGGAGTGTGTATGTATGAACATGTCTTTTTTTCCAGCTTCTGTTAAGACAAACTAGGTCCATAGCTTCTCAATTACTTTTGGGTTCTCTGACTCCAATCTCAAATCCTTGATCTTTTCAGGAATCTCAGATTCCTGAGCTTTCATTACTTCTGCCAGAATTTTGAGATCTGCACCTGTCTAGGAGGAGAACATTGTACTCAAAGGGGTTGAGCGAGTTCCGATTATCACCATAATGTGCATGGCCTGCCCTTATCGCACAACCATTAAGGGCTGTGCACATAATATTCTCTCCAGAGTGCCAAACTGAGTGGTATGACTTTGCTTGTTTATGGCTCTGCACTGCCAAAAGATCAACATGATGTTTCAGCAGCTCTTGTGTTTTTGTGGAACTGATTCAAACTTCTTAGTTGCCTGGAACTTCGGCACGGCTCGAAATACACTTTGTTGTCCTCTCCCTATAGTTAGCTTTGGGAATTTACGAGGTTGAAAGCATTGTGTTTATGGGATTGGTTTAGCACAGCAACAAGTGGGCTGCTTCTAGCTGATTTCTCCTTGTCACAAAACATCTTTTATTTTCAAGAGAGGACCCATTATGTCTTAAACTGCTGGCCACTGGAATGCAAACCTCCATAGATCTTTATACACTATGAATAATGTCCTACAGGTTCTACAACAATAGAATAAGTAGTTTAAATTTTGGCATCAGCTCATCCTTTTCTCAGTCCATTTGGCCCAACTGGGCCTCCTTGAAGCAGCTGGTGATGACATCAGTTTAACCACCAACTATACCTTGCTATCTCTCTTGGTGTCACCACATGCCTGTGGCTTGCTGCAGTGAGTGTAGGGGACAGGTGAATGGTAGGACAATGTGAGCGCTCCGCACTGGTCCCCACAACTAGGGCCAACCCTGCCCAAATGCTAGTCCCAATGTTGAAATGGCTACTGACAACTGCTCTAAACTCATGGAGATTGCATTTCACAGTATGTATCATGTTAACTTTAAGTTGATGTAGATGTTGGTTCATCATATGTAGACGCTAGTCTACATATGTTAAGGAACATTGTACTCTACTTCATTAAAGGCACAAGAACATAAAAGAGCTCTTTGAGATCAGACAAAGGGGTCTTGTCTAACGTTCCTGATTTGAACAGTTGCCGATTAGGTGCTTTCATTGTTGTTTGACCTCATCAAGTAGTATCCAGTGCCCTCTGCATGTTCCCTTGGGATGTGTGTGTTGAAAGCATGAGCTGAAGTTTAACAATTGCTAGAAATTTACAACCTTTACAACCGTGAAAGAACTTTTGTGCCCTTATATGTCACCAGGTAATGAGCATTTTGGTTTGCCGTGGGATGACAAGAACTTAATGTCAAAGCAGAATCTTATCTGTACCCCCACTTCATAATATTCTAAACTTCCCCACCACCTCCAATAGTTTCTGCGACGTTGTTGACCAAATTGAAAATTCTGCCTATGTGTTCTTGAAACGGAGCCAGGTTGTCTTAGCCACTGCTATGTGATCAATGCTGTGCTGCTTGCTTGTCATACTTGCAGCATAGTCTAAGAACTAGATACAGAATTTAGTAATCTTTCTGAATAATTTTCTGTGAACAGCTGTGCTGTCATTTTAGAGACCAGGAGTTCTTCCAAGAACCACAAGGGCAAACGCCTCTCTGGATCTGACCTTCTTGCTTTTATTATTTCAACAGCGGTTGGGGACGGTTCTAATTTTGTAACATTTATTTCACACCGTTGGGAAGGTAACAAGGAAAAGCAAACTTTGGACTAATCACTGTTGCGTTTTCAAATGGAACAAGGTCATCTGTTGGCCTGATGGCATCTTAGAAGCATTAAATGGAAAAGCTCTTAGTAGGGTGTGCTGCAAGGTGTTTGACCGTTTTGATAGCTGAACATGATCTTACCTGGCCAAAGGTAAATTGAGTTGGGGAGGGTTTTATAAAGTTGTTGAATGTTCTTGATGTCACGGCCTTGACAATACTGAAATGTCAACAGTGATGTTGCTGCCAATAACAAAACTATTAAGTGATGCAATAGTTACCAAAATAGGTTATGGAGACTTTGTAAAGTACTGTCGCAATAACTTTTCTAGGAGTTCAAAAGAGGGAGATTATCTCAGATGTCACTGTTGGCTCATTGGTTTTCTTACTACTGGATTGCCCTCAGTAAAGATTGCAAACCACTGATTGGTCATGAACTGATGAATGATGGGTCATAAGCTGTTCTCCTGTCCACCCTTTCCTCTGATCAGCCCCAAATCATAGCCATTCCAAAGGAATTGAGAGGTTCCAGAGATCTTTTCTGGTTATCACTGGCCCAACAACCTACACAGTGAACTGGCCCAACAACCTACACAGAAGTGCTGGAAATAATTTCCAGTTTCCAGATACCAATTCCATTTTGACCAGATGTCACTTCCAGTTGCTTCTCCTGGCCATTCTGAAGTCCATGGAAGCCAATAGAGGGTTGCTGGCCCAGCCTGATATGGAAGAGACTGCCAAGCTCTATGTACTCGTAGCTGCATCAAAATGAACATCACCTTGCAACCTAGCACATAACTAGAGGAGAGCATAGGGGCACTTCCCCCAGGTTCTTCACCGAAGGTGCTTCACTCCTTGCAGGCTGTGTCCTGGTTATGGAGGAAGAAGAGAAGAACCGTTGCCTGTTGCATCATGTTCTCTAAAGGCGCCCAGCCTCCAGAAGAGAAGGATCAGTGGTTGCAATACAACCACAACTGTTCTCTTGAGAGATCCTCAAAGGGCAATGATGACATTGGACTTAGACCTGGAAGAGTCAGGCTCTAATCTCCACTTAGTCTTGAAGCTTCCCTTGATAACCTTGTGTTAGTCACAATTTCATCCTTACCTACCTTGCAGGATTGTGAGAACCAAAGTTGGGAGGGGACCATATATACCATCCTGGGATCCTGAGAGTAAAGGTTATGTAAAAATGCTATCCTAGAAAAAAAACATGCCAAATAATCTGTTCTTATTGCAGATTATCTACTCTTTGTAGTTACAGTCCAACTCACAGACATACAAGAATATAAATTATATTCTACTATATATTCTATCATAATCCATATTTAACTATCATATTCCACTATATAGGTCATTATATATGATTGGCATGTTAGAATCAATATTTTAATTATAACAGCCCAAAACCATAGCTGGTCATCTGCAGGAGATGACAATCCTCACCAATAAGTTTTAGGGCCTCTTTTTTAGAGACTAGGGCTGCAATCCTAACCAAACATTCCTGGGATACTAAGTATTATTGAACACAATGGGACTTCTGTGTAGATATGTTTAGGATTGCACTCAAGGTCTGCCAGAAATAGTTTCTGGATTTCTTACAGTGCAGTATGTTTGTTGAGAAGTAAGTTACATTGTGTTTATTCCCAGTATGCACAATATAGGATTGCACAATTTATTCCCAGGAAGGATTGTACTCAAGGTCTGCACCCCAGGATGGCACTCACGGTCTGCCAGAAATAGTTTCTGGATTTCTTACAGTGCAATCCTATGTATGTTTATTCAGAAGTTATATTGTGTTTATTCCCAGGAAGGTATGCACAATATAGGATTGCACAATTTATTCCCAGGAAGGTATGCACAATATAGGATTGCAGCCTTAGACGTCAATCTTAATATACAAATCCTTATATTTCTAAGGTTGCCAATATTTATTTTGAGCTGTGTTCTTGCTTGCTTTCAAGGGTTGTTTTATGGAAAAACATCAACTGATAGAAATAGGAAGTCTTGATGTCGAAAAATCAGACAAATATCTTTCTTTTTCTCGGAAAATGTTGGCCGCATTCCAGTTTACTGCTGGAGCACAGAAACAGATTGTTCAAAGTGACATTTTGATCCCGTTTCTTTGCCAAAGGGTAACACAAGAGCCATGGAATTCTTTTCAAACTTAAAGACAATGTTGTGAATCTCAGAAACCTTGGCCCTATCAAGATCCTTTTGGGAATATTTCTTAAATGATCTTTTTTTCTAATGCAACTTCCAGAAATTTTACAGACTGTTCACATCACAGAAGGCTTGCAATATGCCCGCCACCTATGACGCGGTATGTGCCATGCTGTGACATTAATCAAATGTCAAATCTTGAGGATGTTCAATGGATGTTTTGTGCCTCACATCTGTTGCGCTGGAGAGAAAATTGGTTTCACAACTCGGACTGGTTGGTAATAACTTGGAAAGGTTTACAGACTTTTCCTTCTAGCCTTGATTGTGCTTGGATTTGGAGGAAAGGGGGCTTTTATTAAAAGGGAGCTTTTAATAAAATCCACAAACCACGTCCCTTGCTTCTCCCGTGTTATATCTATATCATGCCTCCCCATTTCCTTCTAATGGGAGTTGCAAACAGTCAGGAAGCAGACAATTTTGGGACAATAGCTTTTCCCCAAGCAATAATCTATGCCTCGTTAATGTAAATGGTCCATTAAATTTAATTTTATTTAAATTAAACTTTGTGTGTGTTTTAATTAAATAAGGTGTGTGTTTTAATTAATAAATTTTAATTAATCCCTATAATTAAATTTAATAATAATCCCTTTAATAGCATAACACTCCATGAGGCAGGTTAGGAGGATAGCAGCCAGAAACAGAGCCTTCTTGGTAGTGGCTCTTATTCTGTGGAATTTGGGTGGTGCAGGTGGCTAAGACGCTGTGCCTGTTAATCAGAAGGCCAGGGTTCGAGACTCGGGTCCGCACAGGACAGGGTGAGCTCCTGTCCTTAGCCCAGCTCTGCGTCGCAGCTGGAACCAATCGTATTGGCTCTGCCTTTCCACTGGACTATTTCAGTGGCGTGGAGAGAGGGGGTTTGCTGCTTGGATAACAGCCTATCCTCCATATCAATCTAACCCAGGCCTTCATGCTATGAATGCAGCATATGCATCGCCGAGCACAATACCATAGTCTTTCAAGTCTGATGGGTGCCAAGTTCTTCCACAAATTGAGAACTGAAAAAAGCAAATTGTGGTTTGCTTTTTTCATTAGAAGTCTTCCTATAAGAACTGCAGAGCTTTTTCAAAAAGCCTTTGGATTTTTAATGGTATGTTTGGTGATTGACGACAGATGCTTCGTGTTTTTATTAACGAATTGTTTTTATTAATATTTTTACAATCGATGGTTTTTATAGCTGCCGCTTGCCGCTTTTTACCTCTGGAAGGGCCAAACTACAACAACAAGCATGTGAAAAAATGAGATCCAGCAATGATCCCTTTTGTGCCATACCTGCAGCACAGCAGAAAAAGCAGAGGAGCCTGCAAGGGCAGTAGTAGATGAATTGATGGTGGCCAGGAAGAACTGGTCTCATCCTCACATTGCTGTGGCATAGCAATAGTGGTTGTTTGATGGACAGAGAGCAATGCTCATAGTTGTTCATAGTGGTTGTTTGATGAGAGCAATGCTCATAGTTGTTCATAGTGGTTGTTTGATGCTCAGAAAGAAGAGGTTGCACAAGGCAGTTGCAGCAGCAGCAGGGGGCCAAAGAGGTTGGAATACATTTGAGTGATGCGCTTCTTGTTCTTCCTCTGTCCTTGTGACACAGCAGCTGTCTGGATTATGTAAGGATGATCTGTGTCGGCTGAATTTCATGTTCGAATAGCACTGCTTAGTGGCAGACGGCTGCGGGCACATGGGACAGCTGTGCATTCGAAGACTTAGAAGAGCACTGCCCCCTGCTTGGCTTTGCCATGGGTATGCCATGGGTTAGCAATGCATTTAGAACTGAGTCCTATGTGCAAAAGTAGCTCTCTGCACCCATATTTGTATATTTTTATTTAAATCCTCTTCATTTCCCGACAGCTTTTAATTCTGATTTTTAACCTATGCTTCAAAAAAGTCCTTTACAAAAATAAAATTTCCCTTCACTTATTTACATTCGGCTCCTAGCTTCAGGGGTGTACAATTTCTTTGCAACAAAAATGAGCAACCTCAGAAATATAATTACAAAGCTTTTGTGTTACGGTTTCACAGCAGTGCGCGGACCTTCAAGCTGCACATCATGAAGAGGATGTGGTCAATTATCAGAACTCATGCTTCATACATGACAGCCACATATGAGAGTTTCAGGATGGAAGGATTTCCATGTGAGTTTCTCCATCGCTAAAGGGTTGCCACAGGAAGGGTGTGAGCTTCACGGAGGCTACAATCCAGAATAACTATGGGACCTTTTACACTGACGTAGTTATGGTGCCATCTGTGGTAAACCTATGGGAAATGCATTGAGCAATCCGTCTTCCCGTAGTTACTCTGAATTGTAGGAATGAGTGTCCTTCTAGGAGGACATGGACATATGCAATGCCCATATAGAGCCAGGAATTGCTACCCCACCAGAGTTGTGATGGAACTGGAGTCCCTAAGAAGGTGCGGCAAGTTGAGAAGCACCTTCCATTTTCAGATATACATGAAATCTGATATTTGAAGCAATGATGGATTTTAACTTCATATAACCATATTAAAATGTATATGGGGCGGGGAAGGGAGAGGGTACAGGATCCAAGATATGAGGGTTTTTCTCCCTCTCTTTACCAACCTAGGACAAAAATTCTGTGGGTCACTGAAAAACTCAAACTGCCTTTATTGTAAATACACGAGGCTAAAACACAAGTCAGTACAACACATATATTTCTCTGTATAAAGAACATGTTCGGTGAAAGGCTATTTATTTCATACTGACAAGAATATCTGAATCAACTATTTCTTTTTAAGAAATCTCAGCACATAAAAAAGGTAGCTTCATTATTTACAAATGAAAAGGTTGACGCATCAAGTGTCACTTGATGTTTAAGAGACAAACATATACGAACAGAGGATTTACGAGTGCACTTCTGATTTATGCTTTTCTATTTACCACTTCAGAGCAGATCAGTACCTTTCTCTTAATCATCATGTTAATGCCAGTCTTCTCCATGTCTTGGTTTTATCGCAGGGCTTCTGGTAGTTCCACCTGAAAGAAAAAAGATTTTTTTCCAATTCAGCCATTATTAACTAAAAGCAAAAAATAAGTCAAATGATCCGATTATGAGAATTGTGTATAATATAATGAGTGATCTGTTTGTTCATTATATTTATACCAGGCAAGGTTTCAAGCCAAGGTTGCCTCTCAAAGCAGCTTACAATTAAAGTCTTTGCATATCATTATTGGTCATTTCCATTCATTTGCATCCTCAGTTCAAAGTGCTTTTGCTTTGTGCTATTACGAACTGGTATTGCTTTTAAGAGCCTTAAACCAGTGGCCTCCAAACGGCAGCCCATGGGCATGGCATGGCAATGGTAAGGCTTACCATATCCCTCAGTCATCTTAGTGGTGACTGATTTTCACAGAGCCTCATAAGAATAAAAAGGAGTCCTTATCAATTGGATACAGGTATTCCCTGCTTTCTAATGATTCACTCTTTCAACGTCTTTCAATTATACCCAGAACTTATTCATTCAATGCATGTTCCGCACTTTCAGCCTCCTTCTTCTGTTCTAAAGGCCAAAATTGCCCTCCCATGATTAGACCTTCTAGTTAATCCTGTTCCTGAAGGAGATAATGAGCACAATCCAGAGTAACTACGGGGAGTCCTTGCTCCGATGCGAGAACAATGTACTCTGGATTGCAATATGAATTTCCCATAGGTTTTCACTAGGTGGTGCTGTAACTACATTGTCGTAATTGTCTCTTACGTGCTCCCGTAGTTACTCTGGTTTGTAGGGAATGAGAATCAGTTTGCTGAAATCTTTGCAGCAGGAATTTGCAAGATAAAAGGGGTATTTTCAATTTGCTAACTAAAAAAAGCATTTATAAACTAAAAAAAATTGAGCTGCACTTTTCAATGGTTTTCACTTTTGGATGCTGATCTGGTCCCTAACCCATCCAGTAAGTGGGGGATGCCAGTAATAGAAGGATACTGGAAAACAGTGATTTTCAACCAGTGTGCCATGGCACACTGGTGTGCTGTGTACAATCCTCGGGTGTGCTGTGGGAATTTGGGGATTGACGTTAATTAACAGGAAAATTGGGGGATTTGAACAGCCTTGTCAATGGTTAAAACAACTGATGGTGTGCATTGACAATTTCAGTGCCTCATCAGTGTGCCGTGAGATGAAAAATCACTGCTGTAGGAGCTTGATAGAAGGCAATGCTGGGTTGAAACTAAAAAACACAATGTTTACCAGACTGATATAATAGGCAGTTCCCCACATTAATGGACAAAGATATTCCCAGTTCTAGACATGGAAATGGTCCCCACAAACTTTCCATTGATTGAGATCCATTGTGTGCCTCCCCATACAGGCTTTTTCTAATGTGTAACCATAAAGTATAATTGAAATAAGAAGACAGAATGTAGGACATGACAGAATAACAGCTAAAAACATTCAAATATATTGTTTCCATGCGTTAAATTCAGCACTATGGGCACCGTCCAGAGTAACTACGGGAGCACGTAAGAGACATTACGAGCACCCATAGTTACTGCACCACCTAGTGAAAACCTATGGGAAATTCATATTGCAATCCAGACTAACTTGTTCTTACTCTGGAGCAAGGACTTCCTGTAGCTACTCTGGATTTCACCCTTACTTATTATGAAATTTAAAACTATTGCAAATAATTTATTAATTACAAGAAGGCTACATGCTGCCTGCTCACAAGGAAAAGGAGGACGATGAAGATTTTTCCAGGACACAAGTTTCAAAAAGAGAACATGTCCTGGAAAAAAAGGACATATGTTCACCCAGCTAATATTAATTACTTCTATATATATAAAAGGGAAAAGTCACTCACTCACTGACTGACTCATCACCGCCCTGCCAAAACTGCTGGGTCTAGAAGCGTGAAATTTGGGGTGGGTGTTCCTTCTGTGAGGGAGGGGTGCACTAAGAACTGGTTTTCAGAAATTCCAACCGGAAGGGGGTGAAAAGGGGCGCAACACGTTTTCCTCCCTATACTTTGCATTGGAGAATTGCTGACTCATCAACATTCCGCCCCAACTGCTGGGCCTGAAGCATGGAATTCTGGGAGTTCCTTCTGTCCCCTGAACACCCACCAAGAACTGAGGTGGAGAAATTTAACCCTTCAGGGGCTGAAAAGGGGGCAACGTGTTTCTGTCCTGTACTTAACATGGGAGACTGAACAACATCCAGCCAGTTTGGTGCTCAGTGCCTGGTGAACTGGGGGATGTTTTTGGAGGAAGAGGTTGCACTGGCGAGGATGCTGCGCATGAGGGGAAGTTGCGCATGGAGGAAAGTTGCGCATCGGAGGATGATGCGCATGGGGGAAGTTGTGCATGGGGGAAGTTGTGCATGGGGGAAGTTGTGCATGGAGGAAGTTTCGCATGGGGGACTGATGCACATGAGGAATGTTGCGCATGGGAGAAAGTTGCGCATGGGTGGAAGTTGCACATGGGTGGAAGTTGCGCATGGGGATGATGCACATGGGGGAAAGTTGAGCATGGGGGAAAGTTGAGCATGGGGATGATGCGCATGGGAGGAAAGTTGCACATCGGCAGATGATGCGCATGAGGGGATGATGCGCATGGGGGAAGTTGCGCATGGGTGGAAGTTGCGCATGGGGGAAAGTTGCGCATTGGGGGAAGTTGCGCTTGGGGGAAGTTGCGCATGAGGGGAATTTGTGCATGGGGAAGTTGCGCATGGGGGGAAGTTGCGCATGGGGGGATGATGCGCATGGGGGTAATGCACACGGGGAAGTTGCGCACGGGGGAAAGTTGCGCATTGGCTGATGATGCGCTTGGGGAAAGTTGCGCATGAGGGGAATTTGCGCATGGGGAAAGTTGTGCATGGGGGAAAGTTGCGCCTGGGGAGAAGTTGCGCATTGGCAGATGATGCGCAAGGGGGAAAGTTACACATGAGGGGATGATGTGCATGGGGGAAGTTGCACATGGGTGAAAGTTGCGCATGGGGGGATGATGCGCATGGGGGGATGATGCGCATGGGGGGATGATGCGCATGGGGGAAAGTTGCGCATTGGTAGATGATGTGCTTTGGGAAAGTTGCACATGAGGGGAATTTGCGCATGGGGGAAGTTGCTCATGGGGAGAAGTTGCTCACGGGGAGAAGTTGCACATCAGCGGATGATGTGCATGGGGGAAAGTTGTGCATGAGGGGATGATGTGCATGGGGGAAGTTGCGCATGAGTGGAAGTTGCACATGGGGGAAAGTTGCGCATGGGGGGATGATGCGCACGGGGGTAATGCGCACGGGGGAAGTTGCACATGGGGGAAAGTTGCGCATGGGGGATGATGCACATGGGGTCATGTTGTGCATGGGAGAAAGTTGCGCATGGGGGAAAGTTGCACATGGGGAAAAGTTGGCATGGGGGATGATGCACATGGGGAAAGTTGTGCATGAGGGGACATTGCACATGGGGGACGATGCGCATGGGGTGATGATGCGCATGGGGATGATGCGCTTGGGGGAAGTGGCATATGGGGTTTTTCTGCGCCATGGGGGGATGGCATAGGGGGAAATGTTACACCCGCAACGTGGGTATGCTTTTTGCTAGTATCATAATAAATGAATGAAATAGTGTGATCAGCAAAAACAACAGGCTATTTCAATAGTTGTATCAAGAAAGCTACCAAAGTAGCCTTTGGCTCCAAGAAAACTTATCATCTCCCCCTCCTCCCCCCCCCCAAAAAAAATTCTTATTTTCTCCACTATTTATATCTTTGCTGATCCCTTTCTTTTGGGGGGCCTTGATTTGCCACCACTTTCTGACAGTTCATTTTCTGATGATTCACTCTTTCAACACCTTTCAAGTATACCCAAAACCCATTCATTCAATGCTTGTTCCGTTCTCTCAGCCTTTACTAAAGGTCAAAATTGGCCAGGAATTTTGGGCAAATTCAATTCAATTTTGGGCAAATTCAAACGTTGTAGATCCTAATCTAATACCATTCCAAAGAAGTTAATGAGAATCCATTAGAAATCTTAGTGTAGCAGCAGGAAATTGCAAGATAAAAGGACATTTGCAATTTGCTAGCTAAAAAAGCATTGGAAGCAACATTTATTAACAAAAAAAATTGGGTTCCACTCTGGTTCTTAACCAATAAGTGGGGGATGCCTGTATTTTGAATTCTCACAGAGCTTTGCTGGATCCAGAATTTCCAGGTAGGGCTTTCTGGCATTAATGAAGGCTTATAATTATATGGGCGAATGCAAAATCCAGAGTAACTACAGGGAGTCCTTGCTCTGGTGTAAGAACAATTTACTCTGGATTCCAATATGAATTTCCCATACATTTTCACTAGGTGGTGCAGTAACTATGGGTGCACGTAATGTCTCTTATGTGCTCTTATGTAGTTACCCCGGATTTGGCTGTATGGCAAATTTGCTGCAGACTTTAGTAGTCCCATTGAGGAGCTGTTTTCCTTACTTGAGGGAAGGGGAGAGTCTCCTTCTTAAGGGAAACTTATGACGATGATTGTAGCCACTTCGATTCAGTGGTAGTTCTGGTGCTGCAGGCATCATAGGATTCATCTACCTATAATGTATTGTGCTATGAGACTATCAACCTGTCATGGGATGGAGTGGAATTAGAAAGTCAATTAGGAGGCAAATACAGGTGTCATTACAGGTGTTATTTTGTTAACAAAATACAGGTGTTATTTTTTTAACAAAATAACAAAGTGTGTCCCTCTAGAATTGGTTAAAAACTGCTTTTCTTACTGTTGTAGAAGTTAGCAATTAGAAATGCAAAGGACCACCTGCCTTTGCCTGGCTTAGCTGAAGAATGGAACAATTGTTTGCATGACTGCATCTCTACAATAGTAGAAAAGCAGTTTTTAAAACTGATTTGCAGTGGCCATTTGTGTTGAGTCAAATCTGTGTTTTACAAAATCTGTGTATAACATGGCTGGACCTGTAACTCCAGCCCCGTTCTTTGGGTAGTAAGAGCCCAATCCAGTGCATGTCTACTCAGAACCAAGTCCCCAGTGTAGTCAGTAGGACATGTGCGCGCACACATGCATGCACACAGGGAAAGCCTTTAAAAACAACAGCCAGTTTCTTGTTCTACTTAAGAAATATTTGAGTGCAGCATAGTACTTGTTGGACGGAGTCACCGCACTGGCTTCCCAAATGAGGAATTTTGGGTGACAACCCTGGCTTGACAACACATGTATAATGTTGTCTAACCAGCACACCTATTCTATTGCTACTACATGCCTACTCAGAAGGAGGAATAGCAATGGATCTCGCTCCCAAGTGTTTATAGGATTATGGGCCCAAATGTGGAGAGTCCCCACAATTAGATAATGTCTGAAAAAGACAATGATTACTACTTTTGAATAGTTCAGATGTTTAACCATCTGATCGTATAAGTAATTCTGATTTTGTTTCGAAGTCAGTGGTGTAACTAGAGGGGGGGTGTAAAGCACTAAATTTTGCCAGAAACAGCACGTATGCATCCCCTCTTGCTCCCCTTTGGAGCCATTCCAGGCAAAGAGAGAAAATAGAGGTGATGCCCAAATGCCTCCAAAGAGAAGGAGGTGGGACTGCTTACCCTGTCCAGTGAGGCTCCCTGCAAAATCTAGACCTTTGCACTCCTTCTAGCTGTGCCACTGAATTCAATCATTATATGATTAAAACTGATAAGACATGGAAGGGTGGTGCAAGTGGTTAAGACGCTGTGCCTGATAACCAGCAGGCTGGGGTTCGAGACCCGGGTCCCCACAAGACAAGGATCTCCTGCTACAGGCAGGGGGTTGGACTAGATGATCCACTGTATCCCTTCCAACTCTCTGATCTATGATCTGGTTTTGAAATCGGAATCAGTTATACTTACACGCCTTAACTGTTTGATGCTACTTCCTCTAATTGCATCCATGAGGTCACTATGAAGAGATCTCTGTGGGGTAGAAGGTCGGGTGGAGGGTCGGGATCCTTCCTCCTTGTCCGGGACGGCTTTTAAGGAATTTTTAATTTCTTTCAAGATTTCATTCTCGTGTTTTTTGCTTTTCTTCGTCTTTTTCTTTTTCTGTTTGTTTTGTAGAGCTTTTTTGGCACTTTCCTGCTGTTTGATGACCTCGGCGATGTTCCTGCTGGGTGCCTTTTTCTCAATAACAATCTGAGGAGGTGGTGGAGGGGGTGGTGGTGGAGGAGGAGGTGGCGGTGGTGGAGATGGAGGTTGGATCTTCACAGGTGGAACCTTTTGAGGAAGTTTTGGGGAAGACCAAGGTGAATTTCTGGGTGACGACGATTGGCTTGGAACAGGTGTGACTTTCTTAGGGAGTTTTGGAGAGGACCAAGGGGAGCTTCGGGGAGATGAATACGGTGAAGAACCAGGAGTTCCTCTTTGCAAAGCTTTGGTCTTTGGATTGAGTGCTCCGTTGGATTCGTACTGTCTTTGCTCTTGAATCCGTTTCTGCCTTTGTTTATCCATGTTTCTTGTCAAGATGCTCGTCATGCTCATCCGTGGTCCAGCCAGCTCAAAATGATAGCCCAGCTTCACAATAGTAATATTGTCCTTCAACAGTTTGGCAATGTCCATTTCCACCTGACTACCCATGATGTGCCTTTGGTTGTGGAACCGCAACTCGGTTAAAACCTTGTTGTTCTGCAAAGCCCTCATAATGGCTAATATCCCTTTGCCTGTGATAAAATTGGAATCCAGATTCAGGCAGGATATGTGCTGGTTCACTTTTAACATGCCTGCGATGGCTATTGCGACATTGTCATCGGCGTGAGTGTTGGCAAGACTAAAGGATTTCACGACGGTGTTGTTTTTCAGGGCTTGAGCAAAATGCATCAACATCTGGGGTGTGATATTTTCAATGTTGTTCAGATTGACCTCTGCAGTGTCTGGATCATTGTTCCTAACTCTTTCCAAAGCATCTTCAATCACAGTTGGATTCCCACATGGGTGCATGGCACCCATCCTGTAACTTAAGTCCTCTGCATCCTTCTCACCATGCCCATTGGCAATGATTTCTCCTCCGTTCTTTTTGCATTTTCCTTGTTCAGTATTGCCTGAACACCTACTGATTTCAGAGTCTGTCGTCTCTGTTTCTTTTTCTGCATCATCTTCACCACTTTCTTCATCTTCTTCTTCCTCCTCTTCCACTCTGTTCTCCTCATCTTCCTCTTCCTCAGTATAGGCCTCCTCAGAAACTTCACTATTACTTCCTACAAAGTCGTCTTCGTTAATTTCTTCTGATGAGTCCACATCATCTTGTTTCTCTTCCTAAAGGAGAATGCAAGTTCCATAATTATTATTGTAATAACATACCTTATACAGGTGTTTCTTAACCAATGATTTTTGAACTGGTATCTGGTGGTACACACAGTATCACGAACCCCACAACCAACAGCGGTAGGAGACTCAGCTTGGCAGGCAGAGCGCCAAAGCATGTTTTTCCATGTCTGTAAAAGCCTTTCACCCTGACCCTTTAACTGGTGTTTGCTGCATTATTATCTGGCCTCCCAACCCAATCTACAATTATTCCCAAGTAATTGCAGATTCTGGGCACAATCCAGAGTAACTACGGGGGGTTCTTGCTCCAGTATAAGAACAATTTGCTCTGGATTGCAATATGAATTTCCATTGGTTTTCACTTGGTGGTGCAATTACTTCGGGTGCACGTAATGTTTCTTATGAGCTCCCGTAGTTACTCTGGATTGTAGGGTATGTCAATATCAGTTACTTCTGGTGATATCTTGAATAGATGCACCATTATAAAGTGGTATAGAGGGGGCTAAACACTGAGAAACTCTGCCTTTTAATAGGGATTTCCAACCTTTCTGAGAGGTTTTCTAATTTATTTTATCAGATTATATTATAATCTGCATTATAGTTGCTCATTTTGTTGTGCACTTGCAGACATCTTTCCTCAATGAACAACTTTTAATGTAAAAGATACCACATTTTCCTAAAAACCAAACCCCATTAAATTGTCCAGGGAAATTGAAATTATTTTTCAAGCTATTGGAACCATTGCAATTTAAATGCTACAGATATATATGCAGTAGGCATCTCTTTGACAATATCCAATGATTTTTGAAGTGGTATCTGGTGGTACACAAGGACAAGCAAGACAAGCCCCTTCCACATCACCCTGTATCATTTCGGTTCCATGTATCATGTAGGTTCCATGTATCATGTAGGTTCCATCACCCTGTATCATGTAGGTTCTCTGGTTCCATGTTCTGACGTTATCATGATAATAAAAATAAAAAAACAAATAAATAAAAAACTGTCATACATTAGAAAGATCAAATCAAATATCTTAGTCTTAGGATATGGTTCATCCCTTTGAGGAGCTCAGCAATCGTAATTTGGAGCCTGGAGACTGAAGAGGATAGAAACATATCCTACAATCCAGAGTATAGAAACATATCCTGCAATCCAGGGAACACGGAAGAGACATTTACATAGATGGCACCACCTAGTGAAAACCTATGGGAAATTCATATTGCAATCCAGAGTAAATTGTTCTTATGTCGGAGCAAGGACTCCCTGTAGTTATTCTGGATTGCACCCTTAGTATATAAGAGGCTCATATTGACCTATTATTTGACTACCACTGCAATGGTTGATGGCCTTGTGCACAACTAGCCACCACCAGTGGCATATCTGGAGTTTGTGTCACCCATTGCAGGACACAGGCGCATCACTCCCATGATGAGTGGGAGTCCAAGCAGGCTGCAGTGGCGTAGTGATTAAAGGGCTGTGTCCGTCAATCTGAAGATTGGCAGGCCAGTAATTTGAGACCCAAGTACTGCGAGACAGAGTGAGCTCCCATCAATTGCCCAGCTCCTGCCAGTCTTGCAGTTCAAAAGTATGCAAATGCAAGATAGGTACTACCTCAGTGGAAAGGTAACAGCATTCCATGCACATGTGGGCCACATGTCCACGGAGGCATCTTTGGACAATGCTGGTTCAATAGCATAAGAAACAGGGATGAGCACTGCACCCTACAGTCAATCACGACTAGCAGGGCAACCCGCACAGGTTGCTTTACCTCTACTACATTATTTGATATTTCACCACCATTTTTTTTCATTGTGTTCTGCATGAAATAATACACCAATTGATATTTCATATGACTATTATTTGAATATCCCAATATTTTTAAAATTTTGGTCAGTAAATGGTGTCACGCTCACGCACACCTTGTGCATATCACCCCGTGTGACCTGCACCCCTGCAAAATGCCACTACATCCAGTGCCAGTGTCTGACCCCAACACAGATTTTCCTCCATGTCTCCATGTCTCAATTCTAGGCGCACTGGTGTTTGTAAACCTGTTCGATGTGGATGCTGGGAGTGCATTGTGCCCTTGTTGCTTGCAGCTAACATTACAATAATAATTCTGAAACTGAGAACCATTTCAGAGAAGTGCCAAGCTGCCTTAAGCATAGATGAACATTAAATATAGCATTAACTGTGCTTTTTTTTATTCCCAGAACCAGACTTAACCCTGGTTGCTATTTGGGTGCACTATTGCATTACACGGCCCCATCACATCCCTATTGTTGCAATGTCCTTCTGTAAAGTTGAGCATTGTTTTTTATGATTACTGTTACCCTTGGATAGCCCACATGACGAGCACTATATTAATACTTTGATTGACTGCATACCAACACCCTGGCTGTAGTGCTGTATAAATTCCTTCTGCGGGGTTCTGATAAGCGCCAGTCAAGAAGCAAGATAATTCCTTGGAAGTCAAATGAATGGTGCTGTTTTACATGGGTAGAGAGACCGGCCCTATCAGTCCTGGGGTAAATATAGCTTTATAATCTTGTATACTGCTAGGCATTCTCTCTCTTTCTCTGCTCTGCAAAAACAAGTGATTAAATTACCCAAGAAGCAAAGATGTACAAAAGGAAAATTCCTATTTGAACCTTTATAGGTGGGTAACAATTGGGACTCCTTTACATGGATTTTTTTAAATATGTTTAGACTTCAATTGATGCATTACTTTGCTCAGAACCAAAGCCTATCCAACTTTCCATTACCAATGTTGCTACTGCGTCATGCGGTGGTGGTGAAGCATGCGCAGATTCCCCATCAAAGTAAGGGAACTTTTGGTACAGCTTATGATCTGACAACCCTGTTGTATATATGTCTGGGAAGCTGCAAACTGCATGGTACATAATCTCTATAGATGTCATTAATAACATGATACAACATAAATACCATATTTACTCGAATCTAACGCTCATCTTTTCCACCTAAATATAGGGCAAAATCCAGAGTAACTACGGGGAGTCCTTGCTCCGGTATAAGAACAACTTACTCTGGATTCCAATATGAATTTCCCATAGGTTTTCACTAGGTGGTGCAGTAACTATGGGTGCACATAAAGTCTCTTATGTACTTCCATAGTTACTCTGGATTTGGGGGTTAGTCTCCAAAATCGTGGTGCATTACATTCAATTCGATTATGCATTACATTCAAGTAAATACAGAATTTTGATTATTAGTATATCAGTATTAGATATACAGTGGCATATATATATATATATATATATAAATATATATCATTATTATATCATTATTTCCTATGGGAAAATCCGCTTCACGTAAAGAATGTTTCACGAAACAAACATGCCTCCAGAACAGATTAAATTTGTTACGTGAGATGCCACTGTATATCTAAATACTGATATATTTAGTATATTTATATTTATATATTTATATAAATATATAAATATAAATATATATACTAAATATATCAGTATATTATATACTAAATATACTAAATATATCAGTATACTAAATATATCAGTATTTAGATATACAGTGGCATCTCAAGTAACAAATTTAATCCATTCCGGAGGCATGTTTGTTTCGTGAAACATTCTTTACGTGAAGCAGATTTTCCCCTAGGAAATAATGGAAACTCAGAGGATTGGTTCCACAACCCAAAAAATATTCATATAAAAATATTAACTGTATATAAAAATGATGACAAAACACTGGAATTGAATTCAAAACATGCATTCAATGTGCATGATCCTATGAAGTCTACTTAGGCTGCAATCCTAAAGATACAATCCTAAAGACACTTAGGAGGCTGCAATCCTTAAGACACTTTCCTGGGAGTAAGATCTATTGAAGACAATGGGGCTTACTTCTGAGTAGGCATGGTTAGGAATCAGCAATCCTAGAAACTTTCCTGGGAGTAAGACCTGTTGAACACAATGGGGCTTACTTCTGAGTAGGCATGGTTAGTAATTAACAATCCTAGACACTTTCCTGGGATTAAGCCACATTGGAGGGACTGGGGGTCTTCTGAGGGGTGGGAGGGTGTTTGGAGACAGTGGGGGGGGGGAGATTCGGGCAGCTGGGAGTAGTGGCTGCCACTTTAAGAGCCTGGCTCCCTGCAGAGCCTGCTGGAGGGAGCAGCATCCAGCCTCTTCAAAAGCTCTACAGGGAGCCTGGGGTTGGAATGCAAGCTTTTAAACTGGCAGCCACTATTCGCAGCTGCCTATATCTCCCCCCGTCCCCAAACACCCTCCCACACCCCCAAAAGACCCCCCAGTCCCCCCCATGCACCTTCCCCCCCCCCCCAGAGGAACGGACCTGTGTTACCTGACCTGTTCATTCAGGTAACAAGTGCAGGCTGGCAGCTCTTTAAACTTTAAAGAGCTGCCAGCTGGCCTTCATTACCCAAATCAGCTTCGCTACCCAAGTCAGAAGCCCAGGTTCTTTACCTGAAACATACTTTACCCAGGGCATTCGTTACCCAAGGTACCACTGTACTGTTAGTTTAGTATATTGTAATAAAAATGTAACAGAACCACTGTTCTATATATATAATTGAAGAGTCACTGACTCACTCACTGACTCATTCATCAACGCCCAGCCAAAACCACCTGGCCTAGAAGTGTGAAATATGGGGAAGGTGTTCCTTCTGTGATGGAATGACAGCAAATTCAAATAATGATTTATGTACTGTGCACAGTAACGTCACTATGGGTGCAATCCTAACCTTGTCTACTCAAAAGTAAGCCCCACTGTATTCAATTGGGTCTTACTCCCTGGAAAGTGTCTTTGAGATTGCAGCCTAGGATTTGCATCACCCAGTGTGGAAAGTAAGCTGATCACCCCAAAACAGACCTCCTTTCATGAAGTGGATAGGAAAACAACCAAGACAGTAGGCAAGGATAATGCACCATTGCTCCATCCTCTTGGTGTTTTGCCTATAACGTTTGATAGAATAGATATATTTAAACACAGTTTTGTTGCATTCTGCATGAAACAACACATCAAATGATATATCACACAATGATTATTCTAAAATACCAAGATTAATTTTTTTTTTTGCCTCCTCTTGTGTGTGTCACCCAGAAAGGCCCACACACCCCATACCCTCCATACCCTCCTTGTGACACCACTTATCCCATGTATTTATGATGCTTTGTGACTTCTCTGAATGCATTAACAAAATTTTGTAAAGTGCCTTTCAGTGCAGGGGAAAAGTGGGATATCAAAAAATGAACGGATGCCCTAGATTGTTGTCACTTGTCTTTATGCCCCCTTTTTAATTTCAATGGTCTTATTACACTGGGCTTTCATAGCGTGTTTGTTTTAGAGAATATATTATTACTGCTGTTTGAAATCACTCCACATTGGTTAATGAGTCAGTGCATTAATGTTACTTGTTTTTAGTGTTGTTGATTTTTAACCTTTTAACCATAGAGCTACCTTGGCAAAGCTTTGAGAAAGTTTACATTCCTATAATAATAGTGATGAATAAATAAATGCATTCCTGCTCAGACCTGGATGAATCAGGAAGTCTCCTGTTCCTTAGATTTGCAATGGTATAAAATAGGAATAATGGTCTAAAGTGCAAGTCCCGCCTGCAATTAATTAATTAAATATCTTATCATACGTCTGTTTTGTGACTAGAGTGATTTTAAAAAGCAGTTTCAATTTTTAATCAGTAAGTTGCCATTATTTATTTATTGCTTTTAAATGCTGTCCTTTGCCTGCTCTTAAAAATGGCCTTAACTTTTGGGAACAGACCTCTGATGAAAAAAATAATAATTCAACCCATAATTAAAAGGTTGAAAGTAGATCTCAGGGTCACATGCTCGCCCCCACACAACCCTTGTACACAAATTACCCTTATTATTTCCTGGTAAAGAATAGTAGTTCTTTAGTTAAAATAGTAGCTCTTTATCATAGTAAAGAGATAACTCTGTATTCACCTTAACCGTTGTTAAAAGAAAACTTTGTCAGAATTAATTGTGGTTAGTACAGTGGAAGATGGGGTATTCATACAGAAGAAGGAACAAACTTCCTGTGGTTCAATCCTCCAATGATCCCATTCCATTAACTATGGTTAGAGATTGTCAGTGTTACATATTCAGCACTGGACAAAAATGTATTTAAATATGGAGATAAATATATACTGTACTAGCGAAAAAGTACCTGCGTTGCAGGAGTAAAATTCCCCCATGCACCATCCCCCCACTGCACATCAACCCACCATGTGTGTCATCCCCAAATGTGCATCATCCCCCGCAACACCCTCCACGTGCATCAACCCCCATGCGCATAAATCCCTATTCACAACATCCTCCCATGAGCAACATCCCCCATGTTCATCAACCCCCATGCGCATCAACCCCATGTGCAACATCCCTCATGCGTATAAACCACCATGTGCATAAACCGCCATGTGTAACATCCCCTACAATCCAGAGTAACTACGGGAGCACATAAGAGACATTACGTGTACCCGTAGTTACTGCACCACCTAGCGAAAACCTATGGGAAATTCATATTGCAATCAAGAGCAAATTGTTCTTACACCAGAGCAAGGACTACCCGTAGTTACTCTGGATTGCGCCCATCCCCCATGAGCATAAACCTCATGCACAACATCCCCCCATGCACAGCTTTCCCCCATGCGCAATATCCCCCATGAGCATAAAACACCATGCACAACATCCCCCTATGCACATCAATCCCCATGCACATCATCTCCCCATCTGCAACATCCCCCTGTGCAACATTCTCCCTGCACAATGTTCCCCACGTCCATCAACCCTGCATGTGCATCAGTACCCTGTGCGCAACATCCTCCGTGCGCAACCTCCCCCCTTGAGCATAAACCCCCATGCATGACATCACCCCATGTATGACATCACCCAATGTGATTAAACCCCCATGTGCAACATGCCCCCATACACATAAACCCCATGTGCAACATCCCCCATGAGCATAAACCCCCATGTGCATCATTCCCCCATGCGCATCAACACCCCAGGTGCAACACCCCATCCCATGTGCAAAATCCCCCCTCACAATGGTGGATTCCCTATCTGGCAGGTTCAGGATTTGATGCTGGGTATTGAAGAAGAAAGCTTCTACTCAAGTACGTCTCAAACGGATATTGTCCAGTGGCTGCTGTGCATGTGAATATTTTTAGATACCCAGAAGGACTTTTGACTGCCCTTCACATGTTACAAACAGCATTTGGGGCTTTGAATATTGGGGGAACCTTACACATTGGGGGACATTACAAAACTTACGACATAGCAAGAGGTGATGCAAAGCACCAAGTTTGGCACTTGCCTCTGTTTTGCTTCCTCTTCCCAGAATTGCTCAGAAAGGCTGCGGTGAGGCTCCCTGCAAAACTTAGAGCTTTGCCCCCTCTAGCTATGCCACAGATTGTGAATGTGAAGATCAGGTCTCACTAAATTTTTCCCCCTATGAGAATTTTCCCATAATATCTTTCCAGGACCTGCTTCGTACATTTGTTCTCCTACCTTATCACATGCCCCCATCCTTTCTTTCTCTAGAAGTTTCCTGGTCTCCCTTTCCCAGTAGGCCATCAACGCTTCCCGGCTGAAAGTTCCCGTTGGGGTTTTCTCCGTCAGACTTTTTTGCCGGTGGCCCACTGGAAGGTTTCGGTCGGGTTCAATGTCCTCCAACTCTCTCTCCAGCTCCTTCAATTCCTCATCGGTCAGAGAAGCAAGGAGCTCATCTTCATCCAGGTCTTCATATTTACTCAACTCTCGGCGGTACCCAAAGTTCGACATGGTCCCTTGTTTTTTCTCAGGCTGGTAGGAAGCTGGAACTAGAATGCAGCATTCACAAACCGTATCTGGTTTGAATCAAGGAGTCCAGATCTGGTTTGGTCGACAACTGTTACCCTGCATAGGCACTGCACCCTTTAAAAAGTATTCCTAGGGGGTTGCGACAATGCACGGAAGGATGAAAGCATGCTCTGTTTTAAGCATCCGACGTCAGCAAGACAGTTGAACAGAAAGAATGTCCCACCACCAGTGGCTGTATGTCTCTTAAACACAGGGATTATTGACATACTGACCATGACCATATTTAGCGTAGCCTGATATAAGGAATGGATTCTCATCTGGGTACTGAGTCCAGGAGGTTGTCGGGCAAGAAAATAAGATGTTCACAACCACCTTGCGGTCATCCGGACATGGAATGTGGACCGTCAAAAAACGATTTGCGTTGTGACATTCCAAAGTGGAACAAGCAATTTTCACAGCTGTTCAGACAAGTACCCCTCGTTTTCACAGATCTTAGGAAAGGAAGGGTGGAAGGAAGGGGCTGTCGCTTCATCAGACCAAAGCCTTGTTGTCTTCAGGAATGTAACATGAAGCCAGAAGGTTTGGCATTCCCCAGGTTGTGACTTGGTGCCAGAGTTTCTAAATACAGTGGTACGGTGGTGGGCTTCAGGGGGTTCTCACAGGTTCTATAGAACCCTTTGCTAATGAGCGCCTGGTTCTGATATCCGGTTACTAATGGGACATTGAACCTGTTGTTAATTTAGTTTATTAGGACATAGAACCTGTTGTTAATTTATTTGAATCCCACCACTGGTGGTACCTCTTCAGAAGAATGCCCTGTAAGATGAGTGCTTTGTAAGACAAACTAAAATTTCTGTGGAATTCTGCTTTGTAAGACGAAGAGAGTTTTGTAAGATGAACACTGTTTGACCAGGCTCAGGGTGGCTGAGGCAGGAAAAAGAGAGGTAGAATCTTTCAGCCCACCTGCAGCACCACCAGGTCCAGCAGCAGCATGCACCGGCAGGCCCAGCAGTGTTCTCCCCCCCCCACCAGCCAGCGCCGCCACAGCTTCAAGCCCCCTGGTACCCAGCTGGGCTACTGCTGGATATCCTGGGACAGAGGAGCCTCTTCAGTGGCCAGCCCTATGCCTCAGTGAGTGGCTCCAGCCTAGCCACTGAGACTCACCAGGGTGGCAGCCCTTGTCTGCCTCAGTGCTAGCCAGCCAGCCTTTCACCAGCCAGCTGAGCCTTGTTCTGAATTCACACTGGCCACCTGAGCCTCTGCAGCCAGCCAGCCACTATCAGTTAGAAGGGAAAGCCCCTCTTGGATCCCCCTCTGGACCCCCCTGAAGGAAACCCCTTACCCCCAAGGAAATCCCCTCTGCCTGGACCCACTGCAACTACCCCACACCAACCACCCTCTCTCTTCACCACCACCTTCCCCTACTTGGGATCATACTCAGGGGGGATTCAATGGGACTTGATTCTGAGTAGACAACTTGTGAACCTGTTGAATGACAATGCTATGTCACATTTCTGTGAAATCCTCAAAAGGAGACAAAAGCAGTTTCATTAGAAGGTTCCTTGGTAAAGTTGCTCAAAAAGATACCAGTGACTCTTTAGGTAAAAATTAGTCATCCTTTTCTTTTCAGTTTTATGTACATACTGTATATTACAGTGTTTTGTTACAGTAATTGGGTTATATTAGTGTTTTGAATTCAATTACAGTGTATTGTCATCATTTGTATATACAGTCAATATTTTATATGAATATTTTTGGGTTGTGGAACCAATTGTCTGAGTTTCCATTATTTCCTATGAGAAAATCCACTTTGTATAAAGAACGCTTTGTAAGACAAACAAATTATGTTCATCTTACACCTATCACTGTACTTAGCCCTGGGCATCTGAGGATTTAGATGTCTACATCTAAGGATTTAGTATTTAGAGAAAAAGAGAATCATGATGATGTTGTGTTTAGCAAGTTGGACTGAGACCTGGTATTTGCATTGACGGGAGGGAGGGAGGGAGGTAGGTAGGTAGGTAGGTAGGTGTTCTTTTTCTTTTATATGACAAACCCAGATCAACAGAACTATTCAACTTTACATCTAGGGGTTTTCTAAACATGATTTTCACTGCAGTCCTAATTATCTCTACTCTACAGTAAGTTCTCTTGAGTTCAATGGGGCTTACTCCCAGGATAGTGCTCTTAGGATTGCAGTCTTAATTGTTTCACAATTTCACAATGTGAAAAAACCAGAAAGCAGTGTAAATGTGTTTTTATTCTGTTCTTATTCTGAATTCTCCAAGGCAAAACAGGAACTCCCCCACCAAACAGAAAAAACCAGCAAGTTAAGGGGTCAGACTGCCCCCTTCCCCACAATCTGGCCCCCCTCCCTCTTCCCTCTCCAATCTCCAAGGCATGACAAAGTCCCAAATGACACATGAACGTGCTGGAATCTCTAGCATGTACACACCTCTGAAACAGGGACGTCTACACGGTTTTGGGCGTATCGTGAGAATGGCTGATGATTGGATTCCGAAAGATCTCCTGTATGGGAAATTAGTGCAGGGAAAGCGCCAGAGGTGGGCAGATGCCGGTTCGGGCCTACTCGCCCAAACCGGATCTTCCCCCTCAGCGGACGCTGGCGAACCGGTCAGAGCCGCGGCTGCAAGAACCGCGGGGACCGGTTCGCTAGCGGCTGCCGCGTCTCCTAGGGCTCAGCACCAGGAGGCTTAGTGCGCCTGCATCCAGCTGGACGTACGTGCACTAAAAATCCTGGCACCGAGCCCCAGGAGGCTTAGTGCGCCTGCATCCAGCTGGACGTACCCGCACTGAGTCTCTTGGGGCCGAGCCCCAGGAGGCTTAGTGCGCGTGCGTCTAGCTGGATGCAGGCGCACTAAGCATCCTGGCGCCGAGCCCCAGGAGGCTTAGTGCGCCTGCGTCCAGCTGGATGCACGCGCACTGAGTCTCTTGGGGCCAAGCCCCAGGAGGCTTAGTGCGCATGCATCCAGCTGGATGCATGTGCACTAAGTCTCTTGGAGCTCGGCTTCAGGAGACGCACTGTGCATGCGCCAAGCCTGGCGCATGCGCATTGCGGCATGGTTAGGTCCTGCCCCGTCCCCTGACCTCGGCCCCTCCCCCTGGCCCAGCCCCCGAACTTCCGGCGAACCGGATCTTCGGGGAGGCTGAGCCCATCACTGGAAAGCGCCCTAGTGGGAGACCACAGCTATGGTATAAGGACATGTGCAAGAGGGATCTAAAGGCCTTGGGAATTGACATCAACAGCTGGGAAACCTTGACTTCTGATCGTTCAGCGTGGAGGGAAAGGACGCAGTGTGGCCTTCTCCAACTGGAAGAGACACTTGTTCAGCAGGCTGAAGCAAAGAGACAGACCCAGAGCCAGCAAAATCTGGGGGCTGGGCAGGGGACAGACTATATCTGTCCTCAGTGTGGAAGGGATGGACACTCTCAAATTGGCCTTCTTAGCCACACCAGATGCTGTCTTAGGACCTCCAATTAGAGCATCATACCATAGTCTTTCGAGACTGAAGGATGCCAATGATATTCTGAATTTTATGGCTAATTTGAAACTTTTAAAAATGTACTAGATAGGTGTAATAGATTTTCCGCACATAAAGCCACAGTATTATTTCTAACTGAAAAAGTAATCTGTTTTAATTGCTGTAATCTATTTTAATTTTTAATTTAGTCCAATGCAGTGTTTTATGGTTTTTATTCAGCTATTATAAATGTGGTGTTTTGTATTTTATATATTAATACACATGGGAGCTAGTGAAAGATGGGCCTGATGTGCTGCGGTCCATAGGGTCAGGAAGCGATGGACACAACTGAGCAGCAACACACCCACACACACTATATAGCCTTCCTTCAGACTTATCATGTATGAAGATTGAATATAACCTAAAATAAAACCAGTTCTTGATATTTGGGAGACCAGTATTGTTCTTATCCCAGGGACTGTTTAAATGTGAACCACTTTTAGTGTACCTCCACCATCTATTAAGTACCCACAAAATGTCCTATCATTCTCTTTTTTAAAAAAAACATACACAAAAAATGTATTAACCATGTTAATGTGGGTGTATTTTTACTGGAACAATTATGAGATGCAAGGCAAAATCCATCGCAGTTACGGGTCCACACATTTACGTCACCCTCTAGTGTAATCTTATGGAAAGTCACCTTAACTGCTCTGGAGCAAAGGGCTTAATTTGACTAGGATATGGGCCGCATACAGAATTCTTTATGTTCTTCAGATTAATTTTAATAATAGGAAAGGAGTTAATTTTAATAATAGGAAAGAAAAAAAGAAAGGTGTTATTTTAATCCATAAATGTCACTGCCTCTTTCATTGTTGGGTATCTAGAGCTAAACTGAAAGGTCACAATTCAACCAAGAATGTGTCAATTTAATTGTTTAAATGAAATTTAATTGTCTGATGCCTACATATATCCTTTTTCATCTACGTCTGGGTGCAAATGCACAAAAAGTTGGTAGCACCCTTTATAAAAAGAAAAAGCCTATCCTTGTCTACCCAGAAGTAAGCTCCATTGTGTTCAATGAGTCTTACTCCCTGGAAAGTGTCTTTCGGATTGCAGTCCCAGTTACTGTTCTCGTTTTTGGATGTTTCGTTTATTGCAAAGGTGCTGGGAATAAATAATCATTGGATACTTTTAATTGTGAATAGGATGTTCATATAATTAGTTGATTAACTGTCTATCATTCCAAACCCCCTTCCCCCAAACTGTCTCAGCTGCATTCTATCAGCTGTCTCAGCTGATGTTGGAAGGCTGTGGGGCTTCATCCTTTACCCTTGCGTAAGCCCCAGCAGGCCCAATGGGCCTATATGGACCTGCATGAACTAAATAGCTGGTGCAAGTCTAAGTGGATCCATGTTGGCAGATCAGACCTGGGAAGGGGAAGCATATGTGTGGTTGCCACCAATCCCATCCCCTTTTGGGTCTGATTCACTCGCCCTTCCCCATTTAATACCCTCCCCCACTATGATCACATGTCCTCCTTTTCCATATCCTTTTTAAAGCACTGTGTCCTGGAAAAATTTTTTAAATTGTCCTCCTTTGAATTGGACTTAAGCCTTGGGTCAATTTGACCTATGCAGCCGTGGGAAATATTTGGGTACCAGTGTAAATTTTTGGGCGACAAACACTCCCTAATGCATCTCTGCATAAAACCTGCATTACTGAACATGTTTTTTTTTGGACATGATATTCAGTATATTATGAATCCAGGCCTTTTGGACATTGAAGACCTGATGAGACAGGTCTTCATAAGATGGCATGAGACAAGCCATCTGTGTTTTTGCCCAGAAAAATGTGCTGGTTGTACTGTCTGCCTTTGGAATGATGTGTCATCTCCTACATTTATCGGAGGTGTCAGTAAAGCATGCAGAGTCACACGTGTGCCGAGGGCACGCAGAAGAAACTTTTTGGCAAGGTTTCCTTGCCAAATGATTCCATTGTTCAGGTCACCAGCCTGATGAGATTGTAAATATGAAGTCAGATGGGAAGAATGGTTTCTCTCTTTGGAGCTGAGAAGAAGACACAGGCTATAGTTAGACAAATGAAGAAGTTCTTTCCATGAGAAAGTTTCCTCTTGTAAGAGTCAAAACAGACGAGACGTGAATTACAGATCTACTTATGATTGTATGTTGTATGTTTGTTGTATGTGTGTGAGGCCTAGTGCCCTGTGTACCTACCAGGGGTGTAACTTGGTAGAGTTTGAGGGGCACCTTCTTCAGGTGCCAAGGCAAGAAAGGGCACGTGACCATATTTAGTGTAGCCTAATATGGATTCTTGTCTGGGTACTGAGTCCAGGAGGATCTCAGGCAAGAAAACAAGATAGTCACAACCATGGGGAAGTGGCTCAGGCTCTGCCCTAGTGATGGAGGAGGCACAGCCAGTCTCTTGCCCCCCTTTCTTCTCCAGGGCAGGCACCTCTTGAACACAACATAAAGAAGCTGGAGTGAGTTCCACTTCTCTGAGAAGGAACCCAGAAGTGACATCAGGCAACACTATGTCACAAGATGTCATGGCATCCATGCCCTGGGCACTAGAGCAGTACACCTCTGGCACCTGAGATCCTGCAGAGCTTTGGGGGTTTGGCATTTCCCATCCAGTAGCAGGACAACAAGGTCATTGGTCTACCAAGCTACAGCACTTGCTCCAGACCATTTATTCTATAAATCTGCCTAAAATTGTATGCCTATGTACTTTATCTCACTTCCTATTTTGCCACATGAAACCAATAGCCATCCTGAGCTACACACATGCTTACTCTCCTCCCAATAGTTTCACGTTCTGCCCCTAATAAACTTGGGCCATATACTTTGGGCCTGTACAACAGCCATATAGCCTCTCTCGTCCTCCAAAATAGGCACAGGTCAATAAGAGATTATGCTCACATGCCTTATCGGCGCATCACCCAGCTAGGTTGAATCTGGTGCTGTCAACAGGGATAATTTAAGCACACACAAAATTGAGGAGGCTAAAATAAAACACGCACAAGGCATGTTTTGTATCCGAAGTTCCTCCCAGGATGCTCCATATTTAGACAACTCTTAGATACAAAATGCAAATAATTTGGCAAAAAGAGAAAATATACACTTTTGTCAAGTGTTGAGTACGAAGTTGGAAAAAGTTGGGATGTATGTGTGCCTGTGAACATTGGGAGGCAGTTCCAGAGAAAGAAGAACAAAAGTGACAAGGGTGCGTCAGATAGAAGAAGGTAACTTGAGGTTCCACCAAGAGGAAGTCCTCAGTGGAGTGAATACAAGACTGCACTTGTTTGGGGAATAATGGGAATTTCCCAAAGTTTGCAAAATGTTGCCCCAGCAGGTTTTTAACCTGTTGAACCTGCATGAGAATTTCTGAGAAGTTACGGTAAGTGTCCAAAAATGCATAAAAATTGGGGGCTGGGGGGTGGGGAACAGTCTTAAATCAATAAACTTGGCATCCATCAGTCTTGAAAGACTATGGTATCGTGCTTGACACAAACACTGCATGCGAAGCACGAAGGCCTGGATAGATCGATATGGAGGATAGGCTGTTACCCAAGCAGCAAATCCCCCCTCTCCACGCCACTGAAATAGTCCAATGGAACGGCAGAGCCGATACGATTGGATCCAGACTGGTGTCGCAGAGCTGGGCTAAGGACAGGAGCTTATTCTGTCTTGTGGGGACCCGGGTCTCGAACCCTGGCCTGCTGGTTTACAGGCACAGTGTCTTAACCACTTGCGCTACCCACAGCCCAAATCAATATCTAATCTGAGATTTCACAAAACAATGTAATGTTCTTTATGGTCAGTAGATGTCTCTCATTATAAAGAGCTGCAGAAAACTCTGAAATGTTTGGAATGGGAAAACCACCAGAGTTTTAGAACATAGTCTGCCCCATCAAGGTAATGAAAGGGGACAGAGAGGTAGCTCTGTGGGTGTGTGCGCACGTGAGTTTCCCCTTCAATTTGTCCTTTAGGACAACGGGGGACAGAGAGGGTACTAAGACTTCATCATTACTGCAGGACCCTCTCATTCTGAGCCTGCTTCTTTTATTTTTATTTTTTCTTTTTGGCAATTTGCTGTGAAGTAGTACATGTATGGCTTGAGGGCGTGCACATGTTTACTCCATTTACATCCAACTTGTCTGTTAAAAAAAGACTACAGGTTCTCTCTTCCAAAGAAAACTAAATCCTGACAATCCAGGACAATTTTAACAATTTGCATACAGTATTGGCATCCATCAGTCTTGAAAGACTATGATATTGTGCTTGACGCTGTACGCAAGGCACAAAGGCCTGGGTAGATTAATATGGAGGATAAGCTGTTACCCAAGCAGTAAATCCCACCTCTCCACGCCACTGAAATAGTCCAATGGGACGGCAGAGCTGATACGATGTGTCGCAGCTGTGTCGCAGAGCGGGGCTAAGAACAGGAGCTCACGGTGTTTTAACCACTTGTGCCACCCAGAGCCCATTGCGCCAACAATGTGCATAAATACAACATCATAGAAAGTGTCTTAATTGAAATAGCTGGAATTTAATATGTATGTTGTTTGTGCATGTCATAAATGAACAAGATGTTTTGCATATAAAAAGACTTTAAAACTAACAGAAAAATATATACAGTTGGATACATAATAACCAGAAAAACAGCTGGTAGGACCATTCAGCAAATAGGAGTTTGCAGAAGCAATAAAGATCTTTTCAAAGTTCTCTTATGATTCTGCTTATGCAACACAAGTTCTTGTGCAAATGGAAGACTATTTTAGAGTTTGTTTCTGTTTCATTCATTCATTCATTCATTCATTCATTCATTCATTCATTCATTCATTCATTGTGCAATCCTAACCCTTGGTTAGGCCAGATCAAGTCCCGTGGTGGCCTAACGGTGTTGGAAAAGTGCTTCACTACACAACTGCACAACTCCTGGGGAGATTAGACTGGTGCACAGACATGTGCTAGCCTCCCAACATCACCATAGAAATAGGGATACATGTGAGTTGATGCTGGCCTAAATTGGTTAGGACTGCACTCTCTTTCATTCATTCATTCATTCCCCACATCTCACTAGATAATCCCAAATTGGATAAAAAGAGTATAAAAACAAAGCAATTTCTAATAAAATTAACCATTTAAAACCATATTTGGAAACAAACAACTAACAGCAGATACAGGAAGCACTCCTCATAGGTGCAATAGTCTGGTATGTGATGTTAGCAGATGACATCTTCTTCCACTCACCTTCCATGTGCAAAAAAAAATCCTTCTGTGCATGTGTGTGCATGTACATTCAACAGCACCTTTAGTTTCCATCCCATAGTTTATAGCGGTGACTCAGAAACAGGTTATAAATGAGTTAAGGAGGAGTTGGCAAACATGGTTTTTTTAAATATCATGACAACTGTAGCTGCCTTCCATACAGATCGTACTCCTTGTACAGAATGTACTCTTGGAGACGTGGTGGGAGAGGAAGTTTCTTCACCGACAGCAGTTTCTGTGCCCTCTCTAAATATGTGCGTATTTTCAGGCGGCACAAATGCTTTAAAGGACGAGGATTCTCTAAAATACAAAAAATAGATGAAGTGCTACAGACATCCTATATTAACTTTGAGGACAAACCTAACCATGTCTACTCAAAAGTAAGCTCCACTGTATTCAATGGGTCTTACTCCCATGAAAGTGTCTTTAGGATTGCAGCCAGAGTGTCTGTGTATGAAACATGAAAGAATGCCAGCTCACCGCATGGTAGGTTCAGTGGTGGGCTTCAGGGTGTTCTCACAGGTTCTACAGAACCCTTTGCTAATGAGCGCCTGGTTCTGAGAACCGTTATTAATGGGACACAGAACCTGTTGTTAATTTAGGTTATTAGGACATACAACCTGTTGTTAATTTAGGTTGTTATCTATCTATCTATCTATCTATCTATCTATCTATCTATCTATCTATCTATCTATCTATCTATCTACAGTATTTGTATACCGCTTTTCAACTAACAAGTTCACAAAGCGGTTTACAAAGATAATGGAAAAATAATAATAGCTAATTAAAAGCTAATGGTCCCTGTCCCAAAAGGGCTCACAATCCAAATGCAAAAAAGAACACCAGCAGAAAACACTTAAGCAGACACTGCTGGGGTGAGTAGGGCCAGTTACTCTCCCCCTGCTAAATAAAAGAGGAACACCCACTTGAAAGAGTGGTTAGCAGTGGTTACCTCTTGCTTAGTTAGCAGGGGTTAGCAGTAAGGACATAGAACCTGTTGTTAATTTATTTGAATCCCACCACTCAGTAGGTTCCTATGCAAAGATGTCAGGATGGTGGCTGGAGGCAATATGGTTAGTAATATTATCCTAATTTACAGCATTGTATTAAGGATAACAGCAGGATAATGCATACAATTTCTACACACAGAAAGTGTTATACAAATGCCCCTTATTGTTATGATATGTATTGAAATCAAATTGCATGAGACACATAGGTCAAAATCCAGAGTAACTACAGGGAGTCCTGTAGTTACTGAACAACTTACTCTGTAAGTTGGTTAAGAACAACTTACTCTGGATTCCAATATGATTTTCCCATGGGTTTTCACTAGGTGTTGCAGTAACTACGGGTGCATGTAAAGTCTCTAACGTGCTCCTGTAGTTACTCTGGATTTGGGGCATAAAGAGCACTCTGAAATTCGTTGTGTTTTAAATAGGAGTTAATGTCCGACTAATTTCCAAGATAACAGTGCGCACTTACCTAATATTTGCCGAATCTCGGCCCATTCTTTCTGCGTCTCCAGGACAAACTTAAGTTTTGTGCAGAGGGGAACATAATCCATGTAATCGATCAAGGTGCGAACAATGCGCCCCACCAAATGTTTCATCCATGGGACGGTAATGAAATCACAGAACTAAAAGGAAACAAGTCCAGGATTATAAATTATCCACCCTGAGAATATGCAGAACAGTATGCAGAAATCCATGCTTTTCTTTAAAAGATGGGTGAAAATAAGTTTAAAACATGAAACTTTTCATCTTTTCATCCATAAAACGAGTTAATCAGTGATGGGCTTCAAAGAAATTAAGAACCGGTTCTCTGTCCATCCAGCAGCCACTTTTAAATGGCTATTTTTAAACTTTATATGTACTATCTCTTGTTAAGAACCGGTTCTATAGAGTAGGTGCGAACCTGCTGGAGCCCACCACTGGAGTTAATGCCAGAACTCCCAAAATACTGAAAATTGCGGATAATGAAATCTGTGTTATCAGAACTTACCTTTACTCCGAACATGATCAAAAGCACAATCCTAACCGTGTCTAATCAAAAGTAACACACCATTGTATTCAATGGGTCTTACTCCCAGGAAAGTGTCTTTAGGATTGCAGCCCAAAGCTTGGCACGATCCAGTGAGATTCTTCTTATGTTCTTATGATTAGGACACCATCTCCTGGGACCTGAAGGGGTACACCGGATGCCGCCCCTTTAAGTCCTGTGGTCCTGTGGTCTTCATGGGAGCTCACAAGGCTTGGTGACCCCATTGAGGTCTGACCCCATGTTTGAAGAACAATGCACTAAAAATGCTGCACAAGCATAGGATAACATGGAAAACTGGAGAATGTGCTTACCGGATTGTCTTTAATTACACATGACGTCCATCCTGGCAACACATCTTCCTCCAGAGTTGACCACACAAAAGAATTCCCAAAGATGTCACCGTGCATGCAGTCAAAACACAGACCCACATCATATCCATGATTGAGTAACAGCCTGAGCATCATCTCGTCGTTCAAGGCATACTGAATGGCGCTGGGAAAATGGGTGTCATTCACAAGGTTAAAGTAACAGTTGACATTTGCCCCGTAGGAGAGCAGCAACCTTACAATTTCATGGTTGCCTCCTCTCACAGCCACCAGAAGGCAGTTCAGAGGGTCTTTATTTGGGTCTGCTCCAGCCTGCAGCAATACCTCCGTGGACAGAATGTCATTGTTGGAAACAGCAAAATAAAGCGCCGTCTTCCTTTCGTCATCGTAACTTTGCGAAACGTGCTCCGCCAAGAGGGCGTTGACGTCAAAACCATTTTCAATTAGAAGTTCAAGACACTGTGGGTTTTGACCATCGGCTGCAGAGTGGATGGGACTCTGGCCACTTCTCTGGATTGCCGTTTGGGATGTAACTGGAATTAGGAATTTCAAAGCCCTAAGAAAAGTATAAAACGAGTTAATAGATGGCTAAAAATACAGAATGGATTACCACAGTGGGGTAGAAAGTGGTTCGATGTACGTGGAGGCCATGGGCAGCATCCTTGTACCTAGTGCTATTTTTCTGGAATAATAGGTGCAGGTACTCACATGCCGGTACTCACAGCTACTCAGTTCTCTCTCTCTCTCTCTCTCTCTCTCTCTCTCTCTGTGTGTGTGTGTGTGTGTGTGTGTGTGTGTGTGTGTGGTATCACCCACAGAGGTGCTGGTACTCACACAGAGGTGCATACCTCCTCAAAAAGATCTCTGAAGGACTCCTAGATACCTTGGAAAGACACTATGGACTAAAGACTTCAGACACCAAGGCCACAATCCTAACCTCCAGTTCGGCTGGCATACGTTGTGTGCAGTGGTGGGCACCAGCAGGTTCGCACCTACTCTATAGAACCAGTTGTTAACAAGAGATAGTACATATAATGTTTAAAAATAGCCATTTAAAAGTGGCTGCCAGATGGGCAGAGAACCGGTTCTTAATTTCTTTGAAGCCCATCACTGGTTGTGTGCTGAGTGGGGGGGGGGGGGGGTCACAAAGTGCCATAAGGCACTTCTGCCCCAATCCTTGTTTTGGAGGGTGGGTTTGGCTACTGCACAGGCCTATGCCAACCTCCCTGCGCCATCATGGAAAGATATGCCAGGTAAATTAGGCCAGCCTAAATTGATTAGGATTGCACCCTAAGGAATTTTCTAAGGACTCAGAGGCTGGGGAGAATGCATGCTGCTACTGGAAGGTTCTGGAGGGTTGCTTATGGAGAAGTAGCCCCCCATATGACCTGGAGGCTTGGAGCTTGGACCCCTGTCCCCACTGCTCACCTCCCTTAGCAAATTACTGCACTTTTCCTAATTCCTAATAAAGCTTATTTCAGTGTTTGGCCATGAAAATTAGGTTGTGTCAGTGCCAGGACTTTGTTGAAGATCAGTGCTACCCAGAATCCAATAAATTATTTTTATTAATATTATGAATACCACCTTCCAACAATATAAACAAAATAGTTCCTCTATTGCAGGGTCTCTCAACATTGGTTCTCCACTGTACCAGTTCACATGATCCAACTGTTTTTGGTACCACTGCAAGTAACGTGGTGATAACGGCTGCAATCCTAACCCAGGTAGGCTGGCTAAGCCCAGGCACAAGTCCTGAGCTGTCCTGGGGGTGTCACAAAAGTGCTGTAAGACTCTCCTGGGGAAGGGTTAGGCAAGTACACAGATATGCACTTGCCTCCCCTACATCACCACAGGAACATGAAGACCAATGAGTTGTGCCAGCTTAGGTTAGGATTGCACCCAACATCATCACCAGTCACTTTTGAGTGGGATACCAGATGGAAACACCAGTAAGAGGCTCATGATTGACAGGAGGGTTTTTTGAGCATGGAAAAACATGCTTGGGAGCTCTGCCCTTGAGCCTTGCCTCCAACAGCTGTTTGTTGTGACACATTCCTGGTTTCACGGCCAGGTGACATGTGTCCAGAAGTTCCCCAAGTACCACCAGACACGACTTCAAATCTCACTGGTGTACCCACAGTATCATAGCACTGGTGCACCCATCGCATGGCATATGCCCACACAACATAGGGATGTGTGGTTACTCCAGGAATTTTGCACACAAATGTATCAGGTGAGGAAAACTCACAAATAATGCCCTTCGTAAGCTGCCCTGTGTATGGGAAGATGCCCTGTTTTATTAGGTTGGTTCCCGCTTCCTCCATATTCCAACAGCAGAGTTATACAGTCAGGATTACCACCGCCGGCTGCTTCAAAGAGTATTGATGAGCCGTCATCCGCAGTAGCATAAACATCACCACCTCGTGGAGGAAGAGAAAACAAGACACTGAAACCTAAAGAACGTCAAGCAAATGCATAGATCCCAAAAGGCAGAAAGGTTTCTTGCATTCTTTTTCATATTTGATTAAAAATAGTCTATGAGTAGAATAGAAAAATTAAAATTAAAAATTAAAATTAAAATCAGGAAGGGAGATACCTTTAGCAACAATCACTTCTTCAGAGCACAACAAAACTGCGCATGATTTAACCATCTCTGCAATGTTCATTCCCAAATCTCTTTATCACAGGGTAACCCGATGCCCTGTTCTCCCAGGACATGATACATAATGATATATAAATGCTGATGATATATAAGTGCTGCTGGCATACCTCTATGAATTAGATGCTCCAGAACATCAGGGTGGCCATATTCAGCTGCCACCCCTAATGGAGTGACCCCATACCCATCTTTCTGGTTGACGTTTCCACCATTCTTCAGAAGAAGCGCAACCATGTCATTGCGGCCCTGTTTGGCAGCTTCGTGCATCGCCGACCAGCGTTTTACGCAGGGCTGATTGACAGTGCAGTTGTATTCAATCAAAGCCGCAGCCATGTCATACGAACCCAGACGTACTGCTGGAAAATTATTGGGAGAGAGAAAAAAATGGGAAGTTTTGCTGATAAGAACAGATCCTAGTGTGGGTTGCAAACATTCAGGATACAATCCTAACCAATTTAGGCCAGCACAACTCACTCATCTATCTGTTTCTGCGGTGGTGTGAGGAGTCCAATGCATGTCTATGCACTGGCCTAGCCCGCCAGGAGAAGCACAGAAATGCTTTATGTGACACTCCAGCCAGCACAGTATATGGCAGGATGAGCACTGCATCCCACAGTCCGTCACAACTAGTAATACAAGCTGAGAGGGACACTGTTACCTTTAACCAGGGGTTAGGATTGTGTTGTCAATGTTTTGCTTTAAACACTGACAGTGTCCATTTTTCCAGTGTGGTGCACCGATGTAGTGCATTTTGTGGGGTGGCGTATTTACTTATTTCAACATTTATTCTGCTTTTCGTCTGAACAGGAACTCAAAGCAGTAAAAAATAATCAAGAGAATAATAAAATAATACACACCATCTTTAGGAAGAACACTCCAAAGCATTAGTGCCACCACTGAAAAGGCCGTTCTTTTTGATGTTCCATAAGCAAGCAGATGCAGGTCAAGACCTACCCTACAATCCAAAGTAACTACAGCAGCACTTAAGAGACATTTATGTTGACGTAGTTATGGCACCACCTAGTGAAAACCTATGGAAAATTCATATTGCAATGCAGAGTAAATTGTTCTTACATCAAAGCAAGGACTCCCGTAGTTACTCTGGATTGCTCCCCTAATATGTTAAGTGGAATATATTGGGCAGATAATATAAGAGAAAGTGGGTTAAAAGAGGGGTTTACCAATGAGAAGAGGGGTTTCTCCTTTTCTGTTTGTAGTGTTGGGCCAGACACCTTTTTCCAACAGAGTTCTGACATTTTCCACCTGACCTGATTTGGCTGCTAAAGTTAATGGTGTTTCTCCATCACAGGTTTTATATTCCCACATGGTTTTATAAGATGCTAGATGAGAGAGAGAGAGAGAGAGAGAGAGAGAGAGAGAGAGAGAATCCAATTTATCAGTGCTGCTTTTGTTAATGTTCATGCACATAGTACATTCAAATAGAACATTCATGCAATAGAATTACTGTATTTACTCGAATCTAATGCGCACCCTATATTTATAACTAAATACCATATATACCCAAACCCAATTAAACATCGAATCTAAGGCTGCAATCCTAAAGACACTTTCCTTGGAGTAAGACCCATTGAACACAATAGGTTTACTTTGAGTAGACATGGTTAGGATTGTGCTCTAATGCACACCTTGATTTTGGAGACTGAATTTGGTTGAAAAAGGTGAGCATTAGATTTGTGTAAACACAGTATTTTAAAGGAATTTAAATTATTTTAGAACTATTTAGGAATTAAGTTAGAAATTCAGCATGCAATCCTAATCCTCAATCAGGCTGGCACAAGTCCCATGCTGGTCTTTGCACAGTCCTGGAAGGTTCACAGATAATGCGCCGGCCTCCCTCACCATCATGGTTAAAGGTAGTGGATAAGTTGTGCTGGCCTAACTTGGTTAGGATTGCACCCTATCTCAATTTTATGTTCCTCTTTAATAGCAATTATCAGGGTGGTTGTCAAAATTAAGACCATGAAACGCAATATAACAAAATGTAAAACCAAATTAAAACAAGGAAGTAGCAAATGACTTTCAAATATCATTAGATGTTAAAAATTTCAAATGTTAAAATCTTGGGAAGATAAGAAATCCTTCATCTGTTGCTAGGAAGTCACTAGATAGGTGGCAGGCAAGCTTCTCAGAGCAGAAAGTATTGCCAATGGGATGCCACCTCTGGGGAGACCTCTTTTCTTTGTCCACCTGCCTCACCTCGAGTGACTGGGGCAGAGAAGGGTGTGGGTGGATGACATTGCAGGGGTGATGTTTCTGTGTCACTACACCGGGCCCTGGATGTCAGGAGGCATCCACTTGCAGGATGATGCCACCACTTGGAGGACACCACTTGGAGGAGGAGTTCCTTCTAATAGCCAGGTCTTTAGGCATGTCTGACTGTGGTTCATCACTCAAAGCGTTGTAAAAACCTACATGTTACTTCTAGGTTTGGAGACCATGACAGATCGATGCAAGACTATCCTAACCATATCTACTCAAAAGTATACCCCACTGTGTTCAATGGGTCTTACTCCCAGGAAAGTGTCTTTAGGATTGCAGCCAATCCCCCAAATCCAGAGTAACTATGGGAGCACATAAGAGACTTTACGTGCACCCGTAGTTACTGCACCACCTAGTGAAAACCTATGGGAAATTCATATTGCAATCCAGAGTAAGTTGTTCTTATACCAGAGCAAGGACTCCACATAGTTATTCTGGATTTTGCCCTAAGACTGCAATCTTAAAGACACTTTTCTGAGGGTAAGAACAATCGAATACAGCGGGGCTTACTTTTGAGTAAACATGGTTAAGATTGTGCTCTAAATGAAACCATGAGGATTATAAGTGGGTGCATAAAATCTACTCCTACTTGCTGGTTCCCCGTTTTGAGCTACATTGCACCACCAGCACCAGGATGGAAAGATGCCATAGGACGCAATCCAGAGTAACTATGGGGAGTCCTTGCTCTGACATAAGAACAATTTACTCTGGATTGCAATATGAATTTCCCATAGATTTTCACTAGGTGGTGCCGTAACTACGTCGACATAAATGTCTCTTCCTTGCTCCCCTAGTTACTCTGGATTGAATATAACAAAATTATGAGCAACCCGTATCTACCTGTGCATTCTGATCTTCCTCATCTATCAATTATCAGGCTTAAATCTAGGAAGCACATTCTGACACTTGCACAACAGCTGTTTAACAACTTTGATATCAAAGTCCAATGGAAAGCTAAATGGGCTGCTGAATGCCCAGATACAAGCAGATATATAGACGACCTTACTCAAAAGGTGCCAGGTTTTGACCAACCTCAACAGGATTCATCAGCTCTGAACAAGATCCATACCCAACACGGTGTCTGCAAGGACTCATTGTTTAAATGGGGTCTAATATCTACCCCACAGTGTGACTGTGGTGCTCTTTGATCAATTATCCATCACATTGTGTCTAACTCTATAAATCGAGAGCCCAGCGTATGACTTTTTCATCTTATACCACTCTATCCTTGAATGGCTGGGTGGACTGGACATTTACATCTGATTACCAGAAGTCCATATATTTGTATGGAATATCCTAAATAAAGAAATTGGAGACCAAACTCTACCAAGCTCTGTGTCCAACTTACCATCCAATATTACTTCAAGTATTTGCTGGATGGGTTGAGCGGCAGCTTCATGCAAAGGAAACCAACCTCTTTCATCAGCCTCATCCAAAGCATATTTGTATCTCACATAATCCTGTAGTTCAAACACGTGACCTAAGGAAGAAAAAATATATAACTATATATATAACTATACGCACACACACAATATAAACAAGGTTCATCTCAAACCCAAAGACAGCAAATCTTCTGTACCTTCTCTTATGGCTGTCACAAGTTTCCTGTTTTGATCACTGACTGGTACAAACCTACCAAAAACGTGACAAAAGAGGCAAGGTGTAAATGATTTGTCATAATTTGGGCAATATCGTTAACATCTATCACTAATTGATATCACTAATATCTATTACTAATTGATATCCAGTATAGAAAATAGTGATATAGATAATAGTGTCTGGTATAGAAAATAGCGATATAGATAATAGCAATAATAATTATAACTAATAAATATCATTAATATCGCTAATATCAGGTGTTGCAATCATGCTCTTTTTTGCATTTTTGCATTTTCGATTGTGAGCCCTTTTGGGACAGGGACCCATTAGCTATTAATTAGCTATTATTTTTTCGTTTTCTCTATAAACCGCTTTGGGCAAAATCCAGAGTAACTACGGGGAGTCCTTGCTCTGGAGTAAAACCAATGATACTCTGGATTCCAATATGAATTCCAATATGAATTTCCCATAGGTTTTCACTAGCTGGTGCAGTAACTACGGGTGCACGTAAAGTCTCTTACATGCTCCCGTAGTTACTCTGGATTTGGGGGTTTGTGAACTTTTGAGTTGAAAAGCGGCATGTAGATAGATAGATAGATAGATAGATAGATAGATAGATAGATAGATAGATAGATAGATAGATAGATAGACAGAATGTTTGTGGAACTCATGGAGTACACAGTAATGGTGTGGAGGGCTACACTGCACTGTCAACACCAAAATCAGACTCCCAGTTTGTGAATGCAATCCCTGAAAACCGGGACAGTCCCAGTTTTCTGGGACATATGGCAACCCTAGCTCTAAGCCATTGGAGTGATAGAGGCTATACATTTTAGTACTGTATACAACCATCCATAGGATTCCGTTCCAGATATCCGGGTTAGCCCAGCATTAATCCCACTGCCAGAATCCTCCAGGGGGATTCACAGTAAAAAGAGAAATGCAACAGATATATGAGTGGAAATATATTCAGGCATTATTGCTGCACCAGAAAGTCAGAACTGGGCTGCACAACATGGAAAATACCTTGTTTCGTGGTTGAAGGTTTGCTGGCTCCTTTCACTTTCGAGGGATTCTTGGATACTGAACTGAACCTCATAACCAGTAAGGTTGTCCTCATCAGAGTCCACATTTTGTTCCATCTTCTTGGTATGGGTTAAAGTGCTGTTTTCAAAACACAAAAATTAATTAAAATATTTTGCTATATTTTGGTTGATTCATTTCCTGATTATATTCTAGTGTCATCATTACACCCCAAAACAAATAAAATATGTGACTGGAAACCTTAAGCCAATCCCTCTCCTTCCCCAAGATTACAGGGACTAAATGTCCTGTTTTTCCAGGACATACCCCCAAATCCAGAGTATCTACAGGAGCACGTAAGAGACTTTACGTGCACCCGTAGTTACTGCACCAACTAGTAAAAACCTATGGGAAATTCATATTGGAATCCAGAGTAAGTTGTTCTTACACAGGAGCAAGGACTCCCCGTAGTTACTCTGGATTTTGCCACTATCCTCTTTTTTAGAGTATTGGAGGGTTGATGCGCAAGGGGAGATTGTGCATGGTGGGATGTTGCGCATGGCAGGATCTTGCGCATGGGGAGTTGCTGTGCATGGGGGATGATGAGCATGAGGGATGTTGTGCATGGTGTGTTGATATGCATTGGGGTTGATGCACATAGGGGATGTTGCGCAGGGGAAATTGCGCATGGGGGATTGATGCACATGGGAGATTATGCATGAGAGTGTTGCACAGAGTGGGATGTTGCACATGAAAAGATGTTGTAAAATGGGAGTATGGCGTACGGAGGGTTTTGTACTCCCGCAATGCGATACATTTTGCTAGTAATTAATAAATTTGATGCATAATAATAATTTAATAAGTAATAGTTTTTTAATTAACCACATGAAAGCAATAAATATGTTTTTGGCTTTTGTTTTGTCATGTCCTACATTTTCCTTTGGTGTCTAACATTTTGGGGGTGCCACCATTCCCTGTCCCCATCAACACCTACTCTTTCCCCATCAAATCAGTGAGATTAGTGTTCAAGTAGCAATTTATGAGAATGTATAACATCATAATTTCAGATGAATACAAAAAGAAGAAAAATAGAATGAGTTAAACATTAGATCCACTCTGACCAAGACTCAGAGATGCAAGACAGTATCGCAGAACAACCAAAACTGATGGATCACTACTCATATGTAAAGGCTCCCTGTTCAAAACTCATATTCCAATTTTATGCACTTAAGACTCTGCCTGTTAACCAGCAGACCAGGGTTTGAGACCCGGGTCGGTCCCCATAAGACAGGGTGAGCTCCTGTCCTTAGCCCAGCTGTGCGATGCAGCTGGATCCAATCGTACTGGCTCTGCCTTTCCATTGGGCTATTTCAGTATCATGAAGAGAGGGGATTTGCTGCTTGGGTAACAGCATATCCTCCATATCAATCTAACCCAGGCCTTTGTGCTTTGCATGCAGCGTCGAGCACAATGCCATAGTTTTTCAAGACTGATGGATGCCAATACTGTTTTCCTAATTCTTAATTATAAAGGTGCATGCAAACCTTATACATGCGAGAAACTCTGATTTATAAAACATCCTCATTACAACATATGACTTTGCTTTGACCACCAATTCTTGGCCTCAAGAACACCCATAAATAAATATAGCTCATGTGCGCTCATAAATCTTTTTATTTTTGGCACTGCAGAATAAGGCTTTGTGTAGGTCATAATAGATGAAAGTCCCTACACTCCCCCTCCTTTCTGCAGGACAGGGAAGGCCAACATAACCAGCTTTGGACACCATCTGATCATCTACCTCTGACAACGTGATCATAACATAAGCCTTGGGTATAGTACTTTTCTAGGTAGAAAGGTGGGGGTATGAATGAATGAATGAAAGAATGAATGAATGAATGAATGAATAAATAAATAAATAAATGTTAAAAGGGCACCCAATGGTACCTGCTGTACCCAATGCTGGATCTGAGCAGGGTTTCTGCCATGATTCTGCGGTCCTGGCCCTGGGTGGCACATATTTTTCAGCCAATCTCAGGATTTATTTTAAAAAGCAGTATTTATAGGGTGCTTATGATATCCAAATATCTCTTGCTTAATCGAGCAACCATATAGTGCCAAAAGTATTGGGAAACAGACCAACACTGGAAATAAACCGGTAAAGATGGCTTAATAAGGTGTTTCTCAATGCTTATCCATCTCTGTACCACTTTGCACAGTCCACCTCTTGCAGGTACTACTGGAAGTTGGTATTGATGTTATTACCAGTTACTTTTTGTTTGGTAATGTTACTTTGTTACCAGTTAGTTTGGTCTGGCTTCAATGTAGCCAACACCAGTAAGAGGCTCAAAGTGAATGGGATGGCTAGTCTGATATTGGAAAAAGCACATTCTGGAGCTCTCCCAGCCAGATAATGGGAGGTCTGCATGTACCACCAGACACCACTTCAAGTACCACCAGTGATACAAGTACCACCAGTTGAGAAACACTGGCTTAATAACATCTTGCAGGATTAAAAATATTAATATTAACAGCATTTATATATGTTCACCATATGAAAATGCGCATAATATGGTTTACCAACTGCCACACAACTTTGTCAAGATCACAATTAATATATCGGTAACTGAGAAAGTTGTTATGTTGTCTCAACTAGAACTTGTTTTAAAACATGTCTGTTGAAATTACGCAAAGAGAAAGACTTATATCAAAGTGCCAAGTATCTTCCCAGTACCCCAATATTGTTGCATTTCTTCTGAATCAGAATATTTAAAGTTAATAAAAAATATGGTGTTTTTATACTAAAAATAATAAGCAAACATGATAAAATACTAAAAATAATAAGCAAAAAAATACTAAAATATGTTATTTACTAAAAATAACAAGCAATTATTTAATTGCTTTATTTACTGAAAAATAATAAGCAAACTAATATTAGATATTAGTAATTTAAAATTATAATGCAATCTACATGGTTTGTGCCATAACAACAAAGAGGACAAGCAGCTGCCAAAATGTAGGACACCCAAGAAAAATGTAGGACATGACAAATTAAAAGATAAAACACGGTGTGCTTTCGTGTGCTTGATTTAAACACTTTATTACTTATTATTAATTTAAAAACTATTACAAGGAATTTATTGACTGCAGGGAAAAATGATGATTGCTTATAAGAAAAAGGAAAATGCTGAATTTTTTCCAGGGCACAAAGCTAAAATCCAGGATATGTCCTGGAATAAGAGGACATATGGTCAAGCTGGCAATCTACTAGTCCTATTTGATGTTTTATAAACCAAGTACCCACAGGTTTCTTCTCGATACCCAAAACAAACATGCAAGTTTGTGTTGCACTGTCATTAAATTTGCACTTCGTATTATTAGACTCAGTGCTAGCACAGTAACTTGAAATCTAGCGCACTACGACATTCACAGGCAATCCACAAATAAAGTGAGTCTCACCTTTGCAAAATTGTGATATTGTTGCAATGGGCCTTGAATTCCAAGCATGCAAAGCGGGGGGCTTGTGAGCTGCTGGCTCATGTGGTCTTGCTAAAATTAAGTCCCCAGTCGATAGTTAAATTAGGAGCTGACCTTATACAACCGTAACACAAGCAGGCTGCAGAGCGCAGGAAGGTATGACACACGATTGCGCCAAAATCACATCAAAAGTAATCTGAGGTCTGCTTGGTGTAATAAAATTATGTGCACACTGCACACTGATTGGCTCAAAATATCAGCCACCCCTATAATGATAATGATAATGATAATAATGATAATGATAATGATGATCCGATTCTCTGAGTATTTCTGCCGCTTTTGTGGTTGTCCATTTGATGGTGTTCCCTGGTCCAGTAGCCTGCTTGTCGATGGATGTCCAGGATCATCAACATCCGCCGCGGACCTTTTTATCCTGGGCAATGACCGAGCCAGTATAGACTTCGGATTCTTTTCTTTCACCATATTGATCTATGGGTATGGATGCAGCAGTGGATGTTCCCTCATCCAGGATACAGACTTTAGGATACAGACGGACAAGGTCTTGGAACACAATACTCCAGATATCACCATCATAGAAAGGAGTAAGGTGTGACTTGTTGACATTGCCATACCAGGTGACAGCAGAATTGAGGAGAAACATCTGGAAAAGATCTCCCGCTACCAAGACCTAAGAATCAAATGATAGCGTATCTGGTGTAAGCTAGTGCAGGTGGTTCCAGTGGTAATTGGCACAAGACCTTGGCAGGCACCTGAAAACTCTTGGCATTGACAAAATATCACTCTGCCAACTGCAGAAAGCTGCTCTTCTGGGATCAGCATGAATTATATGTCGCTACATCACATAGTACTAGGGCGCAATCCAGAGTAACTATGGGGAGTCCTTACTCTGGTGTAAGAACAATTTGTTCTGGATTGCAATATGAATTTCCCGTAGGTTTTCACTAGATGGTGCAGTAACGATGGGTGCATGTAATGTCTCTTACGTGCTCCCATAGTTACTCTGGATTGTAGGGCTAGACTCTTGGGAAGGGTCTAGAGTCTTGGGAAGGGTGAAGTGAATGAAACCAGCATGAAATTGTTCACTGTGTATTTATGGATCATCATCAACAACAACAACAACTTTATTTATATCCCAACTTTCTCCTGGAGGGACTCAAGGCGGTTTACAAAACATCGTAAAAAGCCAATAATAAAATCCAATACTTTAAAACAGTAATAACCGGCATCTAAAAATCAATAAAAATAAAACATCTATATTAAAACACTAATTGAAACCATAATAAAAGACTTGTGCAGAAGAAGTGGCCTGACAAAAAAAATGTTGTCAGTATCAATTCTAATTAATTAATCAAGCAGGCCTGCGTCAGTCTTGGAAGACTATGGTATCGTGCTCAGGGCTGCATACGCTGCATGTGAAGCACGAAAGCCTGGGTTGGATTGTTATGGAGGATAGGCTGTTACCCAAGCAGCAAATCCCCCCTCTCCACACCACTGAATTAGTCCAATGGAAAGGCAGAGCCAATACGATTGCATCCAGCTGGCGTAATTAATTGGATTAATTAATTAATCAATCATAAAATTCCTATTAACTGTAACAGAGACAGGAGCGCATCAAGACAGGCTTACGATACCTCTTTATAAATAAGGTTTTTTAAATCATTCTCTGCCTGTTTTTTGACCTGTGTTTTTTAAAAAAAGAATTATTAAATTATCCTGTGGGAAAATATTAATTCAGTAATTAAATTAATTAATTAATAATTGTTAATTTAGTTAATTAATAATTATTAATTTAATTGAGTAATAAGTTACTAATTAACTAATATTTTGTCACATGCATTCAGCTAAGTAATCAGCAAATCAACTAATAATTAATTATGACTTAATTTGATAATATTTTGTCACATGAATTCAGCTAAATAATTAGCCGAATTCATGTGACCAAATATTAATAAATTAAGTCATAATTAATAGATAAATTAATAATAATATTTGTCACATTAATTAATTAGCTGTGACATTAGCTATGACATTAGTTAGTCATATTTATTGGCTGAATTCATGTGACAAAATATTAAATTACTTAGTAAGTTATTAGTAACTAACTTAGTAACTAATCAGTAACCAAATTAATGATTAATTAACTAAACTATCAATTATTAATTAATTAATAAACCAAATTAAGGATTAATTAACTAAATTGACAATTAATTAATTAAACCAAATTAATGGTTAATTAACTAAATTACAAATTATTAATTAATTAGTAATTGATTAACTAAATTAAAATTAATTAATTAACCAAATTAAATAAGTAAATTAACAATCAATCAATTAGTATTTTGTCGTATGATTCCATCTAATAAAAGGTTTTCCACCCAGGAGGAGACATGGGGATCTTTGTGCAATCTTTACTGAGCATCAAGTCTCAGTGAGTTCCTCAGGTCTCCACTGCCAGGCCAGCTCACACAGAGAAGGGACTGCACTTGCGCGCCCTCTGCAGGCCACGTGTAGCTCTGCATTCCAAACAGTCTCCATTGACCAACTAAGGGGTTAACTCAGAAAGTCCTCCGAGGCCACGCCTACTGATGCTGACTTCTGCATCAGGGAGCCACTCATGATTCTGCGCATGCGCATCCCGTGACAAGTTCACTTCCCTAGTCTTCCTGATGCGCATGCGCACACCATTACCGCTGCTCCTTCGCCGTCAAAGGCTGGCTATTGCGCATGCTCACTGTGGAACAGTGTAGCCTCACCCTCTGAAGCGTTGCGCACGCGCACTCCGAAGTCCTTAGGTTTTGTCCTCTTGCCATCTGCGGGAGAAGGGAAGTGCTGCGCATGCGCAGTGACCATTTAGCTGTCAGCCAGGAGGGACATCATTTTTCTCCCAGAATCCCCTGCGTGGCACTGTTGCCCACACTTTGGCCATGGCAGGAGTGCTGAAGAAGGTGAGGGGGAGGCTGGGGTGGGGGACATGTCTTGGGAGGGAGACCCCTCATGGGGCAGGGGGGAAGAGGATTCTCTTTTCTTGGCAGAGGTCAAGGACTCACCCTTGGGTGGGGGTAGGAGGCTATTCTGAGGTCACCTAGTGTGAAAACCATGGAAACACCCCTACTCCCCTTTCCTCCACTGGAGTTGTTAATCTCTGGAACTCCTTGCCACTGGAGGTGGTGGTGGCACCACAAGTGAAGCCAGTAAGTGGGTGTCCTGGGAAGACTGTGGCTTAATCTGTGGAACTCCTTGCCACTGGATGTGGTAGTGGCACCACAAGTGAGGCCAGCAAGTGGTTGTCCTGGGAAGGTTGTGGGTTAATCTTTGGAACTCCTTACCTCTAGATGTGGTGGCAGCACAAGTAAGGCCAGCAAGTGGGGTCCTGGGAAGGTTGTGGTTAACCCCATGGAACTCCTTGCCACTTGATGTGGTGGTGGCACCACAAGTGAGGCCAGTAAGTGGGGGTCTTAGGAAGGTTGTGGGTTACTCTGTGGAACTCCTTGCCTCTAGATGTGGTGGCAGCACAAGTGAGGCCAGCAAGTGGGGGTCCTGGGAAGGTTGTGGATCATGGATCCAGTGGTGGGCTTCACGGGGTTCTTACAGGTTCTATAGAACCCTTTGCTGATGAGCGCCTGGTTCTGAGAACCGGTTACTAATGAGACATAGAACCTGTTGTTAATTTAGGTTATTAGGACATAGAACCTGATGTTAATTTATTTGAATTCCACCACTGCGTGGTTCTCCTAGGCACCACATGTGAGACCAGCACGTGGGTGGCTTGGAGAGCATTGTGTGGCTAGTGATTTGCATGTAGGCCAGGGGCTGCCACCAAATCCAGTGGCAAGGAGTTCCACAGATTAAAAACAACTAGTTGTGCAACACTCCCACAACATCCATTGGCTGTGGGAGAACACCTTACCATTGGATATGTTGGCAGAACCACAAATGAGGCCAGAAAATAGGTGTTCTTGGAGGATTGTGCAGCTAGTAGTTAATCTGTGGAACTCCTTGCCGCTGGATGTGGTGGCATCCCCTGGCCTGCATGCGGACAAGGAACTCTGGCTTTAAGACATCTGCTTCTGAGGAATGTCAGTATTGGGAAATTACGAAAGCTGACAGCATTTCTTTTATTAAGCGTGTTTTCTTTTTCTCTGCAGACTACTGGACTTGTGGGGCTAGCGGTATCTCAAACTCCGCACGATGTAAGTTTCCAGTGCACCTGTTTGTTTGAAATGGACTTCAAATAGAAGCAGATGTTAGTTTTTATCTAATACTAGCAAAATTGACCTGTCATTGCAGGAGTAAAATTTAAAGGTGTTTGTGGGCACCAGGCATGTCTGGGCACCAGCGGGTACAGGGCAGCAGTGGGGACCAGCAGGCACAGGGAACCAGTGAGCACTGAGCTATGGACACCGAGCAAAAGGCAACAGTGTGTGCTAGCTACTGGGGGCCACTGGAAGTCAGTGGGATTGGCAGATACCATTAAGCAGTGGGCAGCAGGCACCACTGAGCAGTGGGCACAACCAGGTGGCAGTGGACATCATCAGGCACTATACACCACTAGGCAGGAGGCACCACCTGGCATCCCCACTCAGCACTAGGCATCCATGCCGGGCATCAGGCACCAGTTTCACATGGGGCACTGGGCAATGGGTGCCACTGGGCAGTGGTCACCACCAGGCATCACCAGGCACAAAATAGATTTTTAAGGGGTACTTATATCATAGACGGAATATGCTTCCATAATTTCAAGCTTCTATTCCAGGGGTTGGGGCTGGGTGTTGATGAGTTGGTGATTCACCATGGTGATTCACCATGAGTTGGTGAAGTATAGGGACAAAAACACTTTGTATGCCTTTTCACCCACATCTGGTTTGAATTTCAAAAACTTAGTTCCTACATTTCAAAAACTTAGTTCCTACAAAAACGTAGTTCCTACAGAAGGATTAGCTTTCCCAAATTTCACACTTTTAGGTCTGGCGGTTTTGGCTGGGCATTGATGAGTCAGTGAGCCAGCCAGTCAATGACTCTTCAAAATCAATATATTTTGATTGATTGGATCCTACCTAGTACTTCCGTGAACGTCCTGAGGAGGATGTTCTACATCTTGTGGTCGATGGAAGGCTCATCAAGATAAGGGAAAGTTTGTGCCATTACCATGGGATTGGATTGTAATTGCATTGGCGCTGGGATTGGGTGCTAAATAATAATAAAATAAGCATGTTTAACACCAGATTTTATTATCACCCAAAGGAACGGCCGCATTAAAAAAATAATTAGGCTTTATATTCTTGGGAGACAAGTGTGGCCAAAGTTGCTGAAAGAAAATATTTCTGGGGCAGAGGAATTGATACAAACATATGTTGAGAGAAATGGTATTAGACATTTAATGGTCAGCTTTTAAATAGCAGTTTATTCAGAGTCATGTGATCTTTTCAGCGCCTGAGGATTTTGTACACTAAAATACTTGCAGCTCTGCAGAACATTCCCACAGATGCAGCATACAGGAAATACACTGAGAAAATTGTAAATGAGCGATTTGATCTGGTGAAAACAGTAAGTATGCCATATTATTTTAACCATTTCAAATTAAGGCAGTTTGTTATATTTTGGGTGTCCTGGGAAGGTTGTGTGTTAATCTGTGGAACTCCTTGCTGCTAGAAGCGGTGGAAACACCACAAGTGAGGCCAGCAAGTGGATGTCCTGGGAAGGATGTGGGTTAATCTGTGGAACTCCTTGCCTCTAGATGAGGTGGCAGCATCACAAATGAGGCCAGCAAGTGGGTGTCTTGGGAAGGTTATGTGTTAATCTAGATGTTAATCTTGCCTCTAGAGGTGGTGGCGGCACCACAAGTAAGGCCAGTGAGTAGATGTCCTGGGAAGGTTGTGGGTTAATCTGTGGAACTCCTTGCCTCTAGATGTGGTGGCGGCACCACAAGGCCAGCGAGTGGATGTTCTGGGAAGGTTGTGGGTTAATCTGTGGAACTCCTTGCCTCTAGATGTGGTGGCAGCATCACAAGTGAGGCCAGCTAGTGAGTGTCTTGGGAAGGTTATGTGTTAATCTGTGGAACTCCTTGCCACTGAATGTGGTGGTTGCACCACAAATGAGACATGCTTATCAGATCTTCTTTCTTAATTTTGACGAATTGTGTGTCTTGGAATAATTGTGATTATCTTCAAATAATTTCCATCATTGTATAACTTAACTAATATTAATGAGGACGGATTTGAATTTTCAGTAACTGTAACAGGGAGTGTGTATTTACCAGCTTCATCTTGCCAATAATCAGGAAGAATAGCTTTAGGTTAGAAGCATCCAGTATGCTTCTTTTTTATTAAGTTCTTCTTGATCTAACATTATAAAGAATATTGGTTTACTATCTTGTCAGGGTAAATATCGTCGTCTGTCGAGGTAACATAATTTTTCTTTAAATGGGTTAGGGCCCAATCCTATCTGATTTTTCAGCGCAGGTACAACCATGCCAATGGGGTTCGCGCTCCATCTTTTGGAGTGGACGCTGTCACAGAAACTGTAGGTAAAGGAGCATGTGTTCCCTTACCTCTGGACTGCATTGCAGCCACACCGGTTCTGGAAAATGGGATTGGATCCTAAATCAGTATTTCTCACACTAGGTGGGCCACCAGCCAATTTCAGGTGGGTCTCCATTCATTTAATAATATTTTATTTATTTTCCCATGGCATGTCCTCCCATGGACTCGGTCCTCCCATGGTATGTGACAGCATTTAAGGAATTGTTACAGATTGTGGAACCGGGACCCACTTGTTAGTTAAAGTTTAACCCAGTGATTCTCAAACTTTGTTTAAATACCTTATTTTTTCCATGAAGGTAGTTTAACATTTTGTTGTTATTGAAAGAATTTGTACACACCTGGCTGGCAACTACCGTTTTTGTTTTAATGAGACAGCATTACTCTGTCTGTAAATCAGTATTTAGAAGACTATCCCTACAATCCAGAGTAACTAAGGGAAAACGTAAGAGGCACTTACTCTGGATTGCTCTATGCATTTCCCATAGGTGGCACCATAACTACGTCGGTGTAAAAGGTCCCATAGTTACTCTGGATTGTAAACTATTTCAATGTTATTTTTATTCGCTGTGTCTGAGATGAATAAAGTACTTTATAAAACATACCTAAGTATTTAACTTGTTCTTGACTTTTTAGGAGCGTGATGTGCAAAAACTAGAAAATAAAATCAATTGTGGACAGATAGAAGAAGTGATTTTGCAGGTAAAATTCAACATACTCAAGTGATTTGGGTGGAGACTAGATGGCTATTTTACATCCTTGAATGTCAACCCACATGATATTTTATGAATATTTAATAGGAAAATGTCACAAATACAGAAACCCATATGGGATTGGCATTCAAAAATGCTTGTGTGATCTTGGCCTTAGTGAAGATGTAATAATAAGATATATGCATATATGGAAATTTTCCGTATTAAAAAGAACTTAAAGTCAAATTACCGTTCTTACGATTTGCAAAATGATATTAATGTCACTAAAAAAATCAATAGTAACGTTTCCATTTATCCTTCAAGAATCATCCAAATTACATGAACCAACATTATGAACCAACATTAACTTTAACAAAGGCAGTTCTTGCTTTAATCCCAAACCATCACATACTGTGTTATAAATAAGGCACCAAATTTTGCAGCTAGATAAAATTAGTTTTTCTGTCTGTTTCAAAACTTTATTTTGGGAATGCAACCACTTTTTTTAAAGTACCATTTAGTACTTAAACTCTTTAATTACTAAAATTATTGGTGCAATCTTAACCAATTTAGGCTGGCAGAACTCACCTGGCATAACTTCCCGTGGTGGTGTGGGAAGGCCGACACATGTCTGTGGACTGGACTTAGGGCGCAATCCAGAGTAACTACAGGGAGTCCTTGCTCTGGTGTAAGAACAATTTACTCTGGATTGCAAAATAAATTTCCCATAGGTTACTACAATCTAACCCAGGCTTTCGTGCTTCGCATGCAGTGTATGCAGCACCGAGCACGATACCATAGTCTTTCAAGACTGACAGAGGCCTGCTTTAAGTTACTCTGGATTGTAGGGATTCTCCCCTAGCAGTGGTGCGACAGCCCCAGGCTAAAAGCAGGCCTCCGTCAGTCTTAGAAGACTATGGTATCGTGCTTGGCGCTGCATACGCTGCATGCGAAGCACGAAAGCCGGGGTTAGATAGTTATGGAGGATAGGCTGTTACCCAAGCAGCAAATCCCCCCTCTCCACACCACTGAATTAGTCCAGTGGAAAGGCAGAGCCGATACGATTGGATCCAGCTGGCGTCGCAGAGCTGGGCTAAGGACAGGAGCTCACCCTGTCTTGTGGGGCCGACCCACGTCTCGAACCCTGGCCTGCTGGTCAACAGGCACAGCGTCTTAACCGCTTGCGCCACCCACAGCCGCATTCTAGCACCAGACTTATGCCAGTCTAACTGGAGATTAGGATTGCAGCCTGTTTCAGGCTGCAATCCTAATCTCCAGTTAGACTGGCATAAGTCCAGTGCTAGCCAGGGGATGTCGCACCACTGCTAGGTGGTGCATAATACACCACTGTAGTGCATTATGGCATTTCAAATTGTCTTTACCATACCTGCAAATTTAAAGTGCAGTCTTCTGATGAATTGACAGTTTCCTGGATTATGACACATGGCTCAATGAACCTGCATCTCTTAAGTGCTGTGAGCATTTGGCTCTTTAGCAAGGACCAAAGCCCATTAAACTCCTGATTTAGTGGATCTAATGAGTGTTTTAAAGTGAGCTGTGATTTTTGCAAAATGTGCTTTCAGACTGTACATCAGATGATTTTTGTGCAGCATCTTTGGGACACAAAACTTGTGTTTTTGTCAACAGGCTGAAAGCGAGCTCTCACTAGCCAGGAAAATGGCACAGTGGCGACCCTGGGAGCCGTTAGTTGAAGAACCTCCTGCTGACCAGTGGAAATGGCCAATATAGTTGGCACAAATTGTAAATTGTTGTGTACAAAAGTGCTTCATTAAATGTATCCTGGACAGGAACGAAAATTGTCTTTAATGCTGCTCACAGGATTTTTTTGTTTGTTTTCTGCCTCAATATTTAATTGGAAGATCACTGTAAGCTCTCCATTTGACAAGAAATGAGACTTACGGTGAAATCCAGAGTAACTACGGGGAGTCCTTGCTCCGGTGTAAGAACAAGTTACTCTGGATTGCAATATGAATTTCCCATAAGTTTTCACTAGGTGGTGCAGTAACTACGGGTACATGTAATGTCTCTTACGTGCTCCCGTAGTTACTCTGGATTGTAGGGTAAGGGTGCAATCCTAAAGATGCTTTCCTGGGAGTAAGATCCACTGAACACAATAGGACTTACTTTTGAGTAGAATTGTTTAGGATTGTGCTCTCATTGAACTCAAGGGACTTATTTCTAAGTAGACTTGCAAAGGATTGTGTTGTAAGGCTGCGGTATAAGTATACACTCTAACAAATAGGTCCCAGAGAAAATATCCCAGAGAATATAGTAGGACTTTCTTCTGAGTAAACTGGTGTAGGATCCCCTTGGAAATTGAGGCCCCAATTGCCATAAAGACACTTCCACACCACTCCTGGGGGAGGGTTAGGCCAGTGTATATTCACTTGCCTCCCTACATCACCACAGGAATGGGAAGACTAATGAGTTGTGCCAGCCTAGGTCAGGATTGCACCCTAAAAGAATCATGGATTACAGACTCCCCATCACAATGACCCATGCAATTCCAGGTCTATGAAACTGCCTGTTAAGCATAGATCTATGCAATGCACAACTGTCTTCTGCTTTCTTGGAAAAGCATTCCACATAAATTGCAATGGGTTCCCCCTCCTATAGGCTCCCACTCCTAAGGCTTCCTACTGGAAAACCTGCATTTGTTTCCTGTAGCCTCCTACTGCCATTTGTTGTGCTGTGTTACTACTCCATATCTGGAGTCGAGGCATTCCATAACTTAGAGCACAATCCAAACCATGTCTACTCAGAAGTAAGCCCCATTTTATTTAATGGGTCTTACTCCCAGGAAAATGTCTTTAGGATGGCAGCCTTAGTACAACCAGCCACCACTTCAAGGAACATCAATGGTACTAGTAGCACTATTTGGGAACAAGTAGCACTATTTGGGAACAATCCTAAAGACACTTTCCTGGGAGTAAGAGTTCATCCATTGTGTTCATCCATTGAATACAATCGGGCTTACTTTTGAGTAGACATGGTTAGGTTTGTACTCTATATGCTATCTTTTTCCCAGCATATGTCCTTTTTTTAGCCTTGTGTCTTGATGCCTGCTCATTAGGAAATGGAAGATAATGAAGTTTATTTCCCAGGACACAAGGCTAAAAAAGAGGATATGTCCAGGGGGAAAAGTGGAGAGTGGTTTGGGGCACTTTGGGGTGGGGAACTATTTATTTATTTATTCATTCATTCATTCACTCATTCATTTATTCATTCATTCCTTCCTTCATTCATTCCTTTATTCATTCATTCATTCATTTTTTTGTTCCTTAATTCATTCCTTTGTTCATTCATTCATTCCTTTATTCATTCATTCATTTCTTTATTCATTTATTCATTCCTCTGTTCATTCATTCATTACTTTATTTATTTATTTATTCATTTCTTTTAATCATTCATTCCTTTATTCATTCCTTTGTTCATTCATTCATTCCTTTATTTATTTATTTATTCCTTTATTCATTCATTCATTCCTTTGTTCATTTATTCATTCCTTTATTCATTCCTTTGTTCATTCATTCATTCCTTTATTTATTCATTCATTCCTTTATTCATTCATTCATTCTTTTATTCATTTATTCCATTCCTTCCTTCATTCATTCCTTTATTCATTCATTAATTTTTTGTTCCTTAATTCATTCCTTTGTTCATTCATTCATTCCTTTATTCATTCATTCATTTCTTTATTCATTTATTCATTCCTCTGTTCATTCATTCATTACTTTATTTATTTATTTATTCATTTCTTTTAATCATTCATTCCTTTATTCATTCCTTTGTTCATTCATTCCTTTATTTATTTATTCATTCATTCCTTTATTCATTCATTCTTTTATTCATTTCTTTATTCATTCATTCTTTTATTCATTCCTTTGTTCATTCATTCACAATTGCAAAGCTGTGAAGATGTTACTGCATTTACTCAGAGGAAAGCTCCATACGGTTGCAATGGGATTCCTCACCGAGCAAGCCTGCAGGGGTATTGCAGGCTCTTGCTCAATGCAGAACACTGGCCCTTTAAGAACGCAGCTCCCACGGTCTCGCGAGAGTTTCTTCCTCGTTCTTGCGAGACTTCGCATCACGTGGCCTACAGCGTCTCGATGCCATGGTAACAGCCGTTCGCATTCCGGACCCGGCCATCGACGCTCGGGGAGGGCGGCTCATTCGGGGGGCGACGCGGAAGGCCCAGCACGCAGGTGGAAGCCGCTGATACGACACTATTAGGCCTCCCAGGACACGGCAGGCTTGTCTGGAGGAGGAGCGGGGGCTCCAGAAAACGCCGAGTCAAAAACGCCACAGCGGAGGGCCGAACTTCATTTCCCAGACTGCTCTGCGCGTGGACCGCCATTAAAAGTGGGGGCGCAAAGCATTCTGGGTGTTGTAGGAAAAGAGAAATGGAGTAGTTCCTTCCCTCCAGCTGCAGATAGTGGCTCGCGGTGTATTCTGGGTGCTGTAGTTTTTTTGTCCTAGAAAGATCCAGGGCAAGAGCTGTATGGGGCACAATGGGAACAATCCACAAAAGAGCAGTTTGTATGTGGGATGCTCAGTCTTTCCAAGGCAAAAAGAGGAACCACTTCGAAATCAAGGAGTTCATACTATTTTTCCCCAATCAATCAATCAATCAATCAATCAATCAATCAGTTTTTTTAAAAAATAAATATTTCCACCCATATAAATGCAAATAAAACCTATCATTATAATCCATGTTTTGCAGTTTGGGAGGGAAATACTGGCCAAAAAAATATTAAATTTGTAATAATTTGCAATAATAGAATGTAATAATGTAGCAATAATGCAACAATGTAACTGTCATAGGCTGCAATCCTAAAGACACTTTCCTGGGAGTAAGACTAGTTGAACACAATGGGGCTTACTTCTGAGTAGACATGGTTAGGATTGTCCTCCTCATCTTGCAGATCTATTCCAATGTTGTTATAAGGCATAAGGAGGAAGCAAAAACTGCACCAGAAAATGTTCCTTTACACAGCCTCAGCTGCAATATTGGGGTGGGGAAATAATAACATTATCTACTCAGGAGTTAGTCCCATTGTATTCAACAGGGCTTTCTCCCAAGAAAGGGTGGATAGGATGTCAGGCTTAAGGCACAATCCGGAGTAACTACAGGGAGTCCTTGCTCCGGTGCAAGAACAATTTACTTTGGATTGCGATATGAAAACCCATAGGTTTTCACTACATGGTGCCATAACTACGTCGACGTAATTGTCTCCTACGTGCTCCCGTAATTACTCTGAATTGTAGGGTTACTCATCTTCCAGTTTGTTCTTGTTATTGTAAGGAATGCAGCAGAATAATATGCATGAAGCACTAATATACATGTATACGTGAATAATATCCATGAAGCACTAATAATATACATGAAGCACTAATATACATGTGCAATCACAAAGTTCTGTACACTGATGCCTGCACAGTCTCCTCTGAAGCCACTGTCTTCAGAAGAGACAACTTTGGCACAATGCAATCCTGGGTGGGGTGCATGCGCCCCGGGGGTGACGTGCTCCCCCCACACCACTGTCGTGTCCCCCTTGATTCTTGTAGTTAAGAACAAAATGTGCCTGAACTTAAAATGATGAAATATGTTGAAGTTTGAGCAAACCTAACAAAATTCAGGCAAGCACCACCTGAAGAATAATTTCCTGCCAGTGACTTTGTATTTTAGCAATCAGCAGAAAGGGCAACTAGTCATTTGAAACTGGGATTACAGTACTCTGGGTTGCAGTCCTAAATACATTTTCCTGGGCGTAAGTGCCACTGAACCCAGTGGGGCTTACATCTGAGTAGACACTCACATGCATGCACTGTAACGCAGTGCACGTCTCTCCAAAATATACAGTATGATTTTAAAATATAGGCTTTTCTTTTCAGGAAGAAAATGGCTGGTCCAGAAGAGGAAGGAAATGCTGATTCTGAAGCACCTGCTAGTGAACCCGTGGATGAAAATCAAGTTATTGAAGACACAACTGTGACAGAGGAACGTTTGGATTCTGAGGATATCACAGAAGGCCAGACAGATGCAGCACAGTTGGATGACTCGGAGCCACCAACAGAGCTGGGAGAAGATACTGAATTTAAAAAATTTGATGAGGTTGAGGAACCAGCAGTGGAGACACCTGTTGTTGAGGAACCGGTACAGGATGAGGCGGTCACTGAGGAACCTGTGCCAGATGTGGAAATCATCAAGGAACCGGTACCGGAGATGGAGGTCACAGAGGAACCAGTGCCAGAGGTAGAGGTTACTGAGAAACCAATGCAGGAGGAGGAGGAGGTCATTGAGGAACCCCCACCAGAGATAGAGGTCATTTTTGGAAGAACTGGTGCAGATGGTGGAATCGTGCTGGAGGAACCGGTGCAGATGGTGGCTGCCACTGAGGAACCAGTAGAAGAGGAAGGTGTCCCTGAGGAACCAGTGGAAAAGGTGGCCATCATGGTGGAACTGGCTGAAAGCATAGACACAGCAGTAAAACAAGAAGAACCTCTGTCAGAATCCCAGGATGAAGACATGAAATCTCAGAAAGACAGTTTGGGTATGAAATTTCTTAGTGTGGAACCATCCACAGTGGGTGCTTCTTCTCTGGACAGTGATACGTCTGTAGAGCCTATAACGGATGTATCTGAGAATCTTGCCAGTGTGGCAGCAGAAGCACCAACACCGAGTGAAGAATTTGTGGCACCTCCAGAAAAACAAATACCAAAAGAACCAATTGCCACAGGTATATAAGTTTGCCAGGTATATTGTGGCCCTTATTGCTATTGCTGCTGCTGTTGTTTGCTGCTGTAAGCCCCACAATGCACATGTAAAATATGAAATTATTTTGGCAGGTTTAAAATACATTAATATTTAATACAAAGCTGTTTCTAACATGTTGCATGACAGGTTACAATTCAAAACCCACCTTGGATGCTCTAGGGAGAAAAGGTGTACATTGGTGGTTCTTGAGCACTTCAACCCAGGACCCTGTTCTGAGAATGACAGTCTGTCCAAGACCCCCCTAAAAGTGATGTCATCAACCTGGAAGTGATGTCATGGGTGGAAGAGACATCAAACAGGAAGTGACATCACTGGGATGCCAAAGCTCCATGTCTTCTCAGAAGTAAGTCCCGTTGTCTTCAATGAGACTGACTCCCATTGTGTTCAGTGTGTTCAATGAGACATAGGCTGAAATGCTAAAGACACTTTTATGGGAGTAAGACCCATTTCACACAATGAGGCTTACTTTTGAGTAGACATGGTTAGGATTGTGCTCTTATTTCCAGGAAAATATGGATTTCAGCCTGAGTACCCCATTCCAAGTTGGCAGCATCCAGACTTTTGTGAACCATTTGAAACTGGAGATCCCAAAGGGAGTCCCAACCCCCAGTTTGAGAACCAATGGTGTAAATAATAGTAACTTGATTCAACTGATTTAAACTTTCAGATGGAACTAGTTGGAGGAATATGAGAAACAGTTGGAGAACTTATATATTTTTTTCCATCCCCCAGTTCGAGTCATGCTACATCCTGATATCCAGGTTTTCACGATGCCTTTTAACATGAACAAGACTATGGAGCAAATGAAACAATATTTTGCAGCACGATTAAAGCTACCACCGAATATTTTACAGCTTATGTTATTAGGTATGTATTCAGTACTGGTGAGAATTGTGAGTTCCCTGGAAGCCATGAATTGGGCCCAGGAGACAGGTGGGTGTTAGATGGAATCAGGCCATACATTTCTAAAATGGGTCATTTTATCTGCAGGCTTGGCATCCACTGATTTCAGTAATCGTGGATACCAAGCCCATAGACTTGGGACCACAGAGGACCTCCTGGATGTGACTGGAATGGATGACCCCATAAACCACTACACACTGGTGGCTTCTGGTTATGTCCCTAAGTATTCTAATGCACAGAGAGGCTGTGCATAACCTCCTCGCAGTGCCTCCACAACTCAACCGGAAGGCACTTCTGTTTCCTTCTAGGGATTGTTCCGAGGACCTCCAACTACAGATATAATTATCTGCAAAATCTGGTTTGTGTAGAGGGTCCTCAAATGGATTGTCATTTATTTTTTATTAAATATTAGACCCAACAATATCAATATTTACTTTTAGGGAGGATAATTGAAAACAGTGATACCTTATGGCATCTTGGCGTTAAACCTCTTGAGACCATACAATTTGACATGTTCTCCCTGGATGAAGATCAGTTTCCCATCATAGCATCCAAACTTCTAAATGAATACTACATGCCCGATGTGATAACTGTTAGAGTACAAACAGGTCAGTGGCAGTTAAAGCTCATTCTGGTCTGATATTTTCATATATCAAACTGTTCTGAACTTGCAATGCTTTTGTATCCAAAACAGATCCAGACACATTCCAGGATTTACACATATCGATTAAGCGGCCATCATTCAAGAAACCATTTTTGGGAGGATTTAGAAATAAAGAAACAGGCGTGGAGTATCATAATGCAGGATCCCAAACGATACCCAAAAAGCGTCCGGAGAAAGGATATGAAGAATTCTGTAGATCAACACAGGTATGTTTGTAAGAGAATAAAATATACACTAATGTCAATATAAGAAGGTAATAGCCCAACTCTGCCTACCCCATTTTGCTGAGACACAGCAGTATCATCATGTTATATATCATTCAATGCGTAATTTCCTGCAGAATGCAACAAAACAAATTATCAGTGCAGTCCTTAGCATGTTTACTCAGAAGTAAGTCGATAGTACTTATTCCCAGGAAAGTGTGGTTAGGATTGTAGCCTATGTTTAAATTATCTCTATTCTAGCAGGGGCTATAGCAAAAAAAAAATCCCAGTGAAAGTAGTAAAATGGTGCATCAGCACACTCACAACCCATGGATGTTGCATGGGAGGACGTCCATCATGGAAGTGTGCACGCAAACCCTGTTGATGCTAAGTCCTCCCTCTCCCCCAATTTTCAATATTGGTTTAATAATACTCGCCTAAGAAGGGTTCTTGTAAGATTTGTATGAGATGATCATATGAAGCTCTTTGGATACTGGGAAGTGACATGCAAATGCTTAAGGTTTTCACTTATTCCTTAATCCAGTGATTTTTCTGGGGGCTGCAGTGGCTCAGTGGTTAGAACTCTGGTGTTAGAACACTGCTCAGTAAGTCAACAGTTCAAGATACGGGATGAGCTTCCGTCCATTGCCCAACTCCTGCCAACCTAGCAGTTCAAAAGCATGCAAATGCAAGTAGATAAATAGGTACCACTTCGGTGGGCAAGGCAATGTCCTGGTGACAGGTCCCTGCAACAAGCTGGCCAGGCTTCCCCATGTCACGTCCATCATGGGACTCCATTGGACTCCTTGACTCCAATCAACTACAAGCGGTCACCGTCACCACATGGGACACACGCTGAAGAAGTTACCGCAATCCAATGATTTTCAGCCTTTTTATCTCAGGGCAGACCGAGAAGGTGCATATGATTAGTGTGCCTTGATCAGGTAATGATTCTGACAGTTGACAAAACACACCATGCTGCTGATAGGGAGCTCTCCCAATTGTCCTAGTAATAAATGAAGCTCCTTAAAGTCCTGTGCACACCTGAGGATCATCCATCGCACACCAGTGTGTCACAGCACAGTGAGTGAAAATTGATGCCCTCATTTATTCATTCATTCATTCATTCATTCATTCATTCATTCATTAAATATAAGAGGTTTCCTCTTATATTTAGGTGCGTGGAAGTAACTGATCTAATGCTGGTGTTCTTCTGGATGTTTTTTCTTAATTGTGATCCCTTTCGGGACTGGGATCCATTTAATTGGTTTTTTTTACAAACTTTTTTCCTTGAAATGCCATGTATAAATATTCATGATCATCATCATCATCACCATAATCATCATTATCATCATCATCATCATCATACCTCATTGGGATCCTTCATACTGGAAAGACTATGGTCTGGCTATGGCATCATCATCATCACCATCATCACCATCATCACAATAGTAATAATAATAATAATAATAATAATAATAATAATAATAATAATAATAATAATAATAATAATAATAATAATAATAATATCATAATTCCTGGGATCAGCACGAATTATATGCCTCTAATCACACAGTCCTAGACTCTTGGGAAGGGTCCGACTGCTGAAGTGAATGAAACCAGCACAAAATTGTTTGCTGTGTATTTATGTATAATAATAATAATAAATAGGGATATTAATTTTAACTTGTACAGAAAAAATGCCCAATATTTGTACTGCAGCTTGTTGTTAGCAGAATTTCTTATTAACAATGTGATCTATTAAAAGGAATTATTTTATACTTAGACAGTTTTTGAGCGGAAAAAGCTGCTGCAGACCAGAAGTCCAGCGTCGACACAGATGACTAAAATTGGCGTCTACGTGTCAAACATCACTGACAAGCTTAGAGTACCAAAAGGATATATAACAGCTGATGAGTATCACGCACGTCGACTTGAAGCTGTAAGTGTTCCATTGATTGAATTATTCACATTAGATCGATAAGCTAATGTTCTCACAGAAGAATAAGAAGAGCTCCATTGGACAAAGGCCCATCTAGTCCAGCTTCCTATATCTCACAGTGACCCACAAGATGCCTCAGGGATCACACAAGACAACAAGAACACAATCCTAACCATGTCTACTCCAAAGTATGCTCCATTGTGTTCAATGGGTCTTACTCCCAGGAAAGTGTATTTAGGATTGCAGCCCAAATGACCTACATTCTGGTGCCCTCCATTTCATTTGGCATTCTGGGACAGCCTGATTCTGAAAACAGGAGGTAACACATATACAGTCATCATGGCTTGTAACCCAGAAATCTGTCCAGTCCCCTTTTAAAAAGCATCTAGGTTTGATGCTATCCTGTGGCAAGGAGTTTCACAGGCTAACTGCATGCTCGGGAAAGTAAACCTATGGGCACAATCCAGAGTAACTATGGGGAGTCCTTGCTCCGTCATAAGAATAATTTACTCTGGATTGCAATATGAATTTGCCATAGATTTACACTAGGTGGTGCCGTAACTACGTCAACGTAAATGTCTCTTACGTGCTCCCGTAGTTACTCTGGATTGTAGGGTATGTCTATAAGAGATACTGTAGAATAGTGTGATTTTTGGGTGTATACTACAATAAATATTTCCCCCTCTTTCTTTCCTCCTTCCCTCCCATTTACAGATAATTGTCATCCAGAAATATTACCGACGGTGGCACGCGATCAATGTTGTCAAACAATTAAAAGAACAGCTCAGATTGAGATTGGAATGGGAGGCACAGGAACAGCGAAGGATAGAGCGAGAGAAGGCAGAGAGACTCATGAGGGATTACAATAGAAGGATGTTTCCAAGAACAAGGGATGATTTTGAATTGCTGTATCATGCTTTAGAAAGTAAGTCTCTTTAAAAGATGTCCAGAAATGAAAATTCTCCCATTTCCTGGGATTTTATTTTATTTATTTATTTATTTAATTTATATCCCGCCTTTCCTCACTTGCAAGAGGGAGCTCAAGGCGGCTAACATCAGAAAAATAAAACACCATTAAAATAGATAATGAATAGAGATTAAAACATAATTAAAATACAATTAAAATACAATTAGATTAAAAAACTGGGAACATTGAATAGTTCACAACTCACAGTCCAATCCTGTTTCTAGCTAGAACTGGCACAGTGGCCACTGCTATGGCCAAGACTGTCTCATCTGTCCCATAAAGTACATTTGCAACTACACTAAAGCCAATAGCGCCTGCATAAAGTCATGTGTCGGCTTGCCAGCACCAGATCCAATTCCTGTGCTGGCCAACACAGGTACTTTTGCTTTGGGATGTGCAGAGGGTGAGGAGTGAAATGGAAGGGTGGAACAAAAGTTGTGAATGGGACATTTCTTGGGTGGGAAAGATCAGGCCCACAAAGGAGGTGAGATTGGCAACACATGCCATATCCTAATCCTGACCTCAACATAGACTTCTCAGATGTGGGCCAGTTAAATACATACATACCGTACATACAGTAGCTGGAGAGCACAGGACATAGTGTTGCATGGGGTATGTGAAAAATATCCCCGTACCCAGTGTTGGGCTTCAGGGGGTTCTCACAGGTTCTATAGAACCCTTTGCTAATGAGCATCTGGTTCTGAAAACCGGTTACTAATGGGATAGAGAACCTGTTGTTAATTTATTTGAATACCACCACTGCCCATGCCCCAAAGTGATTTTCATCATCATCCTAATTTGTGTTGAATACATCACCAGCCATACAGCAGAGGTTTGGATGGTGTTGTCAGTTAAATTTGTGAGCACTCTTGGCGTTTTCTGGATAATAATCTCTGTGCTTTACTTTGTATGCAATGTCTGTAACCCACATTACGTTTTAACGGGCACCATAATGATTTATAAATGTAAACTCAGACGGATGAATATCATTTATTGCTTTCTTGGAATTATAGTCTGACAGGTGCATGGAGACTGCAGTTTTATTGTTCTTTTTCCTGCTGTTTCTTCTCTTCAGAACTGTTCTATGTCTTACGCATAGTGTGCAATAAAATTCAGGACAATACAATTTCGAGCTGGTCGAGGGTTGTATACCATACCATTTTTGAATGTCTTGCCCTTACCTAAAAATACTTAGCACATCAGAAAGGAGGGGAATTAGCACAGCTCCTCTCCTTGATATATCAGGATACAGGCAGCTTTAGACCAGGGAACAATTAAAAATATCCATTTCGGTATCACTACCTGTGGTTGAATTTGTGTGACACCATCTTACTCTGCATAAAGTGTCAGCAATATCCTGGAATGCGTAGGAAATACCTTGTAAATCATGTGGGCATTTTTAGAATTGGTTGTGATGATTAAAAGTTAATAGTGATTTGTTATAATTTTTATTTTGGCTTCTAGCTTTCTACAAGCTTACTACTCCTAGTTTTCTACCATCTTATTCCTTACTGACCTGACTCCTTAGTGAGTAGTGGTCTGTTGCAAATCAGAACTGTTCAAAACAGAATATATGCCACAGGGTTGACCACTGGCCAGTATCCAGAGGTCTAGTTCAAACCTTGGTCTGAGCCAACATAGTCCTGGTTATGGTCTTAGGCTACAATCCAGAGTAACTACGGGACCTTTTACACCAACGTAGTTACAGTGCCACCTATGGGAAACCTATAGGAAATGCATAGAGTAATCCAGAGTAAGTGCCTCTTACATCTTCCTGTAGTTACTCTGGATTGTAGGCTTGAGCAAGAGTGCCAACTCTGGATCACGTAACACAAGTTGTGATGCCTTATTTGTTAAGACAGTGTTTCTCAAAGTGGGGGTCAGGACTCCTTTGGGGGTCGCCTAAAGACCCCTGGTGCAGGGGGCCAGGTTAGGCTTGCCAGACCTCCAGCTGTAGCTGTGCGCGCATTGGGGCTGACTGACAGCCTCAGGGCTTAATCCTATGCATGCCTATTCTGAAATAAATCCCATTATAGTTAGGAAGGCCTTTACTCCCATGTAAATATGGATAGTTTTGCAGCCTCAGGGCCCAATCCTATGCATGCCTACTCTGAAATAAATCCCATTGTGTTCAATGTGTGCATAGAACACACATTTCATTTGTAACAATGAAAATACATCCTGCATATAGGATATTTACATTACGATTCATAACAGTAGCAGAATTACAGTTATAAAGTAGCAACAAAAATAATTTTATGGTTGGGGTCCCCACAACATGAGGAACTTATAAAGGGGTCACAGCGTTAGGAAGATTGAGAACCACTGTGTTAAGAGATCCTGAGTATACACCCTGGCACAGGAGATATAAAACATTGACTGGACCATTTTTTTCCTTTTTCAAATTTTTTATTAAGCAGGATAAACAAAACTGAAAAAAAACAACTGAAAGAGGAAATTTGAGATCAATGGTTGCCAGACTTGCAGCTGCTGATATAAACCTGGTCCCCATCTGGACCAGAGGTTTTTGTTCTGCCTCCGCATGGCTTTCATCCCAAGTAATTCTAAGCACTGGGATGCTCTGCAGTGGGATGCCTGGCCATATGCAACTGCTCAGAGCATCATAGAATCCAGATCTACTCAAGATAAGAGTAGCCTGGAAGAGCAATAGTAAGCTTTGCTTACAGAGTGAAAAGTTTTCACCAAACCCTGGATCTGGCTCCTGGCTTAGGGTTTGGTGAAACCTATTCTAGACAGCAACAAGAGCAAAAGCACAATCCTAACCATGTCTACTCAAAAGTATGCCCCATTGTATTGAATGGGTCTTACTCCCAGGAAAGAGTCTTTAGGATTGCAGCATAAGTCACCTAATCTTGGATCTAAATCATTGCAGTGATGTAAGCAATATTATATGGGATAGAGAGGCTATTGCCACATATGTTCATCGAGGCCCCGTTCTGCAACTCTTTCAAGCATTCTGTGATCTGCATTGTTTGGTTTGATAGTTTTCTTTGGAGAGGCTTAAAAACATTTTTGGCTATTACGTGTCATGGGTTTGCGTGTTTTGTTGCTTTGTTCAAATTAAAGTTTTGATGCATTCTGATGCATTTTCAGTGCATTCTGAGTCCAAACCAGGCATGCTCAAGCAGAACATTTCCACACTCTTTATGTGTGCTTCTGGAGCAATTCAAGGCACTCTTACATGTGTCTTACATTCATCCTCAAAAGGTCTGGTAGCGAAATTTCTCATGTTAATAAATGGAAGGTTATTGATCTTCCCTGATGAGAGCCGCATATGAAATCATATGCGTTCCGTTCTGCGAATCATCTCTTTTGAGAATCTGCTGAATCGTCCTTCTGGATGCCGGGAACTGTTCCTCGCCAGACTGGTCCCACCAACATCTGTTGTATGTGTGTGTTTGCTGTCGGTCGCTTCCCTTCCAGCGATGGGCAATCACTTTTGTCCACACACTCCAGCTTAGGGATTCTAGGAATCCATTTTTGTACTCTGGGACCAGATCCACTTTGACATTCTTCCCTAAATCATTGCAACAGCAATCTGTCCTCCAGAAGTCTGTGAAGGGCATTCCTACTGAACACAATAGTGGGCGTTAAGTGACTTGGGGCAGCAGTTCAGCTTACAGTTTTTGGAACTGTTTAGTGCAGCATCCTTCAATCTGTGGGCCATGACCCATTAAGGTTGTGAAGCCTCATGGGGGTTGTGGTCATGGTGACCACAAACCCTGTGCAAGAAAAAGCTTGGATCTAATTAAAAAAATGATACCCCTTGTTCTTGATTAGCCATTAATTTTTGACTTTCTTTGTACACCACTTTGCGAACTTTTTAGTTGAAAAGCAGTATATAAATTAGATAGATAGATAGATAGATAGATAGACAGACAGACAGACAGACAGGCAGGCAGGCAGGCAGGCAGCTAAATTTATGGATTTCTCCTTTTTTAGCCTCTTGTCCACATGTCCTCCAAAAGGGCTTCATTGTCCTCCATTTTGGCTTCATTTTGGAACTTTGCAACGGTGTGCTTCAAGTCATATGTTTTTGGATTCATATTGAAGAGCAGAATCCAATGCAAAAAATCTCCTTTCTATCAAATTTTGGAGTATCTCCTTCCTATCAAAAGTTATGACCAAAAAATTAAAAAAATATGCATTGAGCTCTATGGGAAAGTGCCCAATATCACAGCTTTTCACGTGAGTAGGCAAACATGCCATTGTCCACTAGAAAGGCCAGGCTGAGAGGAATCGAAGCCCTTGTCCTCCTTTTGAGGCTTGAGCATCTGGTCACCCTAGGATGGATGGATGGATGGATGGATAGATGGATGGATGGATGGACGGACGGACGGACGGTGAAATCCTATCCTCAACAGGCTTGGAAGTTCCATTGACTATAATGGAACTTTTCTTCTGAATAGTCAAGCATAGGATTGGTCTCTAAATGCTATACAGCTGCTTCTTAATTTCTTGCCCCAAAGCTCCTAAAATAAACCCTGTTCAAGCTGCTACCTTGCAGAGGTCTTATGAAGACATAAGAGATAGGAAGAAATAGGGTGAGCAGTGGCAATGGGGTGGGTGATACAGATCCTGGGATGGCAGCAGGATCGGTAGTGAGTCCCCAGTCTCATACTTTATTCATTTATTTATTGGGGTTGTGGGGTTGTGGTTATTGGTGGGCTCTAGCAGGTTCGCACCTACTCCATAGAACCGGTTGTTAACGAGAGATAGGACATATAAAGTTATATGTTTTAAATAGCCATTTTAATGTTTTAACATTTTAAAAGTTTTAAATAGCCATTTAAAAGTATCTGCCAGATGGGCATAGAACCGGTTGTTAATTTCTTTGAATCCTATCCCTGGGTTGTGGCATTAAAAACAAGGCTGAAGACCACTGATATAGTGTACATCAATAAGCAAGTTTGTTAACTAAAAATCCAAAGTGTTTTTGGTGAAAAATATGTCGTATTTACAAAACGGATTTATTTATTTATTTATTTTTGCAGGGATGAATTTTTTTTAGCATTACATTAAGCAATGCAAAATAGTGATATTTAATACATTATGATTATATTGTATATGATGCAATATATCAACAAAAAAACCAATTTGCAATGGAAATATAAATAAAATTGGCTTCAGCAAGTTGAAACAAATGAATTTCCCAGGGAATTGTTTGTTTTGCTTGGCAACTACTGCCCTCTTGTGGTCCCTATAAAATGATGCAGTTTTACTATTAACCTGTTATTCACTCTTAACCACTGCAGTGTACCTTAGGATAGGCTTCTAAGCTTTCAGACTCGAAGAGTGAAGCTGAAATATTCAGAACGAGACTGATAAATAGAAGATAAGAAAAACACAGAGGCTATTTTGCCCTATTCACTTTTATAAATTAAAAATGAGGTTTGAAGTTTGCCCACCAATAACTTAATTAATAACTGTTTATGGTTTTTGCAAGTTTATGAGTTTCAATTAGTTGTAGATTATTCCAAAACATGTCTGTTGAAAAATCAAGAACCCTTCTGGTTAGGTTGCAAATAAGAGGAGCTCTTTCAGTGAAGTCTCTGTGCTCATTGAGGGCCCGTTCAGCAAATCTTTCAAGTATACCGAAATTAAAAATTGCATTCCTTGTATTCCCACTGGATGGTGGTAGATGCTTAATTTACATTTCACCATTTGGTAAAAGCATGTGTTTTTTTGGACAATCCAATGTATTGTCGAAGACTGGTGGAAAGTGGCATTTCAAGAGCCAGGCACATAGCGGGGGGTGGTGTAGCATAATAAGTATAGCAGGCACCACAGGGAGCCTTGTAAGCAGCCCCATGTCCTCGCTATCTGAGCCATTTGGGGCAATGTAGACAACATATATATAAATTATGTGGCAACCCTATACGTACATACATACATACATACATACGTACGTACGTACGTACGTACGTACAGGGTGCAATCCTAACCAGTTTAGGCCAGCACCATCTCTCATCTCCCTATTCCCATGGTGGCATGGGGAACCCAGCACATGTCTGTGCACAGCTCTACCCCTTTTCCTGGAGTGGTGCAGAAGTTTTGCAACACCCCAAAACCAGCACAGGACTTGTGCCAGCCTAATCAGTGGTTAGGATTGTGCTAACAATATGTTGTGCTGAAAGTGTGTGCTGTGCTGCCCACAAGTCAGAATGAAATAGAAAGAGAAATCCTAAATATGAATAATTTACTAGGTGGTTTAAAGTTACTTATGTAGGAGTAACATGGAGTAAGTCCAGTTGAAAAGAACAGGACTAGCCCTATAATCCAGAGTAACTATGTAGTTACTACGGATTGCATCCTTAGATGCATAGACTGTGGTGTAAATGAAAGCAATTTAGGAAAAAAAAAACAGCAAAACATCTGATTCCCAATCTGATTCCCAACCCTCTACTGTAATCAATTTTTTCTTACTGATATAAATCAAGCATAATAATAAAACAATAAGCTGACAATGCTGGTCCAAGAATCTAAGATTTGGACACAGCCATCTTCGATGTCACAGAATCTTATGAGATTTGGGTACCACCAACTCGGATCATGCAAGATTTTATGAGATCCAAGATGAAGGTACCAGGCTGAGCCAGAAAGATGAGGCTGTGGTATATCATAACCAAGGGAAGTTTGGAAACCACTGGAATAGGGCATTGTGGTCTGTGACATGCCTGGCTGAGAAGAGGATGCCATCTGACTATGGCATAGAATGATAAAAATTTGATCTACCTGTTACCTGCTTCAGTTTCCAATGCAGCAGGATATGGAAGCTATATATGGGAAGGAGGTGAGCCATGGGTGGACTGAGATATAGTGGGGGTGGGTGGGACCAGGATCCAGTATTTTGGGCCAAATCCTAACATAATTCCCAGGCTACTCAGAGCAGCTCCAGGCTGCTCAGATCTGTAGTCAGATCCGGCTGCTCAGATCCAAGTAGTCCCGTTGGAGTTGCTGCCATGTTACCAAGGATAAGGGGAATGAATTCCCTTGCCGAGACTGAGCCCCCCAACCCTGCTCTGGATACAGGGCAGGCTAGATGATCTCACTATTCCAGAAGGGGTTGGATTGAGCTGACATTCATCTGACTAACCTTGCTTCTTTATATGGTGGGGACAGCAGGCAGGCAAAGACAGGAACAGAACACAACAATTATTAAAGGGGGTGAGAAAAAAGCATTTTACCCCCCTGGGTCCCTAAATTTAGACCACCTGAGACACATAATCCTCTTTCATCACAGACGAAGTACCTAGTGAGCGTGAAGACTACATTTCATATTGATGGCAGGTGAGAGTTAAATGGAGGAACCAAGAGCTAGGAGATCAATACTCTGTCTCTTTGTTGATATAGTGTGGAGGCAAGAGGAGCTGGAGCGCATCAACAGCACTTTCTCTGGCGCGGAGCGGAAGGCGGCTCTCTGTGCGCTGTTAGAAAAAGAGGCCCAGCTGATCGCCTCCATCGGAAGACACAAGCTAAATGCCGACGAACTGAATCAGCAACAAGCAATCATGGCCTTTTTGGAAAAGGTCAGTGAGATAATTTCTGTCTGAACACGGCATATATCCAGAGTTCAAAAACCTAAATTAACATTTACAAACTGAAGAAAAGCACAGTAATTAACTTGACCAGTTGAAGATACGAATTGTGAGTTTCGTGCATGTCTGGCAGTAAAATTGGTTCATTAGGTACCGTTATTAAAAGCTTTTATCGAAGTATTTAAAAATGTGATGACTACTTCTTTTCACCTAAGCACAGAGAAACCACCACTTACATCTTAATTTGCCTAATTATTATCTTCTTGTTGGAGATGATGAGTACCGTGCACTGTGTAACCCTCAATTAATGTTGCATTAGAAGCGCAAGTGGCTAAATGTATTAGAGGAGTCTCATTCATACCTCCCTGAACTTTGAGTCTAAGAAGAGTTGCAGGGAACGTCTTTCTTTTTTTACTTTCAGTGTTGCAGAATCAGGTTATTTCTGGGTGGGAGTAATGCAGTTTTAGATGAAAAGTAAGATTTTGGAGGTGGTCATTCATGAAGGAGGAGTATTTACTCGAATATAACGCTCACTTTTTCAGTCGAATTCAGTCTCCAAAATCAGGGTGTGCATTAGATCCAATAGTTAATTAGATTTGAGTAAATATAATTTTTGATTATAAGTATAGAGTGCACGTTAGACTTGATGGCTCATTAGATTTGAGTAAATATGGCATCTTGGGGAAGAAGGTTTAAGCACATCACTAGTCCAAACAAGCTTTGTCTTGTCCACTTTCAACACAATCCAGAGTAACTACAGGAGCTCTTATGTCGACATGTGAAAAATTTACTCTGGATTGCTCTATGCATTTCCCATTGGTTTCCACTAGGTGGTGCCGTAAGTACGTCGATGTAAATGTCTCTTACGTTGACGTAAGAGGTCCCGTAGTTACTCTGGATTGTGCTGTTGGTATCTAAGAAAAGGGAGAGGGACACCTTATCTAGAAAGTCCCCTCCAAGTCACCTCCTTAGAAGTGATCTCCCTCCTTGGAGACCTGGCTACTTATGATCTCAGCCACTAGGTTGGGGAGCCTTGCTGTTTCTGGCCACATGGTCCACTCATGAGTCCTTGGGCCAGCTAGCGTCAACCAGGTGCGATCTCGCCGCCATTCCATCTCTTTCTCTCTCTTTCCCACCTTGTGTTTGAGTTTGTTTTTTTTCCTCCTCTTATATTCTGTTCTGTTAGAACGTGCCGATGACAGAATGCAATTTACAACAGATCTGCTCTCTGGAGCAATTTAGATAACAGGATTATTGTAATTTCCACATTACAGCCAGAAAACTCCGATGCAGAAATGAGGTAGCAAAAAGAAATCGGGAGATTCACAGATTCTTGCATCTGTCTGGGCATATCAAAAAGGACCGTAAAAAAATGAGAGGATAGATAAAAAGGCATTCTTTCTGAAAAAAAAGTTCTTTGCTAAGAAAATATCACATTTCACGGAGGCTGCAATTCTCTGTGCTTCTACCTAAGAGTAAACCAGGCAGAACCACTGAGAGTGACTGCTATGTATAGAATTGTGCTGTAAGTGAATCATCCTAACCTATGTGACATTCTACAAAACTCTGATGTAGAATTGAGACTTATGCAATAAAAAATACCTATAAGCAGTGACTTCAAATAAAAAATCAGACTGCTTGCCAAGATGCTGGCTTAGGCTGTAAGCTTTTAGTACTCCATGAAGGCTTTGTTTCTCCATGCATACAAGCACAAACAAATCAAGAAACCCTTGGTTGTGCCGACGGAAAAATCCTCTGTTCCTAATTTTCCCTACAATCCAGAGTAACTACGGGAGCACGTAAGAGACATTAGGTGAAAACCTATGGGAATCCAGAACAAATTGTTCTTACACCGGAGCAAGGACTCCTTGTAGTTACTCTGGATTGTGCCCTTTGTCAGAGTTTGCTGGCTGTATTTGAAAGCTTTGGAAGTTGGTGATTTAGCCAAAAAAAATTTTGTCAGCTTCTTTCTTTTTTTAAAAAAAAAGCTATTTGGCTTCCATTTGTCAGTTTCAACTCTATCAGCAGCTCATTTAATTATAGAAAAAAGCCACAAAGAATCTGTCAAATCCTTCTCATTTATGAACTCCTGTTTTTCTTTTTCCCTTTTATTTTGCTTATGTAACTTGGAAGTTTTACATATATAAGTAATTCTATTTATAGATATAATAATAATAATTTTATAAATAATTCTATTTATTGACATAATAATAATAATTATACACAGGCCAACAAAAAAAAATTGTTTGGTGCCTGGAATGCTAGAACTGATTTTGGGTATATTGGGCGTGCTAATTCCAAATACATAAACAGTTTTTCTCTATCAGCTATACTTTGTGAGATACAGCACTAATGAGTGTCTATGTGTCTGTCAATCAAAAGTCTAATTTGCCATAGGGTGCTAAATAGGCGAAAATTACTGTAATATTTGAAATCAGCACACCAAAAATACATAGAATCAGCTCAAAAAACCTCGGCACCAAAACGTGTGTTGGGCAGTGTTATACATGTATTTATAATTCTATTTATATTTTATATTATAAATAAATATATTTTATATTTATATTTTATAGAATTATATTTATAATTCTATTTGTGTATGTATGTATGTTCTATTTGTGTGTGTATGTATGTATAATTCTATTTATGTATGTATGTATGTATGTATGTATGTATATACATTGAACGGCACAACCAAGTAGCTGGCATCGTGTATAGGAACATCTGTTCAGCCTATGGACTAACCACTCCCAAGACCAGATGGGAGACCCCTCTGAAGGTTGTGGAGAATGACAGGGCTGAGGTCCTGTGGGACTTCCATATCCAGAGAGACAAGAAGATACTGGCTAACCAGCCAGACATTGTGGTGGTAGATAAGGCCCAGAAGACAGCCCTGGTGATAGATGTAGTGATACCAAATGACAGCAACATTAGGAAAAAAGAGAATGAAAAGGTGGGAAAGTATCAGGGTTTGAAGGAGGAATTAGAAAAGATGTGGAAAGTGAAGGTGAATGTGATCCCAATAGTGGTTGGAGCACTAGGGGCTGTGACACCCAAGCTGGAAGAATGGCTCCCACAGATTCCAGGAGGGACAGCAGAACACTCGATCCAGAAAAGCACATTGCTAGGAACAGCTAAGATACTACGCAGAACCCTCAAACTCCCAGGCCTTTGGTAGAGGACCCGAGATTGAGGATAACATACATAAACCACCCATGGAGGGTGAGAAAACAATTTTTTTAATTTATAAAATAAAATTTCTCACCCTCCATGGGTGGTGTATGTATGTTATCCATTCTGCACAACCTTCATAGGGGTCTCCCATCTGGTCTTGGGAGGGGCTAGTCCATAGGCTGAGATGTTCCTATACACGATGCCCGGCTACTTGGTTGTGCCGTTCAATGTATGCTGTTCCTGCCTGCATCTTACACCCTGCCACAATGTGCTGGATTGTTTCTGACGTTTCTCTGCACAGCCTGCACTTTGGGTCTTCTCTTGTATGGTAAATCCCCGCTTGCTTCTATGGATCTGGTACTTAGTGCCTGTTCTTGTGCTGCCATGATGAGGGCTTCAGTGCTATCTTTGAAGCCAGCTCTTTCCAGCCACTGATAGGATTTCCCAATATCAGCGACTTTGGTTATCTGGCGATGGTACATCCCATGCTGGGTCTTATCTTGCCAGACACTTCCTCAGTTTGATCTTCCTTCCGTATTTGCTGTTGCTGTTGTTGCTGGAGATGTTCTCTCATCAGCTCATCTTTGGGAGCCATCTTACTGATGTATTCCTGGATGTTCTGGGTTTCATCCAGAATAGTAGTTTTGACCCCGGCCGCCCTCTTTCTGACTAGCGTGTAGTCTCTGGATGTTAGACTATCTCAAGGTTAGGGGGTTGAACAACTACATCTAACCTTGATACACACACACACACACACACACACACATTAAGCATTTGGATTAAGCATGTGGCTTCCGAAGTGGGCTTCTTTGAAGGAGATTAAATGCCAAATTGTTCTGTGTTGTAGTTTTCTTTTTATAGCACCAATCCTGATACTTATTGATCACACCTCATATAATCAAAATACCATATTTACTCAAATCTAATTGACCATCAAATGTAATGCACACCTTGATTTTGGAGATTGAATTCAGCTGAAAAAGGCGAGCGTCAGATTCGAGTAAATATGGTATATATAATTCGTAACACTCCACAGATATTAGGAGCACAGAGCATTCTTTGGTCTGTGAGTAGCACATAGCACAGATTGAGTTCTGGAGAACTCAATCCCCATCATCCTCTCTTAAAAGGACCGGCAAGGACAGTCAGGGAAGGGAAGGGAGGGGTACAAACAAGTCATGATTTGGGAGACAAGTGGGAAAATTATTTGGGTGGGGGGCAGGAGGCAAGAGCTCCTGAGCTAATCTGCTCTGAACGTTTTGCCAGCTGAGTAGGAAAGAAAATGAATATTGCCACAAGCTGGGCTCAGAAGTCTATTGATAACCACCCACCATAGCTCAGTAGTTTACACCAGCTTGCTGGGAGGTAGAGACTGCTGGGTTGAGGCTCTTCCAAGGAGCTTTTCCCAAATAGGATTGCTTGCACATTAGATTAAAACCAAATGCATGAGCGAGGGAGATAAATGTACTTTTTGCCCACAGTTTTCTATAGTACTTTTGGTATATTTGTGAGTTGTCTCAGACAGATTAAATTTGAGAGAGAGAGAGCTTTTGGTAGTCCCAACCCCATTTGGATAGGGGGCAGACCTCCATTTCCAAGTTTACTAGCCTCCATAAACTAGCCTCCAAGTTTCAGTGTAGGAACCGAGTTGTGATTAAAATGATTTTTACAAACATTTTTAGCTGTAATTTTTTTCTAGCAGCAAATAGTATTCATTTTCTGTGTAAACCACTTTGTAAACGTTTGTTGAAAAGTGGTATATAAATGCTGTTGATTGATTGAATAGTAAATTATCCAACAATACATCCCATAGGGAATGAAGATATATTTCCACACTGTTCATATTTGTTATCCTCAGGGTGCAATCCTAATCAATTTAGGCCACCACAACTCTCTTGTCTCGCCATTTCCATGATGGTGTGGGGAGGCTGGTGCATGTCTGTGCACTGGCCTAACCCTCCCAGGAGTGGCGCAGAAGTACCTTATGTCACTTGTGTGACAATTCCAGGCCAACATGGGACTCGTGCCAGTACTTCGGCTGGTGCATCCAGGGGGTAGGATTCTGCTATCAGGCAGGCAGTAAGCCCATTAAACTTGACACACTGTACTGTGCATTTCTTTTTCCAAGTAGCTGCAAGTTTCTTGAGGACCTGATGTTTCGTGGGTCTGCTGAAAAAAATTACCACGTTTGGAGAAGGCACTTATTTTTATTTAGCTCTGCTCTCACTTGTCCTAACATGTTCCAAAATCTTTCTGAAAGTGCGCAGAACCGAAAAGATGGAAAGCATTTGATGGAAAAATTACGGAAATGGATACCCAGTTCACTCTCCGTGCCAGAGAATTGCTTGAAATCTATCGCAGTATCAGCATGACTGACCTTCCCCCAGATGAGCGGCTAGATGTGCTGCTGACATTGAAGCATACAGTGAAGGTATGTTTGATTCAAGCCTTTGTTAGAAACCAAATCCAAATCATTGGTGGCATATCGCTAATCTAGGGTTGCCATAATTCTCTTCCACAAAATTGGGACAAGACCCTGTGCCCCATTTGCCAATATATGATCACAATCCCCAAAAATTGGGGTTGTCCCTGTTTTGGGGGACATATGGCGACCCTACACTAAACCCTGGCTATTTAAAGGGGCCTAAGGAGGCCTGCTTTTATATGGGCAAAATCCAGAGTAACTACAGGGAGTCCTTGCTCCGGTTAAAGAACAACTTACTCTGGATTGCAATATGAATTTCCCATAGGTTTTCACTTGGTGGTGCAGTAACTAGGGGTGCACGTAAAGTCTCTTACGTGCTCCCATAGTTACTCTGGATTTGGGGGTATGTCATTTAAAGCACAATCCTAACCATGTCTACTCAATAGTAAGTCCCATTGTATTAAATGGGTTTTACTCCCAGGAAAGTGTCTTAAGGATTGCTGCTTAGTCAATTCCTTAAAACTACAACCTTTTACATTCTTTCCAGGGAGTTACACTTTCCTAGGAGTAAGCTCCACTGACTCTAATGGGACTTATTTCTGACTAGATAGGTATAGGATCAGGCTTTTAGGCTCCAATGCTAAAGACATTTTCAAGGGAGTAAGTTACTTTTGAGTAGACATGGTTAGGCTTGTGCTCTGGGTCTCATTGAACTCAACGGGACTTATTTCTAAGTAGATTTGCAAAGGATTGTGCTGTAAGGCTGCGGTATAAGTACACTAACAAATAGGCCCCAGGGAATATAGTAGGACTTTCTTCTGAGTAAACTGGGTGTAGGATCCCCTTGGAAATTGAGGCTGCAATTGAACCCCCCCCCCTCCGGCCTATGTGATCCTATGTGATTTAGCTGTGCGGCATGCTGCTGGTGTGCACACTCACTGTAGCCAGTGATGGAATATGTGTGACCAGATGACCTGTTTACAAACTGGGAGAACTTTTAAAATATAGCCTCTATGCACATATTGTAATTACGGCAGATTTTGATACTCAGTGAACATATTTGTGCTTATTAAAAACACAATGAAAATGGATCTGGATTGAGCAGTCACAAGCGTTTATCTCGCAGGCAGAGGATTTAAGGTGTCTTGGGGTTTGTACAGTAATCATAATCAAATAGCAATCAGTATAAGAAATTATCTGCAGAAATTGCGCTTAAACCTTTTGCTTGCCTTTGCAGGAACACGAATGTAAACTCACCCACGAAATAATGGATTTAATTGATAGAGAGGCAGATCTCATGATGAGGGGAGTGAAGGATTGTAATCTGGAAGGACTCAGAAAAAGGATTTGTACACTCTTTCTGCAATATATTAAAACACCATTCTTTAACCCTGAAGTTGCTCGACTTCTTAAGGTAATTCCTCTTTCTTACACTTACTACTTGGTTGTGATAATGAGACCGTATAAAGTATTTACCACTGCTTGATCTGTCTTCCTTGCCAACTTCTCTAAATCCTGTAAACTGAGGATTATTATTAATGAATCTGTGTATAATGCATAACTTAGGGCGCAATCCAGAGTAACTACAGGAGTCCTTGCTCTGGTGTAAGAACAATTTACTCTGGATTGCAATATGAATTTCCCATAGGATTTCGCTAGGTGGTACAGTAACTATGGGAGCACATAATGTCTCTTACATGCTCCCGTAGTTACTCTGGATTGTAGGGTTAGCCAACTTTCCAGATGTCTGAATTTCTGTCCTTGGCATTTGAAAATGGAAGGAAAGTTGGTTGAATTAGTGATTTGCAACCTTTAGTAGTGTGTGGACCACTAAGGGAAAATTGGAACCGTTGTGGATTACGTGCATACGCCCCAACACCACAAAAATGCAATTAAACTTGTAATAATTAGAAAAAATTATTAGGAATTTATTATTTATAGAGATAGAGAAGATTTATGCATTGTTGCTTTTATTGATGGTTTTGAGTGGTTCTCCAACTTCTAGTGACCTATTTAAAATGATTGAAAGTTATCTTTATTTTTTGCGACCTCACAGACTCTGGTTGCAATTCTTTCTACACTTTCCTGGGAGTAAATTCCATCAACTTCAGTGGGACTTACTTCTGAGTAGATGGATAGGATTGGGCTCTTGGTCTCAGGACTTGAGGATCACCTTTTATGATGTATTGGGAACCACTAGATTATACGATAGATTTTTTTCCTATTATTCATGTCATGTGTGAGTGTGTTTAGAAAAGTTATAAACCATTTAAAAAACTTACTTCTAAGTCAACATGCATAGGATTACGCTGCTTTGGTCTCCCATCTTTAAAATGGGATGGTACTCTCCTTTCAAGTCTGCTAATGGGTATTAATGAGGCAATGAATGTCAACTGCTTTCCAAACTTCACAGACATTGAACTTGACTCAGCAGATAATTAAAATGATGGTAAAATAGTGATAATAAAATAGTGATAGTAAAATAGTGATAATAAAATTTATAAAATGATAATAAAGTGATAATAAAATTAAGATGTCTTGTTGCAATCACTCGTTGTAACCCTTAGATGCCCATCCGGATCCAGAGTCCGGAAATGCAAATTTATGCAAATTGGGCTATTTTTAGATGGACATCTAAGGTTAATGCAGTAGTGGTTGACCAAAGCATAACTTTGAGTTGGTTATGACATCATATAATCATGTAACCAATGAGGAAAAAAAGAGTAAGATAAACCATGTAGCCAATGGAGAACTATAGAGTGGAGTCAGATTTTTTTCAGACAACATTCTGAAACTGGGGTTGAACAATTTGAGAGTTATACCTCCCTTACCTTCTTGGATGGCATCTGGAGGTCAAGCCAAAAAAGTAGGTGTTACTTTAATACCCCTGCTCACAGATACAACATTTCCAAAATAAAAGTGGATTGTTCCTGAAGTTCAAGGCACATCAACATGACAGCTGCCCAAAGCAAAGTACCTCTAGTATATTAGACACTGTTGTTTATTTTGAAAAAATCACAAGATAAATTTGGGGTTACAAAACTATCCTGAAAATGAACAGGTGCTTCCAGGAATGGTCTTAGGGCAATGTGACTGATGGGCTCCACAGGCTGACTTCCAGCATCTGTCAACCTGGGAGCAACAAACAAAACATGGTGTGTGTGTCCCCCTGGATATTTGTCCTGAAAAAGCCCTCCCAGAAGTACTTGGCTGGGATGTTATGTCACCACTATTTCTGGGTGCCATGTTTTGTGTGCAGCATCACAAGTGTCTGGCGCACTGTTGCTGCAAATGCCATGGCTGCCTGGTAAGTGGGGTCCCCATGTGAGCACCCCAAATTTGGCTTCATTGGTCCTGGGGCTACCCATTGGTGCTCCTTAAAACTATGAAAGGCCTCTGCATCTTCTACCTTTGCATGATCTCTCAACAACACAAACCAAACTGATAATTTTATTTTTTTCTAAGTCTCACTTTTATGTTATGCTAAAGAGTTTTTAACCCTTTTGAACTTTCCTTCACGTAGCAAACTTCAAAAATATGTTCCTAGTCACTTGAACATTTGACAGACCACATGCTGAGCTATAGTAGAATTCTTTTGTAGGGTATATATTTAGGGTATAATTGAAGGTCATCATGCAAACAATTATCAGTCACTGCTCTGGAACATATTGAGTGAAGTTTTAATTGCGATTAGACTGAAGGTTGACACTTAAGATACTGGGTGCAGTAGTCCATGTCAGCTTGGTTGTTTCAGTGACCTGTGTATACATTTAATTTTCAAAATGCAGAATAATTAATGAGTTTTTAAGGCATTTAAGTATTACATATTTTTATGTTACTGGCAATGACGTGTTTAGTTTCTTTATTTGAAGGATTTATACCCCACTTTTCTCCGACACTTACCCTACAACCCAGAGTAACTACGGGAAGATGTAAGAGGTACTAATTCTGGATTGCTCTATGCATTTCCTATAGATTACCATAAGTGGCACTGTAACCATGTTGGTGTAAAATGCCCCGTAGTTACTCTGGATTGTAGCCTTAGGGGCACACAAGACAGCCTACAAGACAAAGACACAATATGGGGTAAAAGATTAAACCAAACAGTAAGAACAATAAGAGAGACCAGACCTCAAAGGATCACATCAAAGTATTAAAAATACATTTCATTGATAGCGTTTTACCACTTTGGGTATCAATGAATTTGTTAGAAATACCATTAAAATTCATTAAAAGTGCTGTGAATTCTTTAAAAATAATAACAATAAACTTCTTAAATAAAAAGGTCTTTAGTCACTGCTAAAGGGGGGAGGGAGTTACACTCAAGGGAGGAGGGAGTTACACAAGCAGGGCACCACCACCAAGAAGGCCCTCATGTTCGTCACAGTCCCCCACAATGGGAACCCATTTCAATGGCAGCAGTTAGAACAGCTACTTTCTGATGACTTGAGATGTCAGGTGGGATTATAAGGATGGACCCAATCCATGTGGATCCCAGTTCCAACAGACCCCACCCCTCTTCTTGGAGCAGATCTCTCGACTGGAATAACAAACAAATTGATATGGAAATAACCTTACAATATACTAACAGGTCTGTTTCCCTGCAGGTTCCACCTGACCCAATAAGACTTTATCACAACATCCACTTTTGCCTGGGGTGCAAGAGGTACCTGCCTTCAACTGATTTTGCCATCTCTGGTAGTTCCCACACTGTCGGCAGGTGCCGCCTCTGCTGCCAACTGGATAATGAAGCACGTAAGAGGGAAGCCTTTTTTAATTACAAGCGGATGCTCCGAAATCTCAGAAGAAGTGAAGTGAACTATATGGATGGCGCAAAGATTGCTTTTGTGTTGCAGGTATGGGGAGAACCGTGTATAGTGGCGATAAAGGTGACATTTCATTGAAGACACAAAATGGGGCTGCATATTAATTTTTTTTGTTTGCTTTACTTGGGATAGATAATGCAGTGTATTCCTTAAGTCAGTGATTCCCGAACTTTTTAGCACCAGGACCCACTTTTTAAAAACAGCATTGTATCAGAACCCACCTAGGTTATGCAACTTTTTTAAAAAGGGGAAATCTGGAGAGAAATGTTATATTTATTTATAAGTAATAATTATTACTTATAAATAATAACGACCAGAAAAAATTATGTGGTCCACCTTTGGTCAGACTTAGAGCGCAATCCAGAGTAACTACGGGGAGTCCTTGCTCCGGTGTAAGAACAATTTGTTCTGGATTGCAATATGAATTTCCCATAGGTTTTCACTAGGTGATGTAGTAACTACGGGTGCACGTAAAGTCACTTACGTGCTCCCGTAGTTACTCTGGATTGTAGGGCTAGGCTACAATCCTAAAGACACTTTCCTGGGAGTAAGACCCATTGAGCACAGTGGGGCTTACTTTTGAGTAGACATGATTAGTATTGCAGCCTTAATTTTTCAAACTGCAGGAGCTCAGCTCATTGCAAGGTAATTAAAAGCTACAGTATCTGATTTGTCAGTACCTCAGATTTTGAGGTAATTAATTATTTATTAGCCCATTGGCTATTAATTAGCTACTTTTTTCATTTTCTTTGTAAACCCTTTGTCAACCCACCAAAAATCAGGTCACAACCCCCCAGCTCTGCTGCATGTGCCATAGTGTCTATGTGCCACTAGTGGTTTCGTTTGCCTTAAACTAAATGTTATGTGGATAAAAGATTTTGTAATTAAGTTTTTTTTCCAAACTGCTTTTCAATTTCAGCTTCAGGACCTCCAATACATGGTTGAAAACTTCTGGGGTTCCCAGTCAGCCCTGAGTGCCTGGGATGACCTCTATGATCTGGTCATGGTCAGGTGGGACAAACATGTTGAATGGTCACCCTGGAACGCTATTCTCCTCAAAACTGATGAAGCTGAATCTCATCTCAAGCTGAAGGAACTTGATACGGTATCTTAAGAAATTTTCTTTTTTTCCTCATGGTGAAAATCTGTTCCATGTTGTAATTACATCCATTACAACGTGATAGCATCTTATAATGGATGAAGGCTCTTTCTCCGTCGACGGGGTCTTTCTCCGCAAAAGCGTCAGTTTGGATGCTCTCTTGGGGTTCCACTTCTCCTGTCTTAATGTTCTGAGGAGGGGTGCTCCCCCTTGGTGTCCCAGACTGATTGTGCCTCGGAGACAGCAGGTCAAGCTCCTCAGTCTCTGCTCGGAGTAGCAGAGCCTGCTTTACCACTTTTGACCATATCTAGGGACTTCAGTCCTTTTGGGGTGCAGCATGTGCTCACCCCCTCTCTTGTGCAGTGCCACGGACCCACAACTTGTAATGGTTAGTAATAGTAACTATTAATAATAATGTAACCATTAGTAGTAATGTAACTTGTTGTAATGTTGAATAAATTCTTACTCCCGTTAGAACAGCAACTTATAATGGAAGAAGGCTCTGTTCCATATGCTCCATAGACCTTCTGTATTCTCCATTACGGCAGATCTATACATTCTGGTCCAAACTGGGTCTGCTTTTCAGTCGGATAGCGGTAGTGAGTTTAGAGATTGCGGATCAAGGACATGTGCCACTGATTATCCAAGTTGCCCCACTGCAACTGCTGGAGCTTACCCTGGAACAAGGAACTCACTGCTGATGCATTGGATAGGGCTGCACATCCTATATTAAAAACACATACAGTTTGGCAATTATATTTTCTTTTAGTTGAAAAACACATTCAGAAAGCTGATCAATAGAGAATTATCTTTTATTCTATTTTGTTTAATAACTGTCACTTTCTCCCTTTTCAGGCTTATGAACCGGTGTTCGTTCATAGAATAAAGCACAAGCATCTGCTTGCCAGGAACTACTTCTCCCAGTTTCCAGAGCTGGGAAAGACTCTGCATAAAGATGATGATAAGGTGGCTGGTTCAAATGATCCAGCAGCAAAGCCTGGTCCACCCAAGCCAGTATATAAAGTAGAATAAGACTCTGCCTGGATGTGTTGCTGAAAGAGCTAAGCAGAATGCAAGATAAAGGATCATTTTGGGAGGGGGGAAAGGGTAGCATTTTTATTCCTCTATTTACATTTGTTGTCAAATTTTTGTGTCTTTCCCAATTCCGGGGGGCAAACATGCAATTGTCTAAGCTGAATTTCCAACAAAAAGATTTCAAACTGATGGGAAATTATCTCTACAGGTGAGGCCTCTTTATCCACAGGTTCTTCTGCAGATTTGATCTCCATGTATAGATATTGCTTCACTGAAGACCTCCTCGATGCAACTGGAACCTTATTCCTGTTGTGTCTAGCAGGTTTTCTGAGCATTGAAGGGGTTGTGTGCTGCCGTGCATGACCTTCCCAAGAAATCCAGAATTTTTCCCCCCAGCAACTTCCTGTATTCAGTGAAAACCAGTAGCTGAAAACCAGTTGCTGTAAAAGACTCACAATATCTTTGGATGTGACTCTGGTCACTTTCAAAACTTCAGTGGACAAAAAAAAACTGTGGATTTCATTATCCATGGTATCAGTATCCACAGCTGAGGAGGGGTCCAGGGATTGAAAGTTCATGAATGAGGTCCCACCTGTATTTAGACCACATTATTAACATTTGTTTTCCACTTTTATTTTCAGTAGGAAAAGATGATAGTTTACAGCTTTTCACCCTCTTTTTAATTCATTAGAGCTTACTTGGGAAACCTGCGTAGCCCCACTTGAAAAAGAATTCAGTTTATACAACAGCTTTATTGTGTGGAGTTTTTTAGTAGTGATTAAAATGAGCTTCTAAATATGGAAGGAACAAAATTCCAGAAGTAAAAATGTTCATCCTTCCATCTTTCCTTATAATCACAAAGGTGTCGACTAGATCTAGGACAACGTGTGGTTCACTAACGGAAAACAGCGGTTTACAGCATGCAGAACAGATGTTTAAGCATTTTGTGCAATTTTTTAATTGTATGCTTGTTAATAAAGATCCAGAAGCAATTACTTCATGTGTGTATCGTGTTGTTTTAAGTTGCACCTTTGGCCAGATTGCGGACTATTAAAGCAGAAGAGGATCTATAGGACTAATAGCAGAATAGGATCTATAGGCTGATCCTATGCTAAGTTAGAGCTAGCCACTGCTTGCTCCCCAAGCAACAGTTGTTAAAAGAAGTGCTGCACCAACAGTGAGTATGCCAAGGCTTGCACCAGTTGGAAATGTAATGCAACACACAACAATAAGAAGCTAAGAGTACAAGCCTAACCATGTCTACTCAAAAGTAAGCCCCATTGTGTTCAATGGGTTTTACTTCCAGAAAAGTGTCTAGGATTGCAGCTGAAGTTTGGCAGTCTGTCCGAACTTGGAAAAACATCTGGATTTCTGTCACAGGATGGTGATGATGCCATTGTAAATTACATCCGGTGGTACTTTCAGTAGGTAGACCATGCGGTACAGCAGAGCAGAAACATTGAGAACCCAATCCTATGTATGTCTACTCAGACGTAAATCCCATTGCGTTCAATGAGGCTTACTTTCAGGAAAGTATGAATTGGTTTACAGCCTGAGAAACACTAGAGCTTTCTAAATCAAGATTTCTATGTAGCCTGAGTGGAAGAAGGAGTGCGCTGTTCAAGTGCGGTGTTTACCTGAATTTAATGCTCCATTGAATCTAATGTATACCCTATACTTATAATGAAAATACCACATTTACTCCAACCTAGTTGACTACAGTGTATATGCTTTAAGTTTTTAGATTTTTAAACTGGCATCTTAAAAAAATAAAACATTATTTGAAGAGTTTCAAAATCAAATGTGAACTTTCATTGTGTCATGACAGCTCATGTCCTATATGAAGACCTATAATGCAGTCCTATGGGGTCTATGCAGACCTATCCTGTCTATTTTAGGCTCAGCTACAGAAATCTGCCTTTCCCTTGTTATTGGTAATATTCATCCTATTTACAGCAATAAATTGTTATCCTGATTTAGATAACTAAATTTATCATTGTACCACTTGAAAATGGTGTTGACAGGCTTTCACAGTCAAAACAATATGCACCAGGAATATAAACTTAACAGCTGGAAAATATATTTCAATACTCCATAAGGAATTTTTTTTTTGTAGAAGAATTAAGGTTCAAATAATTCAAAACTTTAGTGTCCTGCTTAATTATTCGAATTAAGGTTCAAATAATTCAAATGCGTTAGTGCCCTGCTCACAGCCATCGCTGTGTATATATGGCGTCTGTCCCAATATATATATTGTATATATGGCGTCTGTCCCAAGTTACGTTGGCACATGTCTGTGCACTGGCTTATGTTGGCGCATGTCTGCCCCCGTCGTAGTGGGACAGAAGTGCCTCATGGCACTCTCGTGACACCCCCATGTCAGCATAGGATATGCCAAGGCAGCCTAACTGGAGGTTAGGATTGCAGCTTCAGGCCTAAATCCTGTGCTGCATAAATGCTGTGCTGGCCTCAGGTTGTCTCAAAAGTGTTATAAGGCACTTATGCCCCACTCCTGAGGTGGTTAGGTTGGTGCACAGGCATATGCCAGCCTCCCCACACTACCATGGGAAGTTATGCCAAGTGAGTTATGTTGGCCTAAATAGGTTAGCATTGCGCGCTGAGAGAAGCCGCAAAAAATGCTGCCCACTTCCCAGCCTCACCAGCTCCACTCTTTACCTCAGACCCTGCGCCTTTCCTCCTTCTACCTTCCTTTCCTGTTCATGACCCTATAGATTTCCAGGTGCTGAGGCGTGCGTTGGATGGTGGAGATCTGAGAAGAGGGACGCAATGCTAAGTTTTGCAGGATGTGTCAATGGGCTGTTTAAGCCGGCCCTACCCTCATTCCAAGTTGTGAGAGTAATGTGGAGATGGCATTTCCATGATGTTTTTCTCTGCCTAAAATAGTTCCTGTGGCAAAAGGGCAAGGCAGCTTAAATGTATAACCTCATGGCAAGCCCCACACCAGCTGTACAGAATCATGGGTTGGGTCACTACCTCTGTAAATCAACCTCTGCACACTGCTGGAACACATGCGTTAGCAATTAGCGGTGAGCATAATTGGTTGAATCTCCGAGACAGATAACTACAATCCTGGACTAATACTAAATTCACCACAGGGGAAATGTTGCTTCCATCTCAACTCTATAGGCACCCCCCACTTTCTGACAGTTTGTTTTCTGTCAGTTCACTCTTGCAACACCTTTCAGTTATATGGAGAACTCATTCCTTGAACACATGCTTCACTCTTTCAACCTCTCTCCGCTAGTCTAAAGGCTAAAATTGTCTTCACTTATGTTGATTTGCATGCAACCGTCAACACCTTTCAATTATATGGAGAACTCATTCATTCAACACATGCTTCACTCTTTCAACCTCTCTCTGCTGGTCTAAAGGCTAAAATTGTCTTCACTGATGTTGATTTGCATGTGACCACACCTTTCAAGTATATGGAGAACTCATTCATTCAACACATGCTTCACTCTTTCAACCTCTCTCCGCTAGTCTAAAGGCTAAAATTGTCTTCACTGATGTTGATTTGCATGCAACCGTCAACACCTTTCAATTATATGGAGAACTCATTCATTCAACACATGCTTCACTCTTTCAACCTCTCTCTGCTGGTCTAAAGCCTAAAATTGTCTTCACTTATGTTGATTTGCATGCAACCGTCAACACCTTTCAATTATATGGAGAACTCATTCATTCAACACATGCTTCACTCTTTCAACCTCTCTCTGCTGGTCTAAAGGCTAAAATTGTCTTCACTGACGTTGATTTGCATGTGACAAAACCTTTCAGTTATATGGAGAACTCATTCATTCAACAAATGCTTCACTTTTTCAACCTCTCTCTGCTGCTCCAAAGGCTAAAATTGCCTTTACTGATGTTGATTTGCATGTGACAATAAACACCTTATATGGAGAACTCATTCATTCAGCTCTTTCATGCTTCATTCATGCTTCATTCATGCTTCACTCTTTCCACCTCTCTCTGCTGGTCTAAAGGCTAAAATTGTTTTCACTGATGTTGATTTGCATGTGACCACACCTTTCAATTATATGGAGAACTCATTCATTCAACACATGCTTCACTCTTTCAACCTCTCTCTGCTGGTCTAAAGGCTAAAATTGTCTTCACTGATGTTGATTTGCATGCAACCGTCAACACCTTTCAATTATATGGAGAACTCATTCATTCAACACATACTTCACTCTTTCAACCTCTCTCTGCTGGTCTAAAGCCTAAAATTGTCTTCACTTATGTTGATTTGCATGCAACCGTCAACACCTTTCAATTATATGGAGAACTCATTCATTCAACACATGCTTCACTCTTTCAACCTCTGCTGGTCTAAAGGCTAAAATTGTCTTCACTGACGTTGATTTGCATGTGACAAAACCTTTCAGTTATATGGAGAACTCATTCATTCAACAAATGCTTCACTTTTTCAACCTCTCTCTGCTGCTCCAAAGGCTAAAATTGCCTTTACTGATGTTGATTTGCATGTGACAATAAACACCTTATATGGAGAACTCATTCATTCAGCTCTTTCATGCTTCATTCATGCTTCATTCATGCTTCACTCTTTCCACCTCTCTCTGCTGGTCTAAAGGCTAAAATTGTTTTCACTGATGTTGATTTGCATGTGACCACACCTTTCAATTATATGGAGAACTCATTCATTCAACACATGCTTCACTCTTTCCACCTCTCTCTGCTGGTTCAAAGGCTAAAATTGTCTTCACTGCTGTTGATTCTCATGTGACAATGATCAAACTGTTTTTGGCATTTCCTTATTATTTCTTCAGTAAATAACCATCATTCAAATACATAAGATATCCATTGCCCACACATGCCTTTGTTCTTTCTACTGTAATTTATTATGTATTTTGGCTTTATGTTAATAAGTATGTGTTATTAGGTTTTTGCAAGTGACATTTATGTCTTTTGGGGGGACCATTTTGCATTTTGCAAGTTGAAAAAGACTGGGGCTGCAATCCTAAAGACACTTTCCCAGGAGTCGGACCCATTGAGCACAATGGGGATTACTTCTGAGTAGACATAGTAAGGTTGTGTCCTGGGTTCCACTTTTCAACCGTTTTCACTTTTGGACGGTGCTCCAGTCCTTAACCTGTCCAATAAGTGGGGGATGCCTCTACATGAATTCTGAAATATGTACAATTTACAGCACACTTGCCTTTCCAAATCTTGTGACGTTCATAGCCAGGTGAGGCTATGTTGGGGTTTGAGTGTTTCAGTTGTTGTCATAAAACAAACTCTCCTAGTTTCCTGGCTGTATCCAGATGCTTCAAAATACTTCTTGTACTCACAACTGACAAGCCATATAGTAAAGGAATCATGGCCGTGTGCAATCCTGGCTCATGGGGACTACTCTCCTGTTGGTGCGTTTTGATGTGCAAAGGGATTCTGTGCATGGACCGTGTACCAATGCTGATCTGGACCACAGATAGGTGAAAAATTCTGATTTTTTTGAAGGTTTGCAGTTGTGGGGGGGAAGTATCCAGCAACTCCTGTGCAATTCTAACAGTGTCGCTTATCAAGGTTTTAAAATTCAAATTATTGTTATTTTATCTGCTGCCGCTTTAACGGGTGAGGATTTCAAATGAGGTTGCCGCTTTATCTGCTGTTGTACAAGCTCAGCTGAAATGTACTGTTATAGCACTTTTTTATTGTTGCCTGCCATTTATTTTAGTGTTTATTCTGCTTCATTGCATGGTAAGTGCAGATTAATTTGATCTGTAAGGTTCCTTGAAACTATTTTAAGAAGGTGCAAAGCACAAGGAAATCTATGTTAAATAACTATATCAGTGCTAGAAGTATATGAATGAAGGTCTGGTTTTAAGATAACATTAAAAAAATTAAAACATAATTTTTATTAATTTTTAAGAAAGAATAAAGAAGAGAAAATAAAACAAAAATAATATTGAAAGTTATAAGGCAGCACATAATTCTGAATTTCTACTACCTAAAAGTCTGCCTAACTCCCCGTAGTTACTCTGGATTGTGCCCTTAGGGCAGAAGCCTGACCATATCTACTCAAAAGTAAGCCCCATTGTGTTCAATGTGTTTTACTCCCAGGAGTGTGTTTTTACTCACATGTGTTTTACTCCCAGGAAAGTGTCTTTACTTGCATGTGTTTTACTTCCAGGAAAGTGTCTTTACTCATATGTGTTTTACTCCCAGGAAAGTGCCTTCGGCAGCAATCGTAAAGACACTTTCCTGGGAGTAAGACCAATTGAACACAATAGGGCTTACATCTGAGTAGACATGTTTAGCATTGTGTTAACTATAAACTTATATAATAATTTCAACAAGTGTAGAAAAAAATAATCTAAGAGATAACAATTGTCAAGACAACTTCTTCGTTGTGTCACCCTATCAAATGACACCACTAAGGGGTCACCTTAGTATCACCCTAGGTTTTGATAAGGTGTAGCCTTATCAAAAAGTGTTATTGAGATAGAGTGGTTGTTATGTAGAGAGGTCTTTATGATAGCTCCTGGCCCAGATGCCTTTAAAAGGAAATTTTATAATGGGTATATATATATATATATATCCCTTATACACCTAACCTGAAGATAATTTTACACAATTTTTAAAAATAATTTTTTGCATAAAACAAAATGCATAAAATTTGAATTTTAAATTGAGGAACAAAATGTTTTAGGGCTCAATCCAGAGTAACTACGGGGAGTCCTTGCTCCAGTATAAGAACAATTTACTCTGGATTGCAATATTAGTTTCCCATAGGTTTTCACTAGGGGGTTCAGTATCGTCTCTTACGTGCTCCCGTAGTTACTCTGGATTGTAGGGCAAGAGAAGTCATGTTGGAACTTTAAAATGTTCTGTATTTTGGAATATTCAGAATTCTATAAAGGATACTCAACCTTTGTGCTCATCTGACAATGATATCACCTGTTATCACCATAAACACATAAGCTGGTATCTCCTATTGATATAAGGTGACCTAGAGCAATTGCTTAGTTCATGTTGACAGAGAAGAGAGTAATCTCTCCGCGGAGCAGCCAACAACCTGCTCTAGCCGGCATTATGCCATAAATCGACTGCTGAATCAGGCACAAGTCTGTATTGAAACCAGTTTATGTTTACAGTACCTTGTAAGAGTAGACAATCAACAACTAACGTGGAGCCATGACCTTAACATTAAAAAAATCTATCAGCCTGATCTAGGAGACATTTCATGATTGGTGAAGAAAAATAAATGTAGCAGAAGGGGAAGAGGAGGATGGAGGGTGTTCTCCAGAAGGTATGACTTGTCTCATAGAAAATGTGTCCAAGAGTTCTTTGGAGAAAGGAGGTGATTCAAGATCTTCACCACAATAATGCCAAGCTGTTTACTGGTTACCTGCACAGAACAATGTGGTGACTCATAAGGCAGAACGGAGCTTACCAGGTACTTTGGGATGCTCTCCAAGGTCACCAGAGCTCTCCAAGAGCCCTGTTGGATCCCATCAAAGATCCATAAAGTCTAATTTCCAGTATATTACAGAAGCCCACCAGATGCCACCAGGAGCACTCAAGACCATAAGAGATCTGCACCCTGCTGCCCTGGCATCACTGCATCCTGGTACCCTTTCTTAGACCTGGCATTCTGAGGAAGCCTACTTCTAAAACCATGATGGTTGCACAGACCATCACGGCTTGTAACCTGGGATGGACTTTCCTTCCAGAAACTTGTCTAAACCCCCTTTTAAAGGCATTTAGACCAATTGGCTACCCCAACATAACATTTTTAGAATCACAAGCTTGGACCTGTTAGTTACAAAGTTGGTGGACGCCTTATAAAAAAATATAAGACAAATTCCCTATAAGAAAAGTCTGACCTGTTAAGTCAGAATTTGATCCATCTGGGCCAGTACTGACAGCTAACTACCGGTCAAGACTGAGAGGAAGATCACATGCTCCAGTTTGACAATACCACTCTAACCAGTCTCCCCGTCTAGGTGCCTAACACTTAAATGGAGACGTTGGCTGCTTTATTTCGCATGTGAAAATGAATACAAACCAGGTTAACTATCAGTTTTCCTTTGAGGAATGAAAGGTGCTAAATTTTAAGATGACATTTCATATCAGGCCATTGTTGGGTTGCTACTCTGAATTACATCTCCTTCAGCTAGAAGTGAATTGGGCTGTCACAGTGATATCATTCAAGGAGATGCTTTGGTACCTTTTTGGAAATTTGTTGGCAGCTGTCATTGATTCTAATTTGGCGGCTCCTACTTGCAATATGGATGTGACATCAATATTTGGGGCCTCATGAATATCCTGAAATTGTATTAAGTGGCATGTTTGTGATAGATGAGACCAAGCAAGAGCGGGTGGTTTGTGTCTATTAGTCTTCCACTGATTTAAAAATGGATCAAAATATATCAGATTTCTGCCATCTCTGTTATTTTGGTGAGTGGTGTACAGTCTGTGATCTTTGGACCAAACAGCTCTAAACTGGGAGTTTGTATGGCATCTCAGTGGTTAAAGATGCTGTGCTTGTCAATCTGAAGGTCAGCAGGTTGGCGGTTTGAAACCCAAGTACACCTCCTGGTAAGGCGTGAATTCCCATTACTTGCTCAGCTCCTGCCCACCTAGCAGTTCAAAAGCATGTAAGTGCAGGTAGGTAAATTGGGACCACTTTGGTGGGAAAGTAACAGAAGCCCACACGCTTTGGCATTGACCCCCAAATCCAGAGTAAAACGGGAGCACATAAGAGACTTTACATGCACCGGTAGTTACTGCACCACCTAGTGAAAACCTATGGAAAATTCAAGTACTGTAGATGTATGGAAAATTTCCATGTACTGTAGATGTAGATTTTGGAATCCAGAGTAAGTTGTTCTTACATCGGAGCAAGGACTCCCCGCAGTTACTCTGGATTTTGCCCTAAGTCATGAATTTTAATAGCCACATTTTAAGACAGGATCTTGGACACCAGATGTTGTGTCCTCAGATAATTTCACATGTAACACCATCCATTATTTTGTTCCTTCTAACTTATTCTGTGTTGTGTTTCATTATTATTTTATTAATAACAGTGCTTAAAAATATCTATGAAAATATCCATCTGGGACTGTATCACACAAATTTGTCGCACTTTTATTTTTATAAACAATAGATAGACGGGTTTTTGTTTTGCACTAAACTCACTTTAAGCTATATCTCTATTTCCCTTCTCTGAGGGTCCACTCAGATTATTAAACAAAGCTAAAATATTGAGAATTACTCTGTACCTCTAAACATTGCAAGGGACTGAAAGGTTAAATTTTCATTGCAAAATGATATATAGCTTTAGAATGCAGCTATTTGTATTTTTTTAAATCCATGTATTGTATCATGGGTAGTGCAAATCTAATTTGTACTGGAACAGACAGGCCAGTATTCCTGTGTTGTATCCAGCACAAGTTTGGGCTGACTCTTGTACAACCCAAGGGAAGGAGGAACTTTCCCCCTTAACCTGGAGAGACCCACAGTTGTTATCAGATATCCAGACTCGGATATCAGGAGGTGGCACAAATCTGAGCAGATCAGAGTAGCTTGGGTCTGATCCATGCTGCTGGAAATGCGGTTAGGATCTGGCATAACTGCCAGAGTTTGATCCCATCTCCATCCACAGAAACACTATCCACCACCTACCCTCTGCCCATCCTTGAATTGATACTTATTTTCTCATCATCCAAGAAAGATGCTACTGTGTGCAATTTTTTTTCAATTTTGTTGGAAGGGAAAATAAATTGTGATTTTATTTTTAGATCTCTCCAAGGCTTGGCAAGCTCTTTACATGAAGGAGAGATTATCTCAAAACACAGGCTGCAGAAGTTCCTGCCACATCCTTCTCAGCCTTCCAGAAATGTGGTTGTGTTCCTTCAAGATACGGTAGGTGTTGGGAATCCGACTCCTCTCGTCCCTACAGAGTGCAGCTTGTGTGTAATGAGCCACAATGTCATCATCCCCACAACCTACGCTTTCTTTTTTTTCCCTTCCAGCTTAGTGTGGATGACTTCACACGTTATGCCGACTCCTCTGGAAATGAGACACCGTTTCGTAATGTTCAGGCAAGCATAACAGTCCCATATGGTGTCTCCCAGCAGTTTTCAAAAACAGAGCAAAAAGATGCTTGATGGAGAATTGTAATTCGGGAAAGAGGTCGGACCCCTCTTGATAAAGAGATTGTGGTACTATAAGTTCAAGTGATGGTAATTTCCATGACAGCTCTCAGGAAAAAACAACAACATATTTCAAGCAGTTTGGAATTTGCTATTTCTAATATTGAATGGAAATAGGCAATAAACAAAGTTGTTTTCATTGATGGAGTAGCACAGTACTGTCCAAAATAAATTCACTGGCCTAACTCTTTCAAAAACATAAAATAATGGTTCCCAAACTTTTCAGAGGATCCTGGGTCCTTATATTTCCTGGTGGGTCATCATGAAGTGAGGCTCCTTTTGTTGTAGCCATATAGGGGGGGCTTTCTAGTTTTACTGGTATGGTGATCTGGTCTCAGGGTGACCAGATGCCGAAAACTCAAAAGGAGGATTCCTCTCGGCCTGGCCTTTCGGCGGACAACAGAACATTTGCCTACTCCCAAGTAATGCCACAATATTGGTAAATGTGTTCCGGAATGCCAGCAGGCTTAGCATAGGATGCTGGATCACAGCCTCCTTTCATCCCCTTTAAAGCCAGATGAATGTGGAGTGGACAGATGGACAGATTGAGAGAACTTTCCTCTGGACATGCTTCATAAAGCTTCAGGTGACACCGAAGCTTGTGGCCTGCAAAAATATCCCTACAATCCAAAGTAACTATAGGAAGACATAAGAGGCACTTAACTCTGGATTGCTCTATGCATTTCCCATCGGTTTCCTATAGATGGCACCATAACTACATAGGTGTAAGAGGTCCCGTAGTTACTCTGGATTGTAGCCTAAGTCTGTGCAAAGTAGTCTATTGTTCCATGTCAGGATTATAAGTGAGGGAAAGAAGCTAATGATTCCTATTTAGCCGGTTCCCAAACAGTTCCCTGCTTCTTCATCCACTTTCATTCATTCATTTAATCTTTGCTTCCTCGATACATTTTCAAAAGAGATGAAAGCACAATCACTTACCCTGAAGCTACAAATAAACTTTGTAATTAGTTTTCTTCTCTCTCTGGAACTTTTAAAAACACCGCTGGTCTTAAGAGCATAACTCTCAACAGTGATGGGTAAGAGGATATTCAGAAAGCTCCCCTCTTCATGCTGAACCTTAATACCATTGGGAGTGATAACTCCCAATGCATCATCAGGGTTGGATTCAGGGGCCACAGAATGCCCAGTGCATGATATTGCCCAGGACCCCCATAAACCTGGGGTCAGCATTGCAATTTAATTAAAAACAAAGAGTAACCTAAGATTAGATTAAATTTTTTTCTGGTGTGGGCATTGCAACAGCTTGTCTCATCTACCCAAGGCTGGTTCATTTAAGGAGAGTCTGGTAAATTTGGATGAATATTTTATATTTTGATTAATCTACTTTTCCTATGAGTTAAATGAATGATTAGGAGATGACTTCTCAGTCCAGCAATAGGCATGTGGTATAAATTTAAAGCAATTGAAATAAACTGTTTTCAAGAACAGAAGCCAAGGCAATTATCCACTGGTTTACCATGATGATGCTCAAGCAACTATTACTTAAAGATGAAACAGATGGTACTTTGATCTACTTTAAAGAAACGATGCTAAAAAATCAGTGTTAAAGAAAATTAACATTTAAGCCCAATTCTGTAAATAGATTCTTTATAGGTAAAAGAGGCACCAATGCTACTCTAGTTGTACATATGGCTCTGGATGATGGCTTGCTTTCTAAGAAATATCCATCAGGCCCAATGACACTCAGATAATCACCCTTATTAACAAAGAAAAAACACACACGCATGCACACGCATGCACGCACGCACACGCACACTACTTAGTACTACATTCTGCTCAATGCTCCAACCAAGCCAGGGCTTGACTTTGAAGTTGGATTTCCAGGAACTTCAGGGACGAGGCAGGTGTGGGCAGAACATTTAGGACAGTGATTTTCAACCTTTTTCATGTCACGGCACACTTAACAAGGCACTGAAATTGTCAAGGCACACCATCAACTGTTTTTATCATCGACAAGGCACACCAGGCTGTTCAAATCCCACAATTTTCCTATTAATGAAAATTAATAGGAAAATTCCCAAATTCCCAAATCCCCAAATTCCCATGGCACACCCGAGGACTATCCGCAGCACACCAATGTGCCACAGCACACTGGTTGAAAATCACTGATTTAGGAGCTCTGAGCACTATCTGAGCTACTGACACTTCTAGGGTAACCTTAACCCAGGGTGACAATATGACCAGTTTTTTCTGGATTTGTCCTCTTTTTTAGCTTTCTGTCCAGGTGTCCTCCAAAAGGGCTTCATTGTTCTCCATTTTGGCTTCATTTTGGAACTTTGCAATGGTGTGCAGTACCCCATCATGTTGTTGGATTTTTATTATCGAGCAGAATCCAATGCAAAAATCAGTTTTTAAATATCTCCTTCCTATCAAAAATTATGGCCAAAAAACGAAAAAAATGCATTGAGCTCTATGGGAAAGTGAAAGTATTGCAGCTTTACTTGTGAGCAGGCAAATGTGCCATTGTCTGCTGGAAAGGCCAGGCTGAGAGGAATCTAAGACCTTGTTCTCCTTTTTAGGTTTAGGCATCTGGTCACCCTGCCTTAGACCATCTCTTTGACTACATGGTGAGCCCATCATGTGGGTACAGTGTACGTGGCCATACATTCTATGGCCATTTTATCGTATGGCCAATATGGTGATGGAGAATGGGGTTGCCATGTTGCCAGCTTCTGGTCCCAACTGTGTGAGTTGGCCAACTCAAGAAGCAGTGACAGTGCATGGCAAGAATTTCTTCATTTGAAATGAGTGATAAAAGGAAACATAGGAAGTAGGAATATATCTGAGCAATCACACACACACACACACACACACACACACACACACACACACACACACACACACACACACACACACACACCAAAAAGGTGAAGGAAATGTAGGCAGTCAGAGAAGAGGAAGCAAGAAGCATGAGTAGGAAGATGAAAAATATAACGATGTAACAGCAAAGAGCCAGCGTGTAATGAGTTGTTAACATTAGAAAGCGAGATAAAGTTTCAAAAATTTGATTGGAGGTTATTACACTGTGAACCAAGACAGGGTTAGTGCATTAAAAATTCCACAAATTAATGTCTCGCTATCATGATCACACTTCCTTTGCTCTGCGCTAGCTCTGGGCATTTTAATTTTGTTAACTGGGGTGCCGATTTCATCCAAATTAATCCAGAATGTGACTTTCACAGATATGCTTTCACATTCCAAAGAAACTAGTTGGACACTGGTGAAACTTTTGAGATGTCGTGACCCATAAAGGTGATCAGTAAAATTTTCCAACAAGACTGGTTTGCTCTCTTGACTGTTTGTTGTGTATAACAAAACTGAAATCTAAAATGTAATAATCCAAACTTTTAATAAGTTTTCACAAGTTTGGGATATCAAAACTGTCATTAACTTTCAAAGTCCTAGTACAGTATCAGACATGCCTTGTTGTCTATTCTGGTTCACTTTTCCACATGGATCTGGTAGTTGAATGGACTCTAGTGAAATGCAATGCATTTGGAAATATGCAGAATTTTTATCTATGGCATTTGATTATTCAGGCATACAAAGCCCCTTGCTCTGTGCATCAAGATACAAACATGTACTTTGTACCCCCAACGCATCCTAGTGCAAGATTATATGAAGTAATCAGAGAATCTGATTTTATCTATATATAATATAGATAAAAGAGAAAAGTCACTGCCTGACTCACAGACTCATCAACACCCTGCCAAAACCGCTGGGCCTAGAAGTGTGAAATTTGGGGTGGGTGTCCCTTCCATGATTGAGGGGTGCACTAAGAACCAGTTTTTGGAAATTCCAACCGGAAGGGGGTGAAATGGGGGTATTTCCTCCCTATACTTTGCTTTGAAAAATCGGTGATTGAGGGATGCTCTGCCCCAACCCCAGACCTAGGAGCGTGAAATTAGGGAAGAGTCTTCCTTCTGTCACATGAATACCCACCAAAAACCAATGTGGAAAAATTTAACCCTTAAAGGGCTGAAAAGGGGTGCAATGTGTTTTTGTCCTATACTTAACATGGAAGACTGACCAACATCCAGCCAGTTTGGTGCTCGGTGCCTGCTGCACTTGGGGGGGGGGGGATGTTGTTTGACAGAAGAGAAGATGCTGAACATGGGAAGATGCACATGGGGGGTTGATGCGCATGGGCCATGTTGTGCATGGGGGTTGATGTGCATGGGGGGTTGATGAGCATGGAGAGATGATGCGCATGAGGACTGTTGTGCATGGGGGATTGATGCGCATTTGGGATGTTGCACATGAGGGAATGTTGCGCACGGTGGTTGATGCACATGGGGGAATGTTGCGCATGGGGGGTTGATATGCATGGGGGTTGATACGCATATGATATGCATGGTTGATGTACAGGGGGGAATGCTGTACGGGGGAATTTTACTTCCACAACACGGGTACGCTTTTCACTAGTCAAGTAATTAAATACTTTCCTCCTAATCAAAACACTAAATTTTTCCATCACACTATAAGCTGGTTGCAAAACAGTCAATTTCACACATACACACAAAGACGAATGTTTTCCAAAACATTCCAAAAATTATGACCACTTAGAACATTGCTAGGTTTGATGATGATCATCATGGGGTTGCTTATGTACGTTGAAATTGCATGTCAGGTTCTCGTTGAGGATAATAGAGTTTATTTTGCATAATGAAGACTATAAAAGGCTGTAATCAAGCCTAACAGAGTATCAAAAGCAATCACCCAGCTTTAATCAGGCACTTCATAATTAACAGTTCTTTGTACCTACTGCAGGAACTTCTTAAGACTTCGTCATCATCTTTAGTTTTGCCCGCTGTTGACTGCCATGCTGTCAATCACCTTACAGCTTCCTTTCAGAAAAGTCCCTACAGGAGCTTCCTCAATGCTGATGACTTGGATGTAGTGCAGCCGATGGGAAATGCATCCCAGCCTCAAGTCTTTGTGATAAATCTTCAACCAATCACAAGGTATGGGATGCCACAATGACAGGGTGACCGTATAGAACGAAGGACAGAGTGTCTTTACCTTCAACCACTGCGTAGAAGAGGGAATTCATGCAGGTGCATCTTTTAAAACTCTTCAGTAATGAGCTACACCTGCCTAAATTCCCCTTTCTAAGCAATGGTTAAAGGTATAGGCATTTTGTCCTCCATTCTATATGGTCACCCTGCACAATGATGATAATTTTAGTCTTGTATTCATATACTAAATGTTTGTGACTTCTCTGTAAAAATAAATGTTGAAGATTTTTCCGTAACACTATGAGCTGTATAGTCTAACTAGGTCTAACAATATATCTAACTGGTCTAACTATATAGTTTAACTATACAGCTAACTGGGCAAGAGGCACACTTTCACTTTCAAGTGTGGGTGTTCCTGGTTTATTTAGCAGGGTAAGAATAAGCGGGCCCTACTCACCCCAAGGAGGCCTGTTTGAAAACCTTCTGCTGGTGTTGTTTTGTATCTTTTTATATTGTGAACCCTTTTGGGAGTGGGAACCATTAGCCAAGAATTTTTCATTTTCATTGTAAAGTACTTTGTGAACTTTTTAGTTGAAAAGCAGTATGTAAATACAGTAGATAGATAGATAGATAGATAGATAGATAGATAGATAGATAGATAGATAGATAGATAGATAGCGGGTTTTGGCGAGGCCGCAATCTCTGGGAGTCTTGCTGTCCATCCTCCCTGACGGCATGAGGCGAGGGGCCGGCTGGCTGGCTGGGGCTAATTGCGGTGGTGATTTGCCTCCCCAGGAGGGAGCCTGGACACTTAGTGCTCCTCCGCAGCAGGAGTTTGCTGCAGGGTGGTCACTGCCACCATTTTGTTGCACCGGTGCCAATTTGAATGCTAAGCTGTAGACCTTAGGGCGCAATCCAGAGTAACTACGGGGAGTCCTTCCTCCGGTGTAAGAACAATTTACTCTGGGTTGCAATATGAATTTCCCATAGGTTTTCACTAGATGGTGCAGTAACTACGGGTGCACGTAAAGTCTCTTACGTGCACCCGTAGTTACTCAGGATTGTAGGGTTAGTGGCTACCTGGGAGGCCTTGCAATTAACTGAGGGGCTTTGGGGCTAGCAGGGGGTTGGTGCTACCTGCCCCCTTCTTTTATCTGCCCAATTTGAGGGTTACCTTTTCTGCCCACTGAGTTTGGTGTTCAGGGGTTAAGCAGGATAGGCTTTGCTGTTCAGCCTGAGGTAGCAAGGGTCAGGGTAAGCCAGAGCAGACCTGTTGAAACCTACCTGGATCTAGGTGCAGACTGGCCATCCCTTGGCCTGGAAATTAGGCAAAGTCAGCTGGGCAACTGGCTGGCCGTGCATCCAGCTATCTTGACATTTGGGTTGACATTGAGCGGCATCCTTACCTGGTTTAAGGCTGGCCCCGAGTCAGGCTTGTTTGCCCTCTATTTTTGTAGTGACCCACACGACCTTAGAAAGCGGTCCCTAATTTTTACAATGTTGATTATTGTAATAATTTGGACACAATCCAGAGTAACTAAGGGGAGTCCTTGCTCCGGTGTAAGAATAATTTACTTGCAATATGAATTTCCTATAGGTTTTCACTAGGTGGTGCCATAACTATGTCAACGTGTCTCTTACATGCTTCCATAGTTACTCTGGATTGTAGGGATAGTTAATAAAGTGGCCCTTAATCCAAGTCTGTCTCTGCTGCTTCATTCTCACTGGTGGGGGAGTAATCAAGACCTTTCAACACCGTTTCATTGCATTCTGCAATGATTTTGCATTATGAAATTATTCAAAAATACCAAGATTTTCCAATTCCCCCATGTGTCACCCAGTGCGTCCTGCATCCCCTCATCTCCACATACCCTACAATCCAGAGTAACTACGGGAGCATGTAAGAGACATTATGTGTACCCATAGTTACTGCACCATTTAGTGAAAACCTATGGGAAATTCATATTGCAATCCAGAGCAAATTATTCTTACACCGGAGCAAGGACTCCTCGTAGTTACTCTGGATTGCACCCATAGTTATTCTATTTTCTCCATGTATACCAAGAGCCTACCATAATTTCATTAATCCTTGTACCAGGAGGTGGCATGTTCATCCTTGGACATCAAGGACTGTGTTCTGGAAAATTCAGGAGGTATAATGTTGGAAAATATTGCTTCAGGAGGTATGAAATTGGAAAATATTGAATAGATCTAGGAGAGAAATTTCTGTAACCCAGTGCTGTCTTCCAACCCCATTCATGGCTTTTGTCATCCCTATTGGTTTTGGCATCCATCTTATTATGTAAAGTCACTCAACAAAGGCGTCCAATTATTGTTACTAAAGAGGATTTGATTATCTGTCTTATCCAATGATAGTTCATTCAGTTGACAGGTTAACCATCACTATGTTGGTTTCTAACCAGCTTTTAATTGCACATTTCATCTCTTAGAGAGCAAACAAATTCTAAACTTTAGAAACAAATCTATCCAGAGCACAATCCAGAGTAACTACAGCACGTAAGAGGCATTACCTGCACCCATAGTTACTGCACCACCTAATGAAAGCCTATCCGGTATTCATATTGCAATCCAGAGTAACTTGTTTGTACTCTGGAGCAAGGACTTCCCGCAATTACAGTGGATTTCACTGTGAAGTTCATTTGGAAAGCATTTTGGAGAACCTAAAATGTTCCCCATTTTGCAGACTCTAGACAGGTTGTGTAAATTTTTTTCAGGATCAAACAAAACCATTCATGGACATTTGAAAATATCTGCCATTGTTGTTTAGATACTGTAAATATACAAAATCTACTCTTAAGATAAAGTCAACTTTCTTTTTAAATATTACACTGAATTTGGTTGCTTCTTCTTGAACCTGCATGTTTCTGTCTAGAATACAATTTTGTATATCAAAACCACAGCCCTCAAACAGTCATATCCAAAATGCTTATTTGCAAGCTAGAAGCAACTTTTCAACTTTTTCTTCTTCCAGTATTTTAAAGTTTCCTTTCTTATTTCCCAATTAGAATAAATGAGATTTCCACCCGAAAGGCTCTCATGGAAAATGGTAAGTAGTGCACAACTGATGAGTCGTTGATCATGGCATGGGTTGAGCAAAGGAAATCAATGTACATTACATTTGTATATTACATTACTGCATATGTTATATTTAAAGTAAACTCATGGGGCTCAGGATCTGGTGGAGCCGGCCCCCCCATCCCGTGCCCAACCCCTTGCTCCCTCTCCCAGCATGCTTCTTCTTCACCTTCCCCCACATCTCCCACTTAGAACACTTCCTCTCCACCTCCCCTGTGGCTTTACAGCTTTCTGGGTGACGATCGAGCAACAGACTGCATGCCTTCCACTGGTGCTGACTCTCCATGGTAGGGTTCCTATAATTTTCTTCCACAAAATTGGGACAAGACTCTCTGCTCCATTTGCCAGTATGTGAACACAATCCCCCCAAATTGAGATTGTCCCTGTTTTTCAGGACACATGGCAACCCTACTCTATGGCTCATCCAAGGCTAGATCAGGCATGGGGAAGGCACTAACTGTCAAGATGTACTTTTTGGCAAAGTAATCTTTCCATTGGACTAATTCAGTGGTGTGGAGAGGGGGGATTTGCTGCTTGGGTAACAGCCTATCCTCCATAACAATCCAGCCCAGGCTTTCGTGCTTTGCATGCAGTGTATGCAGCGCCGAGCACCATACCATAGTCTTCCAAGACTGACGGAGGCCTGCTTTAATCTGGTGTGCAGAGATCAGAGCTGGGTTCAAAAAGCCTTCACATTATATTGCATTTGACCCATTTTGTACCTCCCAACAGCAAAACCCCCCAAGTAATTTTACACATCAGATACTTCTAGTTTGACCCTAACAGTGGATAAGATTGCAGTTTGAGTGTTCAGGTAAAATTTAATTGGCATCAGTAATCAAACAATCCTCCAAAATATTCTACAACACTTAATTTAAAGTTTCTAGTTCATATTATAAACTCAAGACACGTAACTGTCTTTTAAATAAAGGATGATGTCTCCTAGTGGCAAAGGGACCTGTGATCTATGTCATTAATAGTGGCTTCAGAGAATGAAGGAAGGTGAACAACATGTATTATTGATATTATGTATTGAGAGAAAGGTGTTGAACATCTTTGTCATGCTCTTTTTTATATAGATGAATAAAAAATACCACGGTGTCGGTGTGACTTCAAAATGGTTCATGCCCTAGAAAGTTCTTAGGACAAGAAAACACAAAACAATATCTAATACAGGTGTAACCCGGTATCCGCTGATCCAACATATGCTGTTTTAGTTATCCATGGTTCTGCGAATACTGGGAATATCCTTTAAAAAGGAAGGGAAAATACAGGCATGTATTGATGTCATCCAGGCAACTGTTGATGATAATCAAGACCATATTTGTCTTTAACTTTCATCTTGTCCATCAATGATATTTTTTATTAATATGCCCCAAATAAGGTTTTGACAGTGCTGAGCGCACATAATGATGGTGGTACTCATGTCACCATAACCTCTAATGAAAGTATTGGAGTGATCTTGCATTTTTTTTTAAAAAAAATTTTTATTCTGCTCAGTAAATATGCAGGCCACTATGGTTCCCTAGATATCAAGGAAAAAATTCATTAAGCTATATTTTGGAGTGCCAATAATAAAAAAAGCAGGCCTCCGTCAGTCTTGAAAGACTATGGTATCGTGCTTGGTGCTGCATACGCTGCATGCAAAGCACGAAAGCCTGGATTGGATTGTTATAGAGGAAAGGCTGTTACCCAAGCAGCAAATCCCCCCTCTCCACGCCACTGAATTAGTCCAATGGAAAGGCAGAGCCCATACGATTGGATCCAGCTGGCGTCGCAGAGCTGGGCTAAGGACAGGAGCTCACCCTGTCTTGTGGGGCCGACCCGGGTCTCGAACCCTGGCCTGCTGATTAACAGGCACAGTGTCGTAGCCACTTGCGCCACCCACAGCCTGCCAATAATAAGCAAATGTAAATAGTCACTTTACAAAAAAGTACAGCACATAGTATACAAATTGGTCTCATGGGGTCGAATCCGGTCAAACAATAAAAATCTTTCATGTGAATATCTAACACAGATGTTAGCCCTAATTTTTCAATGCATTGATATGAATGGGTAACATGTACAGTATAATGCAGAACTGCCAATACTTCTACACACCAACTGACAGCAGGACTGGAAAAATTCCATTTGTATTAAAACATCAGTATTTGGCCACACAGTAAAGCAACAATTTAATCACTTGAAAGTAAAGTATCATTGTGTTCAAAAGGTCCAGTTAAAAAAAACACGAGTCCTCTCTAAAAACAGAAAAGAGCACTGTGGGATCAGGGCAAAAGTCCATCTAGTTCAGCATTCAGTATTGCAAAGTGATCCACCAAAAGCCTCAGTAGTGCACAACAAGAGACTCACATCCTGTTGTCACACCTTTGTATCTGGCTAGGGTTGCCATTTGTCCCCCAAAACCAGGGTCAATCCCAATTTTGGGGGATTGTGTTCACATACTGGCAAATGGGACAGAGGGTTCTGTCCTGATTTGGTGGAAGAGAATTATGGCAACTTTACATCTGGCAAAGGTTTGAGGTTCATTCTGTGGGCCTTTGCATTTGTTATCTCCAAGATTTCTCAGATCTTTTGAACATAATGACCTTAGCAAACTATTCTGTTTAAAGGCAAAACTATTCTGAAGCTATATTTCTGTTTACAGACAAAATAATTGGAAGGTTTGTTAAGGCTTTGCAGCAACAAGGAAGTCAGAGCTTGGCCATTTATACCGCAAGACAACCTTCAAGGGTGAGTAATTTACAATTCAGACTACATGCTTCCAGTGCTTTGCTATATGTTTGTTTAATAGATTACTAGTGGATGTTGTGCTTGATTTTCCACATTGCTCAAGAAAGTTGTGTTTGCTGGGTGTCCTGCCTAGGAGGATCACAGAAAGGAAGACCTGTTATTTATAGAATAAGGGCAAAATCCAGAGTAACTACAGGGAGTCCTTGTTCCGGTGTAAGGGCAACTTACTCTGGATTCCAATATGAATTTCCCATAGGTTTTCACTAAGTGGTGCAGTAACTACGGGTGCATGTAAAGGCTTTTACGTGCTCCCGTAGTAACTCTGGATTTGGGGGCGAACAGGAGTGAAGCTTCTAGAGCAAGTATCTCAAGTAGTGAGATACCATTTTTGCCTTAAACTTGAACAAAATATGTGTCTTGAACTTGGGAAGAGAGGAACGGAGCAGAAGGAGAGAAGAGAATAATGGTAGGTGAGAGCATCAGAGGTGTGATAAAGGAATCCAGAATTTTGGTGCTTTGGAAGAAGGAACGGCCTTCACACTTAATATCATATAAGGCAACCTATATAGCTATCTATATATCAACCTATCATATATATCAACCTATATAGCAACCTATATAGCTATCCATATATAGCAACCTATATAGCTATCTATGGGTCCAGTTCTTTGTGGTTCTCTATGCTCCACCCCTCCCATCCATTACACATTGATTGACATATAACATGATGGTAGTACAGGCATCCGCCATTTATTGGACGAGTTAAGGACCGGAGCACCATGCAAAAGTGAAAACTGTTGAAAAGTAAAACTCAGTTTTTTTTTCAGCTTGCAAATTTAAGCCACCAAAAAAGACATAAATATCTCTTGAAAAAGCCTAAAAAATAAGTATTTATTAATACATAGCCAAAATACACAACAAATTATTAAAAATGAACAAAGGCGTGTGTCGGCAATGAATATCTCATTGAATGATGGTTATTTACTGAAGAAAGTCATAAGGAAATGTCAAAAACAGTTTGCTCACCATGACATATGCGAATCAACATCAGGGAAGACAATTTTAGCCTATAGACCAGCAGAGAGAGAGGTTGAAAGAGTGAAACATGTTGAATAAATAAGTCCTGGGTATAACTGAAAGAGGGGAACTGTCAGAAAGTGGGGGACGCCTATATTGGAAAGTACCAAGATTTTCAAAATTTTGGCCAGTAGGTTGGTCAACCCCCTGTGCACATCACCTCGTGTGGCGTGTACCACTGGAACCACTAGCAATGCTGCTGGTTATTAATGTTTTTATATGTACTGTCATTGTCTAAATTATTGTACACTTTTTAACCAGGAGGGAATAAATATAGCAGAAACAAAAACCTGCATTTCTCTCCTCATCCCAAAACACACATCCCCTTGTATTTCTAGATGTGGGGAGAATAAATGTTCTCGAGATAATTCTCCTGCCAGTGCTTTTCATTGATTGCAGTGGCTGCTCTTTTGCCAGCTTTACTCAACTGAGATATAAAGTACATATGCGCCAACGAGGCCTTTCTAACGATTTCTGACCTGCTGTGCTCAAAGTCAGCCATAAATGTGAGCGAGCGCCTTTTTCATATGGGGTTCGCTTTGGAAAAAAAAGAAGTTTCAGTTCACCTTTGAGAGACATCAAAGTGCCAATTCCAGTTTCCGCAAGTTAAAGCGAATCTTGTTTTGAAAACAGAGAGCCTGCTGTGATGCTCAGAAACGTGACCACTGTCTCAATTTTCCTCTACTTTCTTCTTGTGAATAGACTCTAATCTACTCCTCGACAGCAACCACCTGGTTGGCCGATCCATACGCAGTGCAGAGATTTCATTTACTTCTGAAAGTTCACTCCTTAAAACGCTCTCTCACCTAAATGCCAGTTCCTATATGTTGCCACCTTATTCATAACAATATATTTTTTTCCCCATTGTATCTCCAACTGATCTGGTTGTAGAATGAAATTTTACGTTGTATGCTCTTCAAGCGTACAGCAGCTGGGAAACCTGATATTGATCTTTAATTACTTTTTTTACATTCTATTTCAATTCAAGGACAGTGTGTTGATTTTGCAGGTAAAAAAGGACGGGGTAGTTTGGAAGAATAAAAGACAAACTTGGCATTGTATCTTCCAACCCAAGGCTTAGTAAAGGGGAGTTGTGTTTACCTACTTGGAACTTGCATTACATTTTTTCATCGCACAGCAAGTTCAGAAATGCAATTGTCCCTATAGTAAACTGCAGACATTACACATCCCATTACTGTAGGGAGAACCAGAAGGAACAAGCAACGGGGAACCAGTGTCCCCAGACAAGTGACTTAGGGCACAATCCAGAGTAACTATGGGGAATCCTTGCTCCGGTGTAAGAACAATTTGTTCTGGATTGCAATATGAATTTCCCATAGGTTTTCACTAGGAGGTGCAGTAACTACGGGTACGCGTAATGTCTCTTACGTGCTCCCGTAGTTACTCTGGATTGTAGGGCCTCTCCCTCCCTTGGATCCCTGTGATGAAGTAAAGGCACTGTTTATATTATTAGTGAAAGGTTCCAATCCTACCCAAAATTTCGTAAGAGTAAGTCCCATTAAATACAATGAGACTTCTGAGTAGACACACATTAGGATTGCTGTGTGTGGGCACAATCCTAACCATGTCTACTCAACAGTAAGCCCCATTGTGTTCAATGGGTCTTACTCCCAGGAAAGTATTTTTAGAATTGCAGTCTGTGTGTGTGTGTGCGTGTGTGTGCGCGCACGCGCACATAACATAGTTCCTCATGGAATGACTCTCATGTTTAGGATGCAAGTATTAATGTTTATTAAACAGTACATATATTCCTTTTAGAAAGTATTATATTCCTTTCAGTTATAGGTAAAAGTCCATGTCCACAAAAGAATCGCCCACAGGGAAAAAAAACCTCAATCCTTATCCTAACCCACTGAAACCATCCCCCAACCCTAATCCAATGGACAAAGTTTGTGTGGGTTTTTTTTCCAGATACAGTGGTGCCTCACATAAAGGACTTCATTCGTTCCGGAGGCATGCTCTTTAAGTGAAACACTCTTTAAGTGGAGTGGATTTTCCCATGGAAAATAATGGAAACTCAGATGATTGGTTCCACAACACCCAAAATATTCATATTAAAATATTAACTGGATGTAAAAATGATGACAAAACACTATAATTTAATTGAAAACATGCATTCAATGTACATGATCCTATGAAGTCTACTTAGGCTGCAATCCTAAAGACACTTTCCTGAGAGTAAGCCCCATTTAACACAATGAGGCTTACTTCTGGGTAGACATGGTTAGGAGGCTACAATCAAAGACACTTTCCTGGGAGGCTTACCTGGGCTGCTGCTGGAGGTTCAAGGTGGTTGGTGGGAGCACTTGGGGGCAGTTAGGGGCAGCTGCCTCTGGCACCTCTGAGCAACTGCCCCCAAGTTGGGGGCAGTTAGAGTCATTAGTGGTGACCGGCAGCCCTTTTAAAGAGCCTCCATGCGGAGCGTCAGGGCTGTATAGCATGCGTGCCCATCGTGCGCTTGCTTGTTAAGTGAAGTGGAACTTGTTATGTAAAGCAAGATTTCTTGGAAATTTTTGCTCTTTATACGAAATGCTTGTTAAGCGATGCACTTGTTAAGCGAGGCACCACTGTATAGTATCCTGTTAAAAATACAGATCTGTCACATTTCCCCAAACACAATCCCATATGGTGGTCGCACTAACCCTACAATCCAGAGTAACTACGGGAGCACATAAGAGACATTACATGTATCCGTAGTTACTGCACCACCTAATGAAAACCTATGGGAAATTTATTTTGCAATCCAGAGCAAATTGTTCTTACACCGGAGCAAGGATTCCCTCTAGTTACTTTGGATTGTGCCCTAAGTCTAATATATTTAAGAATAAAATACACACTGAAATAAATGGGAATCCAACTGAAACTGGCTTGCAACCCACTTGGTGGGTTCTGATTCAGTTTGAGAAAAAGCGTTCTGTCCAACATTGTGTATTTGAGTGTGCAATCCTAACCAATTTAGGCCAGTCCAACTCACCCATCTCGCCATTCACACGGTGGTGTAGGGAGGCCGGTGCATAGTGCACAACACTTGAGGTGCACAACACTTTTGTGACACCACCAGTCCAGCACTGGGTTTGTGCAGGGGCTTCCGACAGCCTAACCGGGGGTTAGGAATACACTGTAATTGTTTTGCGGAAGGGTGGAATAAATGTCATTGTTTTGAGGAAGGATTTAATAAATGTTTGTGAAAGGAATTGTGAAAGGAATAAATGTTTGTGAAAGGAACACTTACAAAAGGAAAAACTTTGGAAGCCTGAAAAGGTATTCTTTGCACTGTTCCTTTCACTAAAGTCAATCTATTCCCCGTAGCTCAGACATCACTTCCTCCTACATAATGTTATTTTCTGTTATTAGTATTACGAATCTCACCAGACAACGTAGTGGCCCCAACATCCCTGAACATCCAGGCAATTGGTTTAACACAGTATAATTTAGTCTTCAGAACATTTTCTTGGTGAGAAATAAAATGCTTACACTTTGAGAGTCTCAAGAGCATAAAATGTTTAATTAAAAATTGAATTCATACACTTTTCTGTGGAATGTGTTTCTTTATTAAAGATCTATCTGGAAAGATAGCAGCCACAATGCAGTAGTATTAGTTATAACATACCCCCAAATCCAGAGTAACTATGGGAGCATGTAACGTGCACCCGTAGCTACTGCACCACCTAGTGAAAACCTATGGGAAATTCATATTGGAATCCGGAGTATGTGCTCCCGTAGTTACTCTGGATTTGGGGGCCAGTGAGGTTTCTTGTGTTTACTCAAGTTGGAAAGTAAAGTTTAACTCCTACCTTTACTTAAGGCAAGGAAAGGTTTGGGAGCTATGGTGTCTCCCAACAACTTAATGAGTATTTATTAGCCATTAATAATGGGATGAGACCCATTAGCCATTAATTTTTTTTCCCTTTTCTTTGTAAACCACTTTGTGGACTTTTTAGTTGAATAATGGTATACTTAATTAATTAATTAATTTGATTTATATCCCGCCTTTCTTCCCTAATGAAAGGGAACCCAAGGCGGCTAATAACAATTAAAAATAACAATAAAACACCATTAAAAGTTAATAATAAGAAATACAGATTAAAACACAATTAAAATGCAGTTAAAAATAAATACATAATTATATAATTACTGTAGCTGGATGGCTGGACAGATGGACGGAATACATAATTGTTTTATTGTTTTCCTGATGTTAGCTGCCTTGAGCTCCCTCTTGCAGGGGAGGAAAGGCGGGATATAAATTAAATAAATAAATAAGCACTTTTTAGTCCCTCCTAATAGAATAGCTAGAGGCCAGAGGAGGTGACACAGGAGAGGTCTTCTGGTGCAAGGACCCCTGCAAGGGTCTACCTGAGATAGTTCAAGGGTATCAGGAGCTACTGCATGCATCACAACAACAAAGCGTTTGCAACTGTAGAGTTCATGTGACTTTATATTATTTATCTCACTCTTTGGATGTTCTTTCAGGTGCCCATGGCATCGACTGTCGCATGGTACAATAGGCGGCATCTCATGGCTATTGAAAATCAAAAGATTAATGACTCCTATCCACCAATAACGATATCCAACGGGACCCACGCGTGCATCCTTTTTTATGCCACTAATATCACCGTCAAAGTCAACGCAACCATAAGTATTGATTTAACAAATAGGACATTTACATCCCGCGATGTGATTACCGATTCATCTGACTGTCAAAATACCTCCAATGCAATGTGCGTAGGATACAGTATCAAATACAAATAGTCTTTAAAAGATAAGTAATGTTTTGAGCTGCTGTATAATTGGATTGTAATATATTTATTATTAATAATAAAAATATGTACGTATGCATGTGTGTACGCACACTATATATAATATGAAGTAAATAGTTATTTGATTATTTTTTGTAAAGTTCTTTCTGAACCTTTTTGAAATTTTATATTGTTAATTATATTTATATATTTATTATATATAGTTGAATATTATATATAATATGATAGATAGATCTCAGATGCTTCAGAATTCCTCCAATCATGTTTAAGAGATTTACCCCCAAATCCAGAGTAGCTACGGGAGTACGAAAAGGACTTTATGTGCACCCACAGTTACTGCACCACCTAGTGAAAACCTATGGGAAATTCATATTGGAAACCAGAGTAAGTTGTTCTTACACTGGAGCAAGGACTCCCCATAGTTACTCAGGATTTTGCCCTCATATTACAGATATAAGTCCTTGCAGAGATAAGGCAAATCCATACGTCCTGAACCCACAAAAGGGCAACCTATATGGGTTTTGAATTCCATCAATGTTCTCCTTTACTATGGGCACAATCCAGAGTAAATTTATATTGCAATCCAGAGTAACTATGGGAGTCCTTGTCCAACATAAGAACAGTTTACTCTGGATTGCAATATAAATTTCCGATAGGTTTTCACTAGGTGGTGCCATAACTACATTGATGTAAATGTCTCTTATGTGCTCCCGTAGTTACTCTGGATTGTAGGGTATGTTTTCATTAACATTATACATATTGTATTTTCTCCTTGCTATCACTAACATTATAGAAGAATGTCATTGTAAAATCACCTTACCGGAAATACAAACCAACACTTGAATTTACATGAGCTATAAATATCTGTAAAGAACTAGGTCTCCTATATGAAATATTTTATTTGTTTGCAAAGCAATGAGATGTCCTCGTGAAAATGAGTTACGATCAATTATCATCTATTCACTGTGCCGTTCCTTTGTATTTGTATCTCAGCTTAATTAATTAAATTTGTTCCTTGTTTAAGAAGTTCAAAGTTTTCAGTATGAAAAGTACATGGTGTAACATTTCCATCCTTTTTATTGTCAGATTGTCATTAAAATATGCCAAACCAGTGAACGACATCAAGGATCTGGAAATCAGGTATAAATAACTCAGACTTTTAACCTGCATTATAGAAAAGACCCATCAAATACGGCTGCAATACTAAACACTTTCCTGGGAGTAAGACCCATTGAGTTTACTTTTGAGTAGACATGTTTTGGATAGTGCTGTTAGACCAGTGATTTTCAACCCTTTTCATCTCTTGGCATATTGACAATGCACTAAAATTGTCAAGGCACATAATCAGTCTTTTGACACTTGACAAGGCACACCATGCTGCTGGTGGAGGGTTCACATCCCTCACTGACCCTATTAATAAATGATAATAAATAAATATATAAATAAATTTTCCAACCTCCCACGGCACACCTGGGAAGCACTCATGACACCATCGTGCCATGGCACACTGGTTGAAAATCACTGTGATGCCCTAGAATCCAGAGTAACTACGGGAGCACGTAACAGACATTACGTGTACCCATAGTTACTGCATCACCTAGTGAAAACCTATGGGAAATTCATATTGCAATCCAGAGTAAATTGTTCTTACACCGGAGCAAGGACTCCCTGTAGTTACTCTGGATTGCACCCATGGACTATCGAATTAAGAATATTCAACTTTTTTGCACCCTTTTTGAATCTGTCTGCTTTCTCCCTCTAGATTTCTAATGAGCAGCAAGTTCTACCCAGGCTCTGCAAGGAACTGGTTCACTTTAGATCATATTTTGATTATCCAAGACAACAGGACCACCTCCAGATTTAATGTCTCTCAAATATCTAGTCCTGCGGAGTATTCATTTCACTGTCAGCTGGTAGAAACCAGCAGCCGCGCTGGTGCAACTTTGATTTGGGATGGGAAAGAATCTAAGAACTGGGACATTCACATTTCTGACTTCCAAGTGAGTAGACATTGCATTTCTGAAGCAATTTGAAAAAAAATTCTTACAATAGGAGTTTGAGGGGAAGAAATTTATTTTCTTCAGTCCTAACATAAAGTTAAAGGAAACTATTCTCTCCTCTGTCAGTCCATGATCCCCTCTCCTGTAGAATTATTTGGCAATTGGGGGAATAGGAGTAGTATTATTTATCCGATAGTAAGAGGAATGTTAAGAAAATAGGACAGTAACACAGATACTGGAAAGTCATCAACAGAACAAAAGCTTAGAGTTAACTGTGGTTGGGGAAATGTGGGTGTATACCTACTCCTGGTTGATATCAGTGTTGGGGAAGGGAAATAAGAAGGATGGTGTAGTGGAGGGGCATAATGATGTAACGGTTAGGGAGTTGGACTGAGACCTGGAAGATCCAGGTTCAAATCCATCCTTGAAGCTTCCTGCGTGACTTTGGGCCAGACACTCACACTGAGCCTCACCAACCTCACAGGGTTGTTGTGAAGACAGGAGGGGAAGAACTTAAGCTTGAGCGGAATGTTCACTTAATGACCTAATCATATAACAATGGAGATGGGAGAATGTATCCTGTTGTTAACTGTCATACCCCCAAATCCAGAGTAACTACGGGAGCACGTAAGAGACTTTACGTGCACCCATAGTTACTGCACCACCTAGTGAAAACCTATGGGAAATCCATACTGCAATCCAAAGTAAGTTGTTCTTACACTGGAGCAAGGCCTCCTCATAGTTACTTTGGATTTTGCCCTTAGGCTACACTTTCCTGGGAATAAGACCCATTGAACACAATGGGGCTTACTTTTGTGTAAACATGGTTAGGATTATGCTCATACACCTTAATTTAGGGTATGCTTTATTTATGCAGGTGCTGCTTTTTAAACCCTTCCATGTTGAGCTAACCCTGCCTAAATTCCCTCATCTATGCAGTGGTTAAAGGTACAGGCACTCTGTCCTCCATTCTATATGGTCACCCTGCCTTTAGGGAGATTCTCCTATCTATAAAATGGCTTTTGTATACTGTCTTTCTGTTAGAGGAATTAGGAAAATTCACTCAATTCATGTACTGCATAGAAAACAAATCCAATAGGGGATCAACGTAGGCCATATAGAAAAGGTAGAATCTTTGCCGAAAGGTCTTGAAAGACAGAAAAAATAATGCTATTTTCTCTGTATTTATAGTCTTGCTAACAGTAGGCTGCAAGGAGTAGCATGTCTCTTACATTACTTCCACCTCCACAGCAGTGACATCAGTAGGAGTATAGCAGAATTTAAAAATCACAGTAAATACTTTTAAGGCTAGACAAAGGAGTGGAAGACCATTACGCCTACCAAAGTTTAAGCAGCGGCAATATAGTCTGATTTTATTTTTTAAAAGATCACCAATACTACCACCCTCTCAAAGCAGCCTTTCTGCTTTCAGTGATCTCAGACATCCCCAAATAAAGTGCACTTAGAAAAGTCATGCCTCAATATATGCTTCAGGTTTTTTTGGCATGAAGGAGGGACTCTTGGGCATTATTTCATAAACTGCCATTGCTCTGGGACCTTTTACACTGACGTAGTTATGGTGACACCTATGGGAAATGCATAGAGCAATTCAGAGTAAGTGCCTCTTACGTCTACCATAGTTACTCTGGATTGTAGGGTTTGTCTGATGCCTGAAGAGATGAAAGTGATGTAATATCCTGGCAAATGTGCAGACAGCCTAAACCACATTGACTCATCCCCCCCACATCTCACAATATTATTTGACTTAAATAAAAAATGCATGTTAGAAATGGATTGGCCACTTGTTAGAAATTTCTGGTCCCATCACGGTTTGGGAGTTCTGGAGCCCTTCCCCAATTTATTGGTATGGGAAGCAAAGTGGATTTTCCAGCATACCCCAGCCATAATTCAGTTGCTGGTTAGTTAAATATATTTATAGTATTTGTACTTGTATTTGTAATAGGGGTAGGCAGGGGAAATCTGGATATTTATGACCTCCACATTTATAGGTGCAGGATCCTGGCAGAGAAAAAAATCCAATTTACATGCACCACAACTCCTGCCAGGTCTGGAATTTTACAGAACATTGTAAGAGGCAATGGCATAACTAGGGTTTATGTCACTCAGTGCAGGAGCCCAACATACCACCCCTATGATAGATAATCCAGCTATGGTGTGGATCCAGTGTTTTGGGTGGATCTTGACCCTAATCCTGGGTGACTCAGCACAGTACAGTAAAAGGCTGCTTGAATCTGTACCACCACTTTAGGGAGAAGGCCCCATTGAATACAGTGGGACATACTCAGGTCTTACTTCTAAGAAGACCTGCTTAGGATTGCACTGTTGGTTAATGAACATGCTTTTTTTGGAAGTTGGGCATAGAATACAGATTCTTGGATGCTCACTCTCCCCCTTTCTCGTTTGCAGATTCAAGCATTCAGTATTAGAAATAATACCTTTTCCTACGCCAGCGACTGCACGTCTTTCTTCACCCCTGCAATCTGGATGGCTTTAGTGTCTTCGTTCATTCTATTATTGATCCTAACCTATGGAATCCACATGGTGGTGTATCTCACAACCAACAGTAGATTTGATGACCCCAAAGATGCTCCTCTTTCAGTACCCCAAACAGAATAGCCAAACCCTGCAAACTGGGTAAAAAGGCCCTTTTCCAACTGATGCTCCTCCTATGTTGAACAGGGGGAGAGTAACCCTACAATCCAGAATAACTACAGGAAGACGTAACAGGCACTTACTCTGGATTGATCTATGCATTTCCCATAGGTGGCACCATAACTACGCCGGTGTAAAAGGTCCTGTAGTTACTCTGGATTGTAGCTTAACTGTTCCTCTTCACCCCAGCATGGGTTTTTGTCTGTTTGTCGGTGGTGTTCGGCATTTTTCCCCCTGGATTGTGAGTCCTTTTGGGATAGGGATTGATTTGATTTGATTTTCTTAGTAAACTGAGTAAATTTGATTTTTCAGTAAACTGCCTTGTGAATGTACTTGTTGCAATATTTCTTGCAACAGATACACATTTCTTCGGATAACCAAATCCAGGGCAGGGCTGCCAACAAACCGAAATTGCCTCTGTGTAGGTTCTAGCCATTGATTCTGATCTGCGATGAGAGATCCTAAGCCCATGGATAAGGATCCTGAGCCCATGGATAAGGATCCTAAGCCTATGTATATGAATATTCTTCTTATTAAAAATAATAGTTGCTATTGTGCCGTTAGTTCAGATCACAGTGAACTGTCCTTCAAAACTATCGTAGAAGAAAGTATCACAACAACAATAAAAATAAGCTTAATGCAATGTTTAAACCATGGGCAATGGAATTTTGTTTCAGAATCAAAGAAGGAGCAGCAGTAATTATATGACCAGCTGTTCCATCTTTTTTAATAGCTGGCTGAATTAAGGTCCTGAGGCAAAGCTGATGCCACTCAGTGGCTGCCCAGCCATTAAGACCACCAGTTAGTGCCAACTGCTTTGTAACCGCTTTTGGAAAAGGGTGATGATATTGAGTATTTTGGAGCAGGATTTGGGAAATAAAGGTTGACTGAGAAATTACAGACCATATTTTCAACAAATCTCTTTCTTCTTTAAACTTTCATTTTTAAACACTGCACTCATGCCAAACGTAGGAAATTAACCCCAGTATGAAACTGAGGGCACAATCCTACGCGTATCCAGTGGTGGGCTCCAGCAGGTTCACACCTACTCTATAGAACTGGCTGTTAACGAGAGATAGGACATATCAAGTTAAAAAATAGCCATTTAAAAATGGCTGCCAAATAGGCATAGAACCGGTTGTTAATTTCTTTGAATACCATCACTGTGCTACTCAGAAGTCCTACTGTGTTCGATGAGGTTTACTCTTAAGAAAGCGTGGTAAGGATTGTAGCCTCTGCCAAACCTTTGCAAATCCTTATACACTTTTGTTCATGCAACCTTTTTCTGTGAATGAATGTTTTCTCCAGTTGTTTTTTTTTGGGGGGGGGAAACATAATTTGGGAATAATGTTATATTTTCTATAATTAAATCTGTAATGAAATTCACTTCCTTTTTTGGGGACCACATTTGAGTGTCCTTCACACCCACAAAGAGGCTGGGGAGAGAAATCTGGTGGAAAAGAGGATGCAATTTGTAATAAAGAGCTGCAGCTGTTAACTGAGCTCGGTTTGGTCTGGGTGCCTCTGGATTAAAGATAGTAGAAGGGCTGACAGGAAGCCGAGGAGGTGCAGGAAGATTGCTGTGGGATGTCTGTTCCCACAACAGAAATGGGGTGTCTGTTCCCACAACAGAAACAAACAGACACATCTTCCTTATGGGATTCTTCAGAGAAGAGAAGCATCAACAGCATCACTGAAGCCTTACATCTTGCAGTGAGGAAGTTCAGTTAATTGTCCCTGTGATCTATGGTTAGTTGAATCCATAGGTATAGGGCCATGTATATGGAGACCTTTTAGACCAAAATAGTAGTGATATAGGGACAAGAAATTAAAAATGGTAAAAAAGAATCAAGAATGTTTTTTAAAAATCATGAAAAAGAATGGTTGAAAAAATCAAGATATTTATTTACTGGTATTCAATTTTAAATCCCTTCTCTCTCCCCGAAAGGCACTCAAAGTGGCTCACAGCACATTAAAAATACATAAACAATTTAAAGAAAAAACCCCTATAAAATATATTGAAAAGCACCAAATTAAAAGCCAACCAACAGCAATAAAAACCATCGGTCATAGAAACCATTAAGCAATTCATTAAAATCAACAAGCACAAGTTTGCAATCAGCAAGTGTATCCTTAAAAAAATGCTACTGGGTTCCAAAGGCTTTTTTAGAACAAGAAGAATGATCTTAAAGATCCTTTTTGTAAAAACAGGTTTATAATCCCCCCAAAATCTTTTACAAAGTATGCTTCTCTAACAGAGACTGAAATGTGCTTGCTGGTTTTAATTAAAGACTTGTTTACTACAATTTAAAGCTCGTTTACAGCATCTTTATCATTTCCTGCAGTTTGATATAGAGCCTTCATTGTCTTTTTAGTGCCAAAAACAGCTGTGATGCAGGGTAGGGAGAGAGAAAGTTCCTACAATCCAGAGTAACTATGGGAGCACATAAGAGACATTACATGCACCCGTAATTACTGCACCACCTAGTGAAAACCTATGGGAAATTCATATTGCAATCCCTAGTAATTTGTTCTTACACTGGAGCAAGGACTCCCCGTAGTTACTGTGGATTGCACCCTTAATATGTTTCTTTATAGAAATTGTTTTTGTACAGCGGTTATCCTTACAGATTGGAGGATTTTTAAAATTCTTTTATAATTGTTATCTCCAAAATTAAGGTGTGCAGGTATTTGGATAAAACCTTTTCGATGGGACTTGAACAAGTGGTTATATGGTTGTGTAACAATTTGGTGGGCATATTATTTCTAGTTAGAAATATTATTTATTTTTAAACAATATTTTCAACTTCTACTTTTTGTAATGATTTAATCCCATTATTTAAATTTTATTTGTTATATGGGGTATGAATTTTTTTCCCTGTTTGATGATGTCCCTTCTGGCCATGACATCACCTCCAAGTTAATGTCCCAACAGATTGTAATTCTAAAAAGTGGATCTTGTTGCTGAGAAGTTTGAGAACCACTTCTCCAGGTAAATAAATTGGAGCTGAACCCATTAAACATAAGTCTTAGGGTGGAATCCTAACCTAGGCTGGCACAACTCATTGATTTTCCCATCCCTATGGTGATGTAAGGAGGCTAGTGGATGTTTGTGCACTCATCTATTCCTCCTCAAAGAGTGCTGCAGAAGTGTCTTATGGCACTTTTGTGACACTCCAAGGCCAGCGTGGGATTTGTGCAAGGGTTATGCCAACCTAATTGGGGTTAGGCCAGCAGCCTTAATGTGCTTAGTAAGGTAAGGTTGTCCACTTGGTCTACTAAGAATTGGATAAAATAAAAATGCATTTAAATTAGAAGACAGATTAGGGCACAAGGAGAAAAATATATAATTGGATGACTCCAGAATTTATAATAATCTATCTATCTATCTATCTATCTATCTATCTGTCTGTCTGTCTGTCTGTCTGTCTGTCTGTCCGTCCGTCCGTCCGTCCGTCCGTCCGTCCAGTGTTGGGCTTCAGGGTGTTCTCACAGGTTTGCTAATGAGCGCCTGGTTCTGAAACTAGTTACTAATGGGACATAGAACCTGTTGTTTTATGGACATAGAACCTGTTGTTAATTTAGGTTATTAGGACATAGAACCTGTTAATTTATTTAAATTCCACCACTGTATGTATGTATGTATGTATGTATGTATGTATGTATCCATCCATCCATCCATCCATCCATCCATCCATCCATCCATCCATCCACAATATTTATATACCATTTTTCATCTAAAAGGTTCACAAAGCGGTTTACAAAGAAAATGAAAATCCAAATCCTCAGACATTTTCAATCAATATTTATCTGGACATCTCACTGGCATGTTTTAAATAGATGGACATGAAGGTAGGCAGGTGAATTTAAAGAGTGATGAGCAGGCAATAGTAGTACCTGGATGGGGAACTTTTAGAGTCATCCTCACACCCACCAGCAGGTGGAGTTTGAAGAACACCATTCATCTTGCCTTCCTTCACCTTGCTCTTCAAACCACCTGCCACCCCCTGTAGGATCATGACCTTAACAGAAGAAAAGGTCACATTGATTGGTCAGCACCTTCTGACAGGAGGTTTGTTTAGAAAAGTATGAACCAGATTTTTGTGCAGAGCATCTCCTGGGAGAGAATCTGAAAGCAATAAGAGTGGGGAAAAATGGGGAAAACGTAGCAATTGGTAAAGTGAATAAAAATCCATTTTCCACCTTCTTTAAATATATATAATCACTCTGTTGCTTCTTTCATTCCTTCCACAAAAATATGCAGCACAAAGAAGTGCTCATGTACATCTTTAGCAGACTAATGGGCCTATTACAGTCCTCAGTATTTGAAAGCATTTGTACATGGCTCAGAGCACAGGTGGCGCATAGATTCAACTAATGAATGGGACTCGCCATGCTTGGTAAAACTCAACCTCTTGTCAAAGGTCCTAGAGGTTCGACAGAGGAGGAAGCAACATGTGTCATTAAGCAACACATGTTGTGCAAGGTGTAATTCAAAGCCAATGATACTCACAAGATGAGTTTCAGTAGGTTGCATAATTGGAGTCTTGCACCACTGATTGAAAAAGGTGGTGTTTTGTCGGGCTTCAGTCAGTCAATCAACTATATTTATATATACCACTTTTCAACAAAAAGTTCACAAAGTGATTTACAAGATACTATGGCATAATGTTCACACTTATAATGTTTCCTCTTATTGGAGACACATTAAGGAGAAAACGGGAAAAATGGAACCAATGGGCTTAATGAAGTATCTCCTATACCAGAACCAGAACCATGAACCAGATCCAGGATTTGGATCCAGGATTTTGGATCCTGTGGTGTACCATTCTGGTACACCACAGGACTTCATGTCCCTAGATTGGGACAACTCGACACTGAGCGGTTGCATCTGTTTGAAAATCTGGAGTGATGCCAGATTGTTGTCACCGGAACGGTAAGCACTGGTTGCGCAAGGGAGGGCATTCCCAGTATGGAGTGGACTCCAATTTGGAGACTGCTTTACTAGACCCACATGTTTGCCTTTGTATGAATTGGCAACCAGGGATCTATGTCATAATACTCACCCCTCTCTGTCTTTCAAGTTATGGTTCATCCTCCTTTTCCTTTGTAAAAATGTTGACTTAAAGCACACTTTTGCCTGTTCTTGTCATTTAGCCAACAGTCTGTTCCAAAATTTGTTGAAAATTAATGTCAAGTCGATCAAAGGTTGTACTGGTCTACATTTTAAACACATGTCCAAAACCCAGGATCACATATCCAAAATCCAGCAACGGGAGGATGAGCTCTGTAACTTCTCAGAAAGAACTCATCACATGCTCATTGGCCATTCTGAAATGCAGGGATGCACTCAGGTGGTTGTTCCATCCCATACATAAAGCACATGTCATGGGCTGGGGCGCATGTAAGGTTGCCATAATTCTCTTCCACAAAATCGGGACAGGACCTTTTGTCCCATTTGCCAATACCTGAACACAATCCCCCAAAATCGGGATTGTCCCTGTTTTGGGGGACATATGGCAACTCTACCTGCACTCCTGTTTCGTTTAAAGGGAGCTTCCAAGGAAAGAGTGGTTAGGGAAGTGGTTGGCCACCTTCCATGCAATTTTTGCGGGGCGCAGCAAATGGTGGTTTATTTCCCTTACCCACATTTCTCCTATTTGGCTTTAAAAGACCACGTGAGGAAGGAGTGGGTCAATGTGCCCCTGCACATTTGATGTTCTTGGGAGGGAGGAGGCAATGGACAACTTTGAATGAGGGACACCCCAAGTCTGTTACTCCCCCACCCCTCAATTTGAGTGCTTTATCTATAGACTATGGCTGCAATCCTAAAAGCACTTTCCTGGGAGTAAGACACAGTAGACACAATGAGGCTTCCTTTTGAGTAGACATGGTTAGGATTGTGCCCGTAGTCATATAATTACTCAATTTCTCCTTATTATTGTAGCTCTCCAGTGCTATATACAAATGATAATAACAATATAGCTGTCATCTGTTTCTGTTGATGAAATGCATCTAACAGATTCCCTTAAAGTTGAGTTTTAGAAACTTTTTCCTTTGCTGTCAACCTCGATGAGAATCATTACCTAATTGATCCAAATATCTTCTTGATGAACTAATTGATCTTCCCTTAAAGGATTAACTAATATCTTTCTTGCTAATGAACTAATTGACATCTCTCTTGATGAAACTAACTTCTCGGTTGATTAACAAACTTTCCTGTCACTGTTAAAACTTCTTTTGCCATTAAAGTCAAAGCTGATTAATGAACTTCTTGTTGATGAACTAATCACTTACTTGTTCATGAAACAACTATGAGATTTTATTTTTCCCCTGGCACCTTATCATTTTCTATAAGGATATATAGGTCCTCCACAATGATGAATGAAGCAATTCAGCTGGATCCAATCATATCGGCTCTGCCTTTCCATTGGACTAATTCAGTGGCGTGGAGAGGGGGGATTTGCTACTTGGGTAACAGCCTATCCTCCATAACAATCCAACCCAGGCTTTCGTGCTTCACATGCAGCGTATGCCGCGCCAAGCACGATAACATAGTCTTTCAAGATTGACGGAGGCCTGCTTATGTATGGATGAATAAACATATTTAAATAAACAATCTCTTCCGTCTTTCTGCTGCAGTTGTTGATTTATCAAATTATCTGATTTTTTTTACTGATAGATTAGGTATGCAATTCACTTTTTTTCTTTTTACAGATTTTGTATTACCAAGTTAATACAACTATGCTAGGGAGTGCATGAAACTTTAAACTGGTTTTTGTATTTTGAACCTGTTAAAAGGATATTTTTAGATAATTTGTTTAGATTGAAGTGATGAATTGTAGATGTCCAAACTGAAAAACCCATTAAAATTAAAATTCACTTCAGATATCCAGCCATAAGGATATCCCTCCACCCATCCCTCCCTCCAGCCATCCCTCCATCACGTGATTTTAGCTATTAATTTTTTTCATTTTCTTTTAAGTCACTTGTGAACTTTTTAGTTGAAAAGTGGTATATAAATACTGGAGATAGATAGATAGATAGATAGATAGATAGATAGATAGATAGATAGATAGATAGATAGATAGATTGATTGATTGATTGATTGATTTAGCAAGTTCAGATTCAAGAAGCCCCATTAAGCAGGATGGGCTTTACTCACGGTAAGGAGATGTCTTCTTTCTCCAAAGAGGCCTCCAGCCTGCTGGGATTCAGCACAAGATCAGGTCGTGGGTGTTTGTAACTACTATTCCTTTGCTTGATAGGATTGGGCCCGGTGATGGGATTCAAAGAAATTAACAACCAGTTCTTTGCCTATCTGGCAGCCACTTTTAAATGGCTATTTTTTAACTTTATGTGTCCTATAATTCAGGCAACAATAGTGGTGGCCTGAATCATCCTATGGATATCATCTTATCCAATGTTCCAACACTGGAGTAGCAACAATGAAGACCTGTGGTAAGAGAACGCACGTTCTTATGTTAATAAGGCCCCAGTGACTGTGTGTCCACCACACAATGCAGTGCACACACGTCTGGCACAATTTGCACCAGTGCTGGAAAACTGAATAGGATTGGGCCCTGAGTGGGTCTTCCCTCCCACACCGTGGCAGTGGATGGAAGTCTTCTTCTCTTCAGTGGGGAAATAGCAGCAACTAGTATTCTCATTGACTGCTGCCACTTACTATGTCCTCTCATGCACATAATGGTAACTGGCCACAATATAGGAAGGTTCCCCCACTCAGATAAGAGGAAGTCCACCATAGGTACCTTGCTGAAGACTCCCTTGTACTGTCCTGGTTAGGGTTGCCATATGTCCCGAAAAACGAGAACAATCCCAATTTTGGGGGATTGTGTTCAGTGATGGGCTTCAGGGGGTTCTCACAGGTTCTATGGAACCCTCTGCTAATGAGTGCCTGGTTCTGAGAACCAGTTACTAATGGGACATAGGGCAAAATCCAGTGTAACTACAGGGAGTTCTTGCTCCTGTATAAGAACAATTTACTCTGGATTCCAATATGAATTTCCCATAGGTTTTCATAGGGTGGTGCAGTAACGACAGGTGTACGTAATGTCTCTTATGTGCTCATGCAGCTACTCTGGATTTGGCTGATAGAACATGTTGTTCTATGCTCATAGAATCTGTTGTTAATTTATTTGAATCCCACCACTGATTGTGGTCACATGTTGGCAAATGGGACAGAGGGTCCTGTCCCGATTTTGTGGAAGAGAATTATGGCAATGCTATTCCTGGGAAAAAAAGGACATCAAAGTGGAGGGGAGGAATAATAATTAGAGATCAAAGGCTCAAGAGAAGTGGGATATCTTCAGATGCTGTTTAAACAGTTACAAGGTGTGGGTGTCAGAAGACAGAGAGTCTCCGAGAAAAGGGGCCGCCGGAGAAAAGGGACTCAGGCACAAGACGCAAGGAATAACCTGTGTTTTAACTGCAGTATCGGCAGTACTAGTGGGCAGAAGAAGAGAAAGAAAGATAGGTAAGGAGGCTGTCAAAAGTTATGAAATCTACAGCACGATCCTATGTACATCTACTCTAGGGTGATCATATATAATAGAGGACAGAGAGGTTCTACCTTTAAGCATTGTATAGAAGAGGATATTTAGGCATATCTGCTTTTTAAATCCTTCCATGTTGAGTTGAATCTGCCTAAATTTCTATAAAAACTGGCCTATGTGCTGGCCTAGGTTAGGATTCCAGCCTTTCACTGAACGTAATGGGCTTACTTCTAAGTAAAATAAAGATTTCAAACACCTGTATCCACTAGCAATTATGGGACTTACCTAAATAGACATGCATAGGATTGGATTAGACACACAGAGAGTTTATGTTACAACATAAAAAGTTGTGCATGAATTTGATCTAGATGTGTTTTTTTTTTTTGAAATGTCAAAAAATGTTTTGAGGATCTTTTTGTTATACGTTGCTCAGTTTTTTTCTTACATTATAACAAGAATAATAATTCAAATTTGTATACAGCTTTCATTTAGTGTTCAAAGCCCTTTATATGTATTATCTCACTTTAACCTTACTTAGACTGGAATCCTAAAAACACTTTCCTGGGAGTTAGACCCCAATGAACCCAGTGGGGCTTACGTTTGAGTAGACATGGTTAGGATTGTGCTCTTACTTACTATTATTGGCACAGACAGCTTGAGCATATCAAATCACATAGGTAAAAGCACAGAAGCATAAAACGTGGAATATAAAGCCATCAATCCACAATGATCATACAATAAAATATTGTTTTATGCTTATTTATGCTTATTTTATTGAATGTGCTCATTTTAATTCTTACAAGAGCCCTGTAACCCAACTTGGGTATCCTTTTTTAGGTAGAAAGGTGGGGTATAGAGAAAATAAATAATAAATAAATTATGTGGATATTATTATGTGGATATTATTATCACCTTCTTTGGGGCTTCCTTGGCGGGTTCATGGTTAAGGTGGGATTTGAACCAGAGATGTTGGCAGTGATGGGATACAAAGAAATTAACAACCGGATCTATTCCCATCTGGCAGCCACTTCTAAATGGCTATTTTTAAATTTAAGATGTCCTATCTCTTGTTAAGAACCAGTTCTATACAGTAGGTGCGAACCTGCTGGTGCCCACCACTGGTTGGATTTGGATTGAAGAGCAAAATCCAATGCAAAAATCTGTTTTGAAATATCTCATTCCTATCAAAAGTTAAGGCCAAAAAACTAAAAATCAGAAATATGCATTGAACTCTAAGGGAAGTGAAAGTGCGCAATATCGCGGATTTACTCATGAGTAGGTAACATGCCATTTTCTGCAAGAAAGGCCAGACTGAGAGGAATCCAAGACCTTGTCCTCCTTTTTAGGTTCAGGCATCTGGTCACCCTGTAGGGCTTCCTTCTAAGTAGATACGTCAACACTTCCACTACTAAGAACTATATAATGATGGAGGTATTATTACTTCCGTATACACATACACACACACACGTGTGTGTGTGTGTGTGTGTGTGTGTGTGTATATATATATATGTATGTATATGTATATGTATATGTATATATATATATATATATGTGTGTGTGTGTGTGTGTGTGTGTATATGTATGTAAGTATGTATGTATATACTTGTATGATGTGCCCCTCTCATATTCCAGAAGGAAAATGAATAACTGCAACAGAGAAGTAGTGACTTAGACAAAAATTATAGACACTTTTGAGTGGACGTACATAGGATTGGGCTAGTAAGGAAATAGAAGGCCAAGAAGAAAGTACAGAATGATGCAAAAAGAAAGCAGTGATTAAAAATGGAGGGGTGAAACTGATCGAAAAGTTTTCATCCTATGTCATCATCGAAAAGTTTTCATCTTGTGGAAAGGAACACGGGGATCAGTCACTTAATTGCCTTTAAAGCTTCCTGAATACAGTTGAAACACCTACTGCAGTCACATCCTATGTACTCTAATTCCCTTGTCTGCAAACAGGAAGGCAATGAAGGCAAATGTGATTCTACCTTTCAAATACAATTTATTTTTTTACACATTAATGATAACAACAAAGTGATAAAGTGATACTGTTCTGATTTTGGCCACATCTTATATGGATTTAGTTTGCCATCATAATTACACCATCACAGTTTATCATCCCAGTTTATCATAGTTTGTCATCCAGCACTTTTCTCCAAGGAACTCAGGATGATGTACACAGTTCCTTTTGTCCTCACAACAACCCTGTAAGGTAGGCTAGGCTGAGAGATAGTGACTGCCCCATTGTCACCCATTGGGTTTTGAACCTATATTTTTTTAGTCCAACTCCTGATCGAGTGCACCAGTGGTACTCAAAGTGGGAATCGAGACCCAGTGGGGAAGGGGGTCACAAGAGGGTGGGATCCACCATATTGGAATTTGGCACGGGACTTTTCTGGAATAATTCTTATTGAGCACAATGGGACTTACTTCTAAGCAGACATGGAGGAGCTGTGTCATCATAGTGATGCCACATCCCGGTAAGTTTGATATGGGATCCCGGACAGATTTTTAAGTTTGAAAGAGGGACCCGAGCAGAAATGCCCAAGTATCATTGCAGTCCACCATTCTGAGTTTGCTTGTTGGTTATCCCAAACACCCTTTGGGTGCAACCCAGAGTAACTATGGGGAGTCTTTGCTCTGGTGTAAGAACAATTTGCTCTGGATTGCAATATAAATTTCCCATAGGTTTTCACTAGGTGGTGCAGTAACTATGGGTACACGTAATGTCTCTTACGTGCTCCCATAGTTACTCTGGATTGTAGGGTTTGGAAAATAATTCCACATGCCTATTTAAAAGGCCTTTCCATTCCAAAGAATTTAAATAATTTCTTAAATCCCAGTCCTCACGGTGAACTGGTTTGTGAGTTACAGCCAAAAATGTTTTTTTTTTTTAAACTTTTCCTTACCCAGGAAAGTAACTGATTTTACAAGGACTTGGGTCAATTGTGGGCATAACATGCCAGGACCTGTTATGAAATCAGTGAATGAAAGGCAATCTTGTTCCGAGAACTGGAAGCCTGGAAGCCGGCAAGTGAAGCAACCTCTTCCAAGTGGAGACTCCCTGCTCTCGTTGTATCACCGCCACACCTCTACCTTTATACATATGGGTCAACCCCTCTTTATTCTCTCTTCCTTTTCCATAAAGGCTTGCTTCCAAGGCAGCAGAGAACTACGGACGTATCCTTGCTTATGTGGATATTCCTGCCAGGAATTTCATAAGCCTTCCTCGTGGATTGTAACTCCACAAAGTCCTTCCTGATGGCTGGTATGTGCTTAAATTTATTTTATTCCAAAAGACATTGATCTGAGCATCAATAGGTTTCCTATTGGTATCTGAGCATCAATACGGGGAGTCCTCGCTCCAATGTAAGAACAATTTACTCTGGATTGCAATATGAATTTCCCAGAGGTTTTCACTAGGTGGTGCTGTAACTATGACGTAAATGTCTCTTACGTTCTCCCGTAGTTACTCTGGATTGTAGGGATAGTTTTTAATGAAAGATACTAGTTTGGGTGGTCTTTATATAGATCCGACACATTTGTATGGAAACATGAAAGTTCAGAACTCAAATGGCAAGTCTATTTCATCTGGAGTGGTCAACTTTTTCAACTTTAGGGCTCCTCTACCTTTAATAACTGTGTAGAAGAAGGAATTTCAGTGTGTCTCAAAGATGACACCTGCTGATTTTTATAATTATAAATTATAATGAAGTACAATGAACACTTCATGAACCAGAAAGGAGATTTGTATAAAGTCAGTGTATAAAGCCCAGTTGTATCGCTAGGGGGGTGCCAAGTACTAAGGCTGCAATCCTGTTTGCACTTTCCTGAGAGTAAGCTCCATTGACTCTAATGGGACTTTATTCTGAGCAGAGAGGCATAGGATTTGGCTATAGGGCACTTCACTGTGGTGTGCAAGTGGGCTTCTACCCGTCTCCTTTGGAAACATTATGGACCGCTAGAGCAAAATGGAGGTTTATGCCCGAAGAGGAGGAGCTGCTTGACGCTGTAGTCAGGATCCCTGCAAAACCTAGTGTTTTGCACCCCTTCTAGCTATGCCACCAATACAGTCTAAGAATAGAGAGCACACATGTACAAATGAATGCCAAAATTCCCATTTTCCTGAAGTAACACTCCTTAACCATGTAGTATTTCTGGGGGGAAGGGGGAGTGTGTAAACAAGAAGTAGTGGAAGCTCCATCTTGCTTCTTATACGCTTCTATCCCCCCAAAGATATTCCATAGAATGGGTAGCCAGTATTCAGGATATATACTATATATTCATACACCTTGATAGTGCTTGTGCTACTCTAATAGTAGCACAAGGTATTTGGTCAGTCATAGACCAAAATGATGATAAAGAATTATCAGATGAGGAAACCAGAGTCCAGCCAGTAACAGGAGTACTACGGGCTAACAGTAATATAATAGAACACGCTTTGCCTCTGTCTTTTTTGGATACAGTCCACCAGCAAGCATCAGTGCACAGGCAAGCCTCAGTGAGACTAGGGCGCTTCTGTGGAGCATGAAGATTCATGCTCAAATAACCACAAATATAAGATGACTAGCCAAAAGCATACCCGTGCTGTGGGAATAAAATTCCCCCATGTGCCATCCCCCATGGCGCAACATCCCCCCACGCGCAACATCCCCCATGCACAACTTCCCCATGCGCAACTTCCCTCATGCACAACATCCCCCATGCGCATCAACCCCCCATGCGCAGCTTCCCCATGTGCATCAACCCCCATGCGCAACATCCCCCATGCGCATCAACCCCCATGCTCAACTTCCTTCATATACAACATCCCCATGCGCATCAACCCCCCATGTGCAACGTTCCCCCATGCGCATCATTCCTGCATATCAGTCCCCCATGTGCAGCTTCCCCATATGCGGCTTCCCCCATGCGCAACATCCCCCATGCTCATCAACCCCCATGTGCATCAACCCCCATGCGCATCAACCCCTCTGTGCATCATCCCCCATGCACATCATCTCCCATGTGCATAAACCCCCATGCACAACTTCCCCCATGCGCAACATCCCCCATGCACAACATCCCCCATGCGCAACATTCCCCATGCGCATCAACCCATCATGTGCATCTTCCCCATGCGCTTCAACCCCGCATGTGCAACTTCCCCATGCACAACATTTCCCCATGCGCAACTTCCCCTATGCGCAACATCCTCCATGTGCAACATCCCCCATGTGCATCAACCCCCCGCACAACATCCCCCCATGCACAACATCTCCCCATGTGCATACACTCCCATGCACAACCCCCCAAATGCATCAACCCACCATGCGCAACATCCCCCATGTGCATCAACCCCCTATGATACTTTCCTATATGATACTTTCATATCCTATATGATACTTTCCTAAAGTGAGCCATGGGAACATCATTTCCATGTTTACGAATGGAAAACAAAACAGCTTGGTTGTTGTTACTTCTGCTATGGATATAGCTGATGTAGCTCCTCATTGTGTTTAGGCCATAGATGAAGTCCAGATGTCCCAATAAAGAGAATCAGGACTTATGAAACTGTTTGGAACAGATGTATATTACATTTTTGGAAACCGAGGAATAATAATTCATATAGAAATGCTGAAACCTTTATCAAAGGTTATAGCAAAAAAGCCCCAGCAAAGCTGGGTGGGTGATACCCAGTGCATTGTCTCACCCACTGCATGGGATGGAAGGAGATCTATATGGGATGACAAGGTTATAATTCAAACCCTAGTAATGCCACTTCAAGGGTTGCTGGGTGGGCCTTTAGGCACCTGTCTTGGCTGACATCTAATAGCAATGCTGAATCTTGCCATTACTTCCAGCAAAATTTGGCCAGCATACCTTTGAAAAACCCATAGGAAGTGGGGATACCCACCACAAGAGAAGCAACTGAAATAAAATCAGGTGGCATCTAATGTCAAACCTTTTGTTTGAGGAATGCGGAAAATAATGAATACCCCATTGATTCCAATGAGAGTGCAAATATTCAGTGGCAAAGAAATCTGTGCTGGATTCAGGGCTACATTCTTTGCTTACAAAGAGCCCTTTAAAGACTCTGTCGGCTTCTTTAAAGGGAAGAAAAGAGATAAATTATGGTAATTCTTTTATCTCCGTCTCAAAATATCAAGAGGTCGCAAGGGCTCTCGGTCCTGTTTTCTTGAAGTTCGGGTCATCTGTCAAAATACAGGTGAGCTCTAACGTGGTTTGATGCAAAATCTGGGGCTATCCATGGGTGATTCAGACAGATGAACTAGAAAAGCAATTTGGTTTTCTAGGATGGACTGCAAAACTGGATGGTAGCATCAGAACGGGATGATTACATGGCTAGGGTGATGAGTAAATAGAAGGGGTTTTTCCCCTTTCACATGACACCACTAAAATTGAGAGTTGGTAGAGTTGGGACCAAAGAAAATATTTCTTTACCCAGTGTGTAACTGGCCTGTGGAACTCATGGCCACAGGATGGCGTGGTGGAAATTGACCCGGAAGCCTTTATAACAGGATCGAACAAATATCTGGAGGAAAAGTCCATAACAAGTTACAAGCTGTGAGGATTGTGAGCAACCACCTGGTTTTTGAAGCAACCACCTGGTTTTAGATAGTGTTACAGGCAGCCCAATCCAGAGCAACTAATCTGTCCACCTAAGAGCCCTTGGGTTGCCCTATCTACCACTAGGGTGAAGCAACTGCAAGATGCTCCAGCCCAGTTACTCTGGAAGAGGCTTAGGGCAGAGCAAGGCAAGATAGGGTGCCCTAAGAGAGGAGGACATGCTCTGCCCTAGCTGCTCTGCCCAGGCTTCCTGACTCTCTGGATGCAGCATAACTTTCTGCTCTGGATACAGAATAGTTAGGAGAGAGCAGTTAGGGCAGAGCAGGCTGAACTTGCTCTGGATTGTGCCCTGAGACTATGAACATGGATTTAGATGGAATTCAGAAACTGGAGGAGAATAGGGGAGCCTCAGGGTGACCATATGACTGGAAATTTCTGGGTTTGTCCTCTTTTTTGGCCTCCTGCCTGTGTGTCCTCCAAAAGAGCTTCATTGTCCTCCATTTTGGCACTTTGCAATGGTGTGCAGTACCCCATCATGTCATATGTTGTTAGATTTGTATTGAAGAGCAAAATCCAAAGCAAAAATTGTTTTTGAAATATTCTATCAAAAGTTATGGTCAAAAAACTAAAAAAAAATATGCACTGAGCTCTATGGGAAAGTGAAAGTGCCCAATATTGTGGCTTTACTCGTGGGTAGGCAGACATACCATTGTTCGCTGGAAATGCCAGGCTGAGAGGAATCCAAGACCTTGTCCTCCTTTTGAGGTTTGGGCATTTGGTCACCCTGAGGGGCCTGGTGTACTGCAGTCCATGGGGTCACAAAGAGTCAGACGTGACTGAACAACAACAGCAGCACCCTCTGAATGCCAGTTGCACCAGGATGCAGGTCTCTTGCTGTGAGGCATCTGATGGGCCACTGTGAGATAAATGAAGCTGGTCTATGGTTGTAATCCAGAGTAACTACAGGGAGTCTTTCCTCCAACATAAGAACAATTTACTCTAGATTGCAATATGAATTTCCCATAGGTTTTTCCTCGGTGGTGCCGTAACTATGTCGACGTAAATGTCTCTTATGTGCTCCTGTAGTTACTCTGGATTGTAGTGTTATGGGCCTTAGGTCAGGTCTAGCAAGATTTTTCTTATGTTCTTACGATTAGCAGGAATTCATGAAGTGGGCATGGGAATAGGTGTGAAGTTTAAAAAAATGTTCCACTGATGTAAAACTATGATCTCACCCCAAATTGCAATACCCCCAAATCTCAAGAGGCTTGCTCTGCAGTCAGTTTGATAAATTGTTTTTTATAATATGACTCAAGGAAGCAAAAATAAGGAAAGAGAGTGTTAAGCCTTGAAGCAGCCCATGTCTTGAGCATAGCTATGTGTCCCAGAAAGTTGAAGATTGCCAAGTTGTAGGAAAATGCAACACCAGCTGAATTCTTCTCCGGGAGATCAGTTACTCTCTCAGCCACTCGTTGACCATTTGGACACCAGCCAGAAGCTCACTGGAGAGACTCCAAGGACTGAAAATGTGCTGGGACTGGATACATAGACAGACAGACAGACGGACAGACGGATGGATAGATGGATAGCCTGTTACTTCTCTTCACCATGAAGAATGTATTTATTTATTTTTATTTTTAAAATTTATATTCCGCCTTTCTCGGGCCATTTGCCCAACTCAAGGCGGCTCACAGTAAAACATAATTAAAACATTAAATAGAAACATTAAATTAAAAACAATTAAAACATAGAAGCTAAAAACGATAATACTTTTTTAAGAGCATCTAGTGGTGCCAAAATAGAAGTAATACTTAAAACATTTCCGGAATCAGTTGATGAACGAGTACATTTGAACTTTTGGAGCTATCATAACCATCAGAAAGAATTATGTGATAAAGAAAGCATAAAGGGAGGCACAGTTTCAAATACCTTTGGATAGTTTCAATTACGCCTACTTTTTCATACTTTCAGTTATCCCATCCCTTATGTACTCCTGTAGTTACTCTGGATTGTAGTGTTATGGGCCTTAGGTCAGGTCTAGCAAGATTTTTCTTATGTTCTTACGATTAGCAGGAGCCACAGCCAAAGAGAGTGTGGTTGGGTCATCTGGAGGGCTGGGAGGGACTGATGCTGCAATCTCTCCTACACACTTTCCTGGGAGTAAGGACCACTGGATGCAATGGGACTTACTTCTGAGTAGACATGCTTAGGATTGCACTGTCAATAAGTAACTTATGCAGCCCTAAGGGTGAGGAGCATTCCCTATTTTGAACCTATCACAGATATGGGGTTTGCAGAAAGTGCCCTGAACCTGTGATGAGCAAGTTGCCCTGTGCTTATCTTACTATGAAGGGGGTGGCTGGAAGGTTTTAAAAAAGTTTTTGCTTAAGGGCTTGGCAAATTTATTTTTGGCTGGTAAGCCATTATCAATGAGTGGGAGAAGTTCAACTAAGGGCAAAATCCAGAGTAACTACGTGGAGTCCTTGCTCTGGTGTAAGAACAACTTACTCTGGATTCCAATATGAATTTCCCGTAGGTTTTCACTAGGTGGTGCAGGAACTACGGGTGCATGTAAAGTCTCTTGCGTGCTCCCATAATTACTCTGGATTTAGGGGTCTTTCAACTAATATTTATTTGTTTGTTAGTACTCCGCTTTTCTCCCCAAATCACCCAAGACAGCTAACAATCATTACATAAAACACAATTAAAACGTTACAGTTAAAATATCAGTAAAAGTAAAAAAATAAAATAAAAATATGGGGGGGGGGGGAGAACAGAGGTGGAAGGTTACCTGATCATTCCAAGGGAAAAAAAGAACAGACAGGCTGCAATCCTAAGAGCATTTTCCTGGTATAAACCCCATTGGACTCAATGTATTTACTTCTGAGTAGACACTAATAGGATTGCACTATCCCTACAATCCAGACTAACTACAGGAATATGTAAGAGACATTTATATTGACGTAGTTACGGTACCACCTAGTGAAAACCTATAGGAAATTCATATTGCAGCCCAGAGTAAATTGTTCTTATATCAGAGCAAGGACTCTCCATAGTTACTCTGGATTGAGCCCTATATGTTTTTTAATCTGCCTTTATTGTAATGAATGTAGAGTAGCAATGGGATTACTCTAAAGCTGGTGTAGAACTAGCACCAAGTAAGGGTGTAAAGCTGAGCTTTCAACAAAAATCATTCCTCCTACAAGACAACATATTACCAAATGTAAATAATGTTTTTTATTGGTGTGCATCTTCACCTTCAGTATCTGGAATATCTTTTATATTGAGTCAAATACAGTTCTTTACCTAACTTTATAAATATTCCATAAATATGCAGAATATACCACATGGTTAAACATTAAGCCCTAGCCAAGCTTTCATATTGCTTGATGCCAAATGCGTCAATGTTTCATTGACCTTCCTGAGCCTCCTCGTTCTCCTCCTCCTCGTGTAGAAACAGGTGGCGGAATTCAAAATTTGTTGGAAACTGAAGCATAAACAATTATGTTAATAATTCTGCTCGTTCACCCTCCACTTCTGTTGCTGATCTAAGAGCTTGGAGTGACCTTCGAAGTACTGTTAGGGATACACAGATCAAGTGGCATCTTTGCCTTATCATTCAGGACAAACTGTTTAATTGTTGGGGCAATAAAAGTTGTATCATAAAAATTAAGTTGTGATATAGCAATCATTTTCCTGGTAACCGGCTCTAACGAAGAGGACCGGAGTATAGAAGGCAAGTAACTATTTTGGTCCAGTCCCATTGAGAGCTTGTACCAGTGCAAAGCATAGGGCAAAATTCAGAGCAGTTATGGGTCCACGCAGTTACCCTCTAGTGTTATTTTATGGAAAGTCACCTTAACTGCTCCATCACAAAGGGCTGAATTTGATTTTAGGATATGGGCAGTGGTGGGCTCCAGCAGGTTCGCACCTACTCTATAGAACCGGTTGTTAATGAATGATAGGACATATAAAGTTTAAAAATAGCCCATTAAAAGTGGCTGCCAGATGGTCCTAGAACCGGTTGTTAATTTCTTTGAATCCCATCACTAGATATGGGCCATAGGGCACAATCCAGAGTAACTACAGGAGCACGTAAGAGACATTACGTGCACCCATTGTTATTGCACCACCTAGTGAAAACTTATGGGAAATTCAAATTGCAATCCAGAGTAACTTGTTCTTACACCAGAGCAAGGACTCCCCATAGTTGATCTGGATTTCACTCTTAGTCTACGTCCGTACACAGGCTGCAATCTTAAAGACACTTTCCTGGGAGTGAGAGCCATTGAACACAGTGGGGCTTACTTTTGAGTAGACATGTTTAGGATTGTGCTCAAAGTGTAACACTTGCACACTGCCCTGAGGTTCCCTGCGAAACGTTTCGTTTGGCACCCCCTCTAGCTATGCCACTGCAAATCCCTGGACTTTGTTATGTGACTTTTGACACAAATTGCTTATTGATCCAGCTGAAGCCATCATCGCCCAAAAATAACCTCGTCCTTGCCACTACTGCGGAGGAACCAGATCGAGCTGTCAGGCCCACACGGAAGTAGGTTGCAACCTGTTGGCTGAGTTCTTGACACAATGTCTACAAGAGCTGAGGAATGAGCCTTGACACTTTGGTTACCTGGTTGCCTTTAAACCAGTCTAACCGGTTCTTCCATCATAGTTTGTTTTTTTCCCCAGAGTTTGGTCGGTCGTGGGAAGATTAGTCCATTTAGAATGTGCACCAAGTGAATAAACACAGACAAATGAGTAACAATAATTATTTTTTCCGCTTTTCATTATCATATCGTTGAAAGCGGTGGGAGAAAATGGTGATAATAAACTAAAAAAAAAACATAAGATCACTTTCTTTTTTTACTTATTGCCTTGGGGCTCAATCCAGAGTAACCAGGGAATCCTTGCTCCGATGTAAGAACAATTTACTCTGGACTGCAACATGAACTTCCCATAGGTTTTCACTATGTGGTGCCGTAACTATGTCAACATATATGTCTCTTACGTGCACCCGTAATTACTCTGGATTGTAGGGTTACTTACGTAACCACTTAAAAACTCCAAGAAATCTGTGAAAAACTGATTTAGGCTGCCATCCTAATGACATTTTCCTGGGAGTAAGACCCGTCGAACTCAATGGGGCTTACTAGTGAGTAGATATGGTTAGGATTGTGCTCATACAGTGCTCATTGTAAGTCTCACTGTATTCTATTGGGCTTAGGCTGCAATCAAAAAGACACTTTCTTGGGAGTAAGACACATTGAACACAATTGGGCTTACTTTTGAGTAGACATGGTTAGGATTGTGCTCTAACTCTCAAGAAAGTGTGTATAGGATTGCAGCCTTACTTGCTTTTTATTTTTATTTCATGGGCTGGTGTGTGGGTTATGACTGGAGCTGCAGTCTGCTGACACTCTACCAGCAATATCACCTCCTAAAGTAATTATAATTTATAATCAATAATTTTTAATAAAAAAAACTCATAACACCATTTTCTGCATCTGGATCTTTTGGAAAACACCAAACTTCATGAAAATATAAAATATAAATATCTCAGATGGTGGCGAGCCGAAGGGGGAGTGTTGGGATGCAGGGAGGAGGCATTTCATGGTGGGGAGTGTGGGGCAGTGGTGGGATTCAAATAAATTAACAACAGGGTCTATGTCCTAATAACCTAAATTAACAACAGGTTCTATGTCCATAGAACAACAGATTTTATGTCCCATTAGTAACCGGTTCTCAAAACCAGACGTTCATTAGCAAAGGGTTCTATAGAATCTGTGAGAATTCCCTGAAGCCCACCACAGGGTGTGGGGATAGTGTGGGTGACACTGGATCAAGAGAAGGGCAGGAGGTCTGCTCAGAGGAGCAGAGATCCTCCAGATCCAAAGCTTCCATAAAGGGCATGTCACAAAATTGAGCAAATTGAATGTAAGTGTTCCAAGGGGCACCAATCCTAGTGATTCCTCTGGAGCTGTGGTCTGACCCTGTATGCAGCCAGTAGTATATGAACGAAACATGGTATTGAAGAACATTTGGCTCAGGATATATGGCAAGAGTTTTGGGGAAGCATCAATAAAGTGAAGATCTAAAAAAAAAATCCTATCAAGTGAACCACCTTTCTGAACGTTGGGTAACGTTTTTTGTGTGTGTCTCAGTATGCTTGAAACAACCAGATATGTATTGCTAGGTCCTTTTATTTTGTTTGTTCATGCATGCTAAGCAGAAGGTGGGATTCAGTAGACATATGTTAATGGTTCATTGGTTTGTCAAGCACTGTAAAAGAAAGGGTGATCAGAGCCACAGCAGGGCTGCCAATGTGGAAACCAATCAATGTTTTTAATGGGTGTGTGTGTTTTAAATCGCCAGATTAGTCAGAACACATGGCTGCGTTTAAACAAAAAACCCACATATGAGAGATACAAAAAAACCAAAAAGAAAACCTAAATTAAAAAAAATAAGCCTGTTTGCATGTTCCTGAGTGGTTTATATGGTTTCTAAGGCAGGAAGTGGTTTATGTGCATTCTCATGAGCATGCAAGTTTCATGCAAAGATCATGTGCAAAGGAATGTAGGACGCATGTGTCCTGTGAGTGATACATGCATTCCATGCCTTTGCCCATGGCTACTCTGGGAGCCACAGAAACCAGCCATGTGAGCCATGACATCTTCATGAAAAGCCTGCCACCCTATAAAAAAGTATAGCATTTTACCTTTATACAGGGTATACATGCATTCCATGCGTTTGATCGTGGCCACCCAGGGAGCCGCAGAAACCAGCCATGGGAGCCATGACATCTTCACGAAAAACCTACCACCCTATACAAAGTATAGCATTTTACCCCTATATGGAGAGCCACCGCCAAAGGCCCAAGCTAGTCAAGGGATCTGCCAACTGAAAAAAGTTTGGAAAACTAAAATACTAGATAAAAAAACTAGATAAAAAAACTAGATAGAATACTAGATAAAAAGATAAAAAACAAGATAAAATACTAGATAAAAAACTCTCTAGTTAGAAAACTAGATAAAAAAATTCAAGTCATGTGGCTTTTGTCGTTTATTTTTCCAACACTTCATAATTTATTGCTTTTTTCATCCTGCTGGTTTTTTAAAAATATTAATTAATTAATTTGTTTGTTTGATTGATTGATTCACTTTTGTTTCCCACCCCTCCTCCAAGAAGCTTCCCTGTATCGCTTATGTGAATAACATTCCCTTCCTTTCAGTCGCTGTACCAGTGGACCATGACGGTCCTGCCGCCTCAATTGAATTTTCCTTTATATTTCACATTTTCACGGTTGCACATGAATGGAGCTCGCTGCGCATCTGCGCATAATTTCAAAGGCACAGAGTCCCTGTATATTACAGATTTTCTCACACAGGTATAACTAATACGCAATTAAAAATCCTCTTAACCGTTTGGCAGGCTGATACATATGACTCACCTTGTGGTTGTTGGCTATATCGATTCTTATGTTTACACAGAGAAGTACATTTTAGTGTGAAGTAGTACTACGGAGGTTTTTATTATTTCTGGCACCGGATGACTGTATGTCCAGACATTATATCTGGAAAGAGACCTTTACGTAACTCTTTACGAAACAGCTTTTTTGACCGTCCAAAAACAACAACAGTTAACCAATACTGATAGAGGTTAGATTGACATGATTGGATTGAGCATTTGTAAAATGGTCCCTCCCTGATCTAGCATCGCAGGTTGTCCCTGCCAAGATTATTCATCCTGGTTCATAATTCAGAAATCAAAACAATACACAATGGGGCTTGGGGATCTGTAAGTGGTGAAACATTAACACATCTAATGACTAAAGCATGCAGCTGCGGGTAGTTAACAGTTCCCAGAGCATGGTCATCTGTCATAAACCAGCACCACAATTTTGCCCCAACTCCATAGTCTTCAGAAAGTTCACAATAGTATTCAACACAACAATGCTTTGCTTGTACTGAATGTATAGGGTAACCTATATTTGCATCATGCACAACACTTATGGCAAGTAGTGGCACAAGTGGTTAAGACACTTATGGCAAGTAGTGGCGAAAGTGGTTAAGACACTGTGCCTGTTAACCCACAAGGTGAGGATTTCCTGCTACAGGTTGGAGGTTGGACTATATGATCCACTGGGACACTTCCAACTCTAAGGCTACAATCCAGAGTAACTATGGAAGTATGTAAGAGACATATGTGCACCCATAGTTACTGCACCACTTAGTGAAAACCTATGGGAAATTCATATTGCAATCCAGAGTAACTTGTTCTCACTCTGGAGCAAGGACTCCCCGTAGTTACTCTGGATTCTGCCCTATGATTCTATGTGAGGTCACCTTACTACAGCCAACGAGGGATGCAATGTCCCCACTCTTCCCAGTGCACCTTGTCAAATGTTAAAAAAAAACCTGCTGGTGTGGCTTGACAATTTTAGCTCCATCAATGTGTCATAAGCTGAAAAAGGTAGAAAATCACTTTTGTATATAGCGGCACACATTGCACCATGCAATTTTGGGGGAAGAAAACTGGATTGCAGTAATAAAAAACACCAAAAAGAGATGTAACATTGAGCTTCTGTGTTATAGAATTTTTATGAGTAAACCGGTTCTGGAATAGGGTATGTGATCACAGCTTGTACACTGAGGTAAATAGCATCTAAAAAGAAGTAATTTTCTCCCCTTCCAATTACTTTGTAGGCCCCGATATTTCACCCCAGATATTTCAATTTCCATTTGATGGGCACCTGTTCTGAAAATTATAGGCAAGTACTTGGAGATGATAAATTCATAACGATGTTGTCGTTCTAGAAAAGCTGAAACAAGTTTTTGAAGGTTGTTTGCTGGATTCGTCCTTGGGCTCCTATGATGAGCTCCTGGTTTTGCGCAGTGACACCTGTGAAGGATCTGATGTGGGCATGTGCACCGCTCCTGAAATGTGTAGCAATTTCCCCCATGGTGTCTTACTGAGTCGTCACTTTTGCACTTTGCATAATGATAAAATCCTGATGACGGATGCCGGAAAGATAAACCGCTAGCTTTATGCCCTTTAATTATCAACCACTGAGTTCCCTGTCGTGTAGCAAACTTCATCTCTGCTAAATTAATGGAAAATAAAGCAGTTTGAAGCAAATTTTCCGGGAGATTTCCACTGGATCCACTTACTGAATTACCTTGAATACGACAGGTGCATTATAAGAATTTGTCAGTTGACCAGCACACTCATGATTCTTCATTAACTCATTGAGTCTGACCTAAAGCTTCCTTGGCATGTCTGGTTTTGATCCTATTTTGTTATTATAAATATTGTTGCAAGAATAATCTGATCCTAGCCAAGTTTTCTCTTCCTAGTGGTAAATTCTGTGGCCCCAATACTATTCAGGTGCTCTTCAAGGTGTTTTGCAATAACCCCAGGGTACCAGTCGCTACTGGGATCACTTTGGATTTCTTCTGCTACAGCCTTTCCATTTCTATTTGTAAATTTTTGTATTTTGTTATATTATTTTTCTCTTCTACTATAAAAAAGCAGGCCTCCGTCAGTCCTGAGAGACTATGGTATCGTGCTCGGCGCTGCATACGCTGCATGCAAAGCACAAAAGCCTGGGTTAGATTGTTATGGAGGATAGGCTGTTACCCAAGCAGCAAATCCCCCCTCTCCACACCACCGAAATAGTCCAATGGAAAGGCAGAGCCGATACGATTGGATCCAGCTGGTGTTGCAGAACTGGGCTAAGGACAGGAGCTCAGCCTGTCTTGTGGGGCCAACCTGGGTCTCGAACCCTGGCCTGCTGGTTCACAGGCACAGTGACTTAACCACTTGCACCACCCACAGCCCTTCTACTCTACAGTCAACTGATATTGCTATATCAATTATTCTGACTTTTTTCTTTCTTCTCGGCTATAGCTGTATCAGGTGTATTGTGTGACAGATGTTTCTTCTAACATCACACAGTCCATAATATTTTGGCAATGATCACCATCATCATTATTACTATTATTATTAACAGTATTAATATATCACTTTTTAATGAAAAATTCACAAAGCTATAGAGAAAATTCAATAACTAATGGCTCCCTGTCCCGAAAGGGCTCATAATTAAAAAAAACTTTGTTACTTATTTTTATTTGTTACTCTTTCGATGGTCTTGCAATGTGGCTTTATCATCAGTATTAATTTATGTTTTTTTGGCACTACATTCAACGTGATACATTCAACTTGATAGTAGTGGGAATAACCCACTCTCAACATTGATACACTGATATATTGAAGCTCAGGAGCTGTCAATGTGTTCCCATCCTATGCCTTTGTGAACTCTGTTGGCCTAATGATTCAATTCCCTAATTGGTTCTATTACGAGGCACATTTTTTGTAATGATGGGAGGAAACTATCTACTTTTAGTTAATAGTGGGAATGGGGAATTTGCTGCCATAGAGAGGAAAAGCTAGCACAATTGTTCTTGATTTAATAATGCTTCATAAAAGTAATAAATGGTCCGATATATCAGTCTGGTTCCTATTCCTAATAAGATTAGATGTTACTAGATTTTCAAAGTGCATTTGAGAAAATGGGTGAATCAGGAAGAAACAGAAAAAGGCCTTGAGTTGTATCATCATGGCTCAGGACATCACTAAAGTAATTTAGCCCTTTACTACCAATCTACACAGATCTCAGTGAAAGAGTATCTGCCGTATTAATGCACTTTGGGTCTATGTACAGTTTGTAGTTGGAGGGAAACATGGTAAAGCTCTTGTTGCCAAAAGTTCGCACAATCATGTTTTCCCCCTATTGTCTGATCTTTGGTTCTGACAAGAATAAACTATTTACAATTTACTAAAAATAAACAATACTATTTACTCAAATCTATAAGGATAGTAAATACTATTTACTCAAATCTAATGTGCCATCAAATCTAATGTGCACCCCAAATTCAGAGGCTAAGGGTACAATCCTAACCAAATTAGGCCGGCCTAACTCACCTGGCATATCTTCCAGTGGTGGTCGGCATTTGTCTGTGCGCTGGCCTCATCCCCCAGGAGTGGCGCAGAAGTGTCTTACAGCACTTTTGTGACATTCCCCAGGTCAGGACAGGACTTGTGCCAGAGTTATGCCAACCTACGTGAAGGTTAAAGGTGCAATCCAGAGTAACTACAGGGAGTCCTTGCTCCAATGTAGTAACAATTTACTCTAGATTGCAATATGAATTTTCCATAGGTATTCACTAGGTGGTGTCATAACTATGTCGACTTAAATGTCTCTTACGTCCTCCTGTAGTAACTCTGGATTATAGGGTACGTTTGCAGCCTAAAGGTGAGCATTAGATTTGAGTAAATTTAGTAATATATTTAAATTTGGTAATATATTTAAAAACTCACTTCCAGGATACTTGTTCCATTGCAAGAATAGGTGCTTCCACCTACAAGCGTATGTGACAATCCCCATTTTTCTCCCCTCTAAGTAGTCAGTACACGTGGTTAATTCCATCCCATCCCAGACACTGGGATATGCATTTCATAACTTTGAGTGAAACCTTAATATATGATTCTTTTGTACATTTTCCCCTTTGAAGTCCTTTATTACTCGCGAAGTTCAAATATTGCTCTTGGAAAATAAAAGAGTCTGCTTGGGTTTTCAGAGGGTTCAGGCACAGAAAAGGGAATCCATTCATTTTCCTTTCAATTTTGACAGGCAAAATTAATACTGCTACATCAAAATTACACAGATAGACCTGCTGGTGTACAGTACATTGCCGAGTTCATTCACTGCAACATCAACTAAAACAGGTCTATGTGGTGTTGGTGGTGGTAGTGGGGGGGAAGAGGGCAATGTGATCCAGAGCACAAATTCTGATATGCATAAGCAAGAATATTTTCCTTCGGTGCCAACAAGTTTGCACAATAGCTTAAATTGGGACCGACAGCCCATTAGGTTTTTCATATCACCAACCTAATAGGAATCTAACTTTAGAAACAAACCTATAATCTCACAGGCTGGGGAAAGGGTTGTTTCATGCTTCACTGTAGATATTTTCATTATCTGATGACAATTTTGACCACCCTGAAGACAGTTGTGAATTCTAAAAAAATTATTTTGAAGTCAAGGGTCTCACATTTTCATACCTTCTGCCATCTGGGCTGCACAACATGGCCAGCTTTCAGCAAACTGAAATATTTTATGAATACTAGCAGAATGAACCCACCATTGTGAGAGTAAAATTTCCAGAATAGTCGCGGGTTCCAGGCATGGCTGGGCACCGGTGGGCACTGCTGCACAGCAGGCACTACTGGGAATTGGGCACTAGTGGACATTAGGCATCCCTAGTGGGCAGCAGGCACCAACTGGCACCAGCTATAATCAGGCACCACTGGGCATCAGTAGGCAGTAAGCACCAGTGGGTCGTAGTGGGCACCAGTGTGTACTGGCCACTGAGAATCCCTACTGAGCACCAAGCACACTTATTGGGCACCACTGGGCATTGGGCACAACTGAGCACCAGTGTGCACTGGGCATCCCTATTGAGCACCAGGCATCCTTACTGGGCACCATTGGGTATTAGGCACCACCGTGGGCACCATTGCTCAGTGGGCAATGGGCACCACTGGGCACAAGAGAGCACTGGGCATCCACAGCGGGCAGTAGCATGAGGCAGCAGTGCAAGCACTGTGCACCACCAGGCACCATGGACAGCAGGCACCCTGGGCAATGGGCATTGGGCAACTTTATTTAGCTCTGGGCATTCTTGCTGGTCACCACTGGGCATCCCTACCAGGCAGCACCAAGCTACAGGCAGCACCAGGCACCAGAGAGCAATGGGCACCACCAGGCACCAGTAGACACCACCTAGAACCCCTACTGGGCAACAACCACCAGGCACCAGAGGGCAATGGGCACCACCAGGCACCAGTAGACACCACCTAGAACCCCTACTGGGCAACAACCACCAGGCACCAGAGGGCAATGGGCACCACCAGGCACCAGTAGACACCACCTAGAACCCCTACTGGGCAACAAACACCAGGCACCACAGGTACTTAGCACCAATGGGTAACACTGGGCACTGGCACCATCAGACACCAAATCAGTTCTTAGTGGATCCTTACATTACAGAAGGAATACGCTCCCCAAATTTCATGCTTCTAGGTTGAGGGGTTGCGGCTGGATGTTGATCAGTCAGTCTTCAATGTTAAGTATAGGACAAAAATGTGTTGCACCCTTTTTCACCCACTGAAGGGTTATATTTCTAAAAATCAGGTTTCTGCTGGTTGCTCAAATCACAGAAGGAACACCTGCAAATTTCATGCTTCTAGGTCCAGGGGTTGGGGCAGGGCATTGACGAGTCAGTGATTCTTCAGTGTAACGTATATGGAGGAAAGTGTATTGCACCCCTTTTCACACCCTTCTAATTTGAATTTCTAAAAACTGGTTCTTAGTGGGTGCCTCCATCATGGAAGGAGCATCCTCACTCCAAATTTTGCACTTCTAAGTCTGGCGGTTTTGGCTGGGTGTTGATGAATGAGTCAGTCAGTGACTTTTTAGTTTTATATACAGTGGTACCTCTCATAACAAGCACCTCACATAACAAGCGTTTCACATAACAAGCATAAATTTCCAAGAAATCTTGCTTCACATAACAAGTTCCGCTTCACTTAACAAGCAAGTGCGCAATGGGCACACGTGCTATGCAGCCCTGATGCTCCACGTGGAGGCTCTTTAAAAGGGTGCCAGCCAGTGCTGCTGCCTCTGACTGCACCCAACTTGGGGGCATTTGCCTGGAGGCACCAGAGTCAGCTGCCCCTAACTGCCCCCGAGTGCCCCCACCAACCACCTTGAACCTCCAGCAGCAGCCCTGGTAAGCCTCCCAGGAAAGTGTCTTTGATTGCAGCCTCCTAACCATGTCTACCCAGAACTAAGCCCCATGATGTTAAGTGGGGCTTACTCCCAGGAAAGTGTCTTTAGGATTTCAGCCTAAGTAGACTACATAGGATCATGCACATTGAATATATGTTTTGAATTCAATTCCAGTGTTTTGTCATCATTTTTACATCCAGTTAATATTTTTATATGAATATTTTGGGGTTGTTGAACCAATTTACATTATTTCCTAAGGGAAAATCTGCTTCACTTAAAGAGTGTTTCACTTAAAGAGCATGCCTCCAGAACGAATGAAGCTCTTTATGTGAGGCACCACTGTATACAGATGACTTGTAACTTTTATTCTGACTTCTCAAAATACATTATAAGATGATTCTATTGAGGGCATAACCTGGGAAAAAATCCCAGTGTGCACAGCGAGACTCACTTGCGATTACACACATGTTTTGCACTAATCATGACTTTACAGTGTAACATACCCTACAATCCAGAGTAACTACGGGAGCACGTAAGAGACATTAAGTGCACCCGGAGTTACGGCACCACTTAGTGCAAACCGATGGGAAATTCATATTGCAATCCAGAGTAAATTGTTCTTACACAGGAGCAAGGACACCCCGTAGTTACTCTGGATTTAAAGATCCTTATAATTTATTTACTGAAATGTTTCACTGTGAACTGTATTTTTTTTTTAAGAAAAAATGTGAAATTACAGGCATATAAATTTCAAAGCGAATCTATACTGAAGGTTTTGTGTGATGTTCACATCTCTGGGGAGACCCTCCTCTGCCTTCTGCTGTTGTTCCTTCTCTTCTTCTTTGTACTTTGGGCCTGCAGGCAAGAATAGAGTACTGGCCTTGATATCCTCCTTGCACCATCATAATCTGCCAGCTCTTGCCAGCCCACAGTCGCAGGTGATGACTCCACAAAATGTTCTTACCTAGCAAGATCTACATATCACCACCCCATTTTTATGGGGGCTGCCAATTCCATCCCTTCCAACAGAACCAGCCACTTAAAGCTCTGTAAAATAACATCAAATAACTGAACTGAGCTATCATCGGATGTGCTGGGGTGATTTAATGTGCCGTGAAATATTTGGCACATGCCTGAATATTCAGAGAACATCTGGTGACTATTTGACATTCTAATTGATGAGAGAATGGCAGGGAGCAAATTCATTTTCAGCACATTTTCAAATTATTGAATGAGCCATGCTTGTGCATGTTCACTCTTTGCATCACAACTGTGCCAGGAAAATAAATTTAAACTTTCTCAACAGGTTGTATCCAGAATGCTACACAAGCAAGAAACAGTGTGTTCTTGTGGTGAGATCTATGACTCCTTGGGCATGATCCTAAGAAATTTAGGCCAGCTTAACCCACCCGGCCTATCTTTCTATGTTGGTATGGGCAGGTCACATATGGCTGTGCATTGGCCTACCCCCCCCCCCCCAGAAGTGAGACAGAAATATCTTATAGGACTTTTGTGTCGCCCCGCCCCAGGTCAGCACAGGTGCTTAAGCCAGCCTTAGGATTGCATCCATATATTTTTTATCTACATAAAAGCCAAAGGCTGTAATCCTAAAGACACTTTCCTGGGAGTAAGACTCATTGAACACAATTTTGAGTAGACATGGTTAGGCTTGCATCCTTAGGGCACAATCCAGAATAACTAGGTGTAAGAACAATTTACTCTGGATTACAATATGAATTTCCCATAGGTTTTCACTAGGTGGTGTAGTAACTAAGGGTGCTCATAATGTCTCTTACGTGCTCCCGTAGTTACTCTGGATTATAGGGTTAATCTGTGTGCAAGCTAGCGGCATGTTCTGTGTCAATCAAGCAGGCTGAAGAGGGGCAACTGTCAACATTCCATCTATCAACTGTCAACATTCCAGCTACTACTGAAAATATGGGATGATGAGATGATGGAAAGGAAGATGATTTTTTTGTGATGAATATTGTTATGTTGTCCGTCTGCAAGCGACAGCTATGGGCTTTTATTACTGTGTACCAAAACAAATAGGACACTTATAACCATGTCCCAAACTGATAGTTGTTTGGGCACAATCCTCTGTCTACTCAGATATAAGCCCCATTGTGATTAATGGGTATTACTCCTAGGAAACTGTGTTTAGGATTGCAGTGCATGTGTTGTACCACAGTGAGATTTGTCCTGAGCAGCTGATAGCCAAGGGAAGCTACACATTTTATAATTTTTTCCATTGGTCTGGGGTATTGCAGACGCTTGCAGTGGAAGCAAATGGTTGCAATGATTAAACCAGCTAATTAATCATATTAATTAACTTTTTTAATTTCCTGCTTTTTTTTTTGCACTGCTTGGCAGTACATTTTCTTCTGAAGTATGAACGACATTATAAGATCACCCGTACAAAGGAAAATTACAACAGCTGCTGTAGCTGGCAAAGAGCAACAGGCACCTGGGTCAACGAGGTTATGTGTTCCCAAAGTAATTAAAATCTGGGTTAACTGGCACACTGATTCAAAATTTGATGACACAGAGCACAATCCCAACCATGTCTACCATTGTGTTCAATGGGTCTTACTCACAGGAAAATGTGCATAAGATTGCAGCCTGATTCTGCACTGTATGTCAGGAAAAAGAAATCCTTCTTATCAGATAGGGTGAGGAAATACAACAGCCTGGCATACTGAAATACTTCTATACCATTTATATATGCCAGGAATAGTTTGAACAGGTAGTTAAGAGGCTGGAGAGTTGGCATGCAGGTAGCAGAAAATTCCTTATGTGACTGTGACTTCAGCATAGGAAATCCAGAACATGTGAAGGATCCCAACCTCCAAATAAGAGCTGCAAATCTATATGCTTGCTGTACTTATATACCATACTTTATATGTCAGCGGGATATGTACATGCAGAATTTCAGCTTGATCTGACAATTTATAAAGTACATATATAAAATTGCAAAGTACAGGTTGCCCTGATTCTGTGCACCCTGAATCCACTGTGCCCCCCAATGGTGCCCCCCAATGGTGGGATTCAAATAAATTAACAACAGGTTCTATATCCTAATAACCTAAATTAACAACAGGTTCTATGTTCCGTTAGTAACCAGTTATCAGAAACAGGTGCTCATTAGCAAAGGTTTCTATAAAATCTGTGAGAACCCCCTGAAGCCCACCACTGCTCCCCTTCATGCCCCATGGTCTGGGAGTGAGGAATGCCTGGCTCCCCTCCTCTCTAGGGTGGTGGGTGGTGGGGAAGGGAAGGGTGGAGACCCAGGGGAGAGAATCAGATGGGGAGATGGGACCAGTACAGCTCATCTACGCCGGATCCAGAGCCTCATCTATGCCATATCCAGAGCTCATCTATGGATATAGAGAGCTCGTCCATGCTGGATCCAGAGCCCTGTGTCAGGCCTCGTGGCCAGATACAGAAGATCTTGATTCTGCACCAACCCATGGAGCTACTTTTCTTACCCAGGAGCTATATTTTCTTACCCAAAACATCCCCTTTTTGGCACTGTTCCAGTTTTGGCACCATTGCGGTCCCAGCACTCCAGGCATTAAGATCCTAAGACAGCTTTTCCTAGCAAGGCAGCAATTCAATCCCTACTTACTGATTGTAAAGGGGTTACTTCTCAGTAGTCATGCAAAGGATTGGGCTCTATGTTTCAAATAAACATTACATAAGGTTGTCTCAGGGCATTTCAGATTTTCTGCAAATCCCTTTGCAAAAAGCCACATATAGCCAGACTTGCTGTACGAATGTGTTAACAATTTACAGGAACAAACCCCCAGTGACTCTAATAGGTCACTGCTCTCCTTCGCATGCAGGAATTTAGGTAAATGCCTGTGTTCGAGCCAGGATATAATGTCTGTTTGGAATAGATGTTGCTGTTTGCAGTAGAGCACAGTCCTAACCACAACTACTCAAAAGTAAGCTCCATTGTGTTCAGTGGGTCTTACTCCCAGGAAAGTGTCTCTAGGATTGCAGCAAATTGACTTGTTTGGCCTGAATGACCAGTATTGTTCTTTAATACCTTGAAATGTGGAGAATAGTTAATTTTAATTCATTTTCTTGGTAAACCAATTTGTGAAATTTTTGAGTTGAAAATCAAAATATAAATACTGTAGATGGATGGATGGATGGATGGATGGATGGATGGATGGGTGGATGGATGGATGGATGGATGGTTGGGTAGGTGGATGGATGGATGGATGGGTGGGTGGATGGATGGATGGATGGATGGATGGATGGATGGATGGATGGATAGATAGATAGATAGATAGATAGATAGATAGATAGATAGATAGATAGATAGATAGATAGATAGATAGATAGATAGGATGGAGACCCCTGATCTGCAGAAACTGAAAATATTTTTGAAGGACCATAATTGATGTCTATTATTTCTCTTCTTCTAATTGTAGTCCAAGGATTGATCTAGCCTCAGTTACCACTTGAGATGCTTTCAAAGACTTTAATCATCCATCATATGTCCGGATTTTAAACAATGCTCATTATGGCCTTCTGCACATGAAATTGCCCAAACCATGAAGTCACCCCCAGAGGTCCTCTCCTTACCAATTTAAGTCATCCAGGTGGTGCCCAGGGCCTTCTCAATTGTGGCACTCTTGAATATGGACAAGCCTCTCCAGAGAAGATTCCCCGACACCAACCTCGATGACTTTTTATTACATTCCTTGTGTTGTGACTTTATTATTTACCTCATTTTTATATCGCCTTTCTTCCAAGGAGTTCAGAATGGTGCACATGTTGTACATCTGTCCTCACAACAACCTTTTGAGGTAGGTGAGGCTGAGAGATAGTGCCTGGCCTAATGTCACCCAGGAAGATTCTTGGCTGAGCAAGGATTTCAACAGAGATCAAAGTCAAAGTCCAACTCTCAAAGTCCAACAGAGATCAAGGTCAAAGTCCAACTCTCAAAACATTATTTTCAGATCTTTGAACAAGGAATTGTCAATTGTACTGCAACAGTTGCTGATGCCACATTTTAGCTTGGCTGGGCTTCATGCTATATTGCCCAGCAATATAGGTCTGGAATATAGATCTGGAAACCTAAACCTGGTTATTCTGGAAGACCCAAGGACTTAATATTATTAAGGGCCTAAAAGAACCCTGTCTTTTGAACCTCTATTACTATGAAGTCAGGGTTGAAGAATTAAGCTATTAAAAGTTTCCCATTTGGAAACCTATATAGTACCTATATAGTAGGAATGATTTCCCAGCAGACTAGAACTGAAAACTGGGAAATAAGATTTCCCATAGTTTCCAAGGTCTGTTTCTCCTAAGGCTACTTTCTTCTTTCTTCTTTCAGAGAGAGAGAGAGAGAGAGAGAGAGAGAGAGAGAGAGAGAGAGAGAGAGAGTTGTAGCCTTGTTCTGTGTTTTCAGTTTAAAATCATGCAGGCATGTCATATTAATGTGAATCATTAAAAATATTTCACTCAATGCAATATATCCTACCAAACCACCATTATTTCAATATGTGAGCAAACCTTACTAGACTCTCACTTGCAATTTACACTGCAGCGTGAAACAGCTTGGACTTATGGATATGGATGCATGCATTTATAATGCATGCCATGATTATGTGGAGTGGGACACTGCTCCACAGGGCCACACGCATGCACACAGGTCTTATCATGTGCCTGCATGCATGGACACAGAGAATGTTATATGAAGAGGCTCAGTTATTTTAGGATATCTACTACACACATAAATATATGTGTATATGCAAAATGTTGTATTTGTGCCAACTAATTATGGTTACTGGGTGTACAGTAAATCCATTAAGGATCTCCTCTCACTGATGTGTGTTCCAGTCCCTTTAGAATAGGACCATTCCAATATTAAGTCCTCTGAGGTTTGACAGCATTTCAAATACTGTAATACTTTCATAAACCTCAACCTTCCTTCAGATAGTCATAATGCTAACCCCATTTCATGGAGGTGGCCAAAATTTGTGTTGCCACAGGCTATATTATATTATACTATATTATATTATATTATAGTGGGCTGCATGGGCTGAATGGTTAGAACGCTGGGGTAAGAACACTGTTTGACCAAAATTCTGCTCATCAGCCCAGCAGTTCAAGACCCAACTACTGCCAGATGGAGTGAGCTCCCATCCTTAGCCCAGCTCCTGCCACCTTGCAGTTCGAAAGCATGCAAATGCAAGTAGATAAATAGGGACCACTTCGGTGGGAAAGGCAATATCCTGGTGACAGGCCCCTGCAATAGGCTGGCCAGGTCTTCCCATGTCGCATCCATCGTGGATTGGAGGAAACTCCAATCCACTACAAGCCGACACTGACAACACATGGTACAAATGCTGAAGAAGTTGCCTTTTGTATCTGTATATATAAAAGAGAAAAGTCACTGATTGATTCACTGACTGATTCACTGACTCATCAATGCCCAGCCAAAACCGCTGGGCCTAGAAGCATGAAATTTGGGGAAGGTGTTCCTACTGTGACATGAACACCCACCAAGAACCAATGTGGAGAAATTTAACCCTGAAGTGCAATGTGATTTTGTCCTATACTTAACATGGAAGACTGACCAACCTCCAGCCAATTTGGGGATGTGAGGGTTGATGCGTATGGAGGCTTGATGCACATGGGGGACTAATGCACTTGATGCACATGGGGGATGTTGCAGATGGGAGGATGTTGCACGGTGGGGGGATGGCGTATGGGGGAATTTCACTCCCGCAACATGAGTACGCTTTTCGCTAGTTATATTATGTGTGACAGCCATTGGGTTATGTTCGCCATCCATCAACAATGTGGGGTCCCTTGGAAATTGTCAAAAATATAATGTCAAAAATTTGCCTTGACAATTTTAGGATTTTGTCAGTGTGTTCTGAAATAGAAGAAAACAGCTGCACTGATTGGTGTGTGTGTGTCTGTGTGTGTGTGTGTGTGCACATGTGCGCATGAATGAGTGAGATAATTAATAGCTAAATAATAGCCAGGTCCTATAATAAAATTAGCATCATGAGTTTGACAGTGAATTATATACTTTAGGATGGTATGTGGTGGGCTGGATCAGAGGAATGAATGTGGTTTTTGGCAGTTTGGAAGTTGTACTTTGCTTATCCAGAATTTGCATGAGGCAGAAATACTTATATTTATATGAATATATTTATATAAAATATTCACAGAGACTTCTTTGCCTTGTTTTCTTTCAAGTGATATTGACACCCCTTTTCAAAACACATCTTGATTAAAATTTGGTAGGGTCAGATCAAATTTGCATCCTTCCTGTAGCCTGTACCAAATCAACAATCCAGATGTGGCCTTTCCAGAAATGCAATCCTAAGCACACTTTCCTTGGAGTAAGACTTATTAAACACAATGGGGCTTACTTCTGAGTAGACATGCATAGGATTGCACCTTATAGCTACAATCCCAAAGACATTTTCCTGGGAGTAAGACCTATTGAACACAATATGGTTTACTTTTGGTTAGGATTGTGCTCTTAGAAAGTTATGTTCTTGTCACTGTGCCTTATCCTACAGTGGAATAAACCTTCCTTTACAAACCCCAGAATTTGGGGGCAAATGCTGTTTGGGCATTTAAAAATCTATTATGAAACAAACAGGGAAAGTCCATAATAAACCAAACAGCTCATTAAAACACATTACTACAGCAAACAGGTTAGTACCTTGAGCAGCTTGTAAGGGGTGTTAAAAATTCTTGGTATGAAAACAGAGTTAAGAGATAGCAGCATTTTCACTTTAAAATGAGAGTCTTTGATTGCTGATTAATATACCTCTTATCTCACACGAAGACACTAAAACAATAAAGAATTTATTTTTAACTCGACTTGACCAGATCCTCTGTTGCAATGGCTAAAGGTGATAGTTTGGAAAAATATTAATCCGACATAACTACTTAAGTTCCAATCCAATATTTTTTTCCAACAGAAGACCCAAGTCGCCGATCTGTAGTCATCAAGATGATTAAGCAGCTCTTGGTCTTTCGCCGGTTCCTGCTCATTTTTTTGACACCCATTCTGCTCCTTCCATTGCCTCTCATCATCAGAACCAAAGTAAGTTACCATTAACTTATATATATATATATATATGTCTTTCAGAGACTCCTGGAAACATTTCATCTTCTCCCAATCACATGGGCATATTCAAGAAATTATATTCATTAAAATAGACATTGCAGACCTTTTACAAAGTGCATTCAGAATGGATAAAATATCTATTCTCGCATCCAGACATTCTCATATCTTTCAATGTGTCTCCCCAGTATTGAAAACTAGGATCTTGGCAGGGTGACCATGTGACCAGAAAAACCCGGATTTATCTGGATTTTAGCCTCCTGTCTGGGTGTCCTACATTTTGGCTTCATTGTCCTACGTTTTGGCTTTGTTTTTGAACTTTGCAATGGTGCACAGTACCCCATTGTGTCATATGCCACTGGATTTGTATTGAAGAGCAGAATCAAATGCAAAAATAATTTATGAGATATCTCCTTCCTATCAAAAGTTATGGCCAAAAAACAAAAAAAATATATAAAAAAATACATTTTTTGGCAATTTTTTAAAGCGGGTAGGAATTTTGGCCTTGGGATTCAGGAATTTTGGGTTTGGCATCTGGTCACCCTGTGCCTAGTATTAATGGCTGGTGCTATTTCTGCCCCACAAAGAAGAGGGGCTGGATAGACACTCTTTAGACAGACAGATTGTAGTAAACCCATAACTTTTTCTTCTGTTCTTCTCCCTGGTGTCTGATTGGGGTTTTTCAACGGACTTTTTAACTGAGCTATATTGGCAAGACTTGAGGGCTGGAAAATTTGAGGGCAGTGTGGCAGCTGCTATGAGTGCTGACTTCAACCCACAGCATGCACAGAAGCACATGTGTGAAGGTCATCGACACACACATCATTCAGCATGCATTCACTTTTAGATTATGGTGGCCAAAGGGCCAGGTGGTCTCAGGAGAACGTGAATGTGCACTAGTGAACCGCACATGACAATCATGCTACCAGCACATTGAAACTAATGTGTACGGCACACCGGCAGTAGCCACACAAGCAAGTTTTCGTAAGAACTGGTGAATGAACTTTGATATTTAAAAAAGGATACCCTACTTTCTATAATGTCTTATAAATGATCACAAAATGTGAAGTTGAAAACACTGACTCATTCACTGTTGGGAAAAACATGACCTTTTATGTGAATATCTTATCAAGATATTTGTCTGATGCTAATGCAGTTAAGGGGTGAAGTCTCAGACAAAACTTCCCCTGATTTTGATAAGCCAATGTTTGCATTTTGCTCTCAGATTGTTCCGGTGTTTATGGGTATGTCCTTTTAGGGACTCCCTCTGCATTGTATTGTTCTTCCTCTGCAAAATTAATAGCCCCTCTTGGCTTCATACCGAACAGCATGTTCTAGGGAGCAGGCCTTTTGTGTATGGAGAATAATAACCAGACTGCTGGTGGAAATAAGGGTGTACAGTGGTACCTCGCATAACAAGTGCCCCACATAACAAGTGATTCACATAGCAAGCACAAATTCCCATTGGGAGTGTGCTCCTCTTAACAAGCCCACTTCACTTAACAAGCCCCATGCAACCTGAAAGTGACCTGGCCGGGTCATCTGGGGACACGAAAAGCAGGCGCATGGAGAAACAGAAAGGGTTGTTTCCTAATGGGCGGTGCACTAGGCAGCCCTGATGGGGAGGCTGTTTTAAAGGGCTGCTGGCCAGCACACTACGGCTTCTAAGTGCCCCCACCAGCCTCCAGCCTTCAGCAACAGCCCAGGCAAGCCCCTTATCCTCCATGCAGCCTCCTAACCAAGTGTCTTTAGGATTGCAGCCGCCTAAGCATGTCTACTCAGAAGTAAGCCCCATTGTATTCAATGGGGCTTACTCCCAGGAAAGTGTCTTTGATTGCAACCTCCCAACCACGTCTACCCAGAAGTAAGCCCCATTGTGTTACTCCCAGGAAAGTGTCTTTAAGACTTCAGCCTAAGTAGACTTCATAGGATCATGCACATTAAATGCATGCTTTGAATTCAATTCCAGTGTTTTGTCATCATTTTTACATCCAGTTAATATTTTTATATGAATATTTGGGGTTGTGGAACCAATCGTCTGAGTTTCCATTATTTCCTATGCTATGGGAAAATCCACTTCACATAAAGAGTGTTTTATATAACAAGCATGCTTCTGGAATGAATTAACCTTGATATGTGAGGCACCACTGTACCTGCAATATTTAAATGATTTTCCCCTCTAGTTTGCATCAGTTATGTATAAGGATGCAATCCTATCCACATTTTCCTGGGAGTAAACCCCATTGACTATAATATGGCTTACTACAGAGTAGATATGCATAGGATTGGGCTCTAACCCTACAATCCAGAGTAACTACGGGAGCACGTAAGAGACTTTACGTGCACCCATAGTTACTGCACCACCCAGTGAAAACCTATGGGAAATTCATATTGCAATCCAGAGCAAATTGTTCTTACACCGGAGCAAGGACTCCCCGTAGTTACTCAGGATTGCGCCCTAAGTATCAGAATGTAAAGCATCAGTATGTATCTTTTCAGGAACTGCTAGATGTGGTACTGATTAATTTCAGAGGCACATGGTGCAATCCTAAGCATGTTTACTCAGAAGTAAGTCCCATTGTGTTCAATAGGACATACTCCCAGGAACGTATGGTGAGGATTGCTGCCATACTCTCTCTCTCTCTCTCTCTCTCTCTCTCTCTCTCTCTCACTCACTCACTCACTCATTCACACACACAGACACACACACAAAAGAGGGATAGATAGAGAGGAGGTATATAATAATAATACAATGTGTGGCTTAACTACCTAGAACAGTATTACTCAGACTATTGCTCAGGACACACTATGTGGGTCATGAATCAATTTCAGGCAGATCCCCATTCACTTCAATGTTTATTTTTATATTTTTGAGGCTACAATGGTATGTGTATGCATTTGCAGAAAATATTACAGATCCGTACTATTAATAGGCTATTGCAGGCCTCCGTCAGTCTTGGAAGACTAGGGTATCGTGCTTGGCGCTGCATACGCTGCATGAGAAGCACGAAAGCCTGGGTTGGATTGTTATGGAGGATAGGCTGTTACCCAAGCAGCAAATCCCCCCTCTCCACGCCACTGAATTAGTCCAATGGGAAGGCAGAGCCAATACGATTGGATCCAGCTGGCGTTGCAGAACTGGGCTAAGGACAGGAGCTCACCCTGTCTTGTGGGGCCGACCCAGGTCGCGAACCCTGGCCTGCTGGTTAACAGGCACAGTGTCTTTACCGCTTGTGCCACCCACAGCCCACCAATAGCCATAACAGGCTATTATGTATATGGTTATTACAATGGGACTTACTCCCCAATAAGATAATGTGAGGTGAATCAGTAGGTGATGCTATGTCAGGGAGTTCAAGGATTCTGCCCGAAAAAGAATTAATCAAACTTTATTTGGCAATCTTGTATAGTTTTAATTAACTATATTAATGTCAATGACTGTCATTAATTTCCTCATCACCATTCACTTTATTTATGAAAATTCCTGTATCCATTTGGGAGGTTCTTCTTTGCACGTTGAGCTTTTTTTTTTTTACGGGGGGTGGGGGGGGGGGAGTTTCCAGAACACGTGAATAAGAATCAGCCATCCATATAGCTGTGTGCATGAAAATCTTTTAGATAGTACAGTAAGAGCATGATCCTAACCATGTCTACTCACAAGTAAAACCCATTGTGTTCAATGGGTCTTAGGCTGCAATCCTAAAGACACAATGGACACAATGGGGCTTGCGTCCGAGTAGACATGGTTAGGATCGTGCTCTTTATCCCAGGAAAGTGTCTTTAGGATTGCCTGCCATCCCGTACATCTTACAGGTCATGAAAAATGTCTTCTGTAATTATTAGAGAAGAAGGCTGCAATCCTAACAACACTTTCCTGGGAGTAAGATCCATTGAACACAGTGGGGCTTACTTTTGAGTAAATACGGTTAGGATTGTGCTTGAAGCCTCTTTTGAAACATGTATGGTATCATCATACATGGCTGTGGGTGGCGTGAGTGGTTAAGACGCTGTGCCTGTTAACCAGCAGGCCAGGGTTCGAGACCCGGCTTGGGCCCACAAGACAGGGTGAGCTCCTGTCCTTAGCCCAGCTCTGCAACGCAGCTGGATCCAATCGTATTGGCTCTGCCTTTCCATTGGACTCATTCAGTGGTGTGGAGAGGGGGGATTTGCTGCTTGGGTAACAGCCTATCCTCCATAACAATCCAACCCAGGCTTTTGTGCTTCGCATGCAGCGTATGCAGCGCCGAGCACGATACCATAGTCTTTCAAGACTGACGGAGGCCTGGTATCGTCATGATGCTGCCAGGACCACAGCGCCTGGAGTGGTGAAGTTGTGATGTTATGCAACATCATGTAGAACACATGAGCTCCAGCCACTGTCCTGACTCAAGAATGTATTGCACTGCATATACACTCACAGTGGCTGCTGGGGCAATTTTTAAAAAAGTAATCTGTATTGATTTTTTTAAAGGAAAACAAAAGGAAAAAGAGAAAAAAGCAGATATATTCTTTAAAAAAATATGTCAAGCACAGATTTCAGGATTTACCTTTCTTTGGTCTGAAATGGCTTTCTACTGATATCTACAGTGGTGCCTCACATAAAGAGCTTAATTCGTTCTGGAGGCATGCTCTTTAAGTGAAACATTCTTTAAGTGAAGCAGATTTTTCCATAGGAAATAATGAAAACTCAGACAATTGGTTCCACAACCCCCAAAATATTCATATTAAAATATTAACTGCATGTAAAAATGATGACAAAACACTGGAATTGAATTCAAAACATGCATTCAATGTGCTTGATCCTATGAAGTCAACTTAGGCTGCAATCCTAAAGACACTTTCCTGGGAGTAGACAGGAGTACTGGGAGTACTTCCGGGTGGACATGGTTAAGAGGCTGAAATCTAAGACACTTTCCTGGGAGTAAGCCCTATTTAACACACTGGGGCTTACTTCTGAGTAGACATAGTTAGGAGACTGCAATCAAAGACACTTTCCTGGGAGGCTTATCTTGGCTGCTGCTGAAGTTTCAAGGTGGTCAGTGGGGGCACTTGGGGACAGTTAGGGGCAGCTGCCTCTGGCACCCCTGGGCAACTGCCCCCAAGTTGGGGGCAGTTAAAGGCAGCAGCGCTGGCTGGCAGCACTTTTAAAGAGCCTCCATGCGGAGTGTCAGGGCTGCATAGCGTGCGTGTCCATAGCGCGCTTGCTTGTTAAGTGAAGTGGAACTTGTTATGTGAAGCAAGATTTCTTGGAAATTTATGCCTGTTATGTGAAACGCTTGCTAAGTGAGGTGCTTGTTAAGTGAGGTGCCACTGTATTAGACATTTCTGCAGCTGTTATGAGTCTGTATCCACTCAAACAGCACAATCCAGAGTAACTAAGGGTAACGACACAAGAAAAACTTCCTCTGGATTGCTCTATGAATTTCCCATAGGTTTCCCATAGGTGAAACCTATGGGTGTCTCTTACATTGATGCAAGAGCTTCCGTAGTTACTCTGGATTGAGCTCAAAATGAATCAGGAGGTAACTGGATGACATCCACACTCACATTTTGCAGCACCCCATTCTGGTCTGGCACCCAGTGTAGACCACCCCCGGCCCCCAGCTTGCTATGCCACTTTCCCACCAGCCTCATGTCTCATGTCCGCAGCTGGCTTTGACTGTGAGATTTGTGTATTCCTCTCCCGTGTTCCTCTTTTCTTCTTAGACCCTGTAATTGTGAGGCTGCAGTTGCTGCGTGAATTGCAAGCAATACATCTGAGAGACGAATACATTTCTTGTTTCCAATCTTATTGAAATGTTACCCTGCCTAAGAGTCGGATAATGTTATTTCGGGCGCATAGAACAAACTGCATTCAATCTGTTATTGTAACGGCTAATCCTTCCAGCTAAACTTCCATCCACTAAAGTGTTTGTACAATATGATCATTAGAAGCAATGGTAGTGGCGAAAGAAAAAGCCACACTGTGGAAGTCTCGCTCCGGTTTTCTTGAGATTTGTTTGCAAGCTTATTGATATCTGGATCTGGGTAGCAATTCATTGTGTCTTCTGTTCCTCTTTTCCAGAGGACTCTGAACTCTGAAAGTGCAGACTGATAGTGCAATCCTATTCGTGTCTACTCAGAAGTAAGTTCCATTGTGTTCAATGGAACTTAGGGCAAAATCCAGAGTAACTACGGGGAGTCCTTGCTCCAATGTAAGAACAACTTACTCTGGATTCCAATATGAATTTCCCATAGGTTTCCACTGGGTGGTGCAGTAACTAAGGGTGCACGTAATGTCTCTTTTGTGCTCCCATAGATACTCTGGATTTGGGGCTTACTCCCAATAAAATGCTCTTAGGTTTGCAGCCTGAATTCTCTATCATAAAAATTACTCCTAAATCTCACTTCACATATTTAGAACTCAAGTCAGTTCCATGTCATCCCATCCAATTTTTTTGGTAAACCAAAAGTGTATCAAGATCAAGGAATAAGGGGTCCATATTTTATTTTCCCCCAGTTCCAATCCAGATTGCTCCATCAGGGCTACTATTTGCCCAGTGGAGGAAAAAAAAGTGGAAGCCTTTTTCAGCTGGTAAATAATATCTAAAGATGTTGGGACAATCTGGATTGTGGTGGATGTTCTGTGATGCCATGTTCTTGGTCCATTATCACAGACAAGGATCTATATGAAGGTCATAGACCATGAATCATGGACCAGATTATCATGGACCAGAATCATGGTACCTTGGACCTGATCTCATGGACCAGAATCCAAAGAGAACCAAAATGTATCAGTGAAGAGGGAGCGCTATCAAAGAGTCCTGGATCTGGCCTGCGGACCACAGTCTGGTGGGCTGTGGCAAGAGCAGTAGTTAAAGTCTACTTAACAAAATACACTTTTCAACAGTGCATTGAATTGCTTATGTGACTTTTTTTTGCATTTTACAGAAAAAATGTAACATTGTGTAGTATTCACATCAGTATACCCCGAGGCCTTGTTTGCAGCTTCTTACTCACAGGAAGATGGAGAGGGGAGAATGGATTGCCCTGTAAATATTGCTGAAATTTATTTGCCTGGAGCAATTAGGTGCGACAAACAGCCATGGTTCAGCTTTAGAGTAGATACTGCTATCGTTCTGCCTTAAGCTATACCTGATCATAGCCTGAGGTGTTGCAAATGCATATGATGGCCCAACACTATCTTGGCCTTGCACTGATGGAATGTGTGTTCCGTTGGCGCAAGCTCCAGGCACTGCCACATCAGTAATTGGGATGGCACGTGCATTGTGGCTGCCATTATAATCAGCTGGTGGTCATAGGCATGGACCAGCAACCTGCAGAGCCCCCATTGCAGCAGGTAGGTCAGTAGAGAGGTTGGGGTTAATGCTGCACTCCCGTATGGAAAACTGTTCCTCTTCCTCATTATAGGGCTGCAGTAGCCTCAATCAGTCTACTTAGTTCTGGGCTGCCACTGGAGCAGGACTGGGAAACAATTTCCTGATACCTGGGGCTGCATATCCTCTTTTACCTTGTGGTATTTTAGTCCAGTGGTCTGCAATTGTTTCATTCCCATAAGTTGCTGTGATCCCACAACTGTGGCTACACAATCCCATGGGTGTGATGCACTATCGACGAGCACCTGTCAGAGATGCTACAGAGGGGTCCAACCCTAGTCCAGAGGGGTTGGACTACATGACCTACTGGGTCCCTTCCAATTCTAGGATTCTAGGATTCTATTACACCATTGGTGGACTAGAGGTGGACAGAGGACTGGTGTAGAGTGTGGATTAATGATCAGAGATGAAACATCTAGAATGGATGCAAGCATTGTAGGTTCACATGTGAAGACCTCCCCACCAAATACAGAGATGGCTCATGCAGCCCATGCAGGTCATTTAAGGTTCACTAACTTTTACATATCAGAGTGCTGATATCTGTTAATGGAAAACCTGCCTTGTGCACTGATATGTCTCAGTACATCCATATGGCACATAACTGATGATCACAGACACAAATTCTGATCATGTGAATACCCGGTGTTGATGTCACTAGGTTGGCACAACTCATTGGTCTTTCCATTCTGGTGGTGATATAGGGAGGCAAGCACATGTCTGTTGTGCTTATGGATCTCTACTTGTACTCATGTGGCACTTTTGTAACAACCTCAGGTCAGCATAGGACTTGTGCCAGGGTTTAGGTTGGCCTAACCGGATATTAGGATTGCATCCATAACCTCAGTGTAAAATTACTGTACTAAATTCTAAAGCTGCATTATTGAAGGAAATGGAAAAATAATACATGTTTTCATTTAAAGTTGCCCAGTAAATCAGTCCAGTATTTAAATCTTCAGTATTAATTAATAATATTTTGTAGTTTTTTGTAGTATTTGCATCAATAATTAATAATAGTATTTAATTAGTAAATAGTAATTTCTCCAGTATTTATTAATATTTGTAGTTTTTTTGAAGCATAATTAATAACAATTGTTAATAGTAGTAATATGACTTACATGTAAAATATGTCAATTATTATTAATATTTGTAGTTGTTTTAAGGGAGCGTCTAATTTTTTCTTGTTTGATTACTATTGATCTGCATATTAAATCTGATCAAATCTGGTTTTGTTTCCAAAATTTTATTTCTTCTAGGAAGCAGAATGTGCATACGTATTGTTTGTCGTGGCTATCTTTTGGTTAACGGAAGCACTGCCCCTGGCTGTCTCTGCTTTAATCCCTGCGTTAATGTTTCCATTGTTTGGAATTATGGCTTCAAAACAGGTATGCCACCTTTTCCTTTGCATTCCACTAAGGGTGCAATCCAGAGTAATTTTAGGATTAAAGTGTCTTTCGGATCCAGTGTTTTTAGGATTGCAGTCTTAGGGCAAAATCCAGAGTAACTATGGGGAGTCCTTGCTCCAGTGCAAGAACAACTTACTCTGGATTCCAATATGAATTTCCCATAGGTTTTCACTAGGTGGTGCAGTAACGACGGGTATCTGTAATGTCTTTTACATGCTCCTGTAGTTACTCTGTGGCTAAGGCACTGTGCCTGTTAACCAGCAGGCCAGGGTTCGAAACCTGGGTCGGCCCCACAAGACAGGATGAGCTCCTGTCCTTAGCCCAGCTCTGCAACGCCAGCTGGATCCAATTGTATTGGCTCTGCCTTTCCATTGGACTAATTCAGTGGCATGGAGAGGGGGGATTTGCTGCTTGGGTAACAGCCTATCCCCCATAACAATCTAACCCAGGCTTTCGTGCTTCGCATGCAGCGTATGCAGCGCCGAGCACGATACCATAGTCTTCCAAGACTGACGGAGGCCTGCTTTTTTTTAGTTACTCTGGATTGTAGGGTAAATCTGATTTTCTAAAGGTTGGAGAGAGGCTGTATCTCTGTGCTGGAACACCTAGTTACCATGCAGAAGGTATTCAGGTTCGATCCCAAGCATCTCCTGAGGCAGGGAAAAACAAAAAGCAGTTTCCTCTATTCATTAAACAATTGCGTAATTTTATTTGCTCACCAGAATCGTAAGTTTTATTTGAATAAATATTAATCCTAGCAGGTACTGAACTCAATGTTTAAAAAGCAGGTCATGAGTCCATTTTTAAAATACTTAATAGCTTATCCCTAAGTAATAATCGATACCACTTTGATGCAAAGGTAACAGCATTCCATGTGCTCTGTTGTTTAGTCATGCCACTCCATGATTGACCATGACCATGACCATTAGAGAATGATGGTTCTTTGGCCATATAAAGGGTTGAGCACCACCCCCATGAGTTGGTCACAACTAGCATGGCATCCTGCGGGGATACCTTTGCCTTTACCTAAGTAGTGCACCTTGTATTATGAAATCATATAACTTTATGGCCATAATCATTGACAGGTTTATGATTACTTTATGACTATAACCATTTATAGGTTCTGTCCAGGGGTTATCAAAGTGTGTGTTATGATGTTTTAGGGCATTGCGGTGCACTCACAGGGGTGCCACAGGATTCCTTGGGTGAATGTTCTCATGTTCTCCTGGGCACAGCCATTTTGGATCTCACAGCAACTCATGACATCCTGGGTTCTGCTGTCTTTGAGTGACCCCCATTTTGAATCTCACAAAATTTTGCAAATTCCAAGATGGTGGTGTCTGAGTGAACTGGAATGGGGAGGAAACCACTGGGTTATGTCCAAATAAGAATCTTCTAGTTATCTACACAGTTAAACTCAAGATGGTCACATTATCTCCATACAGCATTACGAGCAGTGGTGGGCTTCAGGGGTTCTCACAGGTTCTATAGAACCCTTTGCTAATGAGTGCCTGGTTCTGAGAACTGGTTACTAATGAGACATAGAACCTGTTGTTCTATGAACATAAAACCTGTTGTTAATTTAGGTTTTTAGGACATAGAACCTGTTGTTAATTTAGGTTATTAAGACATAGAACCTGTTGTTAATTTACTGAATTTATTATGTAGTTTAATAACATACATAATAATTTTCATGATTGTAACCCTTAGATGACAACCAAATTTTCTTTCCGACAATTATAATTTATGCAAATTAGGCTATTTTTAGATGGTCATCTAAGGGGTAACCGGTTTTTAATAATAACTTGAAATTCTCCCCATGTGAACTGAGCGTCTGTGCAAAGAAGTGGACTCCTTTACTGTCATGTTCATGAGATAGATAAGAAGCTGTGAGTAGGTTTATTGCTCCAAAAGCAGATTTTTCAGTACACACATTTCAGGATGCCTTGGGAATTTGGGATTGCGCAGTGGCAGCCAAAAAAAGTACACTAACAAAGTGCATTTTGTTTGTAGGTGGCATCTGCTTACTTCAAAGATTTTCATCTGCTATTAACTGGAGTCATCTGCCTCGCAACCTCAATAGAAAAATGGAACTTGCACAAGCGTATAGCCTTGAAAATGGTGATGCTGGTGGGAGTTAACCCTGCATGGTATGTAGACTGCTCACCCATGAGGATGCCATTGAAAATCCTTTTGGCCCTCAATTGACTGTCCTGTGCAGGTAAAGTGGCCTCTTTTCCTGACACAGGCTTCAGTGCCTTTAACAATTGCACGTGCATTGGGGTGTGAGATATTTATCGGAAAAAATGTGTACGGTTCTGGTCGCCACAGCTCAAAAGCTCTATACTGGAACTGGAAAAGGGGGAGAAGAGACTGGGCCTGCTGGGGCAGTGGGCTATAGGTACAACTGCCCAGAAGGTTGTGTAACAAAGATGGAAGGACTTCATCTGAGCCATGGGACAGAACGGTAAACACTGGTCCAAACATGATCGATTTAGGCTGCAATCCTAAAGACACTTTCCTGGGAGTAAGACCCATTGAACACAGTGGGGCTTACTTTTGAATAGCCCTGGTTAGGATTGTGCTCTTAGTGAAGCTCATCAGTTGCAAGTTTGGCATCCACTGGTCTGGAAAACTGGTGCCCAAAGCGTGAAACTGTTTGAGACCTACAAAATTATGCAGCAGGTAGAGGGGATGGAGTGATATTCTTTTCCTTCTCACAGACGGTTGCTATATGTCCCAAAAAAACAGGGAACCCTATGAGGGTTGCCATTTGTCCCCCCGAAAATCCCCAATTTGGGGGGATTGTGTTCACATACTGGCAAATGGGACAGATTTTGTGGAAGAGAATTATGGCAACCCTACTCTCACACAACATCTGAACCAGCCACTAAAATTGATTGTATGGAAGAGTTAGGACAAAATACTTCTCTGCCCAGTGCTTAATGAATCTGTGGAACTCCTTGCCACATGATGTGGTGATGATATCTAACCCAGATGTCTTTTAAAAAAGGGATTGTACAGATTTCTGGAGGAAATGCTCATTACAAGTTACAACCACCGTGACTTTGGAATGGTGGTTTTTAGAAATGTGCTATCTCCAAATTCTAGATACAAGGACGTGGCACCAGGTTGCAGGTACGTTGTTGTGTATTACTTGGTGTGCCATACTGGGAGTTGTGCAATACTGGGAATTGGACTAGGTCAGTCTTTGGCCTGATCCAGTCGGGCTCTTCTTATGTTTTTAAATTGCCTGATTGCAAGCCACAAACACAGCTATATGTGCTGCTGAAGAGATTCACCAAGACCAACCTTTTGTTAAAATATATTTATACTGTCTGTGTCACTGAGATGTGAGGATGATTCTTAATGTGGAGTGCTTTATTATTGACAGCAATCGTGTCTGGCTCAGATCAAAGGGACAGATGAATTTGCAAACAAGGCTTCTTTGTGATGGTATTAAGCTATCGGAGAGACTTTTCCATGCATCCCGCGATTATTATTCCATTTGTAGTTCCAATAGTTCCTGCAGTATTTTCACCAACACAGAGAAAGGAGCTGCCACGCTGTGCCCCTTTTTATTGCTTGCAAGGGATCAGATATTCCCCAGCTGCCCCCTGTCAATCTGATCGGCAGGATAAAAGCAGCTTCCAAGCATAACAGGTTCTCTGATTCAGAATTGTCAGAAAGTGTTGTGATGGGTAAGCCATGGGTTGTCGCTTGCCAATTTGATGAGAATAAATTTGTACAGTAAAATCAAGCAATATCTTCCAACTTTGGGGTAGATCTCTGTGAGACACCGAGGCGCATGCTTGTAAAATGAGCATTTAAAACCAATGTTCTTTCCTCTAACACAGGGGTATCAAATATAAGGTGCATGAGCCAACTGCAATGCCTGGGGGCAATTTCTCCAGCTTCCATTATAATTGGACTCACCCAGTGTGCTTATTCGACTGTCTTGTATCTTGAAATTATGGACAAGATGTGCACATTTTCTTTTCGATCATTTGCTGCTAATGTGAGAACAAATGCTTATTTATGGCCATCATCTGCTTACTGACGTCACAGGTGATGGACATGATGGAACTTGGGTACCAGTCTGGTTAGTTCGTGGACCAGCTGTGTCCGATGGCACCACAGCCCCTGGGACCAATTAGCAAATTAGCCCTGCAAATAATCCTGCCCCAGCAAAGATCTAACCAAGTCCTATTCAAAATACGCCACACAGTTCTGCGGATTCAGAAACAGACATGCAAGGAAGCGTTGTCTATAATATGCAAAACACAAATACAGCATCCTTTCCTAATGTGGACAGATGCCTAAAAGATTAAGGACGCAATCCTAAATAATTTAGGCTGCCCTAACTCCTGAGGTGGTGTGGGAAGGTCGGCATATGTCTGTGCACTTGCTAACCACCCAGGAGTGGGGCAGAAATACCTTTCAGCACTTTTGTGACATCCCCAGGTCAGCACAGGACTTGTGCCAGGGCTTATGCCAGCCTAAGTGGAGGTTAGGTTTGCAGCCTAAATGTATGAAAAGCAATGGGCACTTTGCCAACATCTGTTTCTTATATTTCTTCCCACCCACCCCCATCTGTGCTGGCATCCTACATAGATTAAAGTACCCCCAACTCCATCACAGGCTGTTGTGGGACTGGATTTAGAGCAGGTAACTCTGTAGCTGGGAGAGCACCTTGATTGCTCTTACAAGTAAAACTTCTAAACTGTTAGATGAAAAATTATTTGTGTGCTTATATGGGGAATATATGTGTGTATGTGTGTGTGTGTGTTTCCATTGCTTGCATAGTTTCTCTTGATTTCCCAATCTCTTCTGCGAAAAATCCACTCCAGAACGTTTGTTTACCATCATTAAAATAATGTTTTTTTTTCCAAGTTTGTTTTCAAGTATGTTTCAAGTATATTTTTTTCCTATCCACGAAGCTTTGTGAAGTATATATCTACTTTTGTGTAGCACAGTCTGAGCAGATCCCTACAAACCTCAGAGGTTTATTCTTGGGAAACTGTTCCCTCCCTGCAGGATGCAGTGCAAGCTTCTGTGGTGCACTTGCATTGACGGAGAGGGGAGTATAGGATTGGGCTGTAACTTCAGGTACATACCAGTAATGGGAAAAGTTGGGGAGTGCAGACTGAAGTCAAGTCTAGAGTCACTGACTCGACTCTATACTCAACTCAAGTCAAGTGCCCTAAACCGTAAGCAAGGACTCCCACCCAGACACAGGAGACATGGTAACTCCAGTCTTTCCTACTCAAGTTGGGAGGTTCCAAAATTTAGAGTTTCCAAACGTTTTGTGACTCTTTGAGTGAGCCATCGAGTGACTTGAAAAATAGATTTGTCACGACTTTGGACGACAAAAGTCCAAGTCTTTTGACTCACTTTCCCATCTCTGCTACATACTGTGTTTCAGATAGTATAGGAATGGCAATGGTCTAGAACCATGGTTCTCAAGTATTTTAGGTGCCCTAGAGGTTGTTGTCAGATTTATAAATGCCAAAGGATGTATTTATAATGGTGATTGTGCAGCACTCCCCCATATACAGTAGAAGATTGTTTAAATTAAAACTTGAGGCACATAATCTGTCCTTTCATTTTTGCAAACCACCAAAAAGTGGGTCAAAACCCATTGGTGGGTCCTGGACACAACTTTTGGGATTGCTGGCCAGGGCTTTAACATTTGCAAATCCCAGCAGAATGTGTGTTCTGGATTTTGTTACTTTTGGATTTTGTTACTGAATAGGAGCTGAATACTGTTGAATGGGAGCAAGCCTCCGTCAGTCTTGAAAGACTATGGTATCGTGCTTGGCGCTGCATACGCTGCATGCGAAGCACGAAAGCTGGGTTGGATTGTTATGGAAGAAAGGCTGTTACCCAAGCAGCAAATCCTCCCTCTCCATGCCACTGAATTGGTCCAATGGAAAGGCAGAGCCAATATGATTGGATCCAGCTGGCGTTGCAGAGCTGGGCTAAGGACAGGAGCTCACCCTGTCTTGAACCCTGGCCTGCTGGTTAACAGGCACAGCGTCTTAACCGCTTGTGCCACCCAATATTGACTGTTCCACACTAAAATTTGGATGCTTAGGAAAAAAAATAATTTTTTTAAAACACAACATTCTGACCATCACATTCAGGACTTCAAAGTGGTTTCTTTAGTATGACCTTTGAAATCAGTAAACTGGCTGCAATCCTAAAGACACATTCCTGCGAGTAAGATCCATTGAACACAATGGGGCTTGCTTTTGAGTAGACATGGTTAGATTGTGCTCTCAGCTGCCTCGAAAGCTTTTTGAAGTCATTACTGTAATCAACATAATAATACATACGTATAAGTAGGTAGAGAGAAATTATCCAGAACTATAAACTGTCACCTAATCACTTTTCGGTGCCCCTGTATTAGAAAATTAAGCAACTTCATTTCGGGGTAGAAAAGCTACCATTAAACAACATAGGAAAAGAGTCACCAAAATAATTTTGCATTTTTAATGCATCCTGCTCGTTCTGCTTTGAGCAATTATTAACCCCAAATACAGTGCTTTTCATCCACGTGGATTCCAAAGGTCTTTGTAGTCTTTGCAAAAGTTATCCCTTCCTGTTGGAGTAAGTTAGTATGAAATGAAAAAATGGAAGATTTGCATTTACAGAGTCAGGTTATGATTTATTTTGCAAGTTGAAGTTTGACCAGATCAGAGGATCTGTGCTCACTATTTTGAAAAGTGAGAGTAATTTCAATAAAGCATTCAAGGTTACTCAGAATGGAAAAATGTGAGATTAATTAAAAAATAGATAGTCTCCCCAAGGTCAGTACAAGACATTTTCATACTGAAGTGTGGCACCACCTTTTCTGAACTTTACATATCATTCCTAATGGCCAGAAGCCATACCTGTGTGTGTAAAGCAGGAATTCAGTCAGCAAATGAGCAGTTTGTTTTGAAGATCAGGAAAATATTGAATTTTAAAAAATGTATTATGAGAAAAAAGGACTCCGTACCTGAGTACGCTGTATCCACAGATTCAATTATCCACTGCGTTCTCTGCCCACCTGTACACACTGTCCCTGGAGGATTTCCCTGGGCCTCCCAATGTCTTTTAAGGCATTAAAAATTCAATTTCAGTTTCTCTATGAAACCAGAAGTCTGTGCTTTTAGATGCCAAACTTACTCTGAGCCTGGTGGAGTTTGTGGACAGAAGTCCATGGCCTCTGCTGAGCTCCAGACCACAGGGACAGGTATTTGCCCATTTCCACAGTTTCAGCTAATGAAACCCCCATGGATAACGGGGCACACCTGCACTCAGTTCACATTATATCAAATGTATGTACCATATGTAAGTATGTACAGTATCTTGCTTTGCCAAAGTATGGGGTTATCTAACCAAAGGTACACAGGCCAAATGCAGACCATAGAACCTCTTCGTCTGGCATTCAAGGTCCCCCAGCAACACCATATATACTCAGTGGTGGGATTAAAATAAATTAACAACAAGTTCTATGTCCTAATAACCTAAATTAACAACAGGTTCTATGTCCCATTAGTAACTGGTTCTCATGACCAGGCGCTCGTTAGCAAAGGGTTCTATAGAACCTGTGAGAACCCCCCCCCCCCCGAAGCCCACCACTGCATATACTGCTTTCACCTGTTGTATTACTACTAAAAGGGTGGCCTTCATGATCATTGGGTTCTCTCATATCTTGAAAATATGATCAAATTTTGCATGTTTTCTCTGATGTCATTTGACTTCCTAAGTGAGAAAAAGTGTCATGACCTGCATTATGATATCATTTCCTACTTTCTGACATCATTACTAGCAGAAATCATGAATCCGATTCGGCCCACTGCATCAAATAAGTTTCATACCCCTGGGCTAGTAAATAACTTTCAATTTTTCTAAAAAAAACCCTATCATTTTTGTCTGCCCTTTTTAATTCTTACATAAGCTGTTAATTTCTCCATTATCACAAAGTAATATGGATTCCCCCCCTTTGCTCACAGCTGGAGTCAGTTATCTTGATTTCCAGTGTTTGGCATAACAGATGCTCACTGCCGCTAACATTTAAGAAATTAACTGCACAACAACTTTAAGAATAACTTTGTATAAGAAAATAAAAACCAGATTAATTTTTTTCTACCTTTCCAATGGCATTTTTTATTTTTAAGCCATGATCCCATATCGCAATCACATCAATGAAAACAAAAAAAGGATATTTCATTTTCAAATGCCTGTCATATGAAGAATTTATCTTATTTAATTTCTCTGGGGTCATAGATCATGTATTTATTTTAACCCAGCGTTCTTTCATGGCTGAACATAAGGGGGAAAAGATTGGGGTTTGAGGTATTTCCCAACTCTTGACAGAGTAAAGATCAATGACCAAGATAAGCCATAAATTTTAATAGTACCGTGCCAGGGTGGGGAATTAAATCAATAGCACCCTCTCGACCAAAATGAAACAGGAATACACAATCAGAATAACAGAACATTGAAGAGCCCCCAAATTATATTTTTGTTTGCTTTCCTGATCTTTTGTTTGGAATCTGTCAATGATCCCTGCAGTTTTTCATTCTTACCTTGTGTCTTCTTTTGAATCTATGGATCATAGATTTTAAAGCACTAGTTTTAAAGTTTAATTTTAAAGCACTGGAACTCTCAGAAGAACATAATACAGCAGTTGGATCAAAAGTGGTGGACTCCCTATTTTTCTACAGAAAACAATGGGTATTCCTTTCTACAGGAATAGAATTCAATTCTCATCAGTAATAAAGATATATTCTTACTCTGAAAATCTTTTGTTGTTTTGTAAGATGTGTTAGGCTGATCTGTGATTTCTTAGTGACTTCTTAGTCCAAGGATACAGATGTTTATTCTTCCCTCTAAGGGTCATCTTCCCTACAATCCAGAGTAACTACGGGAGCATGTAAGAGACATTACGTGTACCCTTAGTTACTGCACTACCTAGTGAAAACCTATGGGAAATTCATATTGCAATCCAGAGCAAATTGTTCTTACACCGGAGCAAGGACTCCATGTGGTTACTCTGGATTGCGCCCCTTGATACGTCATCTACCATGGTGACCAGATACCCAAACTTCAAAAGGAGAACAAGGTCTTGGATTCTTCTCAACCTGGCCTTTCTGGTGGACAATGTCACGTTCGCCTACTCATGAGTAAAGCCGCGATATTGGGCACTTTCATTTTTCCATAGAGCTCAATGCATATTTTTAATTTTTAGTTTTTTGGCCATAACTTTTGATAAGAAGGAGATATTTTTGCATTGGATTCTGCTCTTCAATACGAATCCAAAGACATATGACATGACGGGGTACTGCACACCATTGCAAAGTTCCAAAATGAAGCCAAAATTGAGGACAATGAAGACTTTTTGGAGGACACCCAGACAGGAGGCTAAAAAAGAGGACAAATCCGGAAATTTCCGGTTATATGATCACCCTGCATGTAATCCCACCTACATCTTACCTACATTTGTATGTATTTCCTCCTGTGTTTGCACAAGTGGTCACACCTCATGATGCACAATGTTAAATTGTGAAAGTGTTAAATAAATTGTTAAAGGCTGCCATCCTAACAACACTTTTTCTGGGAGTAAGTACTGTTGGACTCAGTGGGAAGTACATCTGAGTTGAGAAATTTAGGATTGAAAATGTTGGTATTTTGAATAAGAACGTAAGAATAATAAGAAAATAATAATGCCGCATGAAATTGGCATTCAGTAGGTGAAATTCAATTGATGATATCGTATAATTTTCATGTAAAACTGTATTCATGGCTGATGGTAAAGAATGATTGCTTTTATATTAAGCCGAGTGTTAATGCACAGATTAACGGTCAAGAGGTGTTTCTTATTCCAGGCTCACGCTTGGCTTCATGATCAGCTGTGCCTTCTTGTCGATGTGGCTCAGCAACACCTCCACAGCGGCGATGGTGATGCCCATTGTCGAGGCAGTGGCTCAGCAAATCATCAGCGCCGAAGCTGAAGTTGATGCCATAGAAGTCACCTATACCAACGGGGCCACCAATCATGCGCTGGAACTTGACGGTGAACATCTATACATTTCCCATTTATACCCAACCCCTTCATTCTCAACATTTGCTCTAATTCAGTGGTTCTCAAACTTTTGAGCACCAGGACCCACTTTTCAAGATGACACTCTATCAGGATCCACAGGCTTTTTAGAAAGAAAGATATACAGTAATATATTTATTTGCAAGTAATATTATATTTAATAAAAATCCTTATCATAGCCCTGTTGAAGAGCCTCGGGGATTAAGGCAATTAGTTATCTGATATTTCCATCACCCATGTTTTTATTGGAGGGACCCAACAGAAATTGGGTCATAACCCCCCAGTGGCCCTGACTTGCAGTTGAGGAACATTGCTCTAATTATTTTTTAAAATTTTCATTTTACAGAAAATATTAATGAGTGTGAAACCAATGAGTGGAAAGGGCAAGAAAAGCAAGCTAATGGGTAAGCTAATGGGCAAATGGGTAAGCTAATGGGCAAGAAAAGCACGTTTATTTAAATGCAATAGGTTTGTGTTTACTGCAAGTTTCTTTTTATCCTCAGTTATGGCAATGGGACTACTCATACAGCTCACGTGGTTTGCAAGATTGAAAAAGAAAAGGTATTTTAAAATCTTGCTTAGAATACATTGTTTTTAGATTACTGTGCATAATTTGGTCAGATGTTAATCTAATACTGGGTTCACAGTGAACCCTTCTTATCTGTGGGATTTGAATCCATATGATTGGATATTGAGCTCACACCTGGAGAACCTCAGACCTGCCCCACTTACACAGGAGTGAGCCCCACTGATTAAACAGAATTTGCTTCGGACAAGCTCACAATCTCATGGACATGGTTGGAAGTCACTTAAGAGTTCCCACCAGCCACTTCTGGTCATATCTAGAAAAGGTTTTGGAGACCATCAGCCACAGATTTAATTTGCAGAATTTGGTATTCTTGGGGGATCCTGAAACAGATTTCCCATGTATATCAAGGGACCAATGTGTAGCCTTTTGTTAGATTTATGTTGATTTGCTACTTGGAGGGTACTTGGAGTAGCTAAAATGGGGCAGGTACCATTAGGTAGACTATGGGCACAATCCTGAGTAACTACGGGGAGTCCTTGCTCCGGTGTAAGAACAATTTGCTCTGGATTGCAATATGAATTTCCCATAGATTTTCACTAGGTGGTGCAATAACTACGGGTACACTAGGTGGTGCAATAACTACGGGTAAGTCTCTTACGTGCTCCCATAGTTACTCTGGATTGTAGGGTATGTAGAGAAGAAGTCTTGTAAAGGGGGTTTAGGAACCTGTTGGCACTGCTCCAGTTTAGTTCCGCGTAGGAAGCCTACACACTTTGAAAAGAGCCAGCAGTAAAGGAAGCGCAGTGGTACCTTGGTTTATGGGCATAATTCTTTCCAGAAGAATGCTTGTAATCCAAAATGCTTATATATCAAAGCAAATTTTCCCATAAGGAATAATGGAAACTCAGACAATTTGTTCCACAACCCAAAAATATTCATAGAAAAATGATTACAGTACTGTCATATAATACAAAATAATAAAGAAAATACAAAATAGAAAATTAAAACCGATTAACCTGCACATAGTCTCTCAGGTCTCTCACGCTGTAATCTGCCCCCTTACACAGGAGTGAGCCCCACTGATTATAATAGGGCATCTTTTAGAGTAGTCATACAAGGCTTGACCTACAATCCAGAGTAACTACTGGAAGATGTAAGAGGCACTTACTCTGGATTTTTCTATGCATTTCCCACAGGTTTCCCATAGGTGGCACCGTAACTTCGTCAGTGTAAAAGGTCCCATAGTTACTTTAGATTGTAGCTTACGTTACAGCCAAATCCAGAGTAACTATGTGAGCACGGAAGAGACATTATGCGCACCTGTAGTTACTGCACCACCTAGTGGAAACCTATGGTAAATTCATATTGCAATTCAGAGTAAATTGTTCTTATACCAGAACAAGTACTCCCCATAGTTACTCTGGATTTTGCCCATAGTCTCTCAGGCTCCTTTCCATTGCCCCCTTATATAGGAATGAGCCCCATTGACTGTAATAGGCTTACTTCAGAGTTTGCATGTTTATGTATAGTCTGGTCACTCAGGAGAGGCTGAGCAGGTGCTGGTGAAGCCCTGAAACTGGCTTTATCCCATCCTGGACTATTATTTCACTTGTTTATCAAGTCATTGCTTGTATATCAAGTTAAAAATTTATCAGAAATCTTTGCTTGACTTGCAAAACACTCTCAAACGTTTTCCTGGATACTTTGATTGTACAGGACTTGCTTCGGACAAGCTCACAATCTTCAGTCAGAGCCTTCCGTCTCCCACCCATTTGTATGTTCTCCTTTGCCACAGCACCCCTCCGTTCTCTGCCTTGCCTCACAAATCCTCCATACTGAGTAAATATGGTTGCCTTGTCACTCCTAACCTCAAAGGCTTGGAAGGGGAGAAAAGTGTAGAATGAATAAGTAGTAAAACACATACCAATTGTAGCAGAAACCAGAAAACAGAACAGAATTTTGACTCCCATCCCCATTCCCCATGAAACTAGGTCATAAATTGCAGTTTGGGTGTCCCAGTTGATGATAACTGACCCCAATAAACCATAAATTATGCCTGAGGATACCAAGCACGGGGAGAACTAAATCAATAGCAACCTGTTCTCTGCACCAAAATTAAACAAGAATACACAGGGATGGCACTCTGAGGATACCAGGCACAAAATTATATTGCTGTTTGCTTTTCTGATCCATTCATATATATTTGGATTCTCTCAAAGATCCTTGCAACTCTCTTCTTCTCACCTTGTGTTATTTAAGGGCTCTCAGATGTGCCAATTAATATCTTACTGAAGAACATTTGACAGCGCAGTCCTAACTTGATAAGCAATTGGCATGTGTAGGATTCAGCCTTGCTTTGATATATGCTATCTATGGTAAGACTGAGCAATCTGCGGAACTCCTTGCTGCAGGATATGGTGATGGCATCTGGCTTACACGCCTCATGGGTTACAAGCCATGATGTGTAGGTGCAACCTCCTTGTTTTAGAAATAGGCTTTCTCAGAATACCAGATGGTACCGGGATGCTCTACATCTGCATCTGCCTACATCTCTACATCTGCCTTATTCCTGACATCTTCACAGACTTGAAACTAATGAGCATGAAAGTTAGTGTTATGTCTGCCACTGATAAAGTTGATTCTTTTTATTTCATGCGCAAACAGACTCCAGCACCAACTGAAAGTGGAAGAAAATACCGAACCCACAGGGACCAAATGATGTGCAAAGTCATGTGCCTGTGCATTGCCTACTCGTCAACCATCGGAGGACTGACCACCATCACTGGCACGTCAACTAACCTGATCTTTGCGGAGCAGTTCAATTCGTAAGCAACAATGTCAAATATTCTGCTTTGAAATATGGCTATACTTTTAACACCTACGTTAAACCAGCCAGGGGTGGAATTCTTCTGAAAACTCACCCCAATGTATAGGAATGTAGCCCTAATGGGAAGATTTGGCCAATAGCCTAGTAGGTCAAGGAAGCAACCAGTCAAAATAGTTTGGGAACTACTGTACTGGTTCCAGCCCAGGTTACCAGGTCAAATGCATTCAAAAACCACAATTTCAGAGGTGGAATCTGGTGTCATATAACTGCAAAGTTTTGAAAAAATGATTGGGGAGGAGAACCTGGGGAGCCCCGAATTGCTCTACAGAGCTCCAAATAGCTCTGTAGGTGTATTGCGTGATTCTCTGGGGTATGTGCAGCATTTGATGTCCCAGAGCTCAGAGCTCAGGTGGACCCCATCCTTCCATCCATGTGTATGTGTGGCTCTTAACTGGAACTATTCCTGATTTGGGGGGGGGTGCTGATATGTCGACAAAGAGGATTGGCACGATAACATGGGGCATGACAGTGTCATCTTGTCTCCCCCATCCTAGACACCAGTTAGCCAGCTTAAATGTTTCCAGTTATATAATTTCAGTTCTGGAATTAAACCTGTTGGAATCTCTCCTTGATGAAATCAATAGGACTTAAAATATTTAACTTAGGTGGAATGGTGGCCTATTTCCATTTTACAGCAATGCTGGTGGCAGCAGACATTGCCCGTATCTGAGTGTATACAGTGCTCAGTTTTGCCTGTTATTTTTGAGGCAACCACAATTTTTACACTTGATAATAATAGACAACAATTACAGTATCAAGGTGCATTTTGTCAGTTTTGCTCAGCATCCCAAATGTTTCACATCTCCTAAAATGATATCTCGCTGTCAAGAATATTGCCTGACTGCCACCTGAAATTTGTTAAAGGTTGTATAATGGCAAACTGAATTTTATACTCAAGAATATTTCATACTTATATTTCTTTTTTTAAAAAAAAAAAATAGCATTGATACAATCAAATAAGACAGGAGCCACTAAAGTTTTCAGACATCTTTATAGAAATAATAACAATGCCAAAGCTGCTCCTCAATTCCTGTTATTTTTGTGCATGAGCCCTTCCTGAAAATAAAAATAAAAATAATGCATGAATGGCATTGTACCACAGCACCTGGTTTGGTGGCAGCTCTGGACAAATGAATCAGGAGTTTGGTGTGATTATATATATAATTTCTATATCAGCACATACATGCTTTCATTGGAAGTTCAAGTTGGACCCTGATATCGATGGGAGTTCTGTTCCTGAACCCTTGGATATGAGAATCAGTGGATACGGGGGTACAGGTTTAAATGTCTTTGAAGCCAAGAAAGGTGTGAAAATAGGGGGGTAATCATTTTGTGCCTAAACTATGCCATTTCCAAGCCTCTATGCTATGGTCAAAAGTGCCATAAGACACTTCTGTGCCACTCTTGGGGACGGTTAGGCCAGTGCACAGACATGCGCTCGTCTCCCTACGTCATCATGGGAATGGGAAGACCAATGAGTTGTGCAGGCCTAGGTTAGAATTGCACCACAGCTCAAACCTGGATCACTCTAGTGACATACAAAACTACTATTGATCCAATCTTCAGCTCTAATGGGAAGTAACAGTGCATAACTTGCCTATGGAGTTGTAGGGTCTCTGTTTCTCAAGGCAACAGCTCTTCTTGGTACATGAGCACCTATCAGCTCTCAAGCACCTAGAAGTCATCAGCCATAGATAGATAGATGTCCACATTCTCTGGGTCGCAACTGGCCACTCTAGGTAAATGTCAAAATTGGATTTAAAGAAATAGACAAGGGAGAGTAAAAATACCAGGACAAAAAAAAAATGGAAAATAAGGGCAAAAGTGGGTTATAGCCAGACAAGGTAACATAAGGGAGATATAAAGGAAAGCAGTGAAAAGAGGGAAAATGAAGGCTCAGAGAGAAAACATTTCAAAAGCAATCAGGTTTTAATATCAGCATAGTCTAAGCAGGCCTCCGTCAGTCTTGGAAGACTATGGTATCGTGCTCGGCGCTGCATACGCTGCATGCGAAGCACGAAAGCCTGGGTTAGATTGTTATGGAGGAAAGGCTGGTACCCAAGCAGCAAATCCCCCATCTCCACGCCACTGAATTGGTCCAATGGAAAGGCAGAGCCAATATGATTGGATCCAGCTGGCGTTGCAGAACTGGGCTAAGGACAGGAGCTCACCCTGTCTTGTGGGGCCAACCTGGGTCTCGAACCCTGACCTGCTGGTTAATAGGCACAGTGTCTTAACCTCTTGCGCCACCCACAACCAGCATAGTCTACATCCTGTCATATTATAGTTCAGTGACTTTTAACCTTTTTCATCTCATGGCACACTTAAAATTGTCATGGCACACCATCAGTTGTTTTTACCATTGACAAACCACACCAGATTGTTCAAATACCCAATTTTCCTGTTAAATAATTATTCTCCCCAACCCCCTCCCCGACACAGCTGAGGATTATCCGTGGCACATCAGTTCCACAGATATATCTGCTTCTCTGTGCTCCATTTGGTTATGAGTTAGCACTTTTGGGTAGGTAGTTTTCCCCCCTTCCTAGTCTAAAGTACTATGAACTCATAAGATCATATAAATAATCTTATTGCAGAGTGATCTTATCCCCAGGTTTGTTCTGATAAAACAATTTTCTCACTATCTATACTGCAGATATAAATCACTTTTGTACAGAACCTGATTAATGTAAATTACCGTGTTATGGCCCAGACGAAAGGTGGAATTAGTTGCTAGAGCAGGTTGCTTAGTCAGTCTACATGGGATCATATCATATCATATGTCCACATTTCTAAGGTCAAAGACTGAGAGATTTAAATGCTTTTATTACCGAAAGAATTGGCTGTAATGATGCAAGTAGTTAAAACACTGTGCCTGTTAACCAGCAGGCCAGGGTTCGAGACCCAGGTCCAGTGGTAGGCTTCAGGGGGTTCTCACAGGTTCTATACAACCCTTTGCTAATGAGCACCTGGTTCTGAGAACTGGTTACTAATGGGACATAGAACCTATTGTTAATTTATTTGAATCTCACCACTGCCCGGGTCCTACAAGACGAGGTGATCTCCTGTCCTCAGCCAAAATCAAATTGGACACCTTTATCTCGGAGAGGGTTTAATAAAACCAAACATGTTCTCTTAATGAGCCCTTTTCTCATTATAGCAAATCTCTCCATTGCTTAAGCTGTTGATCTGAGCCTAGCTTTGCAGAGTGATGACTTCAAACTATTTGTATGCAGAGTGGGTTGCATTACTGAAAGGAACATGCCATGCATAACTTATGCCCAGGCATTAAGCCCCTAACTGGGACTGAATTTACTCCCGAGAGGACCATTCCTAGTGTCATTGCCTGTACGTCTCTGCCTCCGGAAGGATGCGCATCACATAGTAGGGAAGAACTGTCAAAGAGATACCATGTACTTTATTGCCATAGGCATGTGGAACTCCTGCTGTTGATTATCTGTCAGTATCCTATTGCTCCCAAGAACATGATTTCAGAATTTCATGGTACATTTGCAGTGACTTCAGCTATGTTTTGTACAGAGTATTTTGCTATACATGGTGCTGATTTTATAGCTGCGTGGAGAGAAGGATGGGATGAGAAGGCTATGAGAAGGATGTCTTTCTTGGTTTCAGGGCATCAGGAGGTACAAACCTTCTTCTGGGCTCTTTCCCAAAGAGGGAAAGGGCGATAGAGTAGGAAAGAGTGGTGATGGATACTTGGCATACTTGGTCTGGGAGAGGCATACTTGGACTGGGAGAAGGAGACTAGTTTCTGAAGTCCACGTAGACTGGGTATCCCAGTGAAGAACCTAGATCTACCTGCCTGGGCAGTGTCGGCAGTGAAATATAATTCTTCAGATAAAGATTTACCCCCTGGTGAGAATCTTGTTGTTAGCTTCTTGTCCTGGGAAAATCAGAGCTACTCAACAATATCCAATATCCATATTTCTGTGGCCTTTTCATACCTATCCAGGCTTTCCATATTACCTTTTCAAGACCTGAAAGTCAATGTCTGGTGCAGTCTTGAATCATTCAACTGGGAAATATTTATGACCTTTACTTCTTACAGATACAACCATAAGCAAATTATAGGATTTTAAATTTTTGAAGGCACTTGCCATTTTATACTTCTTCAGCTACAGGAGCATTTACAAGAATAAGAGCACAATCCTAACCATGTCTACTCAGATGTAAGCCCCATTGTGTCCAATGGGTTTTACTCCCAGGAAAGTGTCTTTAGGATTGCAGCCTATGGCACAATGTTGATGTCTGTGTTGATCTTATTTACTTTAGGTGCTGTATTTTATTTTATTTTTTCCCCACAAATGCAAAAAGAAAACAACTGGAGAATGTAGTCAGAATGTAGATTGCCAGCAATCACTGACAAACTGTAGCAGTCTTTCCACTGGTGTCTGTTAATGCTGTTTTAAAAATAATAATTAAAACCATCTCCAGTTTCATAGAATCATAGAATCATAGCATTGGAAGGTACCCAGTAGGTCATCTAGTCCAACCCCCTGCCTGCAGCAGGAAATTCCCCTAGAGCATCTCCAACAGGTGCTCGTTGAGCCTCTGCTTGAAGATCCCCAGTGAGGGAGAGTCCACCACCTCCCTTGGCAGTCTGTTCCACTGCCGAACCGCCCTCACCGTCAGGAATTTTTTCCGGATTTCCAGCCGGAATCTCCTCTCTTGCAGTTTGTCCCCATTGGTTCTAGTTCTGCTTTCAGAAGCAGCTATGAACAAATTGGCCCCTTCCTCCATATGACAGCCCTTCAGGTATCTGAAGAGGGCAATCATGTTTCCCCTCAGCCTCCTCTTCTTCAGGCTGAACATCCCAAGTTCCCCCAACCTTTCCTCGTAGGGCTTCCCTTCCATCCCACTGATCATTCTTGTCGCTCTCCTCTGGACTTGCTCCAGTTTGGCTGCATCTTTCTTCAAGTGAGGCGCCCAGAACTGAACTCAGTACTCAAGGTGAGGTCTCGCCAATGCTGAATAAAGAGGAACTAGAACTTCTCGCAACTTGGAAGCTACAGTCCTCTTCATGCACGGAAATTCAAAGCAACATGATATTTGGTACTTGGTTCAAATGCAAGGGAGATACCTTTTAAAACTCACAACAAATTCCATCTATTGAACCTTGTATTGTTCAAGTGACTCAGCTCAATTACTATTTAATCCGAACAGAATTATCCCATTATACAGAATTACAGAATGTCATGGTATGCAATGTCGTTAGCTAATTGTACCAAGCCACCTTGGGTGCCCTTTGGGGAGAAAGGGGGAATACAAATCAAACAAACAAACAATCATAATAAAAAACAAACAAAGGTTGCTTCTCATAATATTTTTTGCTAGAGTCTGTTCCAGGCAAATGCACAATCTTTTGGGATTAGTTTGATGGATCAAATAAGCATGTGTCCATTTACAATATGTGTTGTTGTAAACACTTCTCAGGCTACAATCCAGAGTAACTACAGGACCTTTTACACCGACGTAGTTACAGTGCCACCTATGGGAAACCCATGGATAATGCATATAGCAAACCAGAGCAAGTGCCTCTTGCATTTTCCCATACTTACTCTGGACTGTAGGGTTATTCATTCATAGATGTATGCCTATATCCCCATATGTGTCAAGGAAACACATGTCAAGAACAAGGCCAGGATGATGTAGTGTCAGAGTTTGAATTTAGACCTTGAAGATCCGAGTTTAGACACTTATGGAAGTGTCGGAGTGTTACATAGAGCTCCGTGCACTTTGCGAGTATCCGTACTTTTATATTTATATTTATATTTTCAGTTACTTTTCTCAGGAAGTCAGTTACAGAGCATTAAATGTTTGCAAGTGAAAGAAATCATTACAAATAGCTATATACATGCAGCAGGAGTGCCTTGGCAAGAGTCAAGAGAGGAGGCAGTGGAATAGTCTGGGCTGAACTGGGTTTCCTTTCCAGTCAGCCAAATTGGATATCTTTGGGTATCCACCATAGGTTTCTGGATCATTCTGGGCCCCATCCATTTTTCTCAGCATGGATTTGCACCAGTGATTGTGCTGGTAAAATTCCAAGTTAATCCACAGTAGGTGCTGAGGTTCAGCCCGGGACAAGAGGACAAATATCCCATTACCCCAACGAGATCTTTGGCAGCAGAGAGAAAAAAAGCTGTAATTGCTGGAAAAAAGATTTAAATAAGATTGAGCAAAATCAAACATGCCATATCTTGTTTGACTACAATTAATCACCCATGGTGTTAACCAGCATCTTGTTTTTGTCGACAGTGCCAATCTTTTGACTTTCTTTTTTTTTTTATTTTTCTTCAGATGGTACCCAGACTGCCAGTGCATCAATTTTGGGTCTTGGTTTATTCTTTGCATTCCAATCACTGTAATTATCCTATTGCTTTCCTGGGTTTGGCTCCAGTGGCTTTTCCTGGGTTTCAAGTAAGTTAATGCTTCATAAAATCTGCACAACTATGCTTGAGATGATCATATAGGATGAAAAGTGTGAGATTTTTAACCTGAGGGGAAATGTGTAATTCCATACACGACAATTCATGGTTACAATTAGTGCTTTTTCTGGAGGAAAAAGGTGCCACTACTCACTATAGGTCATCCCCATATGACTAATTTCTAATTAGCTGCGGTGGGGGGGGGGGATGGCTGATGGAAAAAGGTGCTGATACTGAGTACTGGTGAGCATCCCCAGAAAAATCCCTGGTTATAATTATATAGTTACCAAAATTCATGGTTACACCTAGCAAGAGTAGAAGATTGCATTTTATCTGCATTCAATGCTTTGGCAGGAAATCATTAGAATAACTATTAAGATTATGAGTAAGTACATTATGAATACATTATGAGTAACATTAACCTGTTGTACTCCAGAATGATTTTTATGTGGATTGACAGTGTGATACCAGTGTTTTCCATGCACATATGATGGATTTTTTTCATGTTTATCTGAAAAACCCCATTAGATAAATTTGAGTACTACCCTGCTTTGGTTTTTCATAAAGGGCCAATGTATTTACCAACCTATTTTGTGTAACAACCAACATCCTTTCCCTAGTAACTTAAGAAGAGCCCTACTAGATCGAGCCAAAAGCCCCTCTAAACAAGATTCCTGCATCTCAGAGTGGTCCACAAATTATTGAGGGCGCACAGAAGACACCAAGAGGCCTGTATCCTGGTGCCCTCACATGAATCTGGCATTCTACATCTAAAATAAGGAGGTTGCACATACCCATTGTGGATTGTAAACCATTTCCTCTAGAAATTTGTCCAATGCCTTCTTAAATGCATCTAGGATGCCAACCCATATCATGTGGCAAGGAGTTCCACTGATTTTTCCATGCTAGGTAGAGTCTTTCCTGCCTTGCTGGGGAAGAGAAAGCAGTGCACAAGCACTAGCAATGAATAGGCATTCCCATATATCGGCAGAGATTCAACTCCGGCCTGAAAAAATGGGTAACGTTGCCAGTTATGCTTGTGACGGGAATGAGGATTTATGGGAATTAATATGCTTTATGTGTGATGTTATGAGAAAGGATATGGATGATCCCTTCGCAGTTCTCACTTTCAATTTTCTTTTTAGTTTCCAAGAAATGTTCCAATGTGGCAAACCAAAATCAGTGAGAGAACAGGCTTCTGCACATGTGATTGAAGGTGAATACAAAAAACTTGGACCAATAAGGTAAGGCAGACGATGACACAACAGGGGAAAATGTGATAGTAATGCCAAAGCAGACTGATTCAAAAGGCACTCATAACACATGTCTGCTTCCATTACAGTTATCCAGAAGTTGCCACCCTTGTTCTGTTCTTTCTAATGGCCCTGTTGTGGTTTACTAGAGATCCTGGATTCATGCCTGGTTGGTCCTCCCTTTTTTCAGAGTAAGTCTGGAATTGCAAGGCCAGGGATGGGATTGGGCTCTTAGTTCTTTGCTTAGCACATAGTTTTGTCATTTGGAGAATCTAGTACATGTGTTTCATGCTTCGAGGTAAGACTTTCCAGTCCATTTTTATTTGGAACTAAAAAGAAAGCAGGCCTCCATCAGTTTTGGAAGACTATGGTATCATGCTCGGCGCTGCATACGCTGCATGCGAAGCACGAAAGCCTGGGTTGGATTGTTATGGAGAAAAGGCTGTTACCCAAGCAGCAAATCCCCCCCTCTCCACGCCACTGAATTAGTCCAAAGGAAAGGCAGCGCCAATACGATTGGATCCAGCTATACTGGATCCAGAGCTGGGCTAAGCTCTATACTGGTGTCGCAGAGCTGGGCTAAGGACAGGAGCTCACCCTGTCTTGTGGGGCCGACCCGGGTCTTGAACCCTGGCCTGCTGGTTAACAGGCACAGCGTCTTAACCGCTTGCGCCACCCACAGCCCCTTATTTGGAACTAAACATGAACAAATAACATGAACGTGATCTGTTAGAATAAGAGCACCATACTAACCATCTCTACTCAGAAGTAAGCCCCATTGTGTTAAGTGGGTCTTATTCCCAGAAAAAGTGTCTCGGTCTTTAGGATTTCAGTGTTTTTCTGAAATCAGTATTTTTCTGAGGTTTAGTTTTAGTTGTTAAGTTTAAGTAGTAGTAAATAGTTTTTTAGTTAGTTGTTTAGTTGTGTCAACACTCCATCTGTTGTTTTACAGAGGAAAGGCGGATATAAATCTTAAATAAATAAATAATAATAGAAGTCTAGTTAGACAATAGACATCCCCTACAGTCCAGAGTAACTACGGGAGCATGTAAGAGACATTACGTGCACCTGTATTTAGTGCACCTCCTAGTGAAAACCTATGGGAAATCCACATTGCCATCCAGAGTAAATTGTTCTTGCATCAGAGCAAGGACTCCCTGTAGTTATTCTGGATTGCACCCATCTATTATCTAGATGTTATGGACATACCCCCAAATCCAGAGTAACTACGGGAGCATGTAAGAGACTTTACATGCATCCATAGTTACTGCACCGCCTAGTGAAAACCTATGGGAAATTCATATTGAAATCCAAAGTAAGTTGTTCTTACACCAGAGCAAGGACTCCCTGTAGATTTTCTGGGTTTTGTCCATACTCCTTGTTGCAACCTGGGGCCAGGTCCACAGTGCTGTCTCCACCACATCGGGCGCAATCCAGAGTAACTACGGGGAGTCCTTGCTCCAGTGTAAGAACAATTTGCTCTGGATTGCAATATGAATTTCCCATAGGTTTTCACTGGGTGGTGCAGTAACTACGGGTGCACGTAATGTCTCTTACGTGCTCCCATAGTTACTCTGGATTGTAGGGATCATCACTTTGGGTGGTACTGCCATTAGGTGGACCATACAAAGTGGGACGGCAGGGGACAAGCATTGAGAAACACTGGTGTTTATTTCCAATTGAAAGGATGGTATTAGAAATCTGCACTTTCTTACTAAATTTTTCTTCAGTCTTTTAACACGAGGCATTCCTTTTATTTTCCCCCGAATAATTAACTGGACTTTCAAGTCCTATAGTTTTAAGTAGACTCACCATGACAAGCCTTTCTCCTCCATCCATTTGCAAAATGAAGTTCCATATGGAAACTGAAGGTCTGCTCTCCTTCCTATAGATTAAAGCATGCAATTAAGTCCATAGGGATGCCCTTTGATGATTTCACTCTCACCTAATGGAAAACAAAACATTATTTACCCTTAAACTCCGAGAAACCGGAGAGTTACTATAGCAACACTTGGGATGGGAAGAACCTGTGCAGAATAGTTCACGTGAGGTTTGCTGTGATTCCTGCTTTTCACAACTAATTAACTTGTTACCTGAAAATCATATGGCCAGAGACTGATATCTTAAAAGCCTCCGGTGTTTCGTTGAGAAGTTGGTAGAAGAAAAGGAGAGGATTCTTGGGTACCACTTGAAAAGAGAATGGAAATCTCAGTTTCATGGTGCAAATATTTGCACCAAGGGAGCAACTTCTAATATGGACTATGGGTGAAATCCAGAGTAACTACGGGGAGTCCTTGCTCCGGAGTAAGAACAAGTTTCTCTGGATTGCAATATGAATTTCCCATAGGTTTTCACTAGATGGTGCAGTAACTACGGGTGCACATAATGTCTCTTATGTGCTCCCGTAGTTACTCTGGATTGTGCCCTACGTCTCACGTTAAAAGAAATATGATGCATGAACCATTTGCTTATAATTTGGATGCCTTTTGACCAGTTCCTCCTGACCCTACAGTAGCAGGAATACACTTTCGATACCAGCAGCAAATGACACAGAAATCATCTAATTGCAAGTTTCCCCATGTAGACGATCACTATTCAGTTAAATAGTAAGACATGCTATAGTAGAATTGTAGACATAGGCTGCAATCCTAAACATACTTTCCTGGGAGTAAGACCCACTGAATGCAATAGGACTTGCTTCTAAGTAGACATGGTTAGGATTGTGCCCATACCCTACAATCCAGAGTAACTACAGGAGCACATAAGAGACATTACGTGCACCTGTAGTTACTGCACCACCTAGTGAACACCTATGAAAAATTCATATTGCAATCCAGAGCAAATTGTCCTTACACGGGAGCAAGGACTCCCTGTAGTTACTCTGGATTGCACCCTATCCCTACAATCCAGAGTAACTACGGGAGCACGTAAGACACATTACATGCACCCATTGTTTCAGCACCACCTAATGAAAACCTATGGGAAATTCATATTGCAATCCAGAGTAAATTGTTCTTACACAGGAACAAAGACTCCCCATAGTTACTCTAGATTGTGCCCATAGTAAACCCTACAATCCAGAGTAACTATAGAAGCACGTAAGAGACATTTACGTCAATGTAGTTATGGCACCACCTAGTGAAAACGTATGGGAAATTCATATTGCAGAGTACATTGTTCTTGCATCGGAGCAAGGACTCCCCATTGTTACTCTGGATTGCGCCCAAAGACAATGTTATTTTCTCAAGAACAAGGGAAAGCAAGTGGAATAGCTACACAGTTATAACCGCCAACACCCCAGTGCACCATGTAAGTGGCCCACTTGCCATTGGAGACATTTTGGGTGGCAAAGGCAATGTGCAGTAGCGCCTGTGTGTTGCCATTGCTACCTGGGATGACTCCAACAACAAGTGGCAAGGGCCACTTACACAGCGTGTGTGACATCTGCAGTACTTACTGTGCTGCCCCCCAGTAGCTATGCCACATAGTATGTAAAAGACAACTTCAGGTCAAGAAATGGATCTCAATCAAGTCTTTCTGTAAAAATATTTGAAACTAAAGATAAAACCCTTCATCTTTGTTCCAACTATGATGGAACTGCTCCTAAGATCAACCAAAAGGCACAATCCAGAGTAACTATGGGGAGTCCTCGCTCTGGTATAAGAACAATTTCTGCTGGATTGCAATATGAATTTCCCATAGGTTTTCACTAGGTGATGCCGCAACTGTGTTGACATAAATTTCTCTTATGTTGGGCCGTAGTTACGCTGGATTATAGGGCAAATGTGCTACGCTGCTGAATTCTATTTTGCACATGTGTCAACCCAAATTTAATGATTGCACTTCCATCTTCCAACATATATTAAAGATACTTCTCATCAAGCGGACGTAGATTTATAAGCCCTCTGAAACCTGAACAAACTTTGTCAAAATCTGATATTATTGCTGAGACTTTTGAGAAAATTAATTTTCCTACTGCTTTGATATTTGGGGACTAAAGACACTTCAATCTTTCCTCAGCTTTCCCGGATTTGCTACCGATTCAACAGCTGCCTTATTGATTGGCCTTCTCTTCTTCGTTATTCCTGCAAAAACATTGTCTAGATCTTCAAATGGAGAAAACAGTTAAGTAGATTTCCCTTGCCATTTTTACCTAAAGCAGGGGTCTCCAAACCTTTCAGCTAACAAGCCACATCAAGTACCTGGTATGGTGTCGAGGGCCAGAAAAAAATTTAAATTTAAATTTTTAATACTCTAGAAATGGAATTTTAAGATGAATGAATGGATGGATGAATGAATTTCCAGGATCACAGAAATATCACAATATCCTAATATCAAATTTCCAGGATCACATCACAGAAATAAAACACATACTCAAATAGACCCTAATCCCCTACATCCCATGCACTTTCTAAGATTAGAATCTATGTGCGTCTCTGGTGTGGTTGTGCATACATGTGAGGTGACAAGCAAAACAATATTATAATATTATAACATTAGAATACTAGAATGTAATGGGTTTCAATCATAACAATATATATTTATATATATTTTTATCCCTATAGTTGTTTTTGATTACACTCCACTAATAACATGGAAAGAATTTCAGTCCTGCATGCCCTGGGAAATTGCCATTCTGGTTGGTGGAGGCTTTGCTCTGGCAGATGGTTGTGAGGTACTACCTTTTTAAAAATAATACATTAAATCAAGTTAAGTATTCATAAGCTGCAATCCTAAAGACACTTTCCTGGGAGTAAGACCCACTGAACACAATGGGAATTTTGAATAGACATGATTAGGATTGTGCTCATAGTCACTAACCAGTTGCAAAATAAATTCAGGGGAAGTGCATCTTTAATTTACTGGACAATTGAAGAATAACTGAATAGTAGAGGTGTGTGATAGACTTCTAGCACAATCCTAAGCATGTCTACTCAAAAGTAAGCCCAATTGTGTTCAATGGATCTTACTCCCAGGAAAGTATCTTTAGGATTGCAGACTTCCTCATTAATAGCCTCTTTGTTGTGCTTTGATATGTGCCATCATATGCATAGGGTTGCCATAATTCTCTTCCATAAAACCGGGACAGGACCCTCTGCCCCATTTGCCAGTATGTGAACACAATCCCCCAAAATAGGGACTCTCCCTGTTTTTAGGGACATATGGTAACCCTATCTATCTATCTATCTATCTATCTATCTATCTATCTATCTATCTATCTATCTACACTAGTATATCTACACTATGTACACTAGTATATTTACATATACCGCTTTTCAGCTAAAAGGTAGTTTACAAAGAAAATGGAAAAATTGGCAGCTAATTAATAGCTAAAGGGTACCTGTTCCAAAAGGGCTCACAATCTAAAATGGAAAAAAGAACATCAATCCTATATTCAGTCCATCATTAAGTGGAATTAATGATGTAACATCATTAGTGTTACATCATGTTTGGTGACATTTGGTGACCTGGAATAGTGATGGGAAAGAAGGAGGTTTATTTAAAAAACTCTAGTATTTGTGATGTTCCTAAAGGTGCTTGCATTCAGATCATGAATAGAACTGTGAACTCAAAGGTTTACACTCCAGTCCTATTCCCCACAATCAACCCTTACAACAGATCCTATCATTTAATAAGAAAGACTCATCACAATCCAGAGTAACTATGGGAGCTCTTACATCACGTAAGAAAAATGTAGGGTGAAATCCAGAGTAACTACAGGGAGTCCTTGCTCCGGTGTAAGGACAATTTGCTCTGGATTGCAATATGAATTTCCCATAGGTTTTCACTAGGTGGTGCAGTAACTATGGGAACACGTAATGTCTCTTACATGCTCCCGTAGTTACTCTGGATTGTAGGGTTACTCTGGATTGTTCTATGCATTTCCCATAGGGGCGCCATAACTATGTTGACATAAATGTCTCTTACGTCAACGTAAGAGCTCCCATAGTTACTCTGGATTGTGCTGTCTGTTAATTTTGCATTCATGATATTAAGTGTGTAACAGCATCCATAAACAACAGTGTTAAGCACCAGCAACTCTTTTTTATAGGTCTCAAAACTCTCATATTGGATCGGAAGCAAATTAACTCCTTTGGGATCACTCCCCATATGGCTGGTCATCCTCATCTCGTCTCTGATTGTTACCTCTGTCACCGAAGTGGCCAGCAATCCTGCCACCATCACAATCTTCTTGCCTATCCTGTCTCCTTTGGTGAGTAACCTTTCTGAGACGACAGTGCGCCAATGTTTCTAAGTAGCTAAAACGTAGTAAAAGAATTTACTCTCTCTTTGACATTTACTTTAGAAGAGATGGGAACGAGGATCAAGCAAGACATTTAAGGCAACTGCATGTTTGATGAATGCAGGTTGGATTTTGCCTATTAAAAGAAGAGGTGCAGAGCTTTTAAAGCCAGAGCAAAACACACTGTGATACCAGGGATGCCACCTATTCCTTGCCACAACTGTACATTGGGAATAAAATTCCCTTACTGTACTTTTTGCATGATTTTTGAAAACCCCGTAGCGTGGCTGTGTCCTTGTATATTTTTCAGTGTCAAATTCAAGATCCTCAGTCTAACTTTAAAGTAGTGTATGGCGAATTCTATAGAGTAAACCATTATTAGTTGTGCATTCCTACTTGACAGTGCTCTCTTCCATATAATAAAGTGTGGAACCAATAAATAGTGGTTGGAGAATAGCAGAGATTTTATAACTCAGATGAAAGTTATCTTGGTGTAAAAAAAAATTATTAAAACAAATGCTTGGCTATCATCCTTTTGCAATCATAATCTTGGGCGGTAATGAAAAGGCATCTAACCTGTACCGGTATTACTCAAATCTAATGTGCCATCAAATTTTGAATTTTAAAGACTTGAGATTAAAAAAATGTTTACTGGCAATTGTAATGACCAGCTGCAAAACAGGTGCAAAATTTAATTTTACTGCATTAAACAGTTTTATGACAATAATTATGACAACAGTTATATGACAATGGGTTATATGACAATGTTGTTATATGACAACAGTTATATGACAATGGGTTTATGTTACGATTTTTAGCTAACCGCACTACTTTAGACAACAATGAGTTTATACTACATTTTTATTATAATAATCTGTTAAACTAAATACCGACCTTTACTTATAATCAAAATACTGTATTTACTTGAAACTAATGCACTATTGCATCTAATGCACAACCCAATTTTGGAGACTAAGAGCACAATCCTAACCATGTCTACTCAAAAGTAAGCCACACTGTGTTCAATGGTTCTTACTCCCAGGAAAGTGTCTTTAGGATTGCAGCCTATGGGTGCAATCCTAAAGACACTTTCCTGGGAGTAAGTCCCATTGAACACAATTGGGCTTACTTTTGAGTACACATGGTTAGGACTGTGCTCTAAATTTGGCTGAAAAGGTGAGTGTTAGATTTGAGTAAATACAGTATTTTATTTTTTATTGCATCAGAGATACACTTTATTTAATCAATCTGTGCTATGAGTTCCTGAAATCAGACCTCTGATGGTATTTCCTTGTTTGAATAGGCTGAAGCCATCCATGTGAACCCCCTTTACATTCTGATCCCCACAACCCTCTGCACTTCATTTGCATTCCTACTTCCAGTAGCAAACCCACCCAATGCCATTGTATTTGCATATGGTCACCTGACAGTGATTGACATGGTAAGTGATCAACAAATACTTCAGTTTACAAAAACTTTCCCCTACTATTTCTCTGATAAATAATGATGACGCAATACCGTATATACTCATGTATAAGCTGAATTTTTTAACTCTTTTCTGGAGCTTAAAAAGCTCCCTCGCCTTATACGCGGGTAAAGCAGCCAGCTAGTCTACCAGGAGTTCCAAGGAGGAACAGGTCTCTTTATATTTCTCCTCCTCCCTCTCCCCAGGGGCTCCTCCATCCTGCCCCATTTTGCCCCCTCTTTTCCTATGAAGCCTAAACAAGTAGGTGTCCAAATAAGTAGGTATACTTTCCAGGCAGGGTGAGAAGAATTTTCTGCCCTGGAGTCTTGGAGGAGGCTATTAAGGAAGGGTCTCTCTGCTAAACATCTTATTTTGGTTACCTTTGCATGCTGTTGCATGCCTACACAGAAGCAACTCCCATCCTAGTCAATGGAGCTTACTCCCAGGTAGGTGTGAATAGGATTGCAGCATCAGAGCCCAATCCTGTGCATGCCTGCTCAGAAGCAATCCCATCCTAGTCAGCGGAGCTTACTCCCAGGTAGGTGTGGATAGGATGGCAGCCTCGGAGCCCAATCCTCTCCATGCCTGCTCAGAAGCAAGTATGAGTGACCATATGCCCTCTTTCCCCAGGACAGGTCCTCTTTTTTAGTCTTGTATCTTGGTGGGGGAAAAATATATTGCCCTTCTTTTCATTGTGAGCTTGCAGCATTGAACCATCATGATCAATGGACAGGAAAGTACTAAGTGACCATATGTCCTCTTTTCCCAGGACAGGTCCCCTTTTTTTAGCCTTGTCTCCTGGTAGGGAAAAAATACATTGCCCTTCTTTTCTTTGTGAGCTGGCACCATTGAGCCATCCTGGTCAAAGGACTGACTCCCAGGGAAGTACTGACTGACCATATGTCCTCTTTTCCCGGGACAGGTCCTCTTTTAACTCTTGTGTCCTGGGAAAATATCTTTACATTTACCATTAACCTACTGATGCCTCAGTAAATGTTATTTTATTGGTATCTATTTTTATGGTATTTTGAAATGTAACAGTAGCTGCTGCATTTCCCACCCTCGGCTTATACGAGGGTCAATAAGTTTTCCCGGTTTTTTGTGGTAAGATTAGGTGCCTCAGTTTATGCACGGGTCGGCTTATTCACGAGTATATATGGTAAACAGTTTGTATTCATATAGGTTGTTTCCATAAGTACTCATAGTGTTTGACATGCCCTACAATCCAGGGTAATTACAGGAGCATGTAAGAGACATTATGTGCACCCGTAGTTACTGCATCACCTAGTGAAAACCTATAGGAAATTCATATTGAAATCCAAAGTAAGTTGTTCTTACACCGGAGCAAGGACTCCCTGTAGTTCCTCTGGATTTTGTCCATATTCCTTGTTGCAACCTGGGGCCAGGTCCACAGTGCTGTCTCCACCACATCATCACTTCGGGTGGTACTTCCATTAGGTGGACCATTAGGTGGGAAGGCTAGAACCTTCCCACTGATACCAGCAGATTAATGAAGACCCATTGGGGAAGGGGATGGAATAGGGCGTGGGAGAGTAGAACAATGAGGCTTTTCTTACCTTCTTATATTCATTTTCTTACCTTCTTATATTCATCCAATGAGGCTTTTCTTACCTTCTTATATTCATTTAATTCCTTGGCCTCATGTCCTAATGCATGAAATTTGCATCATCATTATTATTATTATTATTATTATTATTATTATTATTATTATTATTATTATTATTATTACTATTACTGTTACTGTTACTATTACTATTACTATTATTACCTTTGTGATTCCTAGTTCCTTGGATAGAAACTGAATCACAATAGAGCCTATTCCAGTCAAACACCTGGCGACTGTGAAATAGTACATAACAATAAATAATGCAAATCTCACCCCGACATTGCAATTAGCACAGCACAAATGCTTTCATTCTTTAGAATTTCTTTAATTAATTTCCAGCTTGTCAAAGAGAACATCCTTACCTCTTTTTTGCTTTTTCAGGTAAAGGCTGGTTTGGGGATCAATATCATTGGAGTGGCTGTGGTCATGCTTGCTGTCACAACCTGGGCAGTGCCCTTGTTCAACCTCAACACATACCCAACATGGGCGAACGTCACTGCACCTTGAAAACTTAGCTGGAGGCTATTTTCCATGTACTTCTCACCTGTGGAACGATCTACTAGATGTCTGCAGGACATCGGTTGACAATTAGAGGTGGTAGACCAGTGGACCACTGGTGGTGGTCTAGAATATTTTATGCTTTGTGCTTCCTTTTCCCAAGGATGATATGCCTCTTCTGAAGGTCATAAAGCAAGAATATCAGTGGTGGGCTCCAGCAGGTTTGCACCTACTCTATAGAACCAGGTGTTAACAAGAGATAGGACATATAAAGTTTAAAAATAGCCATTTAAAAGTGGCTGCCAGGTGGGCATAGAACCGGCTGTTAATTTCTTTGAATCCCATCACTGAAGAATATGTCCCTAAACATTGCAATGGCCAGTCTCCCATCAGTCTTTCCTGGTTTTACTTGTGAGGGTCCTGAATTTAGCAAGTGTAATTATGCATATTCATTATGGATGGTCGTTTGCCCCTGTTCTTAGGGTCACAAAATAGTGCAGTTTTAAGTACTAGTGGAGTGCTGGGATAAGAATATAATCCCAGTACTAGTGTTAAATTTCTCTGCTCTAAGCAGGATAGCCTTGAAAGCGGTGCACACCACTGGATGTCTGAGTCCTTCTTGGCCTCAGGAAAAGAGAAGTAGAAAAAGGTGTTTATATTCATATAAAGAAGATGATAAAATTAATGTTTTTTTTAAATTAAACATCTTAAAATTAAGATGTTTAAATAATCAAATTAATGCTGAAAGTTGATGCCACAGATGCAAGAATTCAAAACACTGCTGTGACAACTCAGATATTCTGTGCTGGAAGTTTCAAACTACATTTAATCCTTAATGTTGAGTGTTCCCATATGGAACCCCTCAGTATCTGAAGATGAATGTTATTAGCCAGGAAAGCTCACCGGATCCTTTTAATTTGGTCATTGTCAATAACTGTAATATACACATTCTGGTATGGTACAATTGGAAGCTATATAACTTCCTGGTATGGTATAACTTCTTGTTGCTATATTTAACTGAAAATTAATAGGCTACAATCCAGAGTAACTACAGGACCTTTTACACCAACGTAGTTACAGTGCCATCTATGGGAAACCTATGGGAAATGCATAGAGCAAGCCAGAGTAAGTGCCTCTTACTTCTTCCCATAGTTACTCTGGATTGTAGGGTGTGTGCTTTTTCTACAGCAAAATAGCACTGCATATACTTGCGTGTCGGTTTAAAGAAAGTATACATGGAAAAATTATTGCACTTTTTCCACTTCTGATAATGTTTCCTGGATAAGCAAATGGTATAGACCTTTGTTTTATAATGTATTTATATACATTAATATATAACGTATTTTATAATGTATATATAATATACAAAATACATATTGTATATATATATATATACGTATATAAATACACATATACGTATATATATATAAAATAAATGCATTGTATTGTATAGTGTATTTATATACATTATAGATAATGTATATAACTTCATTGCACACCCTATATAACCTCCTGTCAATGTAACAATTTCAAGTAGCAGCACCCTTATTTATTGATTCTTGATTCAACATTTAGATAAAAAAAATTAAACTGTGGGCATCTTACAAGAAATCTGTTTTGAGGTCCAATGGTAGAAACTCTCAATACATTTGTCATTGTAAGGACGACCAAGAGGGTGGTGGAGGGTGGGGGGGATAATTTTTGTTTATTTATTTATTTATGCTCTTATATTCAGAATACATCTTGCTTGTACAATGAATTGGTTGTTATATATGTATGTTTGTCCCAAAATTAAGATCTATAGATCAGGATATACCAGGGCGAACCAAAAGTCAACTCAAGCGATCTCCTGTGGCAGCAGATTGGTGAGGGTGCGAGGTGTTGCACACTCCCTGTCCACATCTATTGATTTTCCTCCTCCTTCAATGCATCAGAAAAAGAAAGGGGAGCAAGATAAAGAGGAAACGTAGAGAAGAGGGAAGTATGGAGAGTGGGAGCTGCCGAAGTTGGTACATCATTGTGTACGAGGACAATATTCATCAAATTGCCTTAGGCATCAGGAGGCCTTGGACAAGCCCTGGTAAATTCCATTCTTCTGTGTTACAAAAACTGCCATAATCATGATTAATGGTAATAAATAGTTGTTATAAGTTCAATCTTATTAAAACATCTGAAGGGTTAGTTTTAAGAATTAGCGGAGTTGGTTCTTTATTTGATTTTTAAATGGCACGGAGATATCTGTGCTATGTTTTGTGGAGCATGTTTGCACCATGAGGACTGTTGCAAGACACAGGATGAAATCCTAAAGACAATTCCCTGAGAGTAAGACACATTGAACACAATGGGGCTTTCTTTTGAGTAGACTTGTTTAGGATTGCGCTCACAGTTAAGATGCTTGCTGTTAAAAAAGATCCCCCCTTCAATCTCAGAAAGCATCAGCTTAGAAAACTTCTTTCTTTAAATTGTAGTTGATAAAACAGGAACTCCATTTCTGATTTTCACCATTCCCTAGAACCTCTGCATGTAGGTTAGGTCTAGGGCAGGAGTGGCCCAAACCACAGCACAGCAGCTAGATGCATTCCACATTGGTCCCCCCATACGGCCCATGGCAAGCCCTCTCCATCCAGCCTGCGGATAAGTATCTATACTATAAAAAGAAATATACAACATAAAAATAAAACTACTATAAAAAGAAAACTACAATACGTAACAATCTGGCATTTAATCTCCTTCAAAGTACCCCTTTGGAAGCCACACACTTAATCCAGCATTGTTTCCATTGATGGAAGCTTTCCTGGAACTTGTTTTCTGGGATACTCAGCAGCTGCCTCATCCTTAGATTTCCTCGATGTCCTGAAATCTTCATCATTTCAAGTGGGATTTGAATTTGGAAAGAGAAAAAGTTGCAAGGGGCGAGATCTGGGGAATACGGTGCCTGTTGGACCTGGGGAATGTGCTTGGCCAAAAACTGCTGCACAACCTGTGCTGAATGGGCAGGTGCCTTGTCAGGGTGCAATTGCCACTCACCTGATGCATGCAATTCTGGCCTTTTCTGATGAATAGCATCCTGCAAACACCGCAACACATCACAGTAGTACTCCTTGTTTACTGTCTAACTATGTGGAGCACACTCATTATGAACAATGCCCTTGTAGTCTAAGAAAACGGTCAACAGTGTCTTCACATTGCTTCGACTCATTCGTGCTTTCCTCAGTCTCGGAGAGGTTGGGGTCTTCCGCTGTGAAGACTGACTCTTGGTTTCGGGGTCATAGCCATGATTCATTTCATAAAGTTTTCATCGTTCTCGACGCAATCAAGGAGATCTTGCGCAACTGAAACCCGAGTTTCTTTTTGGTCAGCTGAAAGCAGTTTTGGCACAAACTTGGCAGACACGCGTCCAAATCTTCAGTGCGAATGGACTGAACTGAACCGTAATTAAGCTGCACATCCTCCGATAACTCATGCATGGTGATTCGAAAATTTCCCCTCACAGCTTCATGCACATCTGCGATGGTTGCAGGTCTTCCAGAACGTTCGTCATTGTCAACATTTTGTTGGCCATCTTGGAAAATCTAGATGTTGGCCATCTGAACCACTCATACACTCTTGTGCGGCGCATTCACTTCTCTCAGTATACTTTCTGCAACTTTGCCTCTGCGCAGGTTGCTTTCGGCAAAATTCGATGCAGATTCTCTGCTCAACTTTGTCATGGTCAATGCGACGACCACACGCTACACATGTTCCTTCCAAGAAGTGCTGTAAAGAGGTGAAGTCTGATGTTAAAACTTAGTGTGCATGCACGGTTGGGGTTGAGGTCAATCTGTGCCAAGTGGCTTCACTCTTTGTATTTTAGCTCCTTTACTTTGGCATCAGTCTTGATACTTACTGATCACACCTTGTATCTCAGGATGTATAATCCACAGGGGAGTGCCCCCTCAATTCCATATTGTCGGTTGCACATATCTCCTCTCCCTGTGTGTGAAAATGGGCAAAATCCAGAGTAACTACGGGGAGTCCTTGCTCTGGTGTAAGAACAACTTACTCCAGATTCCAATATGAATTTCCCATAGGTTTTCATTAGGTGGTGCAGTAACTACAAGTGCACATAAAGTCTCTTTCATGCTCCCGTGGTTACTCTGGATTTGGAGGAATGTTTATGAACTGATTTGAACATCACCCTGGGTTAGAAAGATACTCATATGGATATTTCATCCATATCAATAGAGCAAATAATACAAAATTGTGGAATTGGAACAGAAGTTGCAAAACATCGTTATTTAGTGGTCGTTCTGGGCAAATTAACCTGTTAATTTTTGTCTGCAGCAAATTATTCAACTGTATGTTTTTTTTTTTGGACTTGATAGTCCCAGGCAGTGAATAATATATATACTTCTTCCCACTTCAGACCTTGCTAAAATTAAATAGTTCTCTCCACAGGCAGTCCCAGTGAGCAGAATTTTAAATAAATAACATCTGAATTTAAAAAGGGACTTGCCTGGCAAGATTTGACAAAAGGGAAGAAAGTGTCCTCTGCCCACATGCTCTCTTGCAATTGATGCGCGCACTTCATGTGTTCCATGTCATCAAGATAATATTCTTCATAGACAGCTAGACATTTGCCTTGCTTAACATAGCTGCAATGAGAAAAATGAATAGTGACTGTCAGATCACACATTTTGCTTTCTTCTTTCTTATTAATAACAGGATTTTCCTGCCCAGAATACTCTTAACTGAAATGTCAAGATAAGGCATCATTTGTACATTCGAATTCTCATTTAATTTTACTGCTTGTCTTACTTGAAGGATTTTTTGCAATTTAATTGGCAGAATTATAACATGTCCCCAGATTTCAGGGGCATCCTGTACTTAAATATGTCCCTAAATAATGCACTCATTAAAATATACTTCCATGTGGGAGTCTACCATGTCAAGAAACAGTGGGCTTAGGTTAGCAAAGCCCTTTATGACCACCTTGATCATCCATCCATGTGGAAAAAAATAATTGAGGCACTGATGCCATCTCATTGCAAAGGGGCAAATTGAATTGATGTTCCCTGGTGCTGCAGTCCTATAAGTCCACAACCCAGTCCATAAGCTATAAAACCTAAACTTTACACTGATGGGTCTAAACTTTACACACAGAAAAGGCTAGTAGGAGTTCTCAAGATTAAATTTCCATCATTAAGACCAAACTAGGATTTAAAAAATCTAGGTTAGAAGGTTACCTTCTAAACTTAAAACTTCTAAACTTAAAACTCTTATGAGCCTTACTTCTACTGTTAGGCTCCCTTCCTGAGCATAAGTTCCCTTATACTTACCCCCAAACCCAGAGTAACTACAGGAGCACGAAAGAGACTTCACATGCACCCGTAGTTACTGCACCACCTAGTGAAAACCACCTAGTGAAAACCTATGGGAAATTCATATTGGAATCCAGAGTAAGTTGTTCTTACACCGGAGCAAGGACTCCTCATAGTTACTCTAGATTTTGCCCATACCTGAGCATACGTTCCCTTGAGCCCAGTGGGACTTTTGAATAGTGATACATAGGATTATGCTATTTTTTAAATGCTGAACTGCAATTTTAAATTCTCTTGTATGTTTTCACTGGGTAATCATATCAAAGGGAAATGTACAATCAAATATTGTACATTCCATTGCAGACTTCAAATATATTTTCTCCAGTATAGATTTTCTTGCTATCTCCATTCTTACTGAGATTTCCTTGGGTGGCTCACCTCCCAAGCCAAGTTCCATGCAGGCCGCTTCTGAGTTCTTATTAATATTGAAATAAGAAAACGAAGGAGTCGAGGCAAAAAATCCCAAGTTCTGCCTGTGGTTGAAAATGATCAGGTTGTCGGATACTGTGTCAATTTCACAAACAGGGTGACTTGGGAATTACATCAGGAATAGTAACCAAGACAAGCGGGTGAGAGAATGTCTTCTCCAGCAATAGCTGGACCAGTCTGAGTATCTGAAGCACAAAAAATCATGGTGGGAATATGCATTAACTTAGTAACCCCAAAATCCAGAGTAACTACCGGAGCACATAAGAGATTTTACGTGCACCCATAGTTACTGCACCACCGAGTGAAAACCTATAGGAAATTCATATTGGAATCCAGAGTAAGTTGTTCTTACACCAGAGCAAGGATTCCCCGTAGTTACTCTGGATTTTGCCCTTAGTAAGGCAAAGATCCCGGGGAAGGGATAATTAAAGTGCTTTAAAATGCATATGTGATTTTGCTTTGTGCCCATTTGGTCAAATAGAAATAAATTGGCTTGTCCCATTATTCCAGCAGCTATTTGATCTAGAATAAGCTAGAACCTAGCTTATTAGGCAATTGAAGAAAATAGGTGTTGAATTTTCTAGCCCCAGTGAAGTCTACCAGTTTGTGATATACAAACTCATTGGCTTTCTATGGATTGGTGTCAAGAAATAAATCTTTGCCACTCAGTAGAGCCACACAAGGCCCTGTGCAGAGCAATTATGACCCCATAAAATGCAAATCTCAAACATTCTGCATTATTGCCATGTGTAACAGTGATTGTACAATACTGAGCCTGACTAGGGTGCAATCCAGAGTAACTATGGGGAGTCCTTGCTCCGGTGTAAGAAAAATTTGCGCTGGATTGCAATATGAATTTCCCATAGGTTTTCACTAGGTGATGCAGTAACTACGGGTGCACGTAATGTCTCTTATGTGCTCCTGTAGTTACTCTGGATTGTAGGGTAAATTACACAATATACTCTACAATCCAGAGTAACTATGGGAGCACATAAGAGACATTGCATGCACCTGTAGTTACTGCACCACCTAGTGAAAAACCTATGGGAACTTCATATTTCAATCCTGAGTAAGTTGCTCTTACACCGGAACAAGGACTCCCTGTAGTTACTCTGGATTGCGCCCATAGTCAATGGAACTTACGTGTTACAGTATCCTATTCCTTATAGTCCAGTCCCAGGATAGGATTATAATGCAGTCAGGTTTTCAAGTACAATTTGCTGTTCAGTTTTCTAGCAAACCTGCTAAAGTGTATTTATGTCGAAAGCCCTTCAAAGCCAGATACAAACTTGTGTGTCGGCTTTTCATCGGTCTGTTTCTTTACATAATTGAACTGTTTCCAGAAGAGCTTCTTCCTATAGTTGCATCAGAGAGACTGAAGCACTGCCAAGACAGCTCTATGTACATACATAAAGATCTGTATTGCTTTCAGCCAAATTCTATAATGGGAAGTGAATTCCATTTTGTACCTTAAGGGTTCTTTCCAAAGAAATATGAGCATAATTTATAACCTTGATCTTGGAAGGCAGTGCCAATAGACCCTACAATCCAGAGTAACCACAGGAGCAGGTAAGAGACATTTACATCGACGTAGTTACGGCACCACCTAGTGAAAACCTATGGGAAATTCATATTGCAATCCAGAATAAATTTTTCTTATGTCGGAGAAAGGACTCCCCGTAGATATTCTGGATTGCACCCTAACTTACCTACACTATCAACACTGTGCAGAGTCTATGGCTGCAATCCTAAACACACTTTCCTGGGAGTAGCTGCATTGAATATAATATGACTTACTTCTGAGTAGACAGGCTTAGGATTGCACTGCATGTATAGTAAGTGTGGCAGCTCCCTTTTTGCAAATTGTTTCTCCCGTCGGTTTCTGAGGTTTGTCACTTTTTTTGCTGTGAAATAATGTCCCAACTGCTCTGACCAGGCATCTTCTGGTTGTTATTTTTTAAGATAATATTTTAAAAATACACTGTAAGAAAAATATGAATTGAGAATACAGAAAGAACCAATTTCAAAAGAATAAAGGTTTTAATAAAAAAATTTCCTTTGAAACTTGTTGAATTGGCTTTTGATGCTGAAGACCTATAAAACTGCAAAGGATCAGATATTAATTGTAAGAACTGGTCAGAGTAGGAAAAGGTTTCAAGAGTCTTAGCCACATTAGTGGCAGGTTTGCTTGGCCTATGAATGTAAACTCATAATAAAGAAATGGATGTACAGATTGACGCTGTGTAATCTGTCCTTGCAGTACTCACAGTCACTTCCCCATGGTACCACAGCCAAATCCAGAGTAAATATGTAAGCCCATAAGAGACATTATGTGCACCCATAGTTACTGCACCACCTAGTGAAAACCTATGGGAAATTCATATTGCAATCCAGAGTAACTTGTTCTTACTCCAGAGCAAAGACTCCTCGTGGTTACTCTGGATTTCACCTTATGTCTAATCTTAGCTGAGATTTTAACCTAAGGTTTTGTAGGATATAGTTTGATTTTTACACTCCCATAATGATAATTTTTTATGTTTATACTTTTATTGTGCATTTCTTCTGGCCATATTAGTAATTAAGCCCTTTTTAATGCTTTGTGCTGGTCTAATCTATATATAAATAAGAGAAAAGTCACTCACTGACTCACTCACTGACTCACTGACTTATCACCGCCTTGCCAAAACCGGTGGGACTAGAAGCGTGAAATTTGGGGTGGGTGTTCCTTCCATGACCGAGGGGTCCACTAAGAACCAGTTTCCCGAAATTCCAACCGGAAGGGGGTGAAAAGGGGCGCAACGCGTTTTCCTCCCTATACTTTGCATCGAGAATTGCTGACTCAGCAACATTCCGCCCCAACTGCTGGGCCTGAAGCATGGAATTCTGGGAGTTCCTTCTGTCACCTGAACTCCCACCAAGAACCATCTGGAGAAATTAACCCTTCAGGGGCTGAAAAGGGGGCAACGTGTTTTTGTCCTATACTTAACATGGGAGACTGAACAACATCCAGCCTATTTGGTGCTCAGACCCTGGTGCACTGGGGGATGTTGTTCGGAGGAAGAGGTTGCGTTGGCAAGGATGCTGCGCATGAGGGGAAATTGCGCATGAGGAGAAGTTGCATATGGGAGGAAAATTGCACATGGGAGGAAGTTGCGCATGGAGGAAAGTTGCACATGGGGGAAAGTTGCGCATGGGGGAAAGTTGTGCATGGGGGAAGTTGTGCATGGGGGAAGTTGCGCACGGGGGAAAGTTGCGCAAGGGGGGAAGTTGCGCCTGGGGGGACGTTGCGCATGGGGGAAGTTGCGCATGGGGAAGTTGTGCATGGAGAAGTAGCGCATGGGGAAAGTTGCGCATGGGGAAAGTTGCGCATGGGGTTTGATGCATATGGAGGAAGTTGTGCATGGGGGTTGATGCACATGGGGAAGTTGTGCATGGGGGTTGATGTGCATGGGGGGAAGTTGCGCATCGGGGGAAGTTGCGCGTGGAGTAACTTGTGCATGCGGGGTTGATGTGCATGGGTGAAGTTGCGCATGGGGTTTGATGTGTATGGGGGAAGTTGCGCATGGGGGGCTGTTAACGCCTGGGGGAAAGTTATGCATGGGGGGTTGAGGCATATGGGGGGATGGCATACGGGGGAATTTTACTCCCGCAAGGCGGGTACGCCTTTCGCTAGTGCGTAATAAAGGAATACTACTACTAACCAGAAGGGGTTGCAAAGGGGCACAATGTGTTTTCCTCCCTATAGTTTACATTGAGAATCCCTGACTGATCACTGCACTGTCCCAACCTCTGGATAGCTGGATGGACGGACAGACAGACAGATGGACGGACAGACTTTCCAGGTAAACACCAACCTGCATTCAGCTCATCAGGAATGTAGAACCTTAACAAAATGAATACAAACATCTTCTGCCTCACTCAGTACAGCACCTACCTTAGCAAAAAATAACTTGTTAAAGGAGTTGAGATAGCATGAGAAGGAGGTTTAGTAGCAGGGAAAGGCATAACCAAAGGGATTCTAAGGACAAGTTTTGCTTTGCATATAATTGCATGTGTAGGCACATTGGATCTCTTCTTCGGGCTGTCATGAAACATCCACATCCACCTTCACTAGTCAGACTTACAACTGTGTAATGAGCTACTGTAACAGGGTACAGTGAAGACAAACACAACAGAATGTCTTGTGTATGCCTTTCCCTATTTTTATCTGTTCAACTGAACTTCATTCTTAGGGACATGCAGTCATTAGAAGCAGGTGAGGCAGATCCTCATCCGGCCATAGCCACACTTTTTTAGAAGGACTCAACAAGTCAGATCCGGAGGCATTCTGATGGCCGGAGATGCCACGCAAGGTCTCTTAAACCATTGGAAGACCATTTTAAGGTCTCCAGAAGGTTTCCTAACAGGTGTCTTGGAGCCTTCTGAGGACTGGAAAGCTATGCACATCTTGCACAATTCAAGACAGAAGTACCCAGGGAAAGGATGCCAAAGGAGAGGGAGCGGTGCAGACAACACCAGGTGACAGTCACAAATACAACAGGGGATGACACTACTATTGGCCAAAATTCTGAAAATCTTGGTATTATTGAATAACACCATCATACAGAAACAAGTGGTTAAGTCACTGTGCCTGTTAACCAGCAGGCCAGGGTTCGAGACTCAGGTTGGCCCCACAAGACAGGGTGAGCTCCTGTCCTTAGCCCAGCTCTGCGACGCCAGCTGGATCCAATCGTATTGGCTCTGCCTTTCCATTGGACTAATTCAGTGGTGTGGAGAGGGGGGGATCTGCTGCTTGGGTAACAGCCTATCCTCCGTAACAATCCAACCCAGGCTTTCATGCTTCGCATGCCGAGCCGAGCATGATATCATAGTTTTCAAGACTGACAGAGAAATGCTACAGAAACACAAGGAATAGCCAAAGGAAAACACATCTGCCTTATGCAGTGGTGGGCAGGCCTGGCCCTAATAACCGGTTCTCTGGAAGTGGGCAGGGCCAGGCAAGGTCATGGGGTGGGGCTGAGGTCAGGGGGCGGGGCCAGGGGCGGGGCCAGGGAGAAAAATATAAATATTTTTTGAAAAAATTTGAAAAATATTTTTTTGAAAAAAATTCAAAAAAAATATAATCGTGTGGCTTACCTCTGAGTAGACCTGCATAGGATGGTGCTCTGAGGCTGAAGTCCTCTCCACACTGGCCTGGAAGTAAGTCCCATTGACTTTCATGGGACTTACTTCTGAGTAGACCTGCTTAGGATGCCCCCCCCGGCCAGCCAGGGAAAGCGGAAGGCGGGGGACGCGCCGCATGAGCTGTTGCTCACCCTCCCGCCAGCAAAGGAGGGCGGAAGGTGGCAGACATGCCGCACGAGCTGTTGCTCGCCCCCCCAGCCAGCCAGGGAGGGCAGAAGGCGGCGGACACGCCACGCGAGTTCTACACAGCCCTCCCGAACCGGTTTGGCCAGTTTTGGCCAGCCACGGTAGCTACCGGTTCGCCAGCGTTGGGCTGAGTAGAACTTCCAGTTCGGGAGATCCGGTCCGAACCGGTGTCAGCCCATGACTGGCCTTATAAAACAAAACGGAAAACTGACCAAAGATATTCTGAAATCAAGTGATATATTATCATGATACCATCGGGAACCAAAAATGTGTTAGAATGAATCAGCTATCATTTCCATGTAGCAGAGCTAATGCTAGAATTTTTATTTAGTTGTGTGAATATCATTAGGTTGGCCACTGTTTGATTATGGATTTTTGGGTGACCTGTATAAATAAATAAATAAATAAATAAATAAATAAATAAATAAATAAATAGGCAGGCAGGAAGGCAGGCAGGCAGGCAGGCAGGCAGACAGACAGACAGACAGACAGACAGATAGATAGATAGATAGATTGGGGTTACACCAATCCTAGTGATGCCAGTATGTTCAGGTTATGCTTGATATTTCAATTTATTCTGTATGGGCTGGAATGAGAAGTCTATCTTGGGTGTGACACAATGTGTTCTCACACTGGGCGATACAAATCCTAGTGATGCCTCTACCAGGGATATCCCACAACTCCCTGTATCTCATGGTTTGGAAACCACTGATATACAAGAATGCAGAGACTTATTTGGGACATATTTCTAAATAAATATCAGACTATATATATGTTTCCTTTTTGTGGCTTGAGAATACTCCAAATCTGGGGTCTCCAAACCCAGACCTTGGGGCCACAAGCGGACCTTGGGAAGCCTCAATGTGGCCTCTGACAGGACCCCTCTATCCAGCCCTTGGGCAGACCTTGTAATTCGCTGTAATGCATTCTTATACAGGGTGACTGAAAAGTAACTCTCTATATTGTAATTTATAAGTATTTTTTATTAGGGAGTATGTAAATTCATTCAAATTTGAAATGTAAATTAGTTTTCTGGCCCCTGCCACAGTATCAGAGAGATGATGTGGCCCCCTGCCAAAAAGTTTGGAGACCCCTGCTCTAATTGAACTCATTAGACATGCTATTCTCAAGGTCAGTACAATGATGATAAATCTTTTTTTTTTCTCTGTCCATTTGCTATTCCACTTGTGTGATGATTAAGAACGATAGTCCTGGTGCTTAATTAATTTACTCCCCCTGAATCAACTTCAAACCCAATTTTGGGCAGTATCAGGAAAGAGAAGGAGTTAAAATTTGGAGGCAAATAACAGCAGACCATTAGAAAGCAAGAAAGCAGTAATAGAAAATGCTCAGACACCATCAAGTGTTAACCAGCACAGCAGATAATAAGAAAAGAGAAAAAGCTTTTTTATGTGATAAAAGTAAATTACATTTTAAAAGACTGGACACAGTGATGATGAAAAAGATATCAAAGTTTTCAGTGGTGCAGAATTCAAATGAGACATGAAAAACATCTTGTACAAGAGCCATCCCAAGAGGGTCGGTTTCAACGGCAGCTGGATAACTCAAAGCCCTAAAATTTTTTATCCTAAACTCAACTGAAAACCTTCAAATCAGATCACCTCAAAATTGACAGGGCACAACTTTGTGGTTATTAATTACTCACACTGTTGAGACTGTCCATAGGAAAAGGAGTGAATCAGTTTTAATGACCAGGACATTAATGGGAAAAAAATGAATTGAACCACAATCCTATGCATAACTTCTCAGAAATTAACTCCATTCTGACACAGGTGACTATAAGGGCTGTATTGTGAGAACCTGATCTTATGTGCTAATTTAATAAGGGCACAATCCAGAGTAAATACAGGGAGTCCTTGTTCTGACATCAGAACAATTTACTATGGATTGCAATATGAATTTCCCATGGGTTTTCACTAGGTGGTGCAGGAACTATGTTGAGGTAAATGTCTCTTTCGTGCTCCTGTAGTTACTCTGGATTGTAGGGTTGGTCATTCATTTATTTAAGGGATTTATACCCTCCCTTTTCCATGTCAAAGTGGGATACAAATTATCCTTTTCTCTTCACAACAATCCTGCAAGGTAGGTAAAGCTAAGAGTGAGTGCCTGGCTCACGATCATCCAGGAATAGCAAATGGGGGATTGAAACCTGGATAGCCAAGGGGGATCTTCCAAGGAGGATAGCCAAGGGGGATAGCCTGGATAGCCAAGGGGACAGCCTGGATCTTCCAGGTCTCAGCCCCACTCCATAATCCTGACACCATCCTGTGTCTCAAAATTGACATACACATTATATTTGATATGGACTGAAATAAATGCTATCTAGTTAATGCGCTATCCAGTCAGTGCTATCTTGTTATCTATATGCTATCACACAAGCAGGTACAGGAATAGGAAAGACGCCTTTATCACTATTTCTCTCCATCATCAACCAATTCTCTCTCAACGTGCTGAATATCTTTTGTCCAGTGTTGGTTCTCATTCCTAGCATCTTCTGGAGATGTTGCAGATACCTTTAAATGGTTGGAAAGAGCAGGCTGTGGTCAGGATTGCTGGTCTTCAGAGCAAAAGAATCGCATACCATTATTTAAAGGAGTATAAACCGGTTGATGAGGAATTTACTGACATTTATCCTTTATTACTCTAGCCACCCACTCTTCTCTCAAGGATTACTTTCCATGTCCATCCATACACTCAACCACCTCAGGGCTATACTTTTATCTCCTGCAGGCTATATAGTCTCCTATCCTTGTATGTTTTAAAGGCCAAAGTATTGGATTAGTATAGTTAAATCACGACATGCTGCTGTATTTAATTGTGTCAAGGGAGACACAATTTTTCAGGAATTCTCCTCTTTTTTGGTTGATACATGGTCACCCTAGACTGGGGAGGAGGGCAATTTCCCTGGGATTGACACTTTCAGATTGATATCATCAACCATTGCCCTAGAACTAGGGTGTCCAAACTTTTTGACCAAGACCCGCATCAAATATCTAGCATAGTGTTGAGGGTTGGAAAAAAATTTAATATAACATTTCAAGAAATACATTATAGATGGAACTTAGATTAGTTGGAATCAATTTATGGTTGCCATATTTCTCTTCCACAAAATTGGGACTGGATCCTCCATCCCACTTGCCACTATGTGAACACAATTGGGAATGGGATTGTCCATTTTTTCAGGACATATGACAACCCTAAATCAATTAGAGATGGAATTTAGATTAATGAATAAATAGGATTTAATTTCCAGAATTTCAAAAAGCACTAACACACATTTCCATGATTTCTACAACCACTACAAGAAATTTCCAGGATTTCTACAAGCATCAACACACTACACAGAAGTAAAGTATACATTTAAATTGACCCTATTCCCCCACCCTGTCATCACAACTCCAGGCATGTTTGGTCAACTAGGTCGGAGACTCTTAGCAGACCAGACATTATCCATAGACCAGTTAAAGAATTGCCACGGGCGCATCTGTCCCCAGGCTAGGGTTTGGAGACCCTCCCCCCAGTAGATAATATAACTGGTTAGAAGGCAAATATTTGCTTTGATGGTTCCTTATAAATCATCACAGCCCAATTAAACCTTAAGGAAAGCTGGCCTTTAGATGGATCCTAATTCACTGAAATCTGTGTGAGATTTCATACTACCATTCCATGATGTCCCAGTTTGCCCATCTGTTTTCATGGTTTGATCTGGCAGCCGTAATTGAAATACTCCTGAACTCTGACATGCTTCTAAGAACAAGATCAAGGCATGAATGGTATGTCTTGGGTCTTTAAATGTCACTGCTATTAATCAAACCTACTGAGCACAGACCAGAGGAAGATAATTAATGTGCTTGTCAGCACAGTTAGATGTACCTATCAGAACCTTTTTATAGTCCAATAATTTAAATAGGTTTTGCATGGAAACTGTCATGAGGCCTATTTAATCACCCTGAAGAGGCTCGTAGGGATGGCAAGGAAGCAACGATCCACTCCCTAGTCCTTGAGAAAGAAAACAACTACACAAAAATTAATGCACCACAAGTTTGACATCTTTTTCCTCCCATGTTATGTTGCTGCCAATTGAAATTCTCAAAGGAACGTGTGTAACAAAAGCATTGATTGTGCGCGTGCGCACACACACACGTGTCACGCACATGCACATGATCAATGCTTTTGTTACGTGTGTGTGCGTGTGTGTATATATATATAGATATAGATAAATATATATTTATCTATAAATATAAAGATATAGATCTATCTATCTATCTATCTATCTATCTATCTATCTATCTATCTATCTATCTATCTATCTATCTAAGTTACAGTGAAATAATTAAAGCACAGAAAGGAATGTTAAGAGTCTGTAGTGCCAACACCAGCCTTTAAAATCAACTTATCATCTCTGGAAAGGCTGGATTTTTTTTTTAAGTTTTGCAGTGTGTTTTTTCTTTTGACATATACTAGAAATACTGAAAAATCTGAAATAAAAAGGAATGAGATTAATTAAATCTGAATTTAATTGAATTTAATTGGGCATCTGAATTAAAAGGAATGAGAAGAAGGATTTAAAATGGGAGATATAGGAAGCTGGAATTGATGAGCATTTGGCCTGATCCAACAGGGTCAGGATGACCATATGTCATAATTACAAAAGACGGCAAGTCATCACCAAAATGTAAGACATCCAAGAAAAATATAGGGCATGAAAAAAATAAAAGCTAAAAATATTCATATACTGTATTTACTTGAATCTACCGTTCATCCTTTTCAGCCAAATTCAGTCTCCAAAATCAGGGTGTGCATTAGATTTGATGGTTAATTAGATTTGGGTAAATACTTTATTTTAATTATAAGTATAGGGTGTGCATTACATTTGATGGCACATTAGACTGAAGTAAATTTGGACATATTGTTTCCATGTGGTTAATTTAAATACTATATTATTATTGAATGCAATACTATTACATGTAATTTATTGCACATACAGGCATCCCTCACTTATTGGATGGGTTAGGGACCAAAGCTCTGTCCAAAAGTGAAACCATTAAAAAGTGGAACCCAATCTTTTTTAATTTATAAATGTTGCTTCCAGTGATTTTTTAGCTAAGAAATTGCAAAAGCTAAATATTTTGCAAATTCCTGCTGCCACCCAAAATTTCTGCAAATGGTTTCTCATTGATTCCTTTGGGAAGGGGATTAGGCCAGGAGCTATAACACGTCAGTGGGCAATTTTGGCCTTTAGAACAGCAGAGAGAGGGTGAAAGAGCAGAACATGCATTGAATGAATGAGTTCTGTATGTAATTGTAAGGTGTTGAAAGAGTGGATCATCAGAAAACGATCTGTCAGAAAGCAGGGGATACCTATAATTTATTAATTACAAGAAGGCTACATGCTGCCTTCTCACAAGGAAAAGGAGCCAATGTGTATTTTTTCCAGGCTAAAAAAGGAGGACATGTCTTTGAAAAAGAGGACATATGTTCACCCTTCTTATGCTTTTATGTCCTGCAGGAGCATCTGGAAATGCTACTATTTTTGATATATTTCTGTATATCGTGACGGGGTAACCAGTTTGCTGAAACAGATGAACATGCAAAGAAAGTCTCTTGCCTGTTAACACATTTGACTTCCAGTGTTTTGTCACAGCTTGATTGATCCCTTGAGAGAGGCCAAGCTCCGACATATGTGTGTGGGGAGACGGATGCGGGTGGTTTGACAAGCACGGTTTTATCGTGGAGCAAAGCAGGCAGTGCGCTTTTCCAGGCACCTGTTGACGTCTTCCTTCCCCATCTTGCAAAGCTCCCAGAGGAAACAAGAAAGCTGCCTTCAAATGGAAAGCAGCTCCTGGACCATCAGGTAATGATTTTGCCGGAGTGACCCTTTATAATCTGCCAGCATCTTCGCCTTCGCCATCTGAACGAGAAAACCGAAGGAGGAATGACAGACAAGCTGTCAATCTCATTGATTCTCCATTGAATCAGAGATTCGCTGCTGTCTATTTTTGCATTAATATCTCTATTCCACTTTTTCTACTTAAGGACAGGCATCCAAAGTGTGTGTAACTAATAGGGACTGACAAAAAGCTGGAGGGAGAGATAACGCCACTGAAAACGTCCATTCCCCAAGCATCAAAATTTATTTCTGTTCCCTCCTCTCAACCAAGGTCATTTGACACCCAGCACCCTGAAATTTTTATCACCTCCATGACAAAATTATTTTTAGTAGTAGTCATGACATGAAATTCATAATAACAACAATAATGGCCAGACTTTTCTTCCAGAAATTTGTCCACTCTCCAATTAAAGATCAGATGCCATCATCGTTCCTTAGCAAGGAGTTCCACAGACTACAGGAGACTAAAAAATATTTTTAATTTTCCTTTTTTACCCCTGCAACCACCACTGAGATCTTGAAACAGCCTCTAGGACACCACCATAGCCTGGCATTCGCGGCCATAGGTCACAAGCCACCATACACCACTGCCTCTTCTTAATGTATGAGCCCAATTTTAGGAATCTATTGAGATACAGATTATAATTAGTTTTCCACAGCCCTAGCATGCCATACTTTCACCCAATAGCTTCATAAGGACTTCATGCCCACCTGTATACATATATAGTCTGCAATCCTAATCTCCAGTTAGGCCAGCTTAAATGCTGGCATAAGTCCTGTGCTGACCTGGCAGTGTCACGAAAATGTTGTAATTAGGGTTGCCATAATTCTCTGAGACAAAATTGGAATAGGACCCCAGCACGTGAACACAATCCCCCCCCCCCAATCCCCTATTTTTCAGGACATATGGCAACCCTAGCCATCATGTACTTCTGTCCCACTCCGGGGGGGGGGGGGTCAAGCCAGTGCAACCTCCCCATAACACCATAGGAAGAGGTTAGTTGTGCCGGCCTAAATATATTAGGATTGCACCCATACTTAATAACGGAAATGTACTTTGATGCTCCAAGGTAGGGACAGTTTGATCTGGGACTGACTCCATGCTTTTGGAATCAGATTGGAAGAGATTGGAAGATTGGAAAAGATTGGAAGAGGAACATGAAGGCAAATTAGGACATGATCACCACAGCCCAGAATTCAGCATAAGAAATATCAGAAATATCTAATATCTATTAGGAGATATCAGAATGCTAGCCTGAAACTACTAGGTGTAAAGTCCCCGGAGCTGCTGCTGGTCTTCTGCTAGGACAGTTCATTGATGTGAGAAGCCACTAGGCTATGCTATTACTTAGGCCAACACACATTTTGCTGCCATAAAAGTCAGACCTATTCCCGGGTATATTTGGAGTCCAGATTCCAAAAATGGTCTCAGTTTTTTCCTTTTAAGTCTGCTTTTGGAGATATCACAAAATAAATGGTTCAAGTAGTTTCCTCCTGAGGCTGCTCAAATAAAATCACCCTCGATTCTGGGGAAAGAAAGTTTTCCTGAACTTGAATTTCACAGGCCTCTGTTCTTATACTACATGACTAATGGTGAAGCATCAATTTACACAATCACTAGTGTACTTGGCTTAGCGGCAAACTAAGAGCACAATCCAAAGCATGTCTACTCAAAAGTAAATCCCATCGTATTCCCATTGTATAAATCCCATTGTATAATCCCATTGTAGATAGGTAGATGTAGATATTCAATGGGTCTTACTCCCAATAAAATGTCTTTAGGATAGCATCCATATTGTGAGCCCTTTTGGGACAGGGACCCATTAGCCTTTAATTAGCTATTATTATTTTTCCATTTTCTTTGTAAACCGCTTTGTGAACTTTTTAATTGAAAAGCGGTATATAAATACTGTAGATGTAGATGTAGATATTAGCAATCCAATGCTAAATAAATTTCCATGTGGCAGTAAATGAGTGCTGACATGGGCTGTGCTGCATCCTCCAGGAGAACTTTGCATAATAGAGGTAATCTTAAGGTAAGGGGACATTTGTCCCTTGCCCTCAGGTAAGCCCCAGAAGATCCAACGGGTCAACTCCGAGTCGGACCCATACCTGGCACATATCTAAGTTTATTCTGGTGGATCAGACCATAGAGGAGGTTAGGAAACACCATGCACCAGCACCATTGATTGACACCCCTTGAAGATCCAGTCTCCCCATCACTGCTCTAAACTCAGTGGCATCACTAGGGTCTATTTCACCTGGTGCGGGAGACCGGTACATCACTCCTGTTATGGCCCTCCTCTCATGCACTGAGCCTGACAACACAACACAACACAACAGGTGGCGGGCACGGTGATGTAAATTTTGACAGCAGAGACAAATCATTATTTATTTACCACTACCCCCTGTCACTACACCACCAGATTCACAAACACATTTAATATGCCGTCTTTCACCGCAATTAGGCGTTTTCCTGGTTTTTAACCCTTCACGCTGCCTTCTCTAGGCATCCGTGTTTTATTTCCGAGCGAGCAGCTGACATTTTCCTGAGAATTAAATAAATAAGGGGGAACTGACAGAATGCAACAGTAGGAGGGAAGGTTTCAGCGAGCAGTTTGCTTCCTGGCATGCAATTTTAATTAAGAAGTCAGCAGGCATGCCACACAAGCCCACAGGAGTTGGTTGCTAAAAATGAATGAGAGGCCAGGCGGGTCTGGGAGAGAAGGGGCAGTGTATTGCAGGCGCCTGTTCAAATGTATACTTCTGGCTTTGGCACATGTAAACGGTGCATGTAAATAGCATGTGTGTGTATATGAGCGTGTGTGTAAGAGAGAGAGCATAATCCTAATACACTCTTAGGTGCAATCCTTTAGGTGCAAGATTTTAAAATTTTTGCCAATAGCCGGTCAACCCCACTTGCAAATTCCCCAGTGCAGCCCACACCCTCTTAAAAGCTACCCTCTGTTTTTATAGAGACTTTATAGGGATGTTGTGAGCATCAAACAGGGCAGGCACGTTTATGGGCAAAATCCAGAGCAGTTACGGGTCCATGCAGTTATGTTACCCTCTAGTGTTATCTTATGGAATGTCACCTTAACTGCTTCATCGCAAAGGGCTTAAATTGATTTTAGGATATGGCCCTATGGGCAAAATTTTGGCAACGACTATGGGGAGTCGTTGCTCCAATGTAAGAACAATTTACTCTGGATAACAATATGAATTTCCCATAGGTTTTCACTGGGTGGTACAGTAACTACAGGTGCACGTAATGTCTCTTACATGCTCCTGTAGTTACTCTGGATTGTAGGGCCAGTAATTTTTCTAAAAATAATTTTTTCCCATGTGATGAAATGAATCTTTCTTTCATAGATCCAAACAACGGGACAAGAGAGACGGCTGATTCATCTCCTGAACTTTCAACAGCCATTATTAATCACAGAAACAGCCTTCCTCCGAGACACGGCAAAAAATCCTTCTTCAAAAAGGGTGTTATTGGTTGCGTTCACCAGCGGTAGACTGTTTGGAGACGCAGCGCAGGATGTGAGCAAAAGATCACATATACCTGCCTTGTTTTATATCCGCACACATCTGTCTCAAGGGCCTTGTACTTGGTGAACAAGAAGCAAATTAATCTGTTGTGACTTTAAAATGAGTGCTCTGACTTCTAGAGGGAAAAAGAACCAGCCAAGTAATTTTGGTGTCATTGCATTCCCTTGCACTTAATAAGAGTTACTATCCAACTAAGAACAGGATTGAGTTTTGAATTTCTAAGGGCACAATCCAGAGTAACTACGGGAGTCCTTGCTCCAATGTAAGAACAATTTACTCTGGATTGCAATATGAATTTCCCATAGGTTTTCACTAGGTGGTGCCGTAACTAAAGTCAACGTAAATGTCTCTTACATAGTTATTCTGGATTCTTACTCTGGATTGTTTAAAAAATGGAGAAAGAGATGGCTTTATATCAATAAATATTTGATATATTCCCCCCATCCTAATACAATAGGATGGGGGCAATACCACTGTTTGCGCTAATTCCAACCCACTTTTCACTCTCTAAACACAGGTTATGGAATTTTCTTCACAAATGTATTTCAATAGGGTGACCCCCCCAAAAGGAAACCAAAGTACTTTAATAAGCTTTTAGCTTTTGTAAACGGCAATTAACTGTCGTACAATTATGTGTTATACATGCCTTCACATACATCTTTGGTTACCTTTGAGGGGATGGGTTGCCCTTGAATATTGACATTCTTAAGAAACAGCTTAAAGAAAGTGTAAAAATTCAGTATGAAGGACTTTTTATTATGGTTTTAATTAGTGGTTTTAATGTAGAGGTTTTGTAATTATTGTTTTTAAGTTGTTTATTTTAAACGTTTTAATGAATTGGATTTGTATTGTTACATTTTTATGGATTATCGCTTTTGTAAGCCACCTTGGGTCCCCTCAGGAGAAAGGTGGGGAATAAATAAAGTTATTTATTATTATTATTATTATTATTATTATTATTATTATTATTATTATTATTATTATTATTATTAATATACTATCACCACACTATGCCAATTTGTAAACAGCACAACTGAGAAACTTGTGCTGGAACAGGAAGGCTGGTGTGCCTACGCTCCAGTACAAGTTACTGGATACATAGGTTGTATCCAGTGCAAGTTATGGGCTGCTGCTGCATAAACCCAAGGCAAGGGGAAACTTTTCCCCTTGCCCCAAGGGCAGCCATAGCAGCCTGAATGGGGCTACTCGAATCCACACAACACCAAGAGACAGCCTGGGATTACCACTGGCTGCCTAGGAAGGGGAGTAAGGGCAAAATCCAGAGTAACTATGGGGAGTCCAAAGCAAATCCAATTTCTTGCTCTGGAGTAAGAACAACTTTCTCTGGATTCCAATAGGTAAATTCCTATCAATAGGTAAGTTGTTCTTACTCAAGAACAAGAAACCACCTAGGTTTTCCAGAGCAAGAAACCACCTAGGTTTTCACTAGGTGGTGCAGTTACTACAGGTACATGTAAAGTCTCTTATATGCTCCCATAGTTACTCTGGATTTGGGGGTAAGACTGAATTATGATTTCGACCTTAACTTTCCTATTCCAAAAAATTCCTCTATTGCTTCCCATCTATGGTGCCAATAGAAAAAACCCCTCCTGAAGTTGTCTTTCGGTCCATTTTAACAATACTTTCATGTTTGCTTTCATATATCTCAAATGATGCTTCACAAGAAAATGCAAATTCTCTAGCCGCTGGAAGCAAATCTCTGCCTATACGAGATACCTTTCTATTCCTATTTGTATTCTTGCTCCTTTTTTCAACAGTAACAATATCTCGCTGACCAAGTTGACCCAAAATACTCAATGCGTTTCAAAGCAGTCCAGATACAGCATTCTCAGAAGTTTGGAAGTTATTTGCATTTCCTGTTCTCCGAAACAGGAAAACAAGCCTATATATATAAAACATATATATATATATATATATATATATATATATATATATATATATATATATATATATATATATATATATATATATATATATATATATATATATGTTTTATGTTTTAAGAAAACAAATATATATATATGAAGAAGCAGGCCGTCGTCAGTCTTGGAAGACTATGGTATCGTGCTCAGCGCTGCATATGCTGCATGTGAAGCACGAAAGCCTGGGTTGGATTGTTATGGAGGATATGCTGTTACCCAAGCAGCAAATCCCCCCTCTCCACGCCACTGAATGAGTCCAATGGAAAGGCAGAGCCAATACGATTGGATCCAGCTGGCGTCACAGAGCTGGGCTAAGGACAGGAGCTCACCCTGTCTTGTGGGACTGACCCAGGTCTCGAACCCTGGCCTGCTGATTAACAGGCACAACCCCTTAACCGGTTGCGCCACCCGCAGCCCACAATAATATTATATTATACTATATTATATTATATTATATTATATTATATTATATATATATATATATATATATATATATATATATATATATATATATATATATATATATATATATATATATATATATATATATATATATATATATATATATATATAATTTCTGCTGAATAAATATATGATGCATTTTTAAAAATGCTTCGAGAGTTAGTCAGTCGTGGTTGCTAAGAAACAATATGCTTAACCTTTCCTGCCATTCTCCAATATCAGGAAAATGAATAGCCAAGATTGTCTGAAAATAATTATTTGTTTTGGGAACAACTTAATGCTTTTAAATCAAATTGTAGGTAGCAATATTGATTAGTTTACAAAAAAAAGTCCATTTCTTAAATGGCTGTACCAACCCCCATTTATACTTCTTTTATGACACTGAAAAATAATCAGATATATTAGTCCAAGTATTGAAGCCAGTTCAAAATATTCATAATTGAAGCCGGTTCTTGGGGCAAAGGATTAATTGAAATTAATTGAAAATTGAGGGCTTTTTCATTGGCCTTCCATTTGCTATGCAGGCCTCCGTCAGTCTTGGAAGACTATGGTATTGTGCTTGGCGCTGCATACGCTGCACAAAAGCCTGGGTTAGATTGTTATGGAGGATAGGCTGTTACCCAAGTAGCAAATCCCCCCTCTCCACGCCACTGAATGAGTCCAATGGAAAGGCAGAGCCAATACGATTGGATCCAGCTGGCATCGCAGAGCTGGGCTAAGGACAAGAGCTCACCCTGTCTTGTGGGGCCGACCCGGGTCTCGAACCCTGGCCTGCTGGTTAACAGGCAGTGTCTTAGCCATTTGCACCACCCACAGCCCTCATTTGCTATGACACCGTAATGAACAGAAGGTCCAAACAAAAATGTGTTTTTCCTCCCACGAATGACATCTTGCTCTCCAGGCTATGAGAAATATTTTTAGTTTTTGTTATGGTCAATGGACATTGGAGAAAGAAGGAAAACATATAGGATACTAGACCCAATTTCTGATTATGAGAAAGTTTGGGTTCAGTAATTTGCACCCATAGTTACTGCACCACCTAGTGAAAACATATGGGAAATTCATATTGCAATCCAGAGTAAGTTGTTCGTACAGCGGAGCAAGGACTCCCCATAGTTACTCTGGATTTTGCCCATGGTGTTTTTATATTTTCATTTTGTTCAATCCAGAGTAACTGCAGGAGCACGTAAGAGACATTATGTGCACCCGTAGTTACTGCACCACCTAGTGAAAACCAATGGGAAATCCATATTGCAATCCAAAGCAAATTGTTATTACACTGGAGCAAGGGCTCCCCATAGTTACTCTGGATTACACCCATAGTATTATATATTTTCATAGTATTTTCATGTGTTTGATTTCATCGTGTTTCAAATGTATTTTATACTCCAGTTAGGATTTAGAGGGTTAAATACTTTCCAGTTGTGTCAAAATTCACCTTGCAGTTAAACACAAACATAATGAGCACAGTTTTAACTCCATCTACTCAGAAGTAACCCCCATTGTATTCAATGGGTCTTACTCCCAGGAAAGTGTCTTTAGGATTGTAGCCATAGTCTGCTCCCCTTGAGCAAGAATCAGACTGCAAATATATCTTGACAGCTAACGGAAAATATTGGAAGCTAACAGCGCAATCCTACACAATTAGATCCTATTGTACTCAATGGAACTTATTCTCCGGGTTATAGGATTTCAGCTAAATCACTTGTGCAAAGTAATAAAACCCTCAGCCAGGAGTCTATCCCGACTAATTTTCATTAGAAACTTTGCAATGCTTTCAAGCTGGGTTGTTCAGCATTAATGTACAATAAGAGTTCCTTTCACAAAGGCTTAAAAGTAACCGTTTGTATCCTTTTTTCCTAAGTCGGACCAGTATGGGGTCTGGGGGGGGGATGGCAATAAGGTTACACAGAGCAGCTTTTAAGGAAAGCTTTTAAATTCCGAAATGCAGCTTCTTGTATCTAAAAGACTCTGATATATTTAAGGCAATGAAGACATCTGAATTATGTTCAATTCTAATGTGGCTATTTGAGTGTGTTGTCCTCCTCTTTTCAGTAGGAATGCTCAAAATTAAGACTTTCTGGTCTGGTCAAGAAGTGAGTATAAATTTATGAGGAACATGTGCATAGATAACTTGGGCTCTTACGGAGGGGGACCCAATAAGTCCCTGACCTCTGGAAGTGTCTGGAAGCACCTTCTGGTCACATCTGGAGTCTATGGGCAAAATCCAGAGTAACTACGGGGAGTCCTTGCTCCGGTGTAAGAACAATTTACTCTGGATTGCAATATGAATTGCCCATAGGTTTTCACTAGGAGGTGCAGTAACTATGGGTTCATCTAATGTCTCTTACATGCTCATCTAATGTCTCTTACATTAGATGAACAGATGCGTTCATCTAATGTCTCTTACACGTAGTTAATCTGGATTTGGGGGTATGGCTGCAATCCTAAAGACATTTTCTTCGGGATTCAAAGAAATTAACAACCGGTTCTATGCCCATCTGGCAGCCACTATTGAAATGGCTATTTTTAAACATTATATGTCCTATCTTTCGTTAACAACCGGTTCTATAGAGTAGGTGCGAACCTGCTGGAGCCCACCACTGAGTAAGACCCATTGAAAACAATGGGGCTTACTTTTGAGTAGATATGGTTAGGATTGTGCTCTAAGCCGCCCCCAAGATTATGGAAAGACACAGCTTAACAAAATACCAAAAGTTATTATCTGACATGTCTGGGGGGGGGGGTGCCCTGGGGTTCAAACCCTCCCAAATGAAACCAGTTGTGTCCAAAAGTGCTATTGGTCACACAGATGTGACCAGAAGATGTTCCAATTGCTAGAGGTCAGATGAGATTCTCCAACACTGTTTGGAACTCAGAGAAGAACCCTCTATACTACTGTGTTTGACTTGGGGGGGGGGGAGAAATGATGCTTGGAAAACTAAACTGTGAAAAATATTTTTCTTAGCACTACAAATCTGATTATAATATTGATTTCAATATTTGCTTTTTAGGTCTCAATTCTTTGCTGGCATTCCTCAGATTTGCATTCCTCAGCTCCTGATAACCACTCACAGAAAAGTTTCACCCATACCATCACTACATTTCCTCAGCTCCTTAAAAAATTTATTACCCTATGGATTACTTTTTTTGTAACTAACTTTATGTATTCTCAGACAAGCTCAGACCCTTTGACACTCTGTGCTCTAGGAAGTCCAATTATGTTGTCCTGAATTTCTGATTTATCTTTGATGGAGGTATTTTAGTATTCTCAGATGTTTGGCCCGTAATTGAGTCAAGATTTCTTATTTGTCCTCAATATGGGGTCCAGATACCTTTGACAGATAGTATAAAAGGGCAGTGAAGAACATAGTCGACAATGGTCTCAATACAAACTAACCGACAACTAGTCTGTCATCATGAAATATTTTCTGATATCTTCCAAATGAAACAGCAGACAGGAGTATATTAAGGCTGCAATCCTATCCTTTCTAGAGAGTAATCTCCATTAACTATAATGGGGCTTTTGTCTGAGTAGATAGGCATAGTACTGGACTCTAAAACTAGCGAGAGAGAAAACTCTCCCTTTTTTGTAATAGTGCAATGAATAAAGATATGAGGCTATAAAATAAGCTATATGGAAACTCTAAGCTTAACAGGGAACAAACTCTATTTGCCATCCTATAAAGATCCTGACTTTTTATGTCCAGAAGTCTACATTTGATACATGGAAATGTCTTTTGGAAATTAAGGGAGTCTAAAACTCCAATGGACAGCCTGGTGGAATTAATTTTTTTTTCCAAGATGATCCACTGGAGTCGATTAGATTCAAGAAATATCATAGAGCAAGCTTTGGGAGTCATAGGGCGCAATCCAGAGTAACTACAGGGAGTCCTTGCTCCGGTGTAAGAACAGTTTGCTCTGGTTGCAATATGAATTTCCCATAGGTTTTCACTAGGTGATGCAGTAACTACGGGTACACGTAATGTCTCTTATGTGCTCCCATAGTTACTCTGGATTGTAGGGATAGGCCTATATCGTAAAGTGAAATTAAGCCCCTTGCTCCGGAGCAGTTAAGATGACTTTCCATAAGATAACACTAGAGGGTGACGTAACTGCCTGGACCCATAACTGCTATGGATTTGGCCCTTAGCCATAATATAGGTGCAACCAATATTTAGTAGCCATCAACCAGGTCCATATTTCCAGCAATGATCGAAGAACAAGGCTGCAGCAGCAATGCAGATGGGGAGACCCGAGACTGTTTGCAAAACCTTTCCTTGGACAAATTCCAGTGCATTGTTTAGAGCCCCAATACAAAGAAGAATTCCATAGAATAATTGGAAATCACCATAGAAACTATAGGCGTATATCCGTTACCTCTGGCCAAGAATAAGCAAGCTGTTAGTTGCTGCGTTAACTACCATTTGTAGGTGAATAGCCCAAGAACGATGGATAACATACTATAGTACTTCTGCTTCTATAATATTTTTTGGGAGTTATGTTAGTGGGAGTCTTCCTCTACTCTGAAGGCGGACTCCTCTTGGCTTCTTCAAATGTACTTTGGCACTGTAGGGCATCCATCTGCTTTTCTGCTCTCCGCTGCTCTCATAGCCTCTTTGGAGCCAATTCTTCTGCGCAGCTCACTCCAGGCTTAAGTAAGCCTCTCTCAGGCATCTGGGCCCCGGTCGATCCGATTTGACGCCACACACTTTAATGAATCCTTTCAAGAGTGATTTGCACAGCTTTCCAAATTCACAAGTTTGCGCTCCCAGCTTTCCATCCGTCACGCATTGATCTATGCTTTCTCTTTCATTCCAAGCTCCGACAGAGAATTTGAAGTTTTCTTATGTAACATCAACAGTTAATCAAAACGTTCTTTTTTCCCCCTTATCTGCATTGTCTCTGCAATAAAAAATGTTAATCGACCTGGATCCCTGAAGACCGAAATCTCTCCACCTTCTTATCTGCACCACCTGTAGTGCGCTATGCTCGTTTTCACCTTCTCTGGTTCTTTGCAGCATTACCTTCAAACATTAGCATCTTGGCGGACTTTACCTGGCTCCTTCTGCTTCACTGTTTGTTTCCACTTTCCAAGCATTATGTAATATTTGCACAGCAAATTTGTGAAGCAATGCCAGAATAAAGTGAAGTGGGCAGCAAACCAATTTTTAAGAATATAAGAATAATCCCACTAGATTAGGCCAAAGTCTTATCTAACTTTTAATATCTTACTCACCAGATGGCTCAGGGACCATAAAAGACAACCAGGCACCTGTACCAGTTGCCACTCCCTTACCCAGTGGCATAGCTAGGGAGTGCAAGGGGTGCAGTTGCACCAGGCTACAAGCTTTAGGGGGGCTACAAACTGGACTCTAGAGGCTAAAATTGTGAAAAATAGGGTTTGCATGAATGATAATACCATCATGTTATATGTCGTTGGAAAGGAAATTTAATGCTGAATGCAATGAAGCAAACTTGGCATCCATCAGTCTTGAAAGACTATGGTATCATGCTCGATGCTGCATGCAAAGCATGGGTAGATTGATATGAAGGATAGGCTGTTACCCAAGTAGCAAATCCCCCCTCTCCATGCCACTGAAATAGTCCAATGGAACAAAGCAAGCTGCATTGGAATATCTATATACTATCAAAAGTTATAACCAATTAACCAGAAAATGAAAACACAAAGGCCTATGGAACAAAAAGTGGATTTTATTAACATTCCCATAATACTGATCGCTCTGTGAGCCAATGAGATGTATTCAGTAATGATGGCATAATTTGTATTTGGCGGCAGTCAATAGCATTTTTGGCATAACGATTAATCAAGCCCTGATCATACAACATATAGTAAAGGTCTGTGTACGGACACAGAAGGCAAGGTAACTTCAGCATTTAATTGTTGTCTTACATAAGGGAGCAGCTTCACTGCTCTTTCTTTCTCCTATTAGCATTTTAAATAATGTGTGGTCGACGTCAAGCAACTTTTATTTTTTTGAACCTGTGCACTCTCCCAATTTATCTTCCTGTCTGGACTTAGGAGAGAACGCTTGATAATTAATCTGAAACCAACAAGGCTGTGTGTGCTACGAGAAATAAAAAGCAGGCCTCCATCAGTCTTGGAAGACTATGGTATCGTGCTCGGTGCTGCAAATGCTGCATGCGAAGCACGAAAGCCTGGGTTAGATTGTTATGGAGGATAGGCTGTTACCCAAGCAGCAAATCCCCCCTCTCCACGCCACTGAATTAGTCCAATGGAAAGGCAGAACCAATACGATTGGATCCAGCTGGCGTTGCAGAGCTGGGCCAAGGACAGGAGCTCACCCTGTCTTGTGGGGCTGACCCAGGTCTTGAACCCTGGCCTGCTGGTTAACAAGCACAGTGTCTTAGCCACTTGCGCCACCCACAGCCCTACAAGAAATAATGTCCTGTGAAACTGATTACGGGCAAAATCCAGAGTAACTATGGGGAGTCTTTGCTCCGGTGTAAGAACAACTTACTCTGGATTCCAATATGAATTTCCCATAGGTTTTCACTAGCTGGTGCAGTAACTATGGGTGCACGTAAAGTCTCTTACGTGCTCCTGTAGTTACTCTGGATTTGGGGGTACATTTGTGTTGAGCCTATTTACATAATTGTCTGGTATTGAATTCTGGTTCAGAATTAACACCAAAAAGCATCCAAGTGAGCTATGCAAAGCTCAATGACCTCGCTTGAGATTGAAGCGTACGAAAACTACATAAATCTTTAGAAAACTTCTGTAGATGCTCAATAATGTGAATAAATACATAAATTTGACTTCCCTGTGTGTTCATGGAAATTCATGTTTCCTGCATAAATACAGCCTTTCATTTCCCAAAAGCTTGTTCAGAATAAACGTGTTTGAACATTTCTATGTGTCAGAATTGAAATAGGATGCATCACTAGCCAAAAGGAGAAATATCTCATTTTTTGTACCCTTGAATGCCTCAAAGACACATTTTTGTATTGACGCAAGTATTGTATTGCTACTGGATGGCAATTATTCAGCATACGGCCCAGACATGTTCATTTAAAATAAAAGAGTCATGCCATTTGTTCAGTGGCTGTTCATCTTTTTCATCATGCCTGTTTTTCAGTACATTTGGGGAGACATTTTTTGTATATGTCACTTGATTCCATCTCGCAAAAACAAGTCCATCAAAATAAAATCTACTGCACCAAGAGCAGATCTTCAATTCACATTGCAAGCCATGTGGCACTGCTACTTGTGGCTGAGATTTTTGTCCCATGCTTTAAATTTTCCAGGCAAATGCTACCATTGCAAAATGTTGCCTTTGCCTTTTGGGAAAGAGTAACAACTGGTACAAGTTAGCCAACCATTTTGCTTATAGTGAAAAGCAACATGCCATTTTAGGCTGCATTTAGCTTCCAAGTCACAAGAAGTTCTAGTTCCTCTTTATTTTGCATTGGTCAGACCTCACCTTGAGTACCGTGTTCAGTTCTGGGCACCTCACTTGAAAAAAGATGCAGCCAAACTGGAGCAAGTCCAGAGGAGAGCGACAAGAATGATCAGTGGGATGGAAGGGAAGCCCTACGAGGAAAGTTTGGGGGAACTTGGGATGTTCAGCCTGGAGAAGAGGAGGCTGAGGGGAGACATGATTGCCCTCTTCAGATACCTGAAGGGCTGTCATAGGGAGGAAGGGGCCAATTTGTTCATAGCTGCTTCTGAAAGCAGAACTAGAACCAATGGATACAAACTACAAGAAAGGAGATTCTGGTTGGATAACCGGAAAAAATTCCTGATGGTGAGGGCAGTTCGGCAGTGGAACAGACTGCCAAGGGAGGTGGTGGACTCTCCCTACCTGGGGGTCTTCAAACAGAGGCTTGACGAGCACCTGTCGGGGATTCTCTAGGAGGATTTCCTGCTGCAGGCAGGGGGTTGGACTAGATGACCTACTAGGTCCCTTTCAACTCTAGGATTCTATGATTCTATGATTCTATGTCATCACCAAGAGGATACTGTTGGGAATCAGCTCTAACCAGCTTCAGACCTGCTCCACTAGAGGAGTGCCTAGAGGTGACAGTTTTGTGCCGCTTGAGTTTTGTGCCACTTGTTCTTTATAAATCAGCCCCATCCACTGGGGAGAACCTCAAAATCATGACACAATGTGACACTGTGATATCATTGTCCAGGGGCATGAGGGTGTGACATCATGACCTTACTGCCCTAGATACCAGGGCAAGATGTTACTTCCTCTGTGTTTTCTTACTATCCTAGATTTAAAGCTACTGTATGTATCCTCTCTGCAGATCAAGTTGCCCTTGCTCATGTCTGGGACTGGTCCCAACAAAGTTTAGTACAAAAAAAAGTAATAATCACACTAAAACTATCTGCTATGATCATGCCTTTGTTCAGTTTAATCACAGAAATAACTTTTAAACTTTCCCTTACTTTCTGAAACTAGCTTTTCATAGCTGGAATGATACACGCTCATGGTCTTGCTGTGTTGTTGCTTGTGGTTAATATATAGTAACAATGTTCCCTAAGCAATTCCCTAACAATTCCCTAAGCAAGACAACCCATTGATGGTAATTTGGAGACTGTGACATGCTCAAAGCGTAGTCCCAATATGGGGACATCACCGTTTATGGACCGTCTCTCTGAGACAGCACTGCCAATTATACAAAAACTGTTATTGCTCCTCTTGACCCATCTTTTTATCCAACGTGCATCTGTTGCCCACGTACTGTAAGTGTGTCCCCATTTGCAGCAGAACTCCCCTGTACATTTAGGTTGCCTTTTGATCATGGTGCTGGGAGACCCTTCCTAAAGTTCCATTTCAAAAATTGTAGGGTGTTGGTATTCTGTTGTGTTTTAACCCAAGGGGACAGACTCCTTCCATGTAGATGGATGGACCAGGACTGTCCGGAGTAAGCCTTAGGTTGGACTGCAAGAATGAAGACTTGCTGGAGAAGACCACATTTTCTTGGTTTCCATACAGCACTGCAAACCTGGCTAGACAAAGGGAAGGAACATACTTCAATGGTATAATCACAGGAATTAATCTTTGATTGCTATGTGAAGTATTTCCATACAATCCTATATGAGGCTTTCTCTCACCCCCACCACCCTCTGGCATCCTTATTTTGAGTAGAGCTACTGAGTATCTTCAACCTTAATAAACCCCTACTCATTTGCTATACTTTTATCTAATAATGCAAGAGCATCTAAAGAGTGGATTTTGTTATCTCCCTCATTACTATGTGAAAATCTTGAAACAAAGTCCAGGTGAAATAAACTTCCCTGAACTTTTTTGAACGTCTTTCCCCCCCTCTTGTTCCCTTTTCTGTGCTCCAAACTGATATCTGTACTCCTTCCTTTTCAACTTCAAACTGCTAAAACACATGTAGACTAGATCCAGTACCATGAGTTTTAAACCAATGATTCTCAACATTTGTCCACCACAATACCACCTTTCATGGTACACTTTTTGGAAGTACTACTAGGAGTAACTGGTGATTGAGTCATTGCCAGTTTCTTCTAGATTGGGAGGTTGATGCAACTAATAATAAGAGGCTCAGAATGAATGAGAGGGCTTCTTATAACATACAGAAAGCACAGACTGTCCACTGAACCAAGATTCCTACCACTTCTTGTCCCGTTATTGGGCTTGCAGGACAGCAGGGGTTTGTGATGCCAGTGCTCCACCATCTCAAACCAGAAGTCCCATGGTGTTCAATGAGATTTACTACCAGGAAAGTATAGACTGTAGTTTGAGTGCCCCTTTCCAAGATTGTGGTACCCAGTGCCACATTCCAAGATGGTAGTGATCAACTTTTTGTGATCCCTTTGAAATGAAGTCATGATCCCCCAAGGGGGTCCTGACCCCTACTTTGAAAACAGCTGTTCTATAACTGTTATAGATATAACTTTTATATCTGTATAACTATATCTGTTAAAGTTATAGGCACTTTGTCCTCCGTTGTATCTAGTCACCCTGATTTTCTTTTTTGAGATGGTAAGCAAGAACAAGAGGGATGATTTTTAAAAAGCTCTTACAAATGTGATGAATGTTTTAAGTTTACACAGAAAAAGAAAAATCTTCCCCAAAAATTATGATTTTTTTTTTCCTTCAAGAATGCCCTGTGAAATATTGGAAAACTGAACCAATTACAAAGTGAACCGGGGAGCTCATCTGTCGTTAACAGAAAGGCGGCCATGCCTACCAATTGAAGAACTCATCCTGAGTTGATAGAGTGCTTTCCAAAAAGTAGTAATTGGCTTCCCTGCAGTGGAGGAAAGGATGCACACGGAAAGCTTGTACTCTTAAATAAAGCTTATGTAAGTCAAACCAAGACACCAGAAGAGCCTTGTTAGCTTCAAATGCTCTTGTCAATGTTCTGAAGCTTTTAGGGGGTTCACTTCAAGATCGAAGACTTTTTCTCCCCCCCGGCAAAGTACTGAGAAATTGCTTGACTGTTCTGGTCTTGAAGAAAATGTCAAATAGTGAGATTTCTATTAAAACAAGAGTTTGGCAACGGAGAGCCTGTTTGCATGGGAGTATGTGGCGAAAAGAGGGGGAATATAAAAATCTGTACTTGTTGGCTTCTGGCCATTGATTCCCAGTACATTGAAAAAGAGACATTTAATGTGATGGATGAAAAACTGGGTCCTGTATACAATAGCAGATTCCCATGGCCACCTGGCCGTGGCGTCCCAACTAATAGATGCACATTTTTCCTGCCACTACCATGCATTGAATTGGTTGTGAGCATAGGCCCTGCGAGAGCAATGAATCGAGCGCACGTTACACCAAGCACACCAAAGCGAAAGAGCATGGCATTTATTACGCACTCTGCTAAGTTTCAATGCACCCAAATGATCTGTGAGAACAGTGTGCGAGGTATGTCGTGGCCATTAATTATGCCCTGACACTTCTCTGGCAACGACAGGAAAAAAGTCTTGCTATTAGCATGAGAAAAAGAGAATGTATCGAAGTGGGCTAGATGTTCCCCAAATGCCACAGCATAATTCACACATGGGCATCATGTTTCAATAGGGGGTTTGGGCATACAGCTATGTTGTGCTGTCGATTCCTGGGTTGTAAATGGGATACCAATTGTACCGGTTCCATTACACAGGTTTATGCATGCTAGATTTATTTTTGTAGCACAGACAGGCATCCCCCACTTATCAGACAGGTCAGAGACTGGAGCACCGTCCAAAAGTAAAAACTGTTGAAAAGTGGAACCCAATCTTTTTTAATTTATAGATGTTGCTTTCAGTGTTTTTTTTAGCTAGCAAATTGCAAATGCCCCTTTTATCTTGCAAATTCCTGCTGCCACACAAAGATTTTTTGCAAATGGATTCTCATTAACTCCTTCAGGAATGGGATTAGATCAGACGCTGCAACATGGGGTGGCAATTTTGGCATTTAGAACAGTGCTTGAAAGCAGAACATGCATCAAATAAATGAGTTCCAGGTATAGTGGAAAGGTTCTGAACGAGTGGATCATTTTAAAAAAACCATAGGAAAGTAGGGGGTACCTTTACAAGTGGCTGTTGATAGCAGTGCAGAGTCTGTCTCTCCATCATTTCATCTAGTTGCACAGGGGACCTCTCAATTGCTCCAGTCAGTCTTGGTCAGCCAGGGGTTCTCCGCAGGGTGACCATATAGAGTGGAGGACAGATTGCGTCTGCCCTTAACCATTGCATAGAAGAGGAAATTGAGGCAAGTGCAGCTCAACATAGAAGGGCTTAAAAAGCAGCACCTGCCTCAATTCCCTCTGCTATGCAATGGTAAAAGCAGAGACACTCTGTCCTCCATCCTATATGGTCACACGCAGGCCTTAGGGGTGTTGTAGGGAGTGGACTCGCCCCAGTCCTCCACCACTAAACTTGACCTACTGGGCCATTAACCATGACTTCCCATTATGGTTACAATCCTATATTTTCTCGTGAGGATTCCTTGGCTCCCCGGATAGTGGTCTACAGATCTTTGGGGTGCTGCATCTCACAGTTTGGAAACCACCAATGAAATAGTTTCATGCCTCTTGGGTTGAAATCAATATAACTGTATTCCATATTGTATGTGCAAGTGGACTCCAGCTAGGAATTAAGTCTATATGAATATTCATGATATTAAAGTTTTCTATTCTGGTTAAGATCAGCACCCACTTTTTAGCTTACCAATGAAGCCCAGATTCAGTAATTATCACATTTACCAAGCACAAGTTAGTTGTCAGCAGTTTTTCAATTTTCTTAAGTACAGAAGAAGAAGATGCTGCCGATTAGCTGGATGTCAATTACCGAAGGCTCCAATTAAGATTTCTGGAAGATGAAAACCCTTGGGGTAGAGCAGTTCCACATTAAAGGAAGCCTGATCATCAGATAATTCAACTTTCTTCTAAAGAAATTATTTGTCCTAGAATCAGACAATGAAAATTCAAAATTAAATGGAAAGTTACTCATTCCATTGCAAACAGGGATTGTGAAACAACATAAAATATCAGCTTTTTAAGGATTGGCGTCTCTCCCCAAGGATGACAACAGCCATTTTTTGCTTATGATTATTCATTAAAATATGTGGGAATTTTTAAATGGTTTATTAGCCAACATTTGGCTGAGTGGTAACAAAAGCTATTAAGAAAGTAAAACATACCCCCAAATCCAGAATAACTACGGGAGCACATAAGAGACTTTATGTGCACCTGTAGTTACTGCACCAACTAGTGAAAACCTATGGGAAATTCTACTTATGGATGTTTGTTACAATACCAATAAAGGTTACTATTACTATTACTATGGGAAATTCATATTGGAATCCAGGGTAAGTTGTTCTTACACCGGAGCAAGGTCTCCCCAGAGTTACTCTGGATTTTGCCCATAGGAACACACCAGAAGAGTCCTGGGATCTGGGATCAGGAAGCAAGTTTTGTTGTTGCACTAAAACTTTCTAGCCACACTTAATTCTGTGAGAGATAGATAGATAGATAGATAGATAGATAGATAGATAGATAGATAGATAGATAGATAGATAGATAGATAGATAGATAGATAGATAGAGTTCTTTTAAAAATCCAACACACTATTTTTTGAAAAACTTTGGTGCAAATTGTTGGGTGGCTGATCTAATAACTAATTGCTCATCCATTCCATGTAATTCTTATCATGATGATCACTCCCCCTGTAAGCAACCGTTCTTCCGTTATGAAACAGAACATCCTTGTGCAATGTCCTAAGGCAGCTTTTCCCAAAGTGTGGGTCGTGACTCACTGGTGTGTTTGAAGCCCCGAGAAGTGGGTTGCAGGATGGACCCTCACAAATGCCCTTGTGTTGAAATGGCTGCAAATCGGAGTCATTCTGGAATCACTGGCCCCATAGTCTTCTTATGTTTCATATATGGTTGGTAGCCCATACCACTGGCATTTGTGGGCCGGAACTTGGATGAAAAATCTTGCTAGATGGGAAGCTGTTCTGGTATCGGAATGAAAGAAGCAAGGACACATTGCACAATTCAGTGTTGAAAGGAAAGGACAAGATCTGAAGAGTTTTCTTTTAATTCAACAATTTGCTACGGGGAGGAGCAAATCAATATATGGGGGTTGATGCATTTTCACAGTTGCCTAGAGGTTACGGCATCAGTCTCAAAACTGGAGATGTGTCGGAAATATTCCTTCACTTGTATCAACAGTACTTACTATTCCATTTGGAAGCCTCTTTTTTGGAGGGTGCCTTACCCACAAATCCAGAGTAACTACGAGAGCCCATAAGAGTGCACCTGTAGTTACTGCACCACCTAGTAAAAACCTATGGTAAATTCATATTGGAACCCAAAGTCAGTTGTTCTTACACCAGAGTAAGGACTCCCCATAGTTACTCTGGATTTTGCCCATAGATCTCCTCTTCTGCAGGTGCCACATATCACCCCAAACATTGCACAAGTCTGGCACTTCTGCCTGGAAATCTGGGCACAAAACCTACTGAGATGAATGAACCCGAAAGCACAATGTTTGGGAATGATTTGTGGAATTTTAAAAAAAGCAGGTGATGGATCTGGCCCATAGACCACAGTTGGAAAAGGGAAACTTTTCCCTTTCCTGCTTCTTGCAAATGCCTCCTTCTCAGCCTTATCACCCCAAAAATTACTTTTCTCCCTCCAGTCTCGTTTTCTCATCCTTGCAACTTTATCTGCCTTTCAATACCTTTTTTTCCTGCGGTACTATTCCTAGAACAATATCCTCCCTACATCACATTTCTGTGCTGTGTTATTACGAGCGCAACCCTGAACAACTTGTTCCTCTGTTGCTTTGCACATTAATGCACATTGCACATTCCAGTCTGACGTACACGCTTGATCTCTGAAACACAAATTGTTCCTCCGGCCTGTGATTTAGCATCTTTATAAACTGACTCTTTTTTGTTTCAGGGTAAGGCTGTTGTGGCTGCATAAAAATGGTCTTTCTCTCCTGAGCCTTTGCAGAAAGTAGATTACAAAGTGTACTTCTCTAACTGTAAAAAGTATGCCAAAGTTTTGTTTGGAACTATAATGTCTCCATTTCCCTAAAAACCATTATCTTTGCCCTTTTGGTGCATACAATGTGGTTATTTTAACACAAAAAAATGTGCTAGATAAAAAAAATTTATTCTCGCCACAGAAAAAAAATAAAAATTATTGGAGTCTTTTAACCCACTTCTGGAAATTGGTGAGTTCAGGCACTTTTGTACTTAAGTCACTTTTCCAAAAAGTCCATGCCATCCCTGTAGGGTTGCCATAAATCTCTTCCACAAAATCAGGACAGGACCCTCTGTTGCCAGTATGTGAACATACTGGACTGTGAACAAATCAGGACTGTCCATATTTTATCCGGACATATGGCAACCCTCCACCTCTGATGATTATCAGAAACTTCTGAGAAATCTAACTGTTCTTAAATCTTTAAAGTTTATTTAATTTTCTTTGAACATTTTCAGCTGTTTTTCTTTTAGGAGAAACTTTGAAATTTGCTTTAATTTTCATTTAAAAAATGGATATGGCTATCTTGGTCGAAAGTAGCTGGGAAATACATCTGGATACTGAACTCTAATGGCTCAGACAACGGCTTCAATTCTAAGAATACTTTCCTGGGAGTAATCTTCATTGCAGTGGCGTAGCTAATGATCATGTAGCCTGCTGCAAAGCTCAAAATGTTGCCCCAGAAGTGATCACAACCTGAAATGACATCATCTCTGGGTATTTTTAAAAAGAAAATTGGGGATAAGCCTGCCCCATCCTGCTCAGCAGTTCACCAGCATTTGCTCTGCTAGTGTCATAGCTTGCTATCTGGAGTCAAAGCAGACTTTGTTGCTCTCGCCTATAACAACAAAATCAAATTTAATTTAATTAAGTAATAAAAATGAACATTGTGTCTCTTATTGATTAAGGAAACTGTGCTGAGGCAAAGAGGAATGGTTGCTTACTGTTTCCCTGCTGAATAATGTCGAAGAGGAGCACCACTTCAAAGCGCCTGGATAGCCAGTTAGCAGGGGGTAACTGTTTTATTATATATATAGAAGCTATATAGACATAGATATATGTACTGAAAGCAGATTCATATTAACACCTTATTAGTGCCATACATTATCAGAATTCCATCTCATTGGCTCTCAGAGCCATCAGTAACATGGAAAAGTTCGAGTTAAGAAAATCCATTTTCTTATCCCCCCTCTCCATGCCACTGAATTACTCCAATGGAAAGGCAGGGCCAATACGATTGGATCCAGCTGCGTTGCACAGCTGGGATATATATATATATATATATATATATATATATATATATATATATATATATATATATATATATATATATATAAAGCAGGCCTCCATCAGTCTTGAAAGACTATGGTATGCTCTGCGCTGCATACGCTGCATGCGAAGCATGAAAGCCTGGGTTAGATTGTTATGGAGGAAAGGCTGTTACCCAAGCAGCAAATCCCCCCCTCTCCACGCCACTGAATTAGTCCAATGGAAAGGCAGAGCCAATACAATTGGAATCAGCTGGAGTCGCAGAGCTGGGCTAAGGACAGGAGCTCACCCTGTCTTGTGGGGCCGACCCAGGAATATATATATATATATATATATATATATATATATATATATATATATATATATATATATATATATATATATATATATATATATATATATATATATATATATATATATATATGAGACAGCCCTTCAGGCATTTATTTATTTATTTATTTATTTATTTATTTATTTATATAAATAAATCAGCTTTTTATATATAAAAAACACCATCAGTTGTTTTTACCAATGACAAGGCACAGAATGCTGTTCAAATCCCCAATTTTTCCTATTAATATAATATCCCTCCCCAAATTCCCGCGGCACACCTGAGGACTATCCACGGCACACCGGTGTGCCATGACGCACTAGTCTATAGTTTCTGGGCTTTAGCTTCTATGGGCAATTCTTTGTTGGGGTGGACAATTGCACCCGTAGTTACTGCACTACCTAGTGAAAACCTATGGGAAATTCATATTGGAATCCTGAGTAAGTTGTTCTTACACCAGAGTAAGGACTCCCCGTAGTTACTCTGTATTTTGCCCTATGATTGTTTGAAATCATCCATTGGGACCCAAATAGGACCCATTTTATACCCCATATGATACTTCGTACCCTTGATAAAATTTATCCCAGAGGTTGTGGGTGGTGGACTGATGCAGTTTGCCCTACAATCCAGAGTAACTACGGGAGCAAGTAAGAGACATTACATGTACCCGTAGTTACTACACCATCTAATGAAAACCTATGGGAATTTCATACTGCAATCCACAGCAAATTGTTCTTACACCGGAGCAAGGGCTCCCCGTAGTTACTCTGGATTGTGCCCTTAGTCCACAGTGGGCTGGATAGTGGTGGGTCCCTCACCCCCCCCCCCACTACCTAATGCAAACTTCATAATCCACTTCGGTGATTCGCCAGACGTAGTAGATGGCCATTATAAGTTGCAAGGGTTTCCCAAAAGAGAGATAAGCGACTTCACTCTTTTCAAAGCAAATGATAATTTTGCCTTTTTCCAAAAAGCTAAGTGAAAACTTCTTATATATTGTCAAAGATTAGTTCATGCAGTGACATTTTAAATTCCATTTGCTGTCTGTAATTGTGCTTCGGAAAAACGATTCGGATAACAGACAAATGGCAGATTATGTAAATACTGTAACCATTTAACTGTGTGTTTTTTTTTCTCCCACACTTCCTCAGCCACCAACACCCAAACCCAAATTGCTTTTAAGAATATTTCTGTTGTAAAATGTTTATCTCTCCATAGATTCGGCTCTGGCAAATGTGTCAATACGTTAAAATATAAAAACTTTAAAGTGAAACCCGACAACAAATAAACTTCTTGGCCATGCACCAGATATTCCCCCATAAAAGAAGAATGCAAGATTACAAAAAGCACCATCTGCTAAGCATGACAGCAGAATCGAACACTGCAGGGGGAAAGATGGTTACATCTGAATTGAACTCACCAGCCAGCGCATACTGAGATACATCAGAAATGTTGACTGTCAGGGTCATTTGTGGCAATTGAACCTATGGAGACTCCACTTTGGAATCCATGAAATTTCCTACCTTTGAGCACTGCTTCATTGTTTCCTGAATAAGAATCAAGACTGTGCTGCTTTACAGATAAGCTTCCTCAAATAGGCTTTCGAAAATAAATTATTATGTACTACACTCAGGTCAGATTTCTCCCAGGGAAAATAAATCCTACAAGTGGTTTGAGTCCAAAACTGCAGTTGGGTCAGTTGGACAGTCGCCGATAGCCAGCGCCAATCAGAGGGATCCACCTGGATGGGTCAAACCCTAAACCCTCAGAAATGAAGGGCAAAATCCAGAGTAGCTACGGGGAGTCCTTGCTCCAGTGTAAGAACAACTTACTGTGGATTGCAATATGAATTTCCCATAGGTTTTCACTAGGGGGTGCAGTAACTACGGGTGCACGTAAAGTCTCTTACATGCTCCCGAAGTTACTCTGGATTTGGGGAAAAGACACACACACAAAAACTTTCAAAAATTGTTTTGAGTTTAACCACACAACTATCTCTCAGTTTTATCCCCATATGTGATATGGGGATAAAAGTAGGATGATAGTAGCCTACACCATAAGGTCCCTGTTTACTGAGTGCTCACAATAATGAAGTGAAGTGTTTTGTGAACTTATAGGAAAAGTCTGCAAAGCTCAATAATATATATATTTTATTGTGGCTTGGTTATCCCAGGCTTTAGAAATGCCTGAACAAATCTGGAGCTTCCTAAGATGCAGGGTGACCATACAGATTGGAGGACAGAATTGAGGCAGGTTTAGCTCATCATAGAAGCTTTAAAAAGCTTGTCATATAAGTTCCATCTCAAATATGTTCATTTATGTAAATATATGTAAATGTATTCAAATTTAAAATGTAAATTAATTATTTTTAATCAATTTCCTCTTCTATGGAACGGTTAAAGATACAGGCACTCTGTCCTCCAATCTGTATGGTCACCCTGTCCATTCTATATGGTCAACCTGCTAAGAAGCAGACCACTGAATTTCCATCTGAATAAATCTGCCCAAAATTGTGGAACAAATGATTTTGGAAAGAACCCACCACAGTCCATACCATATTTTACCCTTTCATTTTATATCACATATATATTTTTGTAAGCTTCTTCTATAGCAGTAGTGTGCACACTTTCTGCTATGAGGGCCACACCATCTCTCTGACACTGTGTCAGGGCTGGGGAAAGCAAATAATTAATTTACATTTTAAATTTGAATACATTTACATATATTTACATAAATGAACATATTTGAGATGGAACTTATACGACCAAATGAATTCAAAGCCATTCATAACACAGCAGGGATGATCTTCAAACTATTATATAAGAGTATACACATAGTAAGGAGGTGTGTGCAGCAAAGACTTACCCTACAATCCAGAGTAACTACAGGAGCACATAAGAGACATTTACGTCGACGTAGTTATCACACCACCTAGTGAAAACCTATGGGAAATTCATATTGCAATCCAGAGTAAGTTGTTCTTATGTCGGAGCAAAGACTCCCCATAGTTACTCTGGATTGCGCCCTACATCTGCATTTCAAATTTGAATAAATTTACATTTATTTACATAAATGAAATACAGAAGACCCTCCAAAGGCAAGGGGAGCAGAGCTTTTGAGGATTGGGGGGCTTGCTAGGGGTCACACGGAGCCTCACCATGGGTCACATCTGGCCTCTGGGCTGTAGTTTGGACACTCCTGTCTCATTTTCAATTTAGCAAATTTAAATGAGATACATATTTTATGAGGATTTTGCAAAACCAATGTCTGCAAATCGGTACAGTACAAAGCTTAAGAAAAAGAGTAACCCTACAATCCAGAATAACTACGGGAGCACGTAAGAGACATTATGTGCACCCATAGTTATGGCACCACCTAGTGAAAACCTATGGGAAATTCATATTTAAATCCAGAGTAAATTGTTCTTACACCAGTATCTCTGTAGTTACTCTGGATTGCACCCTAAATTAAAACTGGGTTTGATTACTGGAGGACAGATGCAAAATTATGATAGTTGCTTAAATCAAGCACAACAATTCTAAGAACAACATTTCCATCAATAAATACACAGGCCAAGTTTAGTGTCAGCATGTTCTGTGCTCGGAAAATGAATTTTACTTCAACTGTGAGCTGCAAACGATGAATATTCATTCAGGAAGAAACAGAAAGGCTACAGTGCTATACACACTTTCTGGGGAGTAAGCCTCATTAAGCACAATAGGGCTTACTTTTGAGTAGACCTGGTTAGGTTTGTGCTCTAAATTGATTAAAAAAAGAAAGTGTGCTTGCGGAAGGGTCAATCTGAACAGCATCACATTCTGTTTGCAAGCCATTAATATGAAGCAATGGGTAGAGTTTTATCTCCGTATGGAAACGTGTTTTCTAAAAATGGCACAAAAAGGCTTCTTGCCAGAAAACTTGGAAATATTTTAATTGGGCTTCTCATTTTTGGAAAAAAATATTCAAATAAACATGTAACAAAAACATTTGTTTCTGCATTTTGCTTTTTGATGTATTCAATCCACAGACAATCAGGAGGGCTCTGAATTCGACCTCATTAAACCTGTTTATACAGGAAATACACCGAATATGTGGTTTCTCAACCTGACAGGTGCCAGAAAAGATTTCACAATATCAGGCAAGCATCTCTTTGCCTAATGCCTGATGCCACTTCTCCTTATAGGCCATAAAGTATATTAATACACTTTCAAGTCACATTACTACTTCTGAGTAAATACGTTTAGGATTGTTCAGTACATGACTTGTTATAAGGCAGTTTCATCCATAGTTGTTTTGTGAATGGCCCAGATGTGTTCCCTTTAGCTGTCTGACTGATCCTAAGCCTACGCATGTCTACTCAGAAGTAGAAGCTTACTCCCATGAAAGTATGGATAGGATTGCAGCCTGAGTTAACAACTTAGCAACTGTGTTTTGGACTCAGTAAAGTTTCTATGGGCACAATCCAGAGTAATTACAGAAGCATATAAGACATTATGTGCACCCATAGTTACTGCACCACCTAGTGAAAACCAATGGGAAATTCATATTGCAATCCAGAGTAACGTGTTCTTACTCTGGAGCAAGGACTCCCCATAGTTACTCTGGATTTCACCCTAAGAAGTCTCCAAAGGCAGCCCCATACTGAAGTAGTCTAGAAAGGATGATATCCATTGGAGCATGGCTAACTGTGACAAGGAGAGATGCTGGTGAAATTCATTTATTCTGGGTCATCCTATAGCGAGGATGACCAGATGCCTGAACCTAAAGAGGAGGACAAGGTCTTGGATTCCTCTCAGCCTGGCCTTTCTGGCAGCCAATGGCACGTTTGCCTACTCACAAGTCAAGGGCACTTTCACTTTCTCATTTAGCTCAATGCATAATTTTTATTTTTAGTTTTTGGGCCATAACGTTTGATAGGTAGGAGATATTTCAAAACTTTTTTTTGCATTGGATTCTGTCCTTCAAAACGAATCCAACGACATATGACTTGATGGGGGTACTGCACTCCATTGCAAAGTTCCAAAATGATGCCAAAATGGAGGACAATGAAGCCCTTTTGGAGGACACCCTGATAGGAGGCTAAAAAAGAGGACAAATACAGAAAAATCTGGTCATATAGTCACCCTGCCAGGTGTGTCCAAAGTTTCAAGGTTAGGGCTCCTGAACCTTTAACGAGATCACAAGATTCATCTGCTAAAATTCCCTCCTCTGCACAATTGTTAAAGGTGTCAGAGCCCCAACAGTTGATATATATCAACTACATTTATATATAATGATAAATTTATATATAACTAGCAAAAAGCGTACCCGCGTTGTGGGTGTAACATTTCTCCCTATGCCATCCCCCCCATGGCGCAGAAACACCCCATGTGCCACTTCCCCATTAGCATCATCCCCCATGCCCATCATCCCCCATGTGCAACGTCCCCTCATGCACAACTTTCTCCCATGCACAACTTCCCCCATGTGCATCAACCCCAATGCGCAACTTTTCCCCATGCGCAACTTTCCCCCATGCGCATCATGTCCCCATGCACATCATGTCCCCATGTGCAAATTTCCCCCATGTGCAACTTCCCCCGTGCGCATTACCCCCGTGTGCATCATCCCCCCATACGCATCATCCCCCCATACGCAACTTCCACCCATGCACAACTTCCCCCATACACATCATCCCCTCATGCGCAACTTTCCCCATGCGCATCATCCGCCAATGCACAACTTTTCCCCATGTGCAACTTTTCCCCATGCGCAACTTCCCCCCATGCGCAACTTTCCCCATGCGCATCATCTGCCGATGTGCAACTTTCCCCCATGCGCAACTTCCTCCATGCACAACTTCCCCCATGCACAACTTTTCCCCATGCACAACTTCCCCCATGCACAACTTCCCCCATGTGCAACTTCCTCTCATGCGCAACTTTCCCCATGCGCAACTTTCCCCCATGCGCATCAACCCCCATGCACAATTTTTCCCCATGTGCAACTTTCCCCCATGCTCAACTTTCCCCCATGCACATCATCCCCGCAGGCGCAACTTCCACCTATGTGCAACTTCCACCTATGCGCATCATCCCCTCATGCGCAACTTTCCCATGCGCATCATCCACCGATGCGCAACTTTTCCCCATGCGCAACTTCTCCCCATGCGCAACACTCCTCCCATGTGCAACATTCCTTCCATGTGCAACATCCTCCCATGCGCATCAGTCTCCCATGCATAATTTCCCCCATGCACAACTTCCCCCATGCACAACTTCCCCCATGCAAGACCTCCTCCCATGTGCATCATCCTCCCATGCGCAATTTTCCTCCATGTGCAACTTCCGCCCATGCGCAGCATCCTCGCCAGTGCAGCCTCTTCCTCCGAACAACATCCCCCAGTGCACCAGGCACTGAGCACCAAATTGGCTGGATGTTGGTCAGTCTCCCATGTTAAGTGTAGGACAGAAACAGGTTGCCCCCTTTTCAGCCCCTGAAGAGTTAATTTCTCCAGATGGTTCTTGGTGGGAGTTCAGGTGACAGAAGGAACTCCCAGAATTCCATGCTTCAGGACCAGCAGTTGGGGCGGAATGTTGATGAGTCAGCAATTCTCAATGCAAAGTATAGGGAGGAAAACGCGTTGCGCCCCTTTTCACCCCCTTCTGGTTGGAATTTCCGAAAACCGGTTCTTAGTGCACCCCTCAGTCACGGAAGGAACACCCACCCCAAATTTCACACTTTTAGGCCCAGTGGTTTTGGCAGGGCGGTGATGAGTCAGTGAGTCAGTCAGTGAGTCAGTCAGTGAGTGAGTCAGTGAGTGACTTTTCTCTTTTATATATATAGATGATTTATATATAATGATAAATCTTTATATAATGAGACTCCTTCCCTATAGCAATATGTGTTGGGCAAAGTTTTCTTCTGGACTGCTTGGGATTACTGAAATGTTTGTGTTGCTTTGTAACTCGCTCGACAGTATTGTCGATTATTGCACTGACTCCGAAGAAAGTGCCTGCACCGGTTTTAAATAGACGCCAGGCTTTCAGCCGCTGTCGGTCTCAGAACGAAGGCAAAATGTTTTATTGAAGGCTGCAGGGGCTCTGCATGCAACAAGCTTAATCGTGTTGTGTATTAAAGGCCTTTGCAGCAGAGAATGTTCCTCTGTCATATAAAAATAAAGTACTTAAGATTCCTTTGAACCTCATTGGAAGCTACTTTTTAAAAAAATCCTTCCTTTTCAATATCTCACAATATCCAAGGCTGTTCTGGTGAGTGGCATGTCAGATCTCACTGTGAGTCTCTTCACAGTGCTTCTTAACTAGTGCTTCTTCGGGATTAGACACTTTCGATGGTTAGCAATCCTAACTCTGCATTGCCAATTAACAGCGGCCACCCAGTGATCTTCCATTGATTAGGCCTCCCCTTTTAATTTGAAGGTATACTTGCATATTGACTTGTTAAAATTATTTGTTCCAATTAACCAGCCATCAATATCTCTTGCCGATCTTCCAAAGACCCCAAGAATCAAAGCACTGTATGAAATACAGTACAATAAATATAGTAAGTCCAATACAGCAAGTCCTACCCCAATGCAATCCAGATGTTTCCAGTGAATGAACTATTTTATCTTAGAGCACAATCCTAACCACGTCTACTCAAAAGTAAGCCGTATTGTGTTCAATTGGACTTATTCTCAGGAAAGTGTCTTTAGGATTGTAGCCTTAGGTGCAATCCTAGACACTTTCCTGGGAGTAAGACCAATGAGTAAGACACTTATCCAGAGGAGAACTCCAATCTGATCCTGACAAAAGCTGGACACAACATAGCCTCGCTGAGTTTCTTAGGATTGGGCTGCCTGACAAGTTAATTGCGATTGTTAACTTTACTCCATCACTTGCAGCACAATTCAATGCATGTAAGTCTCAATGACACTTAGGGAAGTGTATAGGACTGTAGCCTTAGTGACGGTTCCCTTTCTTTGGATACAACATATACAGGACAATCCAGAGCAACTAATCTGTCCACATAAGAGCCCTTAGGTTGCCCTATCTAACACTAGGTTGGAGCAACTGCAAGATGCTCCAGCCCAGTTACTCTGAAGGAGGCTTAGGGCAGAGCAAGGCAAGATAGGGTGCCCTAAGAGAGGTGGACCTGCTCTGCCCTAACTGGGGCAGCCTAAGCAGCTCAGGAGAGGCAAGTTGAGGGCATGTTTAGCATTGCCTAGGGCAGAGCAGTTACTCTGTATCCAGAGCCTGTTTCCAAGGCAGAAATGCCCCTTTCCAGTTCCTCAGAGATATACCACCTCAGGAGCAGGTATAGTAATGAGTAGACCCATAGGGGTCCATGATAAGGCCTGAGTAAGAATGGTAGTGTTGACCAAAAATCTGAGTTCTTGGCCAGCCTAGCTGCAACCCCTTCCTCTCAACCTCAGGATAGGGAACAACTACAGCTGCCCACAAACCTCAGGATACAGCAGGCCACTCCAAGAAGCCCCTTGTATTCACTGTAGAATGTACTGGCATCTCATCAGGGACTCCTTATAAGGCAGGCACCCAGTGGCATCACCAGACTGGGGCGGATGGTGTGGGCTGCATTGGGGATGCGCTCCGTATGGGGTGATGTGCCGGAGGAGTTTGACTGTCCTTTGGCAGGCCCCGGGGGGCCGGCAACCCCATTCAGGCCTGCTCCAAGGTAGAGAATCAGCCAGAAGCTGCCACTTGTCTGAGGAGCTGGCCTGAACGGCCATCTGAGATGCACTGCGCAGAAACACACTGAGCATGCCGAACAGCTTCAGAGGAGACTTCCTTAGAGCAGAGAAAGTCCGCGCCTCTGCACAGCCATTCGGCCTCACTCAGGAGGCGGAGCAGCAGCCGAATGGCTTCAGAAAGAGTACTGCACAGGCACCATCTCTGACGCCTGCACAGTCTCCCCCAAAGCCAAAAGGCTTCAGAAACAACTGCGCAGGCACCAACTTTGGTGACTGCGCAGTCCAGGTCGGGGGGCGCGCATCCCAGGGATGACGCACAGACTTCCGCACCAGGTGATGTGCAGAGTCATGTCACCACTGTAGGCACCACAGCTGTTCCTTGTTCAGTGTGATCTGAGGGGTGTCTCCTCAGGAGCAAGTCTTCCCCTTGTGTCAATTACTTAGCATGCTCTGGAGCAGTCAGGGCAGTCCAGGCTTCCTGACTCTCTGGATTCAGCATAACTTTCTGCTCTGGATACAGAATAGTTAGGAGAGTGCAGTTAGGTCAGAGCAGGCTGAATTTGCTCTGGATTGTGCCCATAATGTTACTATATAATATAATTATAATGTTATAATTATAACATATAATGTTATATATGTAGAATCATAGAATCCTAGAGTTGGAAGGGACCCTGTAGGTCATCTAGTCCAACCCCCTGCCTGTAGCAGGAAATCCTCCTAGAGCATCTCTGTCAGGTGCTTGTCGAGCCTCTGATTGAAGATCCCCTGTAATGTATTTACTCAATTCTAATGTTCACCCTTTTCAGCTGAATTCAGTCTCCAAAATCAGGATACACATTAGATTCAACAGTTAATTAGATTTGAGTAAATATAGTATTTTGATTGTAAGTATAGGGTGCACATTACATGTGCTTGGATGAACCATTGCCAAGGAAGTTTTGCTTTTCATAGCCAGAGCATGCTTTAAAGTAGCATAGTATAGAAAACCAAGGAAGATCTTCCTCTGAATTTTGCTTCCTTGCCAATGCAGCCACTCATGGGATCAGCAGATAAGGGCCTTATGCCTCCTTTCTGCAATTATGATGAACTTTAATTCAGGTATGCTCTTTTATAACTTTTCTTAAAAGTTCTCTAGATAAGAAATCCTTTTGAACTCCACTGCTAGACCATAATCAATTCCAGTAGCTGGGCAATAGGTTAAGTAATGCAGAGCAACCCAAAACCATGAGAGACTGAGAAGTTTCTCAATTTTCTCACTGAGAAGTAGGGTCAAATTCAAATGGCCTATTGCAACTCCTATTGCATACACAACTCTTCTTCGAAAAGAACGGCAACATTTTCCCATGCTTAAGACTGGCTGGCAGTGGTGTCACTAGGATCCTGCAATCCTAAAGACACTTTCCTGGGAGTAAGGGCAAAATCCAGAACAATTACGGGTCCACGCAGTTACATCACCCTCTAGTGTTATGGAAAGTTAACTGCTCCGTTAACTGCTCCGGAGCAGTTAACTGCTCCGGAGCAAAGGGTTTACCGTAATTTGACTTTAGGATATGAGTCTAAGACTCATTGAACACAATGGGGCTTACTTTTGAGTAGACATGGTTAGGATTGTGCTCACAGTGTGGGAGGCCAGTGCATCACCCCCATGATGGATCTCATCCTATGCAGTATGCTGGGAAGGCATTATACAACTCTGGAAAGTTGTATAGAATTGCATCCTAAAGTTTTTTTTTGTTGAGTGTGCCCAACATTCACCAAGATTAAAGAAGTTGTACGGTTTATATAGATTTATAGCCAAATCCAGAGTAAGAAAAATGAGCACTTAATTAACAGACATTGGATGCAATCCTAAAGATACTTTCCTGGAGTAAGTTCCATTGAACACAATGTGGCTTACTTTTGAGTAGACATGGTTAGGATTGCACCCATTATATGCATCCATAGTTACTGCACCACCTAGTGAAAACCGATGGGAAATTCATATTGCAATCCAGAGTAAATTGTTCTTATACCAGAGCAAGGACTCCCCATAGTTACTCTGGATTTCACCCATAGGGCACAATCCTATGCATGTTTACTCAGAAGTTAGCCCTATTGTGTTCTGGGGGGCTTACTCCCAGGAAAGTGTGGATAAGATTGCAGCCTTAGGAAAACAAAAGCTACACACTATAGATCATCATAGAACAGCATATTTGTCAATCATATATGTCCTCTTTTAAGGTGATTGACAAGTATGCTGTTCTATGATTTTCTGCATGACTCCAGCATCTGTATTATGCCTGCATAATTTCAAAGCAGCCCTTCAAGAACTTCCACATTCCTGTAAAGCGGATTTTAAAGAAAGCGCATACCTGTTTTGTGCAGCAATAATTTGTGGCCATTTGAAGTCAGAGGTGTGTGCCTCTTAACATAGAGAAAATCCATAGGGGATATATGTCCACCGCTGTCCCATATATACAAACTCTATACTGACAGTTTCACCAAGTATTCAGTCTCACATTACTTCCTTTGCAGTGCTGTTTGTTTGTAGTCCTTTATGAGCGCAATCCAGAGTAACTACGGGGAGTCCTTGCTCTGGTGTAAGAACAATGTACTCTGGATTGCAATATGAATTTCCCATAGATTTTCACTAGGAGGTGCAGTAACTACGGGTGTGTGTAATGTCTCTTACGTGCTCCTGTAGTTACTCTGGATTTGGGGGTATGTTCCAGAATGTTAGTGGAGAACATAAGAAGCAGTCAGCCAAAATCCCAGAGAAGGGAGACTGTCAGAATGATAACAGGAAACTGACAATGGCTGCAATCCTAAAGACACTTTCCCGGGAGTAAGGCCCATTGAACACAATGGGAGATAACGTCTGAGTAAACATGGACTGTGCTAAGTGTTCTGTTAGTTCTGGCTGACCAAATCTTGCATTCTGCCTCTATGGCTTCAAATAAAGTGTGCTACAAAGGAAGAGAAGTATTGTGTGCAGGGCAGAGAACCATAAATAAATAAAACCATGGATGTGGGATCCACAGGTATGGGAACCACCTGAATAAGGCAAAAACAACTTAATTAAAGCTAAAAAAAAAAATCAAAATTTTCCCTTCAACACCATCATCATCTTCCTAGTGTTCTTCCTGCCATGGTGGCGTATACTTTTCAGCATATCTACCTCCATATGGATCTATCTAGGTCATCCTCAGAAGTAGCATTCACACATTTCATATCTTCCTAATGTGATCCATGCACCACTTCTTAGGGCTTTTCCAGAATAACTAGGGTGGCCCATCTTCCAGTTGGGACAGCCCAGTGATAGATAGGGTAACCCAAGTGCACTTCTGGAAATAGTATACCTGATTGGCTTTTTAGAAGTCCTGCTTCTTGCTATTTCTATGATTTGGTCACAGAGTGATTGGTCTACATCCACAAGGAGTGAGTCATCACCTTTTTCCCAGTCCTGAATCTGCCTTCCTTGGGTCAAACATGAGTTTCCTCTGAGACTCCGATTGAGCTCATGCTTTTTCTGCCTGAATTTTACTGATGATTGCATTGGAGATCTCATTAAAGTGAAAGAAACCATCCCATTTATCTGTAGATTATGCAAATACAGACACTTAAATTACAAGTCCAGGTGCTTTGAGAATTGAGTCCTACAGCTAGTGTATTTTAATGAAAGTCAAAGTTTTCTTTGTAATATACATTAGTTAGCAGGTTTCTAATTTTAAAAAAGTGGTGCTATGGCTATGAAGCACAGTGGACATTAAAGTGGATCATCTGGGTTAATACCAGCATTGTGGCATTGCTACATGATACGGGGATGTGGCTGCACTGGATGACGCACACAGAGATGAGATGATACCACTAGCCAAAAATTTTTAAATCTTAGTATTTTTGGATAATACCATCATGTTATATATCAATCAACATGTAATTCCATGCAGACTGCAGTTAAACAAAGCACAATAAAATATTTCAATTCTATCAATAATTATAGCCAAAAAACCAATAGGAGCAGAGCAACTGTACATTACCAGCGCCAATTTAAGTAAGATCCCAAATTAAATCTTATCTGAATCATCTATTGATCTCAGAACTGAATCACCTATCCTGGGAGGGAAAGGTTTATTCAGGTGTTTTGTGGCTGGAATTTTTATTTTAGATAAAATAAAAATTTATTTTCATTTATTTTCAGATAGAACAGACTGTTGCCTCCTGAGGAGCACCCACCATTTCTTGCAGTTCATCTCTGCTGCTGAATTTTTTTGCCCGTCAGCTCTCCTCCGACTTCAGCATTCGGATCCATGGAGAAATTATCTCCAAGGCCGGCTAGAAAATATCTGTACCCTTTCAAATTTGAGTTAGGCTCTCCAAACAGAGAGACTATTTAAATCATTATGTAGACTCAAGCTGCGGCATAATATTGTCCAATCAGTTTTTTGTTAGTAACTCAGGTTGGGAAGATCAGATGCAAAGACACTCATGATGCATAAATCCCTCGCTGTTCTTGTAAAATGTAGCATGAAAGAAAAACACAAACTTAGCCTCATGTGCCGTAATGTGTGATTTGGTAATACGTGTGTCTTTTTTAAGCGCTGAAATATTGAAATATATTAATTGTTCATCACTTCAACAATGAAATCTGATTTTTTTTATGGCCATAATGTAATTCAATCTCATCACAGCTTTCGGGGGGTAATGCAGTTAATGGATTCTGACGTAAGATGTTCCAAATCAAATTGGACTTGCTGCAAAGAGTCCAATTGCAAAGAGGCGGCCTGTGCCGGCACCTATTTCTCTCTCTTTTATCCCTCCCTGCATTATTAGATTACTGTGTATTATAAAACTCTGAATGCCATCGATGATCCTAGTATGGCGCAAGTTAAATTAACCATTAAAGATTTTATTTAAACAAAATGCAGACTAACCAGTGGTTGCCAAACCTTTTAGCAACAGGACCCACTTTTTTAAATGACACTTTCCTAAGACCCATCTCAATTTACCAGACATTTTAAAAAGATCTAGAAATATTTAACTGATTGCTTGCAATTAATAATAACAAAAAAGACCCTCACACATTTATCTCCCTATATTTACAGTATCTTGCAAACTGTAGGGGCTTAGCTCCTTGCAGGCCTGTTTGCAGCTATCTTGCAAAATGCAGGAGCTGAGCTCTTTGCAGGATAATTAGCAGCTACAATATCTGATTTTTGAATGCCCTCATGGCTTGAAACAATTAGTTATTTGATTTATATCTTTCTTTTGCCACGCAATAAAAATCAGTTTACAACCCACCAATGGGCTCTGACCCACAGGTTGGAAAACACTGCAGTGGACCCGTAAAAATGGAATGGTGCCCCCACCCAACCCTGATTCTTTGCAATTTCTCCTTAAATTAATGATTCTGATTTTAAAGTCAGTGCATGGGCATTACTAACTTTGGATCAGGCTCCAAATCCAGTTATACATGTGGTTAATAATATTTTATTATTCCACTTATGTAATGAATATTAAAAATCAAATAATGTATCTCAAATGACAATCAAATCATTTGATTTGTATTTATTCTTTCCTATGACTTTAATGCAACTTATTTATAAATACAGAAGAAAGCAATTGTAAGGACAGAGCTTTCTTGGGTGAAAGGAGAGCTTTCTTACAAGCAGGGCAACTTCAGTGTTTTTCCAATGGATAATTGAGATTTCTATCACACCTGCCACCCCTACACCACATACCGCTGGACTGACACTTATGTCCCTAAATTTCCTGTTTTTATTGGTTTATAACTGATTTTTAATTGTGATTTTTAACTAAAAAAACTCATTTTAACTAAAAAAACTCATGAAAAAATTTCATTAAATATTAACCAAAAATATTCAAAAAAGATATTTCTTAAAGTCAGTAGAAAACCATGTGTATGTTTAATTCTACTCTAAGCTGGTTCTCTGCACTTGCAAACATGTACCACATTACAGTGTCTCAGGAAAAGTTCTCAACTTCATTGGCAAGTACAGTGGTACCCTGGTTTATGAGCATAATTTCTTCCGGAAGCATGCTTGTAATAAAAAAAACTTGTATATCAATGTGAATTTCCCATTAAGAAATAATGGAAACTCAGACAATGTGTTCCACAACCCAAAAATAGTCATATAAAATGATTACAATATTGTAACATAATACAAAATAATAAAGAAAATACAAAATAAAAATAAAAACAAATTAACCTGCATTAAGGTCTCTCAGGCTGCAATCTGCCCCCCTTACATGGGAGTGAGGCCCCTAATTACTATAAAACTCACCTTTTTCAGCCGAATTCAGTCTCCAAAATCAGGGTGCCCATTAGAGTTGATGGTTAATTAGATTTGAGTAAATCCGGTGTTTTGGTTAAAAGTATAGGGTACATGTTAGATTGGATGGCACATTAGATTTGAATAAATATGGGTATAGCTGGACTTATTTTAGAGTAGACATGAAAAGCTAGGTCTCTCAGGTTCCTTTCCATTGCCATCCCTACACAGGTGTGATCCCCAATGATTATAACAGAGCTTCCTTTAGAGTAGACATACAAGCATAGGGGCAAAATCCAGAGTAACTATGGGGAGTCCTTGCTCCGGTGTTAGAACAACATACCCTACAATCCAGAGTAACTACGGGAGCACGTAAGAGACTTTACATGCACCTGTAGTTACTGCACCAGCTAGTGAAAACCTGTAGGAAATTCACATTGCAATCCAGAGCAAATTATTCTTACACCGGAGCAAGGACTCCCCGTAGTCACTCTGGATTGCGCCGTTACTCTGGATTCCAATATGAATTTCCCATAGGTTTTCACTAGGTGGTGCAGTAACTACAGGTGCACATAATGTCTCTAACATGCTCCCATAGGTACTCTGGATTTGTGAACTTGTCTCTCAGTCTCCTTTACATTGTCCCCCTTAGATAGGAGCAAGCCCCTTTGATTGTAATAGGCTTACTTCAGAGTAGACATGCATAGGCTGGCCTCTCAGGAGCAGCTGAGCAGGTTATGGCGAAGCTCTAAAACCATCTATATCCCGACTAGGACAATATTTTGCTTGTATTGCAAGACAAAATTTATTAAAAATGTTTGCTTGTTTTGCAGAAAGCTGTCAGTCCAAAATGCTCTCTATCCAAGGTTTTACTGGCATCCTATTTAAAGGATGAGGAGGTATCTCCTCTGGAGGATTTTGCTTTAAGAAATCTGGAGTTGATTAGGTACTCTGGTTACTTATCTCCATAATCCTTGTGGGACGCAGCGTCATAAATGTGTCGCCCCTGTGGAAAATCGGCATATTTGTGCATATTTAAATTCAAAAAAGGCTATCATATTTGAAGCCCAACGTTGCATATCTACAAGATTCAGTGCTGTTTCCAAACTCAAAGTGTATTTGTTCTAAGAAAAGTGGTTAAGGCTGCAATCCTAAAGTCACTTTCCTGGGAGTAAGACCCATTGGACACAATGGGGCTTACTTCTGAGTAGACATGGTTAGGATTGCACCCTAAATGAAGAGATGCATTCTGCAAAAAAACATTCCCTGCAATGCTGGCTTGAATCCAAATCAGGGACTCCAGTTTACAAGTAAATGGAGGGATTATTTCATGCGGCAAAGTTAGGAAACTCAAACCTATACTGATTATCTACTCATCAAGGCTTTCCCATTTTCCATATGGCAGGACATAGGGCAAAATCCATAGCTGTTACTCAAGCTATACTGATTCACCTCCATCGCTGGTGATCAGTGGGTTGCACTCCTTCGGGTGATTTTCTATTACAGTTAATGTCAGTGATTCTCTGAAGTTTTCATCTTAAGCTTTGTCAATTTTGTTGGGCTTCTCTGGATTCCTTACAGAGATGTGGGAAAACTCACCTGTCATCCTTGAGCCACAAAAGGTTAATTTCCGAAACCACAACTGCCTTCTTGCTGTGCTTCCAAACCTGGAATTGGGTTCGAAATTGGCTTCTAAGGCCCATATCCTAAAGTGAAATTAAGCCCCTTGCTCCGGAGCAGTTAAGAAGACTTTCCATAAAATAACACTAGAGGGTGACGGAACTGCGTCGACCCGTAACTGCTATGGATTTTGCCCTATGTCCTGCCATACGGGAAATGGGAAAGCCTTGATGAGTAGATAATTGTTACATAACTTTTATCTTCTTTTCCCCTGCTTTTGTTGGAATTTTAACATAAGATTGTAGATTGTTTTGGAGAGATTTTTAGGTTGTGAGAATTGGTTTGAGATGGAAGAAAGGTGGTTTGAGAGTTTTGCACTTGACCTATAAATTTTCAGTTCTATCCTTCTTATGTATATATTTTTTTCTTTTTAATATTTTTGCTTTGACTTTTAATAAAATTTATAAAAATTATTTATAAAAAGGGCCTAATTAGAAAACATTTTGGGGTGTAGGGAACCCATCAAGTTCTGTAAGAATCTCAGCACAAGACTTGCAGTGGAACAGATAGGCAGGCTCAACCTACGCTATATCCAATGCTATATCCAGGGGCTGCTGCTGCACTATTATGGGAAAGGGGAAGGTGAGTACAGCCTTTCCTTGTAATTAGCTTACATTAGCTTTTTAACAGTTTAATTTTTGTTCTGTTTTCATTTTGATGAGAAGCTACCTATGGATAGCCACAGGCAAGAGCAGCGAAGCAAAAATGTTTTAAACTTTAAAACAAAATGAAAGAATGGCTGGAGAACAAACTCCTGTTCTGCATGTGTCTGTTTGTTTGTTTTTGGAAACACAGGAATGATTCCCGTTTCATCTGCATATGTCGACATATTATGGGCTCTCTGTTTTGCCAACAGTACCATGAAGAGTCTGTTCTGCGGCTCTGAGTTTCACAAATGTGTTGACTCAGTCTAGAATTGCAGAACGTCTACAGTTTTAAGGACCATCCATGCTTCCCTTTGTCACATTTAGGGAAAGGAGCAAGGGTGGGTGAGTCAAGGATGGCTTGATTCGAGTCGAGTCGTGTGTCTCCATCACTAGACTCAAAAATAAATCCTATCTGCTCTCCTTCATCCAGAGAAAAAAATCAGATCACACTTTGTCAAATGATCATCAGTTCCTTCAGAGATGGGCAAGAGAGCCCTCTCCAGCCTCCCCCTTGCGCTCAATGCAAAAAAGCAAGAGTATGTAATTTCCTGGCTGGAACTTCCATGCTGCTCACCTTTCTGAATGATGGCACCACAAGAGCACATGTCAGAGATGCTCTAGGAGGATTTCCTGCTACAGGCAGGGGTGAGACTAGATGACCACTGGGTACCTTCCAACTCCAGGATTCTATGAAACTAAGATTGTTCACACCATAAAAACGTAAGCAAGCACACCCAGATTCAGACTCAAGTCTGCACTCATGGGTACCAAGTGCCGAGTCAGTGACCTTAGACTCAAGTCAATGCTGGAGTCAGACTCAGGTGACTTGAGTGTCACCTGACTGGAGTCAGACTCAGGTGACATGAGTCAGCACAAAAGTGTGTTTTTGCAAGTCAGACTCAAGTCATGACTTGAGTTCCTATCCCTGGACAGGATGGAGTACTGTAAAAAAGAAAAAAGAAGCAAAAGGAAAGAAGAAAAAAAGAGAACAAAAATATTATTGAAAGATATGGCAATTCTGGATTTATTAAACATGCGACAATAGACCGTGAAAGCACAATAATAATAATAATAATAATAATAATAATAATAATAATAATAATAATAATAATAATAATAATAATAATAATAATAATAATAATAATAGAATTAATTACAATTTAAAATATGTGAATACAAAATCATCATTTAATGCAAAAGTTTTGAGTTTCATAAATCCTATAACTATTATCATGTATGACAATACCGATGCAATGGAGACATTATTCTGTATATAAAGAGGTAAATAGTCCTTTGATACCAATCAAGGCTGGAGATAAATTCAAATAGAAGGATAGTTTTCCTTGATATTAGATGAGATATTAGATATTCTCAAGAAAACTGAAAATGCAAGAAAACTGAAAATGCAAGAAAACTGAGCACTGAGAGCAGGCAGCTAAATTATTTATGGAAAATGTGAGGTTGACAGCCCATCCTAACTACAGTATATGCACTGATACAGCCATACAAAGTGAGCATGAATTGTATCCTGGGGTGATTGAAAGCAGGGTGACCATATGCCATAACCAAAAAAAGAGGAGAAAGCACCCCAAAAATGTAGGACATCCAAGAACAATGGAAAAGAAAAGCTAAAAGTGCTCATATATATTGTTTTCATATGGTTAATTTACCCCCAAATCCAGAGTAACTACGGGAGCATATAAGAGACATTACTTGCACCCTTATTTACTGCATCACATAGTGAAAACCTATGGGAAGTTCATATTGGAATCCAGAGTAAGTTCTTATACCGGAGCAAGGACTCCTCGTAGGTACTCTGGATTTTGCCCTTAAACACTGTGGCTGCAATCCTAACCTCCATTTAGTCCCAGTAACAGTCCTGTGCTGACTTGGGGCTGTCACAAAAAGTGCCGTAAAATGCACTCCTCATTCCAATGCATAGGCATATGCTGACTTCCCCACACCACCACGGGAAGATAAGATAGGCCAGGTCAGTTAGGCTGGCCTAAATTTCTTAGGATTGCACCCTATATTGCTTATCATTAAATTTAAAAAGATTACATATAATTTAATGCATATAATTTATTAATTACAAGAAGGCTCCATGCTGCCTGCTCACAAGGAATGGGGGACAAGGAAGATATTTCCAGGACACAAGGCATGGGGGAGGGGTGTTGCATATGGAGGGTTTTGTGCATGGGGAAGTGATGCGCATGGGGGTGATGCGTATGGGGGGGGGTTGATGCTCATGGGGGATGTTGAGCAAGGGGGGATGTTGCACATGGGGGATTGATGCGCATGGGGGATATGTCCTGGAAAGATATGTCCTGGAATGTCCTGGAAATATCTAAGATATGGAAAACCATATGGTGACAAATGGTCATCTTGGAATGAGACGCAGTCCTGAATGAGTCCTTGAAGTAAGGAAACCTAGAGCACAATCCTAACCATGTCGACTCAGAAGTAAGGCCCATTGTGTTCAATGGGTCTTACTCCCAGTAATCTAGAACATACTGTACTCCTCCCTCCCTCTCTCTCTCTCTCTCTCTCTCCAAGATGCATTCCTATGCCCATTCACCTAGGAGTGGTTTAGGATTGCATTTCCAGCTAGATAGGAAAACCACACAAACTGATTTAATGGATTTTCTGAAGCCAAAAACAATGTTCTGCAGAACTGTGGTTTCATAATGTCTGCCCTGGACCCACATATGTACACACTGCTAAATTAGTTCACAGCCCTGCCTGCGATTGCCGGAACAGACGCTATGCTATTTAAATATGGAATTAATATCAGAAATACCAGGCTGAGTAGGCTGAGAGAAGCCATTAAAAAGAAGAGTGACCGTTGAGAGGGTCTCAGCATTAAGAAAAGGTCAGGAGACTGGAGAGGAAATCAGAATGGTTCGTAGCATGGGGTCTGAACAGCAGGATGGCAAAGAGCAAATAATGAGACCATATGGCCATCATTAGGTGTATCTGAGGGCTTTCCCCCCCTCTTGGCACTCATATTTTATTCCTTGCCCTTTGTGGGTTCTTTTCTGTGTATGAATGACTCTAATTTAACCATCAAATTCATGGTAAAGGGATTTTATATTTATAATAAAAACTTAATTCAACCTGCTGGACCAGATAATAGCAGCGTACATAGTGATGACCTTAATGGTATTTGAGGCTGAGATCTTTTCAAAATCTGAACGCAGTGTATTTCTTTATATGTAATATAATGCTTATAACATTATTATAATTATAATGTTAATCATAATATAATGTAATGTTTATATATAAAGAAATATAACATTTAAAGATGTGTGTTTACACACACACACACACACACACACACACACACACACATATAAGAGAAAAGTCACTCACTGACTAACTGACTCACTGACTGACTCATCACCGCCCTGCCCCAATTGCCGGGTCTAGAAGCATGGAATTCTGGGAGGGAGTTCCTTCTGTCAGCTGAACACCCACCAAGAGCCCATCTGGAGAAATTTTACCCTTCAGGGGCTGAAAAGGGGGCAACGTGTTTCTGTCCTATACTTGACATGGGAGACTGAACCACATCCAGCCAATTCGGTGCTTGGTGCTAGTGCACTGGGGGGGGATAGTGTTTGGAGGAAGAGGTTGCACTGGCGAGGATGCTGCACATGGGGGGAAGTTGTGCATGCGGGGAAGTTGCGCATGCGGGGAAGTTGTGCATGGGGGGATGTTGCGCATGGGGGATGATGCGTATGGGGATGATGAGCGTGGGGGATGATGCACATGGGGAAAGTTGCGCATGGGGGAAAGTTGCACATGGGGAATGATGCGCATGGGGGATGATGTGCATGGAAGACTGATGCGCACGGGGACTGATGCGCATAGGGGAAGTTGCGCTTGGGGGATGTTGTGCATGGGGGGATGATGCCCATGGGGGATGATGCACACGGGGGATGATGCGCATGGGGATGATGAGCGTGGGGGATGATGCACATGGGGAAAGTTGCGCATGGGGGAAAGTTGCGCATGGGGAATGATGCGCATGGGGGATGATGTGCTTGGAAGACTGATGCGCATGGGGGAAGTTGCGCTTGGGGGAGGTTGCGCATGGGGGATGTTGCACATGGGGGGATGTTGTGCATGGGGGGATGATGCCCATGGGGGATGATGCACACGGGGGATGATGCGCATGGGGATGATGAGCGTGGGGGATGATGCACATGGGGAAAGTTGCGCATGGGGGAAAGTTGCGCATGGGGAATGATGCACATGGGGGATGATGAGCATGGGGGATGATGTGCATGGGAGACTGATGCGCACGGGGACTGATGCGCATGGGGGAAGTTGCACTTGAGGGAGGTTGCGCATGGGTGGATGTTGCCAGTGGTGGGCTCCAGCAGGTTCGCACCTACTCTATAGAACCGGTTGTTAACAAGACATAGGACATATAAAGTTTAAAAATAGCCATTTAAAAGTGGCTGCCAGATGGGCAGAGAACCGGTTCTTAATTTCTTTGAAGCCCATCACTGGATGTTGCGCATGGGGGCAAGTTGCGCAGGGGGATGATGCACATGGGGAAAGTTGCGCATGGGGCAAAGATGTGCAGGGTGGTGATGCGCATGGGGGAAGTTGCTTATGGGGGAAGTTGCGCACGGGGGGAAGTTGTGCACGGGGGGAAGTTGCGCACAGGGGGAAGTAGCACATGGGGGTGTTGCACGTGGGGGATGTTGCACGTGGGGGATGTTGCGCATAGGGGGAGTTGCGCATGTGGGAAGTTGCGCACGGGGGATGATGCGCATGGGGGGATGATATGCATGGGGGGGTTGATGAGCATGGGGGGGAAGTTGTGCACGGGGGAAGTTGTGCACGGGGGGAAGTTGCGCACAGGGGGAAGTAGCACGTGGGGGTGTTGCACGTGGGGGGATGTTACACGTAGGGGATGTTGCGCATAGGGGGAGTTGCGCATGGGGGATGATGCGCATGGGGGAAGTTGCGCATGGGGGAAGTTGCTTATGGGGGATGATGCGCATGGGGGGATGATGCGCATGTGGGAAGTTGCGCATGTGGGAAAGTTGCGCATGGGGAAATTTCTGCATGCTGGACTGATGCGCATGTGGGACTCATGCACATGGGGGAAGTTGCACATGGGAGAAAGTTGCACATGGGAGAAAGTTGCTCATGGGGGATAATGCGCATGGGGAAGTTGCGGATGGGGGATTGATGCGCATGGGGGATGTTGTGCATGGGAGGAAGTTGCGCATGGTGGAAAGTTGTGCATGGTGGAAAATTGTGCATGGGGGCAAGTTGCGCATGGGGTGTTGATGCACATGGGGTATTGATGCGCATGGGGTGTTGATGCGCCATGGGGAGATTGCATATGGGGAAATGTTACTCCCGCAATGCGGGTATACCTTTTGCTAGTGTGTGTGTGTGTGTGTGTGTGTGTACACACACACACACACACACACACACACACTTGAATATAGACCCGAAAAGTCACTGACTAACTGATTGACTCACTCGCTTGCTCGCTCACTTACTCAGTTTCCAATGCCCAGCCAAAACGGCCAGACCTAGAAGCATGAAATTTGTGGAGCGTATTCTTTCCATGACAGGAACACCCACCAAGAACCAATTTCTAGTAATTTAACCCTAAAGACACTTTCCTGGGAGTAAGACCCATTGAAAAGACTGAGGCTAACTTTTGAGTAGACATGGTTAGGATTGTGCTCTTAGGGGCTGAAAAGAGGTGGAACACATTTTTGGCCTATACTTTACACTGAAGACTTATCAACACCCAGCCCTAAATCTTGCACCTGCCCAGTAAGGGTGCCCACAGTTGTGGGGCAGGGGGCACATGGGGGGGATGATGTGCATGGGGGATGATGCACAATGGGGGGGGTGCAAAGGGGGATATTTTACTCCCACAACACAGGCACATTTTGCTAGTATATGTACATGTAAACTCTTTTTGTTTTAATAATGATGGTGACCATCTTAGTCAAAGAGAAATAAAATGTTTCATGTCAACAAATGCAAAACAGGTCTGAATAAATCAAACCACTCAATTTGGGGTACTAAAGGGGGGGGGAAGTATTTACACCCAGCCCCAAATCTTGCACTTGCCCGATAGATAGATAGATAGATAGATAGATAGATAGATAGATAGATAGATAGATTAGATAGATAGATAGATAGATAGATAGATAGAAAGAAAGAAAGAAAGAAAGAAAGAAAGAAAGAAAGAAAGAAAGAAAGAAAGAAGGTATTTACAGGTCTATCTAGATCAGGAGTCTCCAAACCCCCTGCCCCAGGGCCAGATGTAGCCCTTGGCAAGCCTCAATGTGGCCAGATGCAGGGCCAGATGCGGCCCTTGGCAAGCGTCAGTGTGGCCCCCGGCAAGACCTCTTTATCCGGCCCTTGGGCAAGCCTTGTAATCCACTCCAATACATTCTTTTACGTAAATTTATGTAAATGTATTAAAATTTGAAATGTAAAATAGTTTTCCATTCCCTGACACAGTGTCAGAGAGCTGATATAGCCCCCCTGCCAAAAACTTTGGAGGCCCCTGATCTAGAACAGAGACGTTAAACATGAAGTCCACAGGCTGAACGCTGCAATCCTATATACACTGCCCTGGAATCAAGGCTCATTGAATAAAGTGGAACTTACCTCTGAGTAGGAATGCATATGTTTGCATTGTTAGGCACTGTTAGGCTGTACAATTTGGTTGGAAGCTCCATTGAACACAAAGGGAGGTACACACGTTCTGTGTCGACATGCATTGGAGTGTGTTGTTAGATGGCAATTCAGTTTCCCTGGGAGTAAGTCCCATTGAATTGAAAGGGGCTTACTTCTGAGGAAACATTCATAGGGTTATAAGGCTGTGAGACTCCATCTTAAGGGGATGGCCTGTATCCTGAAATTAAGCCCCTTGCTCCGGAGCAGTTAAGATGACTTTCCATATAACTAGAGGGTGATGTAACTGCGTGGACCCCTAACTGCTCTGGATTTAGCCCTATGTCCAGTTCTTAGTAATAAAGATGTTAGGGCTAATTTTGCTTATTCTATTCTGTTCCTTTATAGACATGTGATGGCAATACAAACAGTTCTTCAGGCTCTGTCCTCAGCTCCTAACTAACCCTTGCATTTTTCTTTCTCATTCTATGGTATTACTGTATTTTATTAATGTAACTCATTCTAAAGAATTATTGTTATCAAGCACCTACGGCCGATCGGAACTGTAAAAAGATTTTTTTAAAACAAGGCAGGCCCTGTCTAGGCTTATAATTTAATTAAAGTCGTTTGCAAAATCTTGTCATATTGAACATTAAACTTGATTCTCTTATGGAAAAAAAAGAATATTAAGAATCTTCACTTCTGTCTCCGGAACTGAAGCTTTATGGTGTCAGCTGGCAAGGAACAGACAGGAAAAACTGGTCTTTGCATATCTCCAACACAGAGGATTAGTGAGAGAATAGAAGGAAATTCCACCCAGTTTCCTGTTTCTGGCTTGCCTGTCTGGGGTGAGAAGGAGGGAGACAGCAGGAGGATGGAATAAAAGGGTTGTGGGGAAAAAGTGGAGAAGCATCAAAGTTTGACCCTATGTGATCATATGTGGTCCCCCCTCTGGTGCTTGAGGGGTCCAGTCTGGAAAATTTGGTTCTGTGAAAACAAACATTATAATCTTTAAAGTAGGTTTGCCATAGGGCAAAATCCAGAGTAACTACGGGAAGTCCTTGCTCCAGTGTAAGAACAAAGCAGGGCGCAATCCAGAGTAACTACAGGGAGTCCTTGCTCCGGAATAAGAACAATTTGCTCTGGATTGCAATATGAATTTCCCATAGGTTTTCACTAGGTGGTGCAGTAACTATGTGTACACGTAATGTCTCTTATGTGCTCCCATAGTTATTCTGGATTGTAGGGTTACTCTGGATTGCAATATGATTTTCCCATAGGTTTTCACTAGGTGGTGCAGTAACTACGGGTGCACGTAAAGTCTCTTATGTGCTCCTGTAGTTACTCTGGATTTGGGGGACTGTTTTCTTCCACAAAATCAGGACAGGACCATCTGTCCCATTTGCCAGTATGTGAACACAGTCCCCCAGAATCGGGATTGTCCCTGTTTTTTGGGACATACGGCAACCCTATCTGTAGGTATTTTACAGTACATCAAGATCCAGTTCCTATCCTTCCAAACACCTATGTGCAATAAAAGAATAAAATGTGTTTTAGTATTTTTACAAGAAACTCCTTATGAGTAACATCAGTGGTGTAGCTTGAGGATGTGCAAAGCAATTAGTTCTGAAGGCATCTGAACATGCTGTGCAAGCAATCCCTCCCTTTTAGAGCCGTTCCAGGCAATGGGAACAAAAGAGAGCATTCAGGCACCTGCAAAACTCAGTGCTTTGCACCCCCTGGAGCTGTGCCACTGAAGATGCAATCCTAACCAATGACATATAGATAATGCAACTCCAAGATAAGAAGCACTTCCTTACATTGAGGAGGCTTCCATGACTGCCCCACGTATGCAAGATGATGCAAATATCCCACAGCTATGGGCACAATCCAGAGTAACTACAGGAGCACGTAAGAGACATTACGTGCACCCGTAGTTACTGCACCACCTAGTGAAAACCTATGGGAAATTCTTATTGCAATCCAGAGTAACTTGTTCTTGCTCTGGAGCAAGGATTCCCCGTAGTTACTCTGGATTTCACTCTTAGTCAGTTCTGGAGAGTTCAGATGAAAGTCTGGCAATGCAATCCATCCCCCTTTGGAGTATGTAAGGAGCTGTGGAATGATTAAATTAAATTTCAGTGTGTTATTTAGGATACAGGCACATTTAATTAAAAAAATTCCACAACAAGAAACAGTCTGACCATGTAATTAATTTTAAGTTAAATATGCCACAAATCAAATTTCCTCCAATCTGGTACTCTACTAATTTGAGATTATCCTTCTCCTTTTTTTACAGGCATAATCAAATTAAACCTCATATGGGCTCCATTAATTTAATTGGCTAGGTGCTGATTGCCTGTTACATATTTAAAGTTTATGGAAACAATACAGAGTATTAACCCATGTGCTTTGTCACAGGTTACAACCAAGCTCAACACTGGAGAATGAAAAGAATTTAGGTGGTTGTTCTGCCGGCCATGCAGAAAATTAATAACTTTCAATGGTTTATTCTGGGCCTTGAAGGCACCCAAGAGAAAGATCCACTTTTTAAAAAGTAGGAATAGGGTGTTTATTATAATGCGCTACTGGCATGACCAGAAGTAATGCGGGAAATAATCAGCATAAAAAAGATCCAATTATGAAATGCCAGCAACTCACTAATTATTGCTTTAGAAGGCCAGTGGTGAATAATATTCAAGGAAAAATAATAATATTTTCAATTGCTGTCAAAGTTTTCACGATGGAATGGAATACACAATTTGAATATTTAAATAGCACTATATACCTATCCGGCCATTCCTTTGCAACAAAAAATGTTAAAGCATTCAATCCTAACCAATTTTGGCTGGCACAACTTACCAGCAGTGGTGGGATTCAAATAAATTAACAACAGGTTCTATGTCCTATAACCTAAATTAACAACAGGTTCTATGTTCCATTAGTAATCGGTTCTTAGAACCAGGCGCTCATTAGCAAAGGGTTCTATAGAACCTGTGAGAATCCCCTGAAGCCCACCACTGCTCACCAGGTATATCTTCCTATGGTGGTGGGGGGATGTTGGTGTATGCATGTGCAATGGCTTAACAAGCCCCCCTATGGGAGTCTTATGGCAGTTTTGTGACCCCTCCAGGTATGCACATGACTTGTGCCGGGGCTTATATGCCAGCCTCACTGGAGTGAGTATGACAACAAGGACCTGAAACCTAACCCTGAGAAACCACAAACCCGTGCTTTCCATTTAAAAAAATAAGGATGCAGGGAAGAGTGCAATCCTAAGCTCCAGTGAGGCCAACCTAAGTCCCAGCATAAATCATGTACTGACCTGGAGTGTCACAAAAATGCCATAAGGCACTTTTGGGGAGGGTTAGGCCAGTGCACAGACATGCGCTTGCCACCCTACATCACCACAGGGATGGGAAGATTAATGACTTGTGCTGGCCTAGGTTAGGATTGCACCCTATGTCAGTGAAGTTCTGGATGTGGTCCTATTGGCCCCCTCATGACACCATTGACACTTTTGTAAGCCAGAGCACATGCCACATGGATACTCTTCTGAAAATGAATATTTATTCATTTAAATGAACAATAGCCATGGTGGTGTATTACTTCAGTGTTCCTGCACATTCACTTCAATGGGAATCTTACTAGAGGGCTTTCCGGTGGATTGCGCTTCAGGGCCCTATAACACCTCCCAGAATCTCTATGCAGTAGTTTTTTAACTACTATATTTTTTAGTTTAAAAATATATTTTAACTATATTTTTTTTAAAAATGTACATCTATATTGTATCTCAGAAAAGGGAGGGGGAGTGAGACAGGGCTGCTGCCTCTAGTTAGAATGCACCAGATTTAGATCTCTTCGAAGCTCTTTTTCAGAGAACACAAAATTGACAGGGATAAAATAAATCCCTATAATGCACTTGCTGAAAGCGCACCTCATAAATATTGGATTTTGGGCTGAATCTTTAGTTTTATAAGATTTCTTTGTGCCGTAAGGCAGCGGGGATTGACAGCAGAATTGTTTGGTCTGTGTAAAAATTAGATGACACCCAACCTCATGCAAATCACCGGTATATGATATTGATACAGATAATTGTTTGCGTGGCTGTGATGACTGACCAACTATTTAAAGTGATGATGGCCATTTCCTTTGCCCATATCTTGAAAGGCAACTACTAGTGTATTTAAGGCACCAAAAGCTTTACAATGACCCATCTCTAGAGGTTCCTGAACAGAAGTAAACAATCTGGCTTCAAGATCGTTTTGGGCTACCTAGTCCAGTTCCTTTAGAGAAAGGGCATATACGCCTCCTTCTAGGATATAGGGCAAAATCCACAGTAACTGTGGGGAGTCCTTGCTCCGGTGTAAGAACAACTTACTCTGGATTCCAACACGAATTTCCCATAGGTTTTCACTAGGTGATGCAGTAACTACGGGTGCACATAAAGTCTCTTATGTGCTCCTGTAGTTACTCTGGATTTGGGGGATAATAATCCTAATATTATTTTGTTTTAAATTTAATTTAATTTTTGGTCCAATCCTAAACAATTTAGGCTTGCCTGACTACCTGGTCTATCTAGTCCAACCCCCTGCCTGTAGCAGGAAATCCTCGTCTCGTGGGGACCCGGGTCTCAAACCCTGGCCTGCTGGTTAACAGGCATAGTGTCTTAACCACTTGCGCCACCAGGAGTTGGCATCACTTATGCCAAGGCTTAGGCCAGCCTAACTGCAGGTTAGGATTCCAGACTTTTATCTAATTTAATTTTTCTTTTCTTTCTTTTTTTTAAGGAAAAGCTTCTCAAAATTTACTCCTTTTTTGAGAAAATGCTTCTCTACCAACAGTATCTAAATCAATGCTCCTCAACCACAGGTGCAAGTACTACTAATGGCAACTGAGATAGTGTCTGGTGATACTTGTGGAACCTCTGGACACTTTCCATCCAGCAATGAGACCAGGAAAACAACAACAACAACACGGTGGTAGACTTGGGTTGCATGCCTAAGCTCCAGTTAGGCCAGCATAAGTCCTGAGCTGACTTGGGGGTGTCACAAAAAGTGCCATAAGGCCCTTCTGTGCCACTCCTGGGCTGATAGGCCAGTGCAGAGGCATACACTGACCTCCCCACACCACAATGGGAAGATATGCCAGGTGAGTTATGCCAGCCTAAATTGGTTAGGATTGCACCCTCAGTTTGCACCCATCCCATCCACCCTGCGTCTGTTACTGGTGTTTTTCGCATCACAATAGGCCCCCAAACCCAGAAGTAACTGGCAAAGATGTCACTGCCAAATACTTCTGGTGGTACTTTAAACTGGTGCATCGTGTGAAATGGTACACTGAAAGACAGAGAATAAATACTGATGTGGTTTGGATGACAAGATTCATCATTCTTGATGGTGAGGATAATAGGTAAAAGCAAAAAATTCTCTATGTAGTGCAACTGTATACATTTTTATCCAGAAATATGTCCCACTGTGCACAATAGGGTATCCTCAGTACTAATAGTGCAGTCCTAACTTAAGCCTAACATGGCCTAACTATGGCAGCCTAAATTAGGCATATCCAGAACTGACAGGCCAAATCCACAGGGCTGTGGGAGTTGTGCCATATCCTGAAGTTGATAGGCAGGAGTGGTGTTTACGCTAGCCTAGGACTTGTAATTTACTTTGATTTATCATAGGCCTCAATGGGTCTACTCAGATTTGTGCCTGCGCCTGAGGTGGCCTAAGTCAGAGGTGCTGGGAGCGGGCATGTCTGTCATTGAAACAGGCTCTGGATACAGCCTGAATGCACCATTCTCGGCCATGTCCAGCATGTCCCCGACATCCATCTGTCTTTCACCAACCTAGGTGGAATTGTGCCAGCCCAGCCCCTTTTCTGGTGCTGCTAGGCTGGCCTATCTTGCATGAGGCAGACCCAAGTGCCAGATAGGCTGGTTCAAGTGCACTTCAGGATTGTGCCCTAAGTGTGTTTAGAACTACAGTCTCACATGTGCACAGTTTAGGATTATATCGGTCAAAATTAATCAACACACTCAGTTATACCTAAAAGGCTACAGGAAGTCTAAATACTCATAGATGCTTTTTAGTACAAAAGTTTCATTGAAATCAGTAGGACCTTTTTCCAAGTCAGCATAGTTAGGAAATAATTTGGCCACTAAGCTTAATCAGTTGGATCAGTTTTTAACATAGAGATGATTGATTGATTGATTGATTGTTTTAAGATGCTTGTTTTTCACTGTCTTCATGTACTGGATTTTATTGTTGGTGTTTTTATGCAATTTTATTGTTTATTGTTGTACTGGATTTTATTGTTGGTGTTTTTAATGTGAGCTGCCTTGGGTCCCTCCAGGAGAAAGGAAAGTTAGAAACAAAGTTTTTATTATTATTATTACTATTACTACTATTACTATTACTATTACTATTAATAATAATAATAATAATAATAATAATAATAATAATAATAATAATAATAATAAGTATTATTATTATTATTATTATTATTATTATTATTATTATTATTATTATTATTATTAAGGTACTTTCTGCCAAAACAGTTTCTTCCCTTTATAGAGCACGATAAAATGCAATCCTGTAACACGTGCAGATAGCTTGAATGGTTGATGAGCCTAGATCAAATATTAACAGAAAGCAAGACTTTAACTGGTTCATCTGCAGATGAACTGGAATCCAGTTAATTGGGATCTGTGGATCCAAGATCCGTGGGGAACTCCAGTAGTTTCAAACGGTCAAGAGACTATTTTGCAACCTAAAGCAATTCTAACCTCAGGCCAGCTTAGCTACCGAGATTTGGATCAGTGCACAAAAACACTGATGTTGGTGACAGTGGCTGCTTTCCGACATTATTTTTCATGCTTATAGCATGTATCAAACAGGCAGGTGCTCTGAGCCAGCAGGATCCAATCATTGCTAATGTGTTTTACTGCGGTGTTATAGTTGTACTGATGCTCTTCGCTGCCTTCCCTTTCCATTGGAGAAGAAAGGTAAGCGATGTGTGGGATGAATAAATAAATTAAATGAAGTTCCAGGGTTTGTTAAGCTCCAGACCTTGGTCCTTTTAAGTTTGGTTGTCATGGGAAAAACCTGATTAGTCGCATTACCGCAGTTGTAAATGGTCCCCTTGTTTGTTTTGTGTCTGGTGGCACTTTTTGCATAGACATTTCACAGACTGTACCTCTTGCATTTCATGGCCTCCTGATCCCTCTGTTTACAATTTTTCCCCCCACTCCATGCGCATCTATAAAACCTGCCAACTCAGGAAAACGCGCCAAACACCTGATGAAATTGGGCTCTAATCCATATCGGTTAGTCACAAAAAAATCTGTTAGTTCTTCAGGTGTCACAACATAAAAACTTGTCGGTGGAAGCAAATCCTGGGTTGAAACAAAATCGACAGGTTGTAGCCTTAGGCGTGTTGTTCATGCTTATTTTATTTGCATGTTGTTCGTGTTTACTTTATTTAAGGGTTTTAAAATCCATGCCCACCACAACACTAATACCCCAATGCAAATTTGGTGGCTTACAAAGCTTTAGTTCCTACCCGCCTTCTGTTGTCACAACAACCCTGCAAGGTAGGCAAGGCTGAGAATACATAACTGGCTCAAGGTCAACCAGGAAACTTCATGGACAAGGAGGGATTTGAACCTGGATCTTCTAGGTCTCAGCCCAACTCCCTAATCATTAACATCGTTCTGGCTCTCAGGATGCTCAGTCCATGATGAGGAAGCCCTTGTAAACAGGGTCCTGGTCTGCTGTTCCTATACAGCAGGGGTCCTCAAACTTTTTAAACAGGGGGCCGGTTCACTGTCCCTCAGACACTGTCGGGGACCGGACTATAGCTTCCTCCCGGCGAGCCACGCCCTGCGCCTGTGACGCATTCCTACACTGAAGTAAATCCCATGATAGTCAGTGGGCTTACTCCTAGGAAAGGTGGCAGGATTGCAGCATCAGAGCCCCATCCTAAGAATCAGAGCCCCATCCATCATCCATCCATTCCTACATGGAAGTAATGGGCTTACTCCTAGGAAAGTGGCAGGCTTGCAGCATCAGAGCCCCATCCTAAGAATCAGAGCCCCATCCATCCATCATCCATCCATTCCTACACAGAAGTAACAGGCTTACTCCTAGGAATGTGTGGCAGGCTTGCAGCATCAGAGCCCCATCCTAAGCATCAGAGCCCCATCCATCCATCCATCCATTCCTACACAGAAGTAATGGGCTTACTCCTATGAAAGTGTGGCAGGCTTGCAGCATAAGAGCCCCATCCATCCTAGGAAAGTATGACTTACAAGCCGGCAACTGAGTGGGAAGGGCACAGGGGGGACTGAGTGGGAAGAGCGCACTCTTGTTGCCGCTTCTCCGCAGCAGCAGGGGTTTCTGGTCAGCGCGCACGCAGCGACCAAGCAGGAAGCAGCAACTGAGCGGGAAGGGTGCATGCGCTGGCCAGGGAACCCCTGGCGCTGCGGGGAAGCGGCAACAGGTGTGCGTAGTTCCCACTCAGTCCCTCCTACGCTCGTGCGCCTGGCGTCAAGGCCCCTGGGGTTCCCCCACAACCCCCGGCTGGGGGGTTCTGAAAGCGCCCGCGGGCCGGATTGAGGGCTCTGGCAAGCCATATCTGGCCCCTGGGCCGTAGTTTGAGGACCCCTGCTATACAGTCTCACTTGCCATAGATGCCCTGCAGAAGCCTCCGTCCCCTACCATTTTTGGATCCTGTTCTTGTAGGGTTGTCATATGTCCAGAAAAACAGGCAATCCCAAGATTCAGGGATCATGTTCACATACTGGCAAATGGGACAGAGGGACCTGTCCTGATTTTGTGGAAGAGAATTATGGCAACCCTTTTTCTTGTGTACCCTCCCAAAGAGGGTTCCTATGAAGTCCTGTCATTGTTAACTGCATGTCTGTGCTATTGCTGCAGCTCACCAGTGTTAGTACAAAAGTGGTCTCCAACAACAGTTTTTTGTGTGCAAAAACCTCTCCCCAAATAAAATATGAGAATTGGGGCTCACTATTGATCCCTCCCTCCCCAGACTCAAGCCTCCCACCCTTGCCCTGCTTCCCCTAACCTCTGTGTCTTTACAACAACCCTGTGAGGTAGCAGTGCAAGTCAGCTAGAAGAAGCTGTGCAAGATTCTATCAGGAACTCAATTTTGAAAAGGCAGTGCCATTATTAGATTAGATCCAATAAAAGATATATTCTATAGATTCATAGATACTCCTAGTATCAAACAGTATCTACAGTATCTGCCTCTCTACTTTTCTCCACCAAAGGGCAGTGGAAGGGAGTCCTTGCACGGTGAGATGAGCCTCCCTGTCTAACTTAGTGCTTTGCCTCCTCTAGCTGTACTGTATATACACTGTATCTACCTGTATACACTGTATCTGGAGTACAGTATCTGTACATATTATCCATAGCTTATGCCTTTTCTTTGCTTCCCCAGCTCCTAGGAAGACTCTGATGGGGAGAAAGGTGTCCCTTAACTGCTAAGATAAGTCTCTTTGCCTAACTTAGTGCTTGTGCCCCTCTAGCTACGCCACTGTCTATACACATTGTAGCTGTAGTATCTCCAGCACATAGTATTTCTGGTGTACGACTCCTCTTTCTTCCTGGGTCAGATCTGATGGGGATGGGTCCCGTGCATGCTGAGATTAGTCTCCCTGCCTGGCCTAGTGCTTTGCCCACCTGTAGCTATGCCACTGTACAGTATCTGTAGAATCTATAATATATATAGTATGTGTAGTACATGGTATCTATAGTGTACACCTCCCCTTTCTTTCCACTCCTGGGTTGGCTCTGATGTGGAGGGGATGGGGGTCTCTTGCATGCGGAGACGAGCCTCAGTCTAACCTAGTGTTTTCCCCCCTAGCTATGCCACCACTATCTATATACACTGTATCTGTTGCATCTATAATACATAGTATCTGCTATCTTTAGTACATACTATCTATGTTTTCCAAGGGGGAATGCATAGGGGAGGAGAAAGAGACTCTTGCACGCTGAAATGAGCCTCCCTTTCTAACTTAGTACTTTGCCCCCTTTAGCTACACCATTGTCTAACTTACTGCTGAGCCCCCTCCAGCTATACACACTGTATGTGTAGTATCTATAGTATCTACACTATCTGTAGTACACAGATGTTCCCCTCCTAGGAGGATTCTGATGGGGAGGGAAAGGTCCTTGGATGCTCCCTGTCTAACTTTGTGCTGAGCGCCCTTGAGCTATGCCACTACCTATACACATTTTATATTAATATCTATAGTATCTTTACTATAGGTAGTACATAAAATCCATGCCTTGCCTCCTCTTTGCTCCTTCCTAGGGGGACTCTGTTGGGGAGGGAAGGGTCGCTGGATACTCCCTGTCCAACTTAGTGCTGAGCCCCCTCCAGCTACGCCACTACCTATACACACTGTGTGTAGTATCTATAGTAGCTTTACTATCTGTAGTATATAAAATCCATGCCTGTGCCTCCTCTTTGCTCCCTCCTAGGGGGACTCTGTTGGGGAGGGAAGGGTCTCTGGATGCTTCCTGTCTAACTTAGTGCTGAGTCCCCTCTACCTATACACACTATGTGCGGTATCTGTAGTAGCTTTACTATCTGTAGTACATAAAATCCATGCCTTGCCTCCTGTTTGCTCCCTCCTAGGGGGACTCCGATGGGGAGGCAAAGGTTGCTCTCTGTCTAACTTAGGGCGCAATCCAGAGTAACTACGGGAAGTCCTTGCTCCGGTGTAAGAACAATTTGCTCTGGATTGCAATATGAATTTCCCATAGGTTTTCACTAGGTGGTGCAGTAACTACGGGTGCACGTAAAGTCTCTTACGTGCTCCCGTAGTTACTCTGGATTGTAGGGCAAGTCCAGCTACGCCACTACCTATACACACTATGTCCATGTACTTTGTTGGGGAGAGAAGGGTCTCTGGATGCTCCCTGTCTAACTTAGTGCTGAGTCCCCTCTACCTGTACACACTATGTGTGGTATCTATAGTAGCTTTACTATCTGTAGTACATAAAATCCATGCCTGTGCCTTCTGTTTGCTCCCTCCTAGGGGGACTCTGTTGGGGAGGGAAGGGTCTCTGGATGCTCCCTGTGTGGCTGAGTGCTGCTCCCCCTCCAGCTGCTCCCCTCCCCATCCGTGCAGGGTCTGGCGGTGGGGCTGCGACCTGTGGCTCCCCCACCTGCGGAGGCTGCTTGTGGGGCGAGCGAGGCGGAGCCCCCGTCGGTGCCCAACTCCGCCCCTGCGCCTGGGCAGCCACAGACGGTGCGCAAGGAGAGCGCACGGCTGGCTGGCTGTCTGGGCTGGGTGGCTGTCTGGGCTGGAGGTGGTGGCGGGATCGGGGCCATGCTGGACCCTTCCTCCAGCGAGGAGGACTCGGAGGAGTTCCCTGGGGAGGCTCCTGCCCCTGCCCTGCCTGGAGGGGGCTCCCCTCGCCCGCAGCCCCCTGCCCAAGGGGGTCCCCGGCCGGCCAGCCCCAGCCCGTCGGTGCGCAGCGAGGGCGCAAAGGAGGAGAAGGAGAGGATCCAGCGGGAGGAGGAGACCCGACGCCGGCTCCAGCTCAGGCTCCAGCTCTACGTCTTCGTGGTCCGCTGCATCGCCCACCCCTTCAACGCCAAGCAGCCCACAGACATGGCCCGCAGGCAGCAGAAGGTCGGTGGAAACACCCCCCACCCCCGGTGGATGCACCACCGCTCCAACTTGGGGCAGGGAACACCTGTTGGGCAGCCAGGTTTGGGCACCCCTTCTGCTTCTCCCCACAAGCACAGGCAACAGGTCTACTCAGAAGTTAGGCACCTGTTGCGCCATGGCTCTTACTCCCAGGAAACTCTGCATTGGATGGGGTTCCAGTCTTAAGAGCACAAGCCTTAGTCTGCATGACTACTCAGAAGTAAGGCACCTGTTGCCCCATGGGGCTTACTTCCAGGAAAGTGGGTATAGCATTATATAGTCTCACTGCACAGTGTTTGAGTCCTTCTGACTACTCAGAAGCAAGCAACCTGTTGCCCTATGAGGCTTACTCCTGAGAAACTCTGCATTGGATGGGGTTCCAGCCTTAGAGCACAAGCCTCTGCCTGACTACTCAGAAAGTAAGGAAAGTGAGTGTAGAATTATGTATAGAGCCTCGCTGCAGAGTTCTGTGTTTGACTACTCAGAAGTAAGGCACCTGTTGCTCTATGGAGCTTACTCCCAGGGAACTGGATTGGATAGGGTACAAGCCTTTGCATGACTACTCAGAAGTAAATCTCATGTTGCCCCATGGGGCTTACTCCCAGGAAACTCTGCATTGGATAGGGTAAGAGCACAAGCCCTCAGCATGTTTACTCAGAAGTAAGGCACCAGTTGTCCCAGGCTCTTACTCCCAGGAAACTCTGCATTGGATAGAGTTCCAGCCTTAGAGCACAAGCCTCTGCGTGACTACTCAGAAAGTAAGGAAAGTGGGTATAGAATTATAGAGCCTCACTGCAGAGTATGTGTATGACTACTCAGAAGTAAGGCATCTGTTGTCCCATGGCTCTTACGCCTAGGCAAGTGTGGATTGGATCAGGTTCCAGCCTTATAGCACAAATCTCTACAAGTCTACTCGGAAGGAAGGAAAGTGGGTATAGAATTATATAGCCTCACTGCACAGTCCTGGTTATGACTACTCAGAAGTAAAACACATGTTGCTCTATGGAGCTTACTCCCAGGAAACTGGATTGGATAGGGCACAAGCCTTTGCATGACTACTCAGAAGTAAGGCTCCTGTTGCCCCATGAGGCTTATTCCCAGGAAAGTGGGCATTAAATTATATAGTCTCACAGCAGAGTTCTGTGTTTGACTACTCAGAAGTAAGTCACCTGTTGCCCTATGGGGCTTACTCCCAGGGAACTGGATTGGATAGGGCGCAAGCCATAGGGCCCAAGCCCTATGATTGGCCATGATTACTCAGAAGTAAGGCACCTGTTGCCCCATGGTGCTTACTCCCAGGAAGGAGTGAATAGGGTTAATATCAATCAAGTTGCACTACTTGTCTACTCACAAGTAAATTGCATTACCTTCCATGGGACTTACTCCCAGAAAAGTGGGCATAGAATTACCAGTATATAGCTTCACTGCAGCGCCCTTCATATGACTACTCAGAAGTAAGTCACATGTTGCCCTATGGAGCTTATCCAGGAAAGTGTGGACTGGATCAGGTTTGAGTCTTAGAACACAAGCCTATGCATGTCTACTCAGAAGTAAGGCACTTGTTGCCCCATGGTGCTTACTTCCAGGAATTGTGGATAGGGTTAGAGCACAAGCCTACTCACAAGTAAGTTGCATTACTTTCCATGGGACTTACTCCCAGGAAAGTTTGCATAGGATTATAGCCTCACTGCACAGTCCTGCATATGATTACTCAGAAGTTAGTCACCTGTTCCATGGGACTTACTCCCAGGAAAGTGTGGTTAGAATATAGCACAAGGCTAGGCATGTCTACTAAGAAGTTAGTCCTATAATGTTCTATGGAGCGTACTCCCGGGAAAGTGTGCATAGCTTTAGAGCACAAGCTTCCACACATGTCTACTCACAAGTAAGTTACATTTTATTCCATGGGACTTACTCTCAGGAAAGTGTGCAGTTATAGCCTTATAGGACATTCCTATGTGCAAGACTACTCAGAAGTAAGTCTTACTATGCTCAGTGATGCTTATTCCCAGGAAAGTGTTCATAGTTTGCAGGCAGTTGCCCAGAAAAAGAGTGTGCTACCTACAAGAGTAGTAGTTGTCTCCACCTTTCATCTGTGTGCCCCCCCTTGCAGGTTTAAGAATGCACACTCTTCTCCAGGAAGTGCAAGCTGGGTGTTCCTGGTGGGGAGAGAGCAACAGGAGGCAGTTCTGCACACTTACTGCGCACTTGAGACTGACCCTGCCATGCGCCTTTCTTCACTGCTACACTGCCTGGCAAGTGCACAAAGGAGGCTGAGCAAACTAAGCTTGGAGTAAGCCAGTTTAATACAATGGGACTCTTTGCAGCACAGGATTGTGCTGTGAGGGGCATCTGATTGTAGGTGCAAGCAGTTGTAATAATGGTTGCAACTAATTTTAGTTGCAAGCCGGTGTAATAACCAATTGTAGTTGCAAGCAGGTGTACTAACCAGTCACAACTAATTGTAGGTGCAAGGAGGTGTAATCACAGTTGCAAGTAATTGTAGGTGCAAGCAGGTGTAGTAACTGGTGGCAACTGATTGTAAGTGCAAGGAGTTGTAATAACTAGTTGCAAGTAATTGTAGGTGCAAGCAGGTGTAGTAACCAATCACAACTAATTACAACCAGTCACAACTAATTGTAGGTGCAAGGAGATGTAATAAAAGTTGCAAATAATTGTAGATGCAAGGAGGTGTAATAAAGGTTGCAACTAATTGCAAGTAATTGTAGGTGCAAGCAGGTGTAGTAATCGGTTGCACGGTGCAGCCGTCTATACACACCTGCCCTCTTCTGGGTGGCTGTGGTGAAACCCATTCCAACTTCTCCCATACTGGTGGCTAAGAGGGAAATTGCTGGCCCATGGAGAGGTCACCCCCTTGTGTGTTTTGGCCAGGCCTGTGTTGTCTCTTCTTGACTCAGGGGAGTAAAAAAGACGAAGAAACAAAGCGGGTCTTCCCATGTGGTGGGTCCCAAAATTAGCAAGTGCTCCCCCGACCACTAGTGGTAGTAGCTCCGTAAGGGATATTGGTACTGGTGGGGAGCCATGGCTGATCTGCGTTGCCAATCTTTAATCTTTAGCAGATAAATTTATATTTTGTGTTAGTGGGTTACAGCCACAAGAATGTCTGTGCATTGTATATGCGTATTGTAACTGCAACAGGTTGAGCTGCTCTTTGTAGTTCAAACAACCCAGATATTGCAGTCCTTGAAACAAACATACTTTATTTGCAGTTGGTTAGGCATTTGTTTAAAGTGGATCTCAGTGCCCAGTTTCTTGAGGAAAGGGGCATCGTTTCATGTGCAGCTCCCCCCCCCCACCCAGGAGGATTAATTTGAGATTATAAATTAAGATGGTTTTGAGACGTAAAACTAGTGAGATTGAGAGTCTGAAAGTGAACGTTCAGGATGTTCATGCTGTGCATGCTGGAGAGAGTCTCGGATGATGCTTAATCCTGTGCATGCTCATTCAGGACTAAAAGAATTTCCTGGAATAAAATTACAATAATATTTGTGAGTCCTGGGCACTGGGTAGTGGGCACGGGCGACCTGGCACCAAAGAGTACTGTGGACACCAGTGGGCACCAAGCATTCCTATGGGGCACCGGGAACCACTGTGCAGCAGGCATCAGCAGGCACCATTGGGCAACCGTACCAGGCACCAGTGGGGACCACCAAGTAGTGGGCAGCAGTCACCAGCAGGTAGCAGGCACCACCAGGCATCAGAGGGCACCAGGCATCCCCACCAGGTACCACTGGGCACCATTGCTCAACGGGCACCACTGGGCACACCAACAGGAGTCCACCAGGTACTCCTACCAGGCACCACTGTGTGGCAGCCGGCACTACCAGGCACCATCTACATCCCTACTGACCACCAAGCACCAAATTGGTTTTTAGTGGGTCATTACATCACAGAAGGAATAAGGTCTCCATGTTTCATTCTTCTGGGTCCAGGGGTTGGGTCTGGGTGTTGGTTGTGCCCAGTCGTGTCTGCTGCCCAGTGTTGCCCGGTGGTACCTGCTCTCTGCTTCTGCTTGGTGGCTGGTGCCCAGTAGGGATGCCCAGTGCCCACTGGTACGTGGTGGTGCCTACTGGTGTCCAGTAGGGATGCCTGGTGTCTGCTGATGGTATCCACTACCAGGTGGTACCCGGTGCTGTGTGCTGCGCACTGCATGATGGTGCCTGCTTCTTAATGGTTGCCAGATTCTGCTGGAGCCCACTGCTGCCCCCTGGCATCCTCTGATGTCCAGTGCCTGTTGATACCCAGTGATGCCCATCAGCACCCAGTCATGCCTGGGGTTCACAGTACCCTTGAAATTTTACTCTCGCATTGCAGGTAAATAATGGGCAAAATCCAGAGTAACTTCGAGGAGTCCTTGCTCCGGTGCAAGAACAACTTACCCTGGATTCCAATATGAATTTCCCATAGGTTTTCACTAAGTGGTGCAGTAACTACGTGTGCACGTAGAGTCTCTTACGTGGTCCCATAATTACTCTGGATTTGGGGGTATGTTAGTAAGCGAATAAGATCACAGGCTAAGGGCTTTTAAAATTAGCTTTATATATATGAGATTCCTGCATTAGCAGCAATTAAGATCAAGTCATGCTTTGTTTTCTATTCAAACCAGAAAACCTGATTCCTAAGAATAGGGTGGATATATGTGCTTTTAATTTTCAAAGTCTTTGCTGGCTCTACTGTGTACTGAAGGTGATCTATAGTTTCTATGACCAAGATGATGTATGGCAGGTGGTTGAAAGCAGGTCTGTTTAGAAGAAATAATAGGACAGAGATAGCTTTAGGTAGCAGACATCCATTTAGCTTGGGTCCCCGATGAAACAGTCTTAAGAGACACTTAGCCAATGAAATAAAGGTATTGACATTCTAATAAAATAGTATCCGACTCGCAAAACATTATTAGGGGAAGAGTTCGGGACAGCCTCATGAGTTTCCGCAGAAGTTAAAGTCAATGATGCTGTCTTGTTCGAAAATCTTGATTTTATTTTGCCCGTGAATGAGGTGGTATATTTAAAATATATTTGAAGATATATTTAAAATATATTTTTGAATGGCAGTTTTCATTTTTTAAGGCAAACTCTAGATGGTCTATCGGTGAAAGCTTTTGGAACCAGCAGTCTGCGGAACTCCTTGCCACAGGATGTGGTGATGGCATCTAGCCTAGATGCCTTTAAGAGGGGATGGAACAAACTCTTGGAGGAAACGTCCATCGTGGGTTATAAGCTGCCCGTGATGGGTATATGTAACCTGCTTCTACTTCTTAAAATCAGGAGGTTATAAGAACCTATTTCTTAAAATGAGGTGGTTGTATCCACACATTGTGACCTACAATCCTTTTCCTTTTCCAGGAAATGGACTTTTCCTCTGGAAATCTGTCCAGTCCCTTTTCAAAGGCGTCTAGCCCTACAAATCAGAGTAACTACAGGAGCACATAAGAGACATTTACGTCGACAAAGTCACAGCACCACCTAGTGAAAACCTATGGGAAATTCATATTGCAATCCAGAGTAAATAGTTCTTACATTGGAGCATGGACTTCCCGTAGTTACTCTGGGTTGCGCCCTAGGTCAGATACTATCATTACATCCCGTGGCAAGGAGTTCCATAGACTAATTACACATTTTCTTTTTTCTATTTTAACTCTCCCAACAATCAGTTTTAGGGATTAATTTTTATCCATTAGGATAATGAAATCCAGTGGATAACAAGGGATGACCTGTAATCTAGCAATCAACCCCATGATGAATTAAGCTTCTTCTTGGTATCCCTTGGTAAATGCCTTTCTTATACTATATGATTGTCTGCTTTTATTTTGTGAAATGTTTTATCCAATCAGGAATGAAATGTAAGTGGCATGTTAAAACTGAAACTTAGTGCTCAATCCAGAGTAACTATGGGGAGTCCTTGCTCCGGAGTAAGAACAGTTTACTCTGGATTGCAATATGAATTTCCCATGGGTTTTCACTAGGTGGTACAGTAACTACGGTGCATGTAGTGTCTCTTATGTGCTCACGCAGTTACTCTGGATTGTAGGGTTAGTCTATTATATATATAATAGTATTATAAGTTAAAACTTACCCTACAATCCAGAGTAACTATGGGAACACGTAAGAGACATTATGTGCACCCATAGTTACTGCACCTCCTAGTGAAAACCTATGGGAAATTAATATTGCAATCCAGAGTAAATTGTTCTTACACTGGAGCAAGGACTCCCCGTAGTTACTCTGGATTGTGTCCATAGTCTATTATATATATAACCCAAAAGTGACTGACTCACTCATCAACGCCCAGCCAACGCCCACAGGACCTAGAAGCATGAAATAAGGGCCTTATCCTTCTGTGATGGAGGCACCCACTAAGAACCAGTTTTTGGAAATTCAAGCTGGAAGGGATTGAAATGTGCAGCACATTTTCCTCCCTATATGTTACATGGAAGAATTGACTGATCAATACCCTGCCCCCAACCCTTGGACCCAGAAGCATGAAATTTGGGGACCATATTCCTTATGATATGCGAGTATCCTCTAAGAACCAATTTTGAGAAATTTAACCCTTAGTGGCTGAAAAGGGATGGAACACATTTTCGGCCTATACTTAACGTTGAAGACTGATCAACACTCAGCCCCAAATCCTGCTCCTGCCTTGTAGGGGTGTCCATGGTTGTGGGTACGGCGCACAGTTGTGGGTATGGTGGATGGTTGGGGGGATGGTGTATGGGGGGATGGTGTACTGATAGGAATGGTTCATGGGGAGATGGTGCATGGGCAGGGATAGAGCATGGGTCAGGACACATGGGTTGGGGTACATAGGTTAGGGATGTGGTACAGGGGGTGGTAGTTCTGAAAGCAGAACTAGAACCAATGGGTACAAATTGCAAGAGAGGAAATTCCGGTTGGATATCTGGAAAAAATTTCTGACGGTGAGGGCGGTTCGGCAGCGGAACAGATTGCCAAGGGAGGTGGTGGACTCTCCCTCACTGGGGATCTTCAAGCAGAGGCTCGACGAGCACTTGTCGGAGGTGCTCTAGGGCGATTTCCTGCTGCAGGCAGGGGGTTGGACTAGATGACCTACTAGGTCCCTTCCAATTCTATGATACTATGATTCTGGTGGTGGTCCATGGGTGGGTGCACTGGAGGGGTAAGGAGGTATTTTACTCCTGCAATGGTGGGTAAATTTCACTATTCTGAAATAAAGCACATCTTTGAAGCAATGGTTTTTTAAATCTTTTTTTTTTAAAGCTTACCAAATCCTTTCCATGGGGACCACCACATTTAATTTTATGAGCTGAGTTTTGTTAATGAAGTCTAATTGTTTCTAAATGCAATGAGCATTTGTTCAGTTTCCTACCATCAGATATGGAAATGAGGTCAGCTGTAGTTATGATCAAAGAACCACTCGATTAATAATGTGAAAGTTGATGTCACAGTTTGCTGCACTGGGAACTTCCCCAGTCTGGTCTGTGGTTGAATAATTTTGCTCTTTGCTCGGCTCGTCTGTCACTTCTTGCTACTTATGTATTTTACTTGAAAAACACATTCAAACAAATACAATTTAGGAAAAACCAATTCGAAAGTTTTATGTGGTGTGACAAACTGTTGTAGGGTTGGCCCTTGTCTTTGGCGCAGTTGACGCGCATGGATTCAAGTACATGCACTCAACCGCACTCCCTAAAACGGAATAAATCTCAATAGTTTAAATACTGTAGGCAATTATGGGCTCCCCAATGAACACTCGAAACAACAGAGATGGGAAATGGGCTGCTATAATAGCTAACATTTCCAGGCAAGGGTAGCGGAGTACATGAGACCTGTGACTCTTAATGCAGGGAAGCAACAACAGTGTAGCGCAAACTGGATCATTGTGAGGTACCTGCCCCCAGCTGGTACCCAAGGTGTTCAGGTGGCACCAGTCTACCCCAGTCAAACCTGTAAGATGGCTAAGGCAGATGAACTGTGCAGGGCCACTCTCTTCCACTCAACCTTTGAGGCAGCCCCAAGTCCAGGACAACCTGTCCAACCCTACCTGGGATCCCGTGTCAGATCTGTGCATGTGAATGGGCATGCAGAAAAGAAGGGAGCTGGGTGCGCTGTTAAATGCACCCAAGTCTTTCCCCAACTCAGATTGCCTCCATTCCTCCCCAGTGGAGGAACACATGTTTCAGGATGGGACAAACAACTTATGATCCTGAACTTAACAGACGGGGATCAGCGTTTCGCTCGCTTTCTATTTATTAGATATGTAGCTTGAGTATGAGCAGGTCGTCCTATTAAAAAGTGGTAAATGGGGAGGGCTTTGTATCCATGGATCCCCTTTCCATGGTTTGATGTTCATGGATATGTGTGTGGCTTCCCTACTTGCCCTTCTACCCTCTGGAAGAACCTCTGATCCTGTGGACATTTTGTGGGTATTTAAATACAACTTTGGCAAGCCTCAGAATGGCCATTTTAGGTGGAAACTGTCACTTAAGTTTCTCGTCTGAAAACTGGCAGTGACTTTTTATGCACATTAAAAGTCTTAGGAGGTATGGGGAGTGCACGGCCTCTGTGGGTCACAGGATCCTCTTTGGAAGAAATGGACTTACCCCCAAATCCAGATTAACTACAGGAGCACATAAGAGACTTACGTGCTTTCATAGTTACTGCACCACCAAGTGAAAACCTATGGGAAATTCATATTGGAATCCAGAGTAAGTTGTTCTTACACCGGAGCAAGGACTCCCCGTAGTTACTCTGGATTTTGCCCATAGGCTCATTCCAAGGGTCAAGGCTGCAGGGACGGATGTTTGCCTGTATCTGCAGTTTTGCTATCCATGGCAGATTGCAGAATGGAACAGCCATGGATAAAGGGGCATTGATGAAAGTCAAGCAGTGTGATGAAAATCAAGTGGGTGAAAGTTAAGGTACGTTTAATAATTGGCACAGCATTAGCTAGAATACACAGCTTCTGTGGGCACAGTGTGTGCAGCTATCCTTCTCTGCATGGAATATTTGAATGGTTTTTATGGATATTAACCTTTTCCTTTCTTCTTTTTCAAGTAATAGTGTAAAAATTACATACGAGGGGCAAGGAGTGCTATGACGAAACTGTTATCATCAGAAACCACTTTCTAGAAGGTATTATTATACTCTGGGTCACAGCCTGATTTTGAGCATTGATCACAAAAGGATTTTGAACATTGAATTTTGCAGTGGGAAGGCATTTTGTGCTCAAGAATGTGTAAATTGGGTCTAGCATGACTTATTCAGTAGATCAGGCCAGTGGGAGGCTTTTAATGACTCTGTGGTGGTGCAACTCATGTTTTTTCCAAAATGTTGGTTTTGTGGATATGCTCTGCCTTGGAACAGCTCGTGGACATGACCAGAATTGACGTCCTATTCATGTCGGTGACTTCTGGTTGTACCTGGGAGATGTTCTGAGGTTTGGGGAGGCCGTGAACAGTTGGAGGTATCTATGGGAGTGTGGCTCAGACCAATTCTCTACAGATGTCGAGGACCCCCCTATATCTTGCTTCCTGATGTACTCCACCCTGAGCACTTGAAGGAAAGGCAGTATAAAAATAATAGAGTACTCATCCGTACTCAGCTGTACTCGTCATGCTTCTTAGCTTAGTATTTGAACCCAAGTCTTCCTGGTGCAGGTTTAGTATCCACACCCTACAACCCAGAGTAACTACAGGAAGACGTAAGAGGAACTTACTCTGGATTGCTCTATGCATTACCCATGGGTTTCCCATAAGTGGCACCGCAACTACATCGGTGTAAAGGGTCCTGTCGTTACTCTAGCTTGTAGCCACAACCAGTACAAAATTCTTGTTATAGTTTACATTTCAATAACTCAGTGTTTCCCAAACTGTGGGTTTTGGAATGATTTTTGGTAGGTCGTGAAAAGTTTTTGAAATATATATAAAAAATCTATCTAGGTTGAAAATCTGTAATGCAAACCTATAGTGTTAAGTAATCTCCATATCCCAAAATTAAAATGTCACATTTTCTGATTTATTTTTCTAGCAACAGACAAGCTGTTGAACAGATGTGAACCATATTTGAGCATCTTGTATAGCCTGAAAGTCTCTCTCTGCACATCTTTTACTCAGCCGTTTGGGCATCCTTTAATAACTGTGGCAGTTTGAGAGGGACAGTCGAGCATGTTTCTAGGTAAAGTTTCACAAACATCTATGCACAAGTGCACACACATGCACACACACAAACACAAAAAATTAACATAAGGACTCAGCCACCCCAATTTTTATTAATTAATTATAAATAAATAAAATATTCCGTTCTAGAGTTTTTAAATTTTGTTGTGATATATTGGCCTATGTCCTGAAGTAAAATTAAGCCCCTCGGTCCGGAGCAGTTAAGATGACTTTCCATAAGATAACACAAGAGGGTGACCTAACTGCGTGGACCCGATTCTGCCCATCATCATTTAAAAAACAGGGTCATGGTGCTAAAAGGTTTGATAAGTGCTGTTCTAGACTATCCTATATCTGCTTAGTTTTACATCCACAGTACAGAATATTAACGCTGAGAGTGGTTGTATCATTGCTTGTTCAGTTCACAGCTGGGGTGAGATTTGGGTTCATAGCTCATTCTCCTAACCACTTTGCTATATTTGTTTCAATAAAAGGATATGTCAATTTTAAAATAGTTCCTCTGATGAGTGCATGACTTTTGATGCTTGATTTGAAGAAAAAAAAGAAGCAACACACTTTGCTTTCGGTATTTTTAGGCAAATCGTTGCCAATTAACTATTTTGCTGCTTGTTGCTCAGTTGAACGCTCAGCTGGTGCCTCTTGTATCCCTTCATTAACTTCCAAATTGCAGATTCAAAGACTTTGTGGCAAGGTACTAAAGGCATTAAAAATGCTCCGTTGCTACGATTTGGGGTATAAAATATGTATTCAACATCCAAAAATTAATATTGCTGCCTATAACTTCCTAAATGATCGCATGTCTTGCAAGGTTAAGCAAAAATAGATGAGCAACTGCAGACATCTCTTGGCAAACACCATTTCTGTACTTCAATACCAAATATCTAAATATGTAAACATACCCCCAAATCCAGAGTGACTACGGGAGCACATAAGAGACATTATGTGTACCTGTAGTTACTGCACCACCCAGTGAAAACCTATGGGAAATTCCTATTGGTATCCAGAATAAATTGTTCTTACACCGGAGCAAGGACTCCCTGTAGTTATTCTGGATTTTGCCCATATTTAGCATCTGAGAATCTCAACAATTGATTGCAGCTCGGTGTCTCCTGCAACACTTGTGTTGTTGTGTGTGATACATGAGTTGCATGTGTGACACATGAGTGACACAAAAACTATGAGTTGCATTCAATTTAAAGGCAGTTATTCTAAAATCACATATGTCAGAGTAAGGCTGATTGGGATAAATGAAGTTTACTTGTGAGTAATGAGGATGGGGTCCTAAGAGCAAAATGTGGAACTAAGGCTGCAATCCTAAAGACACTTTTCTGGGAGTAAGATCCATTGAACACAATGGGGCTTACTTCAGAGTTGACCTACTAGGTCCCTTCCAACTCTAAGATTCTATGGGTGCAATCCTGAGCAACTAGGGAGGCCTTGCTCCGGTGTAATAACAATTTGCTCTGGATTCCAATATGAATTTCCCATAGATTTTCACTAGGTGGTGCAGTAACTATGGGTACACGTAATGTCTCTTACATGCTCCTGTAGTTACTCTGGATTGTAGGGTATGATTCTATGACATGGTTAGGATTGTGCTCTAATTCCCGTTGGAAAGTAAGGTACTTGCAAGAACTAACTGCTATAACACTTAAGATTAGCAAAGTGATCATGGGCAAGTTCCCTCTGTTCCTCTTAGGGCAAAATCCAGAGTAACTACGGGGAGTCCTTGCTCTGGTGTAAGAACAACTTACTCTGGATTCCAATATGAATTTCCCATAGGTTTTCACTAGGTGGTGCTGTAACTATGGGTGCATGTAAAGTCTCTTACGTGCTCCCGTAGTTACTCTGGATTTGGGGGTTAGTAAATTAATATCAAAGTGTATTTGAAGTAGTTGAAAACCCATTGAAATTTGATTCTGGTATGGGTGGATTTTTATACTTGATATTGTTTGATGCTACTGTAAAATGGCTTTTCCCACTTACTCTGAAAAATCCATGGGAATCTTTTGAATGCGGATGTGTACTGGTAGTATTGGGTCTACTCGTGTCCCTATATTGCAATCTTCTTTTGCACATCTTCTGTTCCCTCCAGCACAGTATACAAGTAGCAATGATAATTATTTGTGTGGACCCATCTGGTCACTGGCACTTTGCCCATTAGAAATTGTGGGACAAAGTAACAGCTGCACTTCCTAATGATCTGTGATCCAGCACCATCATCATGATCAGTCTCTTTAATGCATAGCTTCTTGCACAGTAATTTCCAGGTAATGGTGTGGCTCAGTTTTTTTTTTCCTCCCAGGCAAGACTCCAGGTTGGTTCTCTTTGATTTTCAGAGGTATGACTGAGGAAAACTTAAGAGGCTCTATTTCCCAACATGGTGCAAATCTGCTGCAACCAGATTTTCTCCAGATTTATGTGAAGACGCAACTGTTTGTAGCATCATGTTCTCCCAAACTGGAGACATGAAGCCCTATCATACACTGAAACCAGGGTGATTATACTGCCCCCCCCCACCCCGGAGACATGTGCTGGATTTTAGCATTGGGTCCAGGAAAAAATTTTGCAAAGTCCCCCTTTTCCTTGTGGGTGGGCAGCAGGAAATTAATAAATTTCTTATTGTAATTAATAAATGATATGCAATAAATTATGTGTAATATTTTTAAATTTAATAGTAGATGTTTAAGAACATGGAAGCGAAATATATATGTGTGTTTAGCTTTTATTTGGTCATGTCCTATATTTTTCTTTGTTGTCCCTCATTTTGGAGGGTTCTTGTCCTCTTTTATTGATTGCTAGTAAAAACATACCCACGTTGCGGGAGTAAAATTGCCCCTGTATGCCATCTCCCCACTGTGCATTGTCCCCCCGTACACACAGTCCCCCCATGCACACTATCCCCCCATGTACAACATCATCCCCCATGTGCATCATCCCCCATGTGCATCATCCCCCATGTACAACACCCCCATGCGCACCATCCCCCATGTGCAACACCCCGTACAACATCCCCTCATGCACATCATCCCCCATGTACAACTCCCCATGTGCATCATCCACTCATGTGCAATATCCCCATGCACACTGTCCCCCATGTGCATCATCCCCCCATTCGCAACACCCCATACAGCATTTCCCCATGTGCATCATCCCCCCATATGCATCATCTCCCCATGCACACCATCAACCCCTGTGCACCCTCCATCCCAGTGCATCAGCTGGAAGGTGATCAGTCAGCCTTCAATGTTAAGTACAGTGGTGCCTCACATAAAGAGCTTAATTTGTTCCAGAGGCCTGCTCTTTAAGTAAAAAGCCCTTTCAGTGAAGCAGATTTTTCCATAGGAAATAATGGAAAATCAGACTATTGGTTCCACAACCCCCCAAATATTCATATAAAAATATTAACTGGATGTAAAAATGATGACAACACACTGTAATTGAATTCAAAACATGCATTCAATGTCCATGATCCTTTGAAGTCTACTTAGGCTGCAATCCTAAAGACACTTTCCTGGGAGTAAGCCCCATTTAACACAATGGGGCTTACTTCTGAGTAGACATGGTTCAGAGGTTGCAATCAAAGACACTTTCCTGGGAGGCTTACCAGGGCTGCTACTGGTGGTTCAAGGTGGTCGGTGGGGTACTTGGGAGGCAGTTAGGGGCAGGTGCCTCTGGCGCCTCCAGGCAACTGCCTCCAAGTTGTGGGCAGTTAGAGGCAGCAGCGCTGGCCGGCTGCCCTTTTAAAGAGCCTCCATGCGGAGCGTCAGGACTGCATAGCATGTGTGCCCATAGCGTGCTTGCTTGTTAAGTGAAGCGGAACTTGTTATGTGAAGCAAGATTTATTGGAAATTTTTGCTTGTTATGTGAAACGCTTATTAAGCGAGGTACCACTGTACAGGACAAAAACATGTTGAACCCTTTTCCGGCCACTTAAGGGTTAAATTTCTCAACATTGGTTCTTGGTGGGAGTTGATGTCACAGAAGGAACAACCTCCCCAAATTTCACACTTCTAGGTCCGGGGGTTGGGGCAGAGCATCCCTCAATTCAAAGTATAGGGAGGAAAATGTGTTGCACCCCATTTCACCCCTTTCTGGTTGGAATTTCCGAAAACTGGTTCTTCATGACTCCCTCCATCACGGAAGGAACACCCACCCCAAATTTCACACTTCTAGGCTGGGCAGTTTTGGCTGGCCGTTGGTGAATGAGTGATTTAGTTTTATATATAGAGATGTTTTATATACAGAGAGAGTTTTAGTTTTTATATATATATATATATATATATATATATATATATATATATATATATATATATATATATATATAGTTTTATATATATGTTTTAGTTTTATATAGAGAGAGTTTTATATATAGAGATTTTCAGTTTTATATATAGAGATGATAGATGGTCACCCTGTCTGAAATTAAAAGTGCTGGACAAAGGAGAAAAGGATTTAGCTGAACCCTCTCTGGGGTTCGGTCAGCCCTAACGCTAGTTGTAGATTTAAAATGACATACCTTTATATTATTAGAAAATTAGATTGTAGATTAAAAATTACATACCTCTAGAATTACATACCTGTAGATTACAAACTTTTATTATGTAAATTCCTATCGGGATGGCTTTATTTGCAATCTTTAGGTTCTCTTGTTAAATTTAGATCATTTAACCCAACATAACAGGATTATTTTTTAACGAATATAGAGTGCCGTTGGTAGCGGGTTAAGAGTAGATCAAACAGTATAGTATTTATAATTGCCTCTCTCATGCTGAAAGTAACGTTTCCTTAAATGATTAGACTTTAAAACAAATATGTGTTGGTCTATTTAACAGGACATTATGTCAAGTTCTCTCTCTTTAATGTGCAGTTCTAACAAGTAAATATAGGTGTGGTGATGTCAGGAAGTAGAGAAGACTTTTTTCCTTGGCTACACAACTGAGGAATGGCATCAAACATTTTTCCAAATGTGTTTGATCTTGTAGGTATAGGCTGAGCATCCCTTATCTGAAATGCTTAGGGCCAGAAGTGTTGCACATTATTAGTGTTTTCATGTGCATAATATGCATTTGCAGAAAAGATACAGGGTACAATCGAGAGTAACTATGGGGAGTCCTTGCTCCAGTGTAAGAAGAATTTACTCTAGATTACAATATGAATTTCCCATAGGTTTTCACTAGGTGGTGCCATAACTACGAGTGCATGTAATGTCTCTTAAGTAAGCAGGCCTCCGTCAGTCTTGGAAGACTATGGCATCGTGCTCGGCGCTGCATACGCTGCATGCAAACACGAAAGCCTGGGTTGGATTGTTATGGAGGATAGGCTGTTACCCAAGCAGCAAATCCCCCCTCTCCACTGAATTAGTCCAATGGAAAGGCAGAGCCAATACGATTGGATCCAGCTGGCATCACAGAGCTGGACTAAGGACAGGAGCTCACCCTGTATGGTGGGGCCGACCTGGGTCTCAAACCCTGACCTGCTGGTTAACAGGCACAGCGTCTTAGCCACTTGCGCCACCCACAGTTATTCTGGATTGTAGGAACAGTGTGATTTCTTAATCCATTGGGGAAGAGGGGTCCAACTCCTTCCCCTGATGACATAATCTTGGATATTTGGATCACCATTTAAATTCCTTTGAAAAAGGGAGTTATTATCAAGTTCATCAGTGAGATCGGTGGCCATCAATGATGACCACGAAATGCGGAATCATAGCTTGTGACTGTCAGATTAACCAATTTGGCAACATAATATGGATATTTCACACTGATTTTTAATCCCATTAACTAGGATATTAAGGAAATGTATAATCCTATCTGCAAGACATTTTCAGGGTGTTATCTTTGAACTTCATGACAGTCACAGCTTCCTGTTGAGTCCTAATAGGTAACTTTCCTCCCATGTGGGTTAATATCTCCATAGATGCTGCCTTACAGGTAGCCGAATAAATCCATATTGTCAGTGTTGGGGTGGAAATTCTAATTCTTTTGATCTAGATAAGATGTGATTCCTGTGTGTAAATATTTCAGAAACGTATAAGCCGGTTATATCATATCTTTAGTTATGGGTGAAACCACCTTCTTTGAAGTGCTCTAATGTCTCACTTCATTGCTTGAGAAAATTCACCAGAAAATGATATCTTTTGGGAAGTGATGCCACGAAGGACCGATTTTCATTATTTTCCTTTCTGCCATCTGCTCGTGTAATAACTTAATTTATCCTCGGAAGGCTGTGAAGATGGTGAGTGTCTGGCTAATAATAAATTACTTTTTTTACCAATAACCTATAGACATAACTGTGATAAGAGGAAAAAATCCTTTCTTGATCCTTAAAAAAAAACTATTATGTACTCTATAAAATCAAATTATGTCTATAAATGCAGGCTAATAGAATTGCTTGCAGTTTGGGAACCCAAAGAAATGTGTACAGTATTTCAGGTTGATAATGGAAAGAAAGGTCCTTTGATTTGGTAGTACTGTATTTACTCGAATCTAATGCACCATTGAATTTAATGTGCATCCTATACTTATAATCAAAATACTACATTTACTCAAATCTAATTAATCATCAAATCTGATTTTGGAGACTAAATTTAGCTGAAAAGGGTGAGCGTTAGATTTGAGTAAATACAATACAGTGGTGCCTCACATAAAGAGCTTAATTCGTTCCGGAGGCATGCTCTTTAAGTGAAGCGTTCTTTAAGTGAAGCGGATTTTCCCATAGGAAATAATGGAAACTCAGACGATTGGTTCCACAACCCCAAAAATATTCATATAAAAATATTAACTATGTAAAAATAATGACAAAACGCTGGAATTGAATTCAAAACATGCATTCAATGTGCATGATCCTGTGAAGCCTACTTAGGCTGCAATCCTAAAGACACTTTCCTGGGGCTTACTTCTGGGTAGACATGGTTAAGAGGCTGCAATCAAAGACTTTTTCCTGGGAGTAAGTCCCATTTAAGACAATGGGGCTTACTTCTGAGTAGACAAGGTTAGGAGGCTGCAAACAAAGACACTTTCCTGGGAGGCTTACCTGGGCTGCTGCTGGAGGTTCAAGGTGGCCGGTGGGGGCACTTGGGGGCAGTTAGGGGCAGGTGGCTCTGGCAGTTTGGGGTACTTAAAGGCAGCAGCACTGGCCGGCAGCCCTTTTAAAGAGCTCCGTGCGGAGCGTCAGGGCTGCATAGCACGCGTGCCCATAGTGCGCTTGCTTGTTAAGTGAAGCGGAACTTGTTATGTGAAGCAAGATTTCTTTGAAATTTATTCTTTTTATGTGAAACGCTTGTTATGTGAGGCGCTTGTTATGAAAAGTAGCACTGTATTTTGTTTTAAGGTACTTGTCAAATTCAAAGTGTCCATCCCTGCTCAAAACAGATGCCTTTATCTTAATAGCCCACCATCTGTCCCTTTTGAAGTAGATAAGCACGCCAGGTCTAGACTCATCAAGATACAGGCTCATGAATCAGTGGTAGAACACATGCTTTGCATGCAGAAGGACTAGGTTTCCATCCCTGGCATCTATAGGGAGTGTAGATTTGTTAATACAGAACGAGGTGGATCCAGGATCTAATGATGTTAAGTAATTTCTTGTGAAGAGTTGCGAGATCCTACTGGTATTAAGTAAAGACTAGCTTCCCAGGAAGTGCATTATCTCACCATGGATCTGGGGTAAAAATAATTGATTTATTAGATTTTTGCTCTTGCATTTTCATCAAAGGCAATGAAGTAGCTCTTAACCTCTAATAAAATGCAGGAAGAGCAGTTTGCGGGATGATGTCTGCCTCAAAGAGGATAATCTTCCTCTCCAGGGAGTATCTTTATCTGCGGCCTCTAGAAAATGATGGGGCTGCTGCCTCTGAGACTATCCTCCCAAACTCATAGAAAAAGGCTGCCGCTGCTATCAGAATAATATATTTATTTCTTTGAACTGCTTTAGGCACTTTACTACTTAGTCAGTTTGTATGCATAAAAGTGTGCATGTGTTTGTTTGAAGGATTGGTTGTGTTGAACATGGTTGATCCAGCTATCCAAGTGAACTCTGTAATCAGAATGGAGCTCACTGCAGCTGGTGGAGGGTCATGGAGGCTTCTTGAACCCCTGGGATGCTGCAGGATGTGCCCAGGTACATAGGGATGTCCCAGATCCTTGCAATGCCATGGTAGCTGCTGTACTGTCAGGGTCACCCCCTGCTCTCACTCTGTCCCTACAAGTACCTAGAGTGAGCCCAACAACCTCACCTATCCAAAATTTTTGGGATCAGTCGTGTGTTGGATTTTTTTGTGGGGGGGGGGAGGGTTCTTTGAATATTTAGATATAGAGTGGTACCTCTCATACCAAGCATTTCACCTAACAAGTATAAATTTCCAAGAAATTTTGCTTCACATAACAAGTTCTGCTTCACTTAACAAGCGAGTATGGCATGGGCACACGTGCTATGAAGCCCTGACACTCCGTGCAGAGGCTCTTTAAAGGGCTGCCGGCCAGCACTGCTGCCTCTAACTGCTCCCAATTTGGGGGCTGTTGCCTAGGGGTGCGAGAGGCAGCTGCCCCTAACTGCACCCAAGTGCCCCCACCGACCACCTTGAACCTCCAGCAGTAGTGCAGGTAAGCCTCCCGGGAAAGTGTCACAGGAAAGCGATTGCAGCCTCCTAACCATGTCTACTCAGAAGTAAGCCCCACTGTGTTAAATGGGGCTTACTCCCAGAAAAGCGTCTTTAGAATTGCATTCTAAGTAGATTTCATAGAATCATGCACATTAAATGCACGTTTTGAATTCAATTCCAGTGTTTTGTCATCATTGTTACATCAAGTTAAAATTTTTATATGAATATTTTGGGGGTTGTGGAACCAATCATCTGAATTTCCATTATTTCCTATGGAAAATCTGCGTCACTGAAAGAGCTTTTCACTTAAAGAGCATGCCTCTGGAACGAATTAAGCTCTTTATGTGAGGCACCACTGAAAAAAATTGTTCGCAGAATGGTCTTGCGTTGGATGAAACATATGACTGTTTGATTTCAACATGAACAGTTGCCCAATAGTTTTCCTACATGCTGCTTTTCAACCCAAAAGACAATTTATAAGTTAGCAGGTGTTCAGTTTTAACCATTTCAACTACCTTATATACTCGTGTATAAGCCGATCCGCGTATAAGCCGAGGCACCTAATTTTACCACAAATATTGGGAAAATTTATTGACCTGAGTATAAGCTGAGGGTGGGAAATGCAGCAACAGCAGGAAAGTGTGGCTGGCCTTGTAGCCTCAGGACCCAATCCTGGGCATGTCTACTCAGAAGTAAGGCCCGCACAGAAGTACCTGAGTCTGAGGAGGGGCTTGGCTGCAGTGGGCTCCATGTCTTGCCGCCACGCACCTCCTCTGCAGCTCAGAGAGCCAGTGCCAGCAGCTGGAGAGGCGGCAGAGCCTCCGAGGGCACGTGCAGGAGGTTGCGTCCGCCATTTTTCTCAGTTTTTTTACTGACCCACGTATAAGCCGAGGTGGGTTTTTGGGCGCATTTTTTGGGCCCCAAAACTAGACTTATACGCGAGTATATATGGTACTTCTTTTCTCTTCTTCTACTTTACTCTGAGCTCATTTTATCGTTATATTTTTTCAGTAAGTTGTTCTGTCATGGGAATTATTGCCAAAAAGAAAAAAAGGAACTGTTCATTTTGGTGGTTGGAAAAAAAATCCCTGGTGCCTGGACATTTGCTGCAGTTATATGAAATCTGTGTTGCAACAATTTCTAAGACCATTCTTGGATTTATATTTAGGTCCCTGAGTCTGTCTGTCTGTCTGTCTGTCTGTCTGTCTGTCTGTCTACAGTATTTATATATCACTTTTTCAAAAGTTCATAAAGCCGTTTACAAAGAAAATGAAAAAATGTTTAATGGGTTTCTGACCCAAAAGGACTCACAATCTAAAATGCAAAAACAGCACCAGCAGAAGCCACTTGAACAGACATTGTTGGAGTGTGTAGGGCCAGTTACTCTCCCCCTGCTAAATAATAGCGGAACACCCACTTGTAAGTGTACCTCTTGCCCAGCTAGCTTGGGGTTATACTAGAATATGCACCAATGCTACATTTTAAATTATGCTAGAATCTACTCTTGGTTTTCTTTTCACAGAGACTTAAGAAATATTCAATCAAGTTATATGATTTGCTCAGCTTACTGCGTCCTCAGCCAGGCTTATTTCATCCTCCAGTAGTTTAGTGAATCCTAACCCTATTTCTGGTATCAAGTTTCAACTTTATCTAAGTTTCAGATTTTCCTCTTCATCCACATGTTCAGAAAACTATAGATTTGCAAGGGGTTGGAGTAGATGACAGGTCCTGTCCAGCTCTATGATTCTATGATTTTACTTACTGCAGTTTCCAAACCAGTAGCTAGATGCAAGTTCCAGTGGCCCTCTATGGGGCCCTGATCTTACCCCTGATCTTGTTATTTGTGGGGTCAGTATATCTGGAGTGGGGAGGGGGACAGAAGCCTTGCAGATACCGAGGTCTCACCTGCACATCCTAAGGATTGTGGAAGAAGATAAAAGGTTGAGATAAAGGTTGAGGATTGCGGAAGAAGATAGAGAAGATAAAGGTTCTTCATCCTGCTGATGAACTCCTAAAAACTTGCATGAAATTCCTCCAAATTGTTTATCAACATGACTCTGAACAGTTTTCCTCCGAGTTAATCACGGGTGAGGTGTATAATGTGACGCTGTCCACCATAGCTATAATTGCTTTTGGTTTCTATTGCATGTGTTTTATAGCAGAGTTTCTTGAAATAAGGCTTCTGACTTCCTGGAGTGAGCAAATGGGTTTGGGGAGGGAGTGCCAGATACTCGACTTTGCATGCTCCACCTGGCTAAAGGTATGTAGGTTGGACAAACAATAACCGGGAAGTGATGCAAAACAAGAGAATTAGTGGCTGTATACATATTGGTGTGGCAGCTTTTCAGTACAGAAGCACAAGAGGCGCTTGGAAATTCTGGGCTATTGAAGACAGCTTTGGGGGGAAAAAACAATGTTAAAGAACCCACATCCTCAATTCTTTTACTTATGGACAAAATCCAGAGTAACTGCAGAGAGTTCTTGCTCCAGTATAAGAACAACTTACTCTGGATTGCAATATGAATTTCCCATACGTTTTCACGAGGTGGTGCAGTAACTACGGGGAGGGGGGGGAGTCTCTTATGTGCTCCCGTAGTTACTCTGGATTTGGGGGTATGTCTTATAAGATATAAGTATCCATTTCTTTTACTTATGCCTTAATTTAAAATGTTGCATTGCAGCTTATTTCATTGTATTCTGCACTTTTCTTAAAGCAGGGGTGGATAAACCCTGGTCCCAGGGACCATTTGTGGTCAGTTCAGTCCTCACGAAGCCCGTCTCCAATGAGCATCTGGCCCATCAGACTGTTGGATCCGATGTTGACTCATGACAGCTGGTTGCAATATCCATAAATGTCCCAAGTGCATCACATGTTCCCATGTCTTATCTGCTTTTTTCTGACATAGTTTTATTCCCCCACTTTTCAGGTTAAAAAAAATTGCCTTTGATTGTGTTTTTGGCTTCATCTTTATGTTTTCACTGTGCAAAAGACGCATGGCAAGTAGTTCATTGTTCTCATTTGGTTCTACATGCCTATAATGTGGTTCTCATTAGCTTAATAAAAACTGTTCAAGTTCAGTCTCTCATAGAATCATAGAGTTGGAAGGGACCTAATAGGTCATCTAGTCCAACCCCCTGCCTGTAGCAGGAAATCCTCCTAGAGCATCTCCAACAGGTCTCTAATGTATTCATTTCTGTAAAATTTGAAATGTAAATTCTTTTTTTCCTCTTGACACAATCCAAAGTAACTACTGGGAGTTCTTGCTCCGACTAAAAACAATTTACTCTGGATTGCAGTATGAATTTACCATAGGTTTTCACTAGATGGTGCCGTAACTACGTCAACATAAATGTCTCTTATGTGCTCCTGTAGTTACTCTGGATTGTAGGGTTTGTCAGATGATGAGCATAATCCTAACCATGGCTGCTCAAAAGTAAGCCCCATTGTGTTCAATGGGTCTTAATCCCAGGATACTCTCTTTAGCATGCAGCTGATGTGGCCGAAATGATGTGGCCTGAACTAGAAAATAGACTTCCACTTGAGTGTTAATGGTTTCCTATGGAGTGAATGGAATAAGGAATGAGGAGGTAGCAGATTTTACCCCTTTGCCACCTGGGGGTCTCATTTTTTGAGGGCGTACTTTCCTACAGCAGGCTACGAGAGGTGACTTGTTTTCTGGCTGCATGAAAAATCAGGCCTCATGCTGCAACATTGCTGTGAGCTTGAATTGTTGGATGAAAACAATTTACTTGGGTCTTTGATTTCTAGCAATAGGAACATTGCAGAGATTGCCTGCAGTATCAGCACCATGCAATGTGGGTACACGATGAACCTCTTTTCATTGGAAGAAATCAAAGTCTAAATAAGTAGTAATACTATACAAAACTTGCATTAGCCACAAATGTATAACGAATTTTCAGTTCATTGGATTGAATTAAAATGCATGCTGAACCAAATTGGCGAGAGATGGTATTGGGTAGCTTAGAAAAACTTTTTTTAAAAGATATACCCTACAATCTTGAGCAGTTGTTCCCAAACTTTTTTGGCCTACCAGAAAAAATATTACTTGGCGCCCCCTGGAAATTAATTTTTTTAAAAATTTTAAAAGCAATTAAACTGAAAGATACGTGTATTAATGTTTCCTGTGGTCATCACCACCCTCCTGGATCGCTGCAGCGCCCACCAGGGGGTGGTAGTGCCCACTTTGGGAATCACTGATCTATAGTAACTACGGGAGTAGTTAACCACCTGTAGTTATGGCACCACTTAATGAAAACCTATGGGAAATTCATATTGCAATCCAGAATAAATTGTTCTTACACCGAAGCGGGGTCTCCCCGTAGTTACTCTGGATTGCGCCCTCAAACTTTCTTGAAAAAATTATATTTTTAATAAGTTTAGCAACTGCTGAGTTCACATGGTGTTTGTACAGGAAAGATTTCACAGAATATCATCTTGGAGCAAAGAATTTGGCTGGATCTAGTCATTCTGTTCCAAATCAGAGTGTTGGAGATAATACAGGGTTTGTTTTATTCTCTGGAGTGGTTTTATGGTTTTATTTATTCATTTAAGGGATTTAAACCTCACCTTTTCCGTGCCAAAACAGAAGTCCAAGGTGGCTTATAAAGCTTTAAACCTCACAACAACCCTGTGAGATAGGATATGTGTCCTAACTTATTTTCTGGCTCAGGTGGGGCCACATGGGACTTATGGGTTTGCAGCCCTCAAAATAAAGTACAGATCAAAGGATACCCATTGGCTCAGTGGTTGTTACCCTGGAAAAGGGAGCAAATACTCCTTTATCCTAATGAGATTTCTGGCACCCATGGGATCTAGCAGTCACCATTTCAGTGACTGCTTTAATGATGGGTTAGGATTGGGCTGTCACTTTAAGGATGGAAAAAAATGTATATCTGGAAGAAATATTTTATGCTGTGTGTATCTTCTATATATATAAAACTGAAAAGTCACTGATTGACTCATGCAGTCATGGACTGACTGACTCGTCAACGCCCAGCCAAAACCAGGCCTAGAAGCATGAAATTTGGGGAGGGTGTTCCTTCTGTGATGGAGGCACCCACTAAGAACTGGTTTTAGGAAATTCTAACGGGGCGGGGGGGGAAGAAGGGGCACAATGCATTTTTCCGCCCTATTCATTGAAGAATCCCTGATTGATCAATGCCCTGCTCCATCTCCTGGACCTAGAACCATTAAATTTGGGGAGGGTGTTCCTTCTGTGACATGATCACCCACCAAGAACCGATGTTGAGAAATTTAATCCTTAAGGGAGTGGAAAGGGGGGCAATGTGTTTTTGTCCTATACTTAACATTGAAGATTAACTGATCACCATCCGGCCAATTTGGTGCCCAGTGCCTGATGCACATGGAGGGAGGGTGCAAACAGGGAATGGTGTGCATGGGGAGGATGATGTGCGGGGGGATGATGCACATGGAAGGTGTTGCATATAGGGCTGTTATGCATGGGGGGCATTTGCACTGGGGGATTGGTGCACAATGGGAGGATGGCATATGGGGTACTATAAATAAAAAGCTTTTTAAATGGGGCAGAAGTTGGGGGGACAGTTTTATTGTTCTATTTTATTGTTTTTAACAAATGTTTTTAGTCTGTTTTAATTGTTCTCAGTTTTTTAATCTAATTGTATTTTAATTTTGTTTTAATCTATATTTATAATTCTATTTTAATGGTGTTTTATTTTTCTGAGTGATGTTAGCCGCCTTGAGCTCCCTCTTGCAGGTGAGGAAAGGCGGGATATAAATCAAATAAATAAATAAATAAATAAATAAATATACTCTCGAAACGTGGGTACATTTTATTAATAAAATTAATATTATTAATATTAGTATTGATAAAATTATGACACTATCATCCTGTTGGCTTATTCACCTGTTCACCTGTTGACTTACTTCTGAGTAGACCTACATAAGATTGCACCCTTAATTATTTAGCAAGAATTTTACCTGTTGGATGAATTTATGGAACGGTAATACCCAATTTAAGTTTCAGAATCAATTATGGCATTTTCATCAGAGTCTTTCATAGGTCAGTTGGATTCGGGGGAGGTGTGGATAAGATGTTTTAAGCAAGAATATTTCTCTCTCTAAGGGTGCAATCCTGACCACTTTAGGCCGGCACAACTCACCAGATTTCTGTTCCTGTTGTGGTTTGGGGAAGCCGGCGCATGACACTCACCCTGGGAGTGGCCCGAAAGTGCTGTACGGTACTTTTACGACATCCACAAGCTAACACAGGACTTGTGCGGGGACTTACGCCAGCCTATCTGGGAGTTAGGATTGCAACCATTTTGACGTGTCTCACGAAGAGCACAATCCTAATCACGTCTACTCAAAACTAAGTCCCATTGTGTCCAATGGGTCTTACTCCCAGGAAAGTGTCTTCAGGATTGCAGCATTAACAAAAGTAGTCCTACAGAATTTTAGAAGAATGCATGTTGAAGAAATTCAGTTTAATTGTTGCAGAATTTGCTTACTCCAAATAAAGAATGCTCCACAACGGGGTAATCATTACTGTTAATGAGTGTTTAGACTTTTAACTGGCATCTCGTATAGAAGGCAGCGGGGGAAGCAATGAGGATAAAACTGGTAATCAAGTTTCTCAAGTAAAAATTAAGCACATTTTTTAAAAAGCACAGTGCAAAGGTTGAGTACTATAATCATTCAGCATACACTGCTTATCTGCTGAACCTTTTCATTTGCAAACTTCATGTTTGTAATATCGTACTTTGGCAAAATTAAGGTGGAGGGAGGCATTGGTGCTTTGTTCTTAAGCAACTCTTGCAAAATCCGTAAAGGGAGGAACACTTTCTTTGATTTGAGTAGTACTGTCTACGGGTTTCCTTTTTTAAGCAAGAAAGACAAGATATAAATGGAATGAATGAATAAATATTACACTTGTTATGCTCAGGAGCAGTCTGCTTTTTGACCCTCGGTTGACACATTCAACTTTCCAGCTCCTTTCGTTGGGACAAAATAATATAGTTTTAATAATATAGTTTAATAATATAGTTCTGTTAGGCCGCAATCCTAAAAACACTATCCTGGGAGTAGGCCCCATTGAATACAAGAGGATTTAATGCATAATCCTAACCATTTCTACGCCAAAGTAAGCCCCATTGTGTTCAGTGGGGCTTACTCTCAGGAAAGTGACTTTAGGATTGCAGCCTTACTGAGTAGACACGATTAGGATTGCTCAACAGCTTTTTTTCTTTAATTCACACGTACGTAGCTGAACTTGAGAAATACGAGACCTCATAGTAGTCAGTGCAGCTTTAAAACATCAACTGAATCTTAAAAAAAATTTGATTGGTTCAGATTTTGGTTAATGGGAATATATTATTATCAGAGAAGTGGACTTCAACTTTTTTTTTGCCACAACCCCAATAAATAATGAGTCTGACTATCCCACCCATGTCCAGGATCCTATCTTCCCACCTCAATCCATTGATCAATCCCGTTCCTTCACCCATGTCCACCCCAAGTCAGATTTGGGATGTAGACCATCCTGTTTGAATGAATGAACATCCTGTTCATTCTCCATTTGTTGTTGTGCATATTTCTGGCCATCATTTGCTTAATGCCATCGCTTTCCGCTTAATGATGTCACATCTGGCCCTTACCAGACACCATGAACATTAATGAATTTCTCTTTATGAAACAAGTTTGACAACCCTGTAGACTTTATGTAAACTTAACATCATGGAAGTTTACAAATGAAAACACTTTTTGATTCACTGCAAGTATTTGGATTCGGGATCTAACATTTTGTAGGTCATTCCTTCAACGCTTAATGGGGGAAAATAAGCACGTTTGACTTATTTGCTAAAATTATCTCTTCCTGCAGGGAAGACAGACTAATCTCTGCATCTAATTGACCTTTTAGCCATCAATTAATCTGTCCAAGCTCTGTGATAATCTGACTTGCAAAAACTACGTACACTAGTGGTTATAGCAGGCAATTCTTCACTTGGCAAGCTTCCCTGAATACTAGTCATGGATGGGAATTTGGACAATATGGGGATGTCCTGGGATCTGTGGGGTTCCATTCTGGGAATCTTATGGTTATGTTAAATTTTGGAGACCAGGTAATGCCCCTATCCTCTGTAGGTGAGGTACGCTCTGCCCCCTTTCCTTCTGAAGGTCTTCTGAACCCACCAGCGGCTGTGCACAGCTGTCCACTTGCTCAGATGGACTCTTAGGGTACAATCCTAACCATTTTAGGCCAGCATAACTCACCTGTCTTCCTTTTTCCATGGTGGCATGGGGAGGCCAGTGCATGCTTATTCACTGGAATGGGGGGGGATAAGTGCATGCTTATTCCCCCCCCCACGAGTGGTGCAGAAGTGCCGTACAGCACTTTGTAACACCTCCAGGCCAGCACAGGATTTGTGCCAGCCTAAACAGGGGATAGGATTACAGTTTTACAGCCAAATCCTGTCCTCACCTTCCTGGTGTTACTTGAGTAACAGCTTTATTGGGAAGGGTTCATAGAATCATAGAGTTGGAAGGGACCCAGTGTATCATCTAGTCCAACCCCCTGCCTGTAGCAGGAAATTCTCATCTTGTGGGGACCCGGGTCTCGAACCCTGGCCTGCTGGTTAACAGGCACAGTGTCTTAACCACTTGCGCCACCAGAGAACTAATATGGGGAAGGAGACCTGTCCATCAATTGGAGGTTTTATAATTTTAATTTGCTTTATGCTAAATGGTAAAAAGTAAATTGATTACCCGTTGGAGTGATGAGTCTTTAACAATGGCCACCGTCAGAGAGACCGCAGAGACCTTTTGAGCTAATGCATCAAGCATAATTGGAAATGCACATCAAGACAGACTGTAAAGAGGCACATGGAATTGCTCACTTTGAAATCTCAGCTCAAAGAAAGGGTTTGCCTGAAACGTCTAAATAAAATATCTTTGCATTGTTTGAAGTGGAGAACCAATTAAATATAGACTTAGTTTCAAAACTAACACCTGCAAGTATAGGAAAGAAGTAATTCCTTGGTTCCCTGTAGTGCTGATTTTTTTATTCGGGTTAGGAGGAGGAAGAGGTCATGCAAATAAGATCATTATAATCTTCAAAAGACTTGCCAAAGGCTGTAAAGAACTCCTTCACCATAGGGGTGTATAGGTGGGAGCATGATGTTCTTGATTTATAACTGATTAGTACCCCATGCTTCCCCATTCCTGGAAGATTAGCAGGTAGCAAAGGAATTACTCCAGCACTAATTTCTGATGATGTTTCAGGATTACAGTTGGGGAAGGAAGCTCTTTTCTCCCATTCACTTTGAATATAATACTAGTATAGAGGATGCTGGTGCCTGCGGCAGCTCACTGGTGCTTGTTGGTGCCCACTGCTCCCCGATTGGTGCCCATTGGTTGGTGCCATTGGTTGGTGGGAATAATGTCGCATTAGTAACTGATTCTCAGAACCAGGCACTCATTAGCAAAGGGTTCTATAGAACCTGTGAGAACTTCCTGAAGCCCACCACTGGTTGGTGCCCATCCGCCACTAGTGCCCGCTGACTGCTGGTGCCCACAACCCAGTGCTCACTGGTTTTCCACGCCAGCTGGTGCCTTGCAATATCCTCTGGTACCCGCAAATATTCTTTAACGGAGATAAAAAATTGCCTTTCATTAATAACAATCTGGAGTTCAGGAATTTCAGCCTGAACTCAGTCACATTCATTTAACATCCTAATAAGTCTCACGACTTACAAGTCATGAGAAGTTTCTGTTTATAATTTTCTTATTTGCTTCTTTCCCCTTATTTGATCTTGCCTTCTTTGTATGCGTTGAGTGATATTCAAACACAAATTTGGTTCCCACCTGTTTGTGTTTAACTTTGACTTTTTTCCTCCCGGTCTAAAGGGATTTAAGAGAGAAAATTAGATAATTTTTTAAAAAAACTGCATAGCTTATTTTTTTATCTTTCTTCAAAATGAAGTTCTCGGGGCTTTTTCCCCTGATGTGAAAAGGACAATGAACTAAAGACAGTCTTCCTTTTTAAGATATATTGAAAGAGAATTTTCTAGAGATAGATTCTTTGAATTTGATCTTGAGGGGGAGATGTCACTCTTAATTTCAAAGTGAGGGTGACTTCGGAAGAGTTCCTGTGCTGTTTTGAAAGTGTTTATGGTGTCTTATCCTACAATCCAGAGTAACTATGGGAGCGCATAAGAGACATTACATGCACCTGTAGTTACTGCACCACCTAGTGAAAACCTATGGGAAATTCATATTGGAATCCAGAGTAAGTCGTTCTTACACCAGAGCAAGGACTCCCCATAATTACTCTGGATTGTGCCCTTAGTGTCCTTAAAAATTGATACTTATTGCAAAGCATACTGGGACCTATGTTATCTGCTGACGTGGCAAAGTGGATTTCATTAATCTAGGGGTGTTAAATGCTCCCCATCCTTCCGAGCACAACTGGCGCACAACTTGGTTGATTTTGTGAGCCCATAAAGGTTTTGTTGTAAAGCTGGTTTTATCGTAAAAACAGACATGATTTTTTTATTGCCTTAAAAGGCCTCAGAATGCCTTGTAAAGCAATAAAAACATTGCTTCCAGTTTTATGATAAAACAGTGTAGGTTCCCCCCCCCCCCCCCGTGGGAGTCTGAGAACCGCTATGGTTATGTGTGGCCTCCGTTACACTACAATCCAGAGTAAGTATGGGACCTTTTACACTGACATAGTAACGATGCCATCTATGGGAAATGCATAGAGCAATCCAGAGTAAGTGCCTCTTACATCTTCCCGTAGTTACTCCGGATTGTAGGTTTAGAGCACAATCCTAACCATGTCTACTCAAATGTAAGCCCCATTGTGTTCAGTGGGTCTTACTCCCAGGAAAGTGTCTTTAGAATTGCACTCCTGGGTTTGGTGAGTGGGTGGGTGTCCTTGAAAACTACAGTTTGTAATACTTTCCTTTCTTATAACTGATAAGAGGGCCTCTTGTTTATTATATATATCTTTAACATGTCATGATTTTAGCCTTAAAAATGTACAAAATGGAATTATACTCCACCAGAAATATAGTTTGGTGACCTGACTTGCACATCCTTTGTATGTCTCTGTGTGCATGTATATGTGTGTATTGTATGGTGAACATAGGGTGAAAGCCAGAGTAACTACGGGGAGTCCTTGCTCTGGAGTAAGAACAAGTTACTCTGATTGCAATACAAATTTCCCATAGGTTTTCACTAGGTGGTGCAGTAACTACGGGTGCACGTAATTTCTCTTATGTGCTCCCGTAGTTACTCTGGATTGTACCCATAATAAACATCCGCTTGTTCCCTCTTAAATCCACAGCAGTTCTCTGCATCTTACCGCACAATTGAAATGCAAAGTCAACAATAGTTCGAAGAGGAGAATAATAATCAGCAGCTCAAGTAAATGTCCTGGTAGTAGATAGTATTAAAACTGTTGGTCTTTTGTAGTTGATGATCTTTTTCCTGCTCAGGTTTCTCTTCCCTTTTACTGTTTTTCTGAGGATTAGATGTACTGGTACATCTATGAAACCATTGCTTTCCCTTCCTGAAGACTGCAGGTGTTTGTGGTGCTTCACAAAATCTTGTCTCTGCTTGTAATAATCCCTTGTTTGAATTGCTGACCACGAAGATTGACATTCATACTTTGTTCATTTCCCAAGCTTGTAAAAATTGCTTGTTTTTTGATATTTTTTTTTGAGTCTGAGGTTTTTACTGGAATCTGTTGAAGTTAATATTACCTTTAAGGACTCTCCCTCAGTGCGCCAGCTCATGGGATTTCTCCCGTCATAGATTGACAATAACAGTGAAATTATTATTTTTCCTACTACCCTCTCTTTGTGTCTTGTGTACTGGCTTTGGCAGTATTTCCCAAACTTTTTCAGCTGGTAGCTCTCTTAAGTGACTAGGGTTCTGGCTGTGACTCCCTATTAGGAATATAATCCTATACATTGTATAGCTCTTTGACTTATCCTACATTCCAGAGTAACTACGGGAGAACGTAAGAGTCATTACGTGCACCCGTAGTTACTGCACCACCTAGTGAAAACCTATGGGAACTTCATATTGCAATCCAGAGTAAGTTGTTCTTACACCGGAGCAAGGACTCCCCATAGTTACTCTGGATTGCACCCTCATTCCCATAAGATTCATGGCTTCCATGACTGGTCCCACTTTCTGTGACACCCAAGGGAGCCATGGCTCGCAGTTTTGGAACCCCTGAGTGTGTGACTCCACAGGGTAGTGAACACAAACGTACCCATCATAGTCTATGCCAGAGATTTTCATCTCATGACACACTGACAAGGTGCTAGGAACACCATCCTAATCATGTCTACTCAAAAATAGGCCCCTATTGTGTTTAATGGTCTTACTCCCAGGAAAGTGTCTTTAAGATTGCAACCTAAAATTGTCAAGGCCCACCAGTGGTTTTTTTTTAACCATTGATAAGGCATACTTGCTGCTGGTAGGAGGCTCAAATCCCCCTGTTGCCCTCCCCGAAGTCCCATGGCACACTTGCAGACCATCTGTGGCACACCAGTGAGCCGTGGCATAGTGGTTGAAAGTAACTGGTCTAAGCACTGAGATGGACACTGAAAAATATCTTTCATTAACAAACACAAAAATAAATAACATTGTCCAGGTTTGGTATATTAACCAGGACACTATATTCATCCTAAGCTGTCTAATACGTGACCTCACCTTCTTTCTTAAAGGTTCTAGTTCATAAGACTGAACCCCAATTTCTGCCTGGTTTTTATACAGTTCCCTCAAAACTATGGAAGACCCCACTATATGGGGACACCTAGAAGTGTGACCCCATATAGTGAGGATGCTTAAGCTGCTTGGAGACCTTATTGCTGACGGTTTCATTCAGCACCTTTCCCGCCTTAACCATTTCTTGCCCCCTCCTCTGAGGCAAGTATGTGAGCTTAGTGAACTATAACTCTGAGACAAAACTTTTAAAAAAACACATTTATATCAAACTTTTTTCATAAGAATATCAGAATAATAATTTAATTGGAAGCTCTAGCTTCTTCTTAGTGTATCAGTTGTTACATAAAGTTGGTTTATAGACTTTCAGCTGCGACTGGTGAGGGCTTTAAATTTCCTTATAATGAATAACCCTGTGCCTGCTGCATTTCCTCCGTGTAAAGACTATTTTAGATTTCCAGGTGCTGCTCGCAGCTAATTTATAGGTGTTGAATCTCTGTAGAGACGAAAAACAGCAGAATAGGTATCAACATCATATATTTAGGTATCTATTTGTTTTGTGTGGATGGTATTTAAGTCCAATTACCCATCTCTCTGCAGGAGAGCAGTTTCAAAGTATTCAAAGGACTTGTGGAAAACCTCAATTAGTGAACCAGGACACCATGAGTGCAAAAAGAAATCAGCCCTTTTAAATATCCACCCCTTGTCCCCTTTTTGTTCTGGAACCGAACCCATTATTTTCTCGGATGTGAGGGCGATCTGGCTGCGACATCTGTCACCCCATTGATCGCCAGGGTTGATTCGGCTGATCTGGCTGGCTAGGCGGGTGTCCCCTTCCTCCCTCACCGCTCCATGTGCGTCCCTCCCGAAGCTGTGTGCTCTGTGGATGAGGATGATCATCCCAGATAGAAGGAGTGTACCGTTTTTTGATCAAGGGTATACGGTAGCTGCGCTCCCCTGCTAGAACCTCCAAACAAGCTTAAGGTCCATTATTCCCCCCCCCCCCATTGATTTCTACTTCCTTATTTCCACAAGCTCGAATTTTAGATTGTAATTTTCTATTCTAAATTCTAATGTATCTCCCCTTAGGAGATACATTATTGGTAACTGCTCACAGCTGTAGCTTGTAGATATAATATACAAAGTACATATAATATATAAAGTACAATATAGCAACATTCATCAGTAAAAAACCCACCCCCTCTTCAGCATCTTCTTATATTTTCAGTGCTGGCTGGAATGTTGACAGTTCCCTCTCCTCACTTGCTTGTTTGACACAGAACGTTGGCCAGAAGATGCGGGCACCCTCATGCACAGGTTAAGACATTTACAGATAGCATCAGTTTCAGTATTAGTAGATAGCAATACCAGTTTCAATTCAATATTGGTATTTATCATGGATAATACCAGTGCCTATTAGAAGCCAAGGGGGGGAAAAATCACAATTTTGTCATAGCTCACAATCCAGAGTAATTGTGACCTTTTACACCGTATTACAGAGTAATAAGGGACCTTTTACACCAGCGTAGTTATGGTGCCACCTATGGGAAACCTATGGGAAATGCATAGAGCAGTCCAGAGTAAGTGCCTCTTATGTCTTCCTGTAGTTACTCTGGATTGTAGATTTAGTCTTCTGGCAAACTCCAAGTAGATGGATGTGTTCAGTTTAGCTCCAGAACAAGCTCACCCAAAAGGGCTCTAAAGTCTATACAGTTTGGGCAAATTTTATAATAAAAAAGGGGGAAAAAAAAACATAGGAAAATCTATCCAGAATAACTGCCTATGGGAGTTTTTACAGATAAATAACTGAATTTTACAGCATCTATGGTGGGGATGATAACATTGGTGGGGGAAATGAAATGTCATTGGATCTTTCTGAAAGGATGACCAAGATGTCTCTTTGGCCCTTCTGTCATGCGTGTGGTACTCACAGATATTTTGTGACCTGTAATATTTTGATCTGTGGGTACCAGTCCTAATAAGGAGGGTTGACACTATGGTCATAACTTACACACTGTAAAAATGGCATAGTGAAATTAAATACGTTGAAACTCAGCCAGTTTTGTTGAATCAGTGGCAAGGCTAAGGGTGCAATACATGTGAACATACATGGGTACACGTTGTATGTGTACGTGTGTGTACGTGTGTGTGTATATATATAATATATATATTACACACACACACACACACTAGCGAAAAGCATACCCTTTTTGCGGGAGTAACATTCCCCCATACGCCATCCTCCCACGGCGCATAAACACCCTATGCACATAAACACCCCTGTGCCACTTTCCCCCCTGCGCCACTTCCCCCATGCCACTTTCCCCCATGTGCCACTTTCCCCCCATGCGCATCAGTCCCGCCATGCGCATCGGTCCCGCCACGTGCAACTTTCCCCCATGCACATCGGTCCCCCCATGGGCAGCATCCTCGCCAGTGCAACCTCTTCCTCTGAACAACATCCCCCCCTGTGCACCAGGCACCAAGCACAAAATTGGCTGGATGTTGGTCAGTGTTCCATGTTAAGTATAGGACAGAAACACGTTGACCCTTTTCAGCCCCTGAAGGGTTAAATTTCTCCAATGGGTTCTTGGTGGGAGTTCAGGTGACAGAAGGAACTCCCAGAATTCCATGCTTCAGGCCCAGCAGTTGGGGCGGAATGTTGATGAGTCAGCAATTCTCAATGCAAAGTATAGGGAGGAAAACGCGTTGCGCCCCTTTTCACCCCCTTCCGGTTGGAATTTCCGAAAACCGGTTCTTAGCGCACCCCTCCGTCACGGAAGGACAACCACCCCAAATTTCACACTTCTAGGCCCACCGGTTTTGGCAGGGCTGTGTGAGTCAGTCAGTAAGTGAGTGACTTTTCTCTTTTATGTATATAGATGTGTGTGTGTATACACACACACACACACCCCACATACACTTTGCATTAAATCATTAAGGGTGCAGTCCTAACCTAGGACGTTCCTATTATGAAGTAGAGTCACGCGCATGTTTGTGCACTGGCCTAACCTTCTCCTAGGAATGGCGCAGAAGTGTCTGACGAAACTTTTGTGACACCCCAAGTCAGCCCAGCACTCATGCCATGGCTTAACCTGGCCTAACTGGATGTTAGGATTGCAGCCATTTTAAGCCATAGAGTCGTGGCCCAGTTAAGAGTCCCTTGCAGGATAATTTATATAGCAGTTGCTTGGTGTGGGCTGTGTGGTGGTTGTGAAAATGGGAACTATCAACTCATTGCTACACAAGGGAGCAATAGCCATGTTCTCAGCTGTGAGGGAATGTAAAAAAAACCAACTGCCTGCCACCATGAGAACAACAAAATGAGTATTCTTAATGTAGTAGGATTTGGTGAAGGAAGGAAAGTGCCCCCACCCCATGTATGTCTGCATTTGTTTCAGTAGAAGGAGGCTTGAGAGATGTATAGCCCCATATAATATTGCTTGGCACAGGACCCTGTACCCATAAATATGAATTATGCATCAAATAGATGCTAACCTTCATGATTCCTCGTTCAATACTGTTTTTATTTAATTAGTAAATCTGAATACAATTTTAACACTCAAGTTGTTCTTTGGTATCCCATTGTCAACAGCTGTTCTTCCTCTGTTTGTGGACGGTGCAATCCTAACCAGAGTTGTAGCTAACAGGGGGTGCTCCATCCCAGGTACCACCCATGGGAACACTATACGTATGACCAACAGCATAACTGAATGAAAGATTGGAGTAACCCCGTCATGCCATATACCATTGGATTTGTATCGAAGTGCAGAATCCAATGCAAAAATTTGATTTTAAATGTCTTCTTCCTATCAAAGGTTATGGCCAAAAAACTGAAAATCTAAATTATGCATTGGGTTGTTGGCAGGCAGGCTATAAAAATTTGTTTCGTGGAGAGTGACCACATGTCCTCTTATTCCAGGACATGTCCTCTTTGTTAGCCTTGTGTCCTGTGAAGAAACTTCAATGCCCTCCTTTTCCTTGTGAGCAGGCAGCATGTAGCCTCTTTTGTCTACAAACAAATTGTCCACAATAATAAGTTGTGGAAATAATAAATTTCCATTATTTCTTATGGGAAATTTGCTTTGATGTCCAAGCGCTTTGGATTACAAGCATATTTCTGGATGAATTATGCTTGTAAACCAAGGTACCACTGTATATGTAATAGTTTCAAATTTAATAGTAATATAGTGATTAAGCACATGAAAGCAATATATATGAGCATTTTAAGCTTTTATTTTCTCATGACCCACATTTTTCTTGGATGTCCTACATTTTGGGGGAACCATGTTCTCTTTTTTGGCTATTCCATGTGATCACCGTGGTAGATCTGGATTCTTGCCCAGACATGGACCTTAGATCTACCTGCCTGATGGACTTGTGCTCCCATTTCAAGACTGCCTTCTAGATCCTGGAGGGGCTCTTCCGGGCAAGTAGACATGGGCTCCAGATGCTCGGGCAGTATGTCACTGAGTACTATGTGCATGGGAGCGATATATCGGGAGGGTACTGACATTCATCCATTTGCATTTATTTTCTGGCCATTATTATTATTGATTTCATGTCATGACTTAGGCTACAGTCCAGAGTAACTATGGGACCTTTTACATCGATGTAGTTACAGTGCCACCTATGGGAAACCTATGGGAAATGCATAGAGCAATCCAGAGTAAATGCCTCTTACATCTCCCATAGATAGAGATTACACTATCTCACAGCCTCACCTATCTCACAGGGTCGTTGTAAGGGCAGAAAGAGGGAAGGAACTAACTACATCATCCTGAGCTCATTAGAGAAAGCGTAGTATAAAAATTATGAAAATATTAATAATTTATTAAGTAATTAATACTGATAATAATTAATTAAATAGTTTTGTCAAAATGGGTGTCAAAAAATTTATGGCCCCTGGGTGTCAGATGTCCTAGCTATGGCACTGATCCAAACCAATTTAGGCAAGTGTTAACTCACCTCAGTCCCTGTTCCTGTGGTGGTGCACATGGGTGTACATGTCTTAAGGCCCTTTTTTGAAACCCCCAGACCAGTAGATGTTTTGTGCTGGCCTAACTGGGATTTGGATTGCAGCCCAAGTAGTTCTTTCTGTATTGTTATGCCAAGGACACATCAAACATGCAGAAACGTTGCATACGTGCCTGCTTCCAATTCCTTTACTCTGAATTTTCACATGATTGGGTTTTGAAAACCCAAAAGCGCAATCCAAACCATATCTGCTCAAAAGTAAGAACCATTTTGTTAAATGGATCTTACCCCCAGGAAAGTGTCTTTATGATTGTAGTCTTATTTACTGTGTGAACATATGCAGCTATTGATTATGTTGGTTTTGGAATATCAAGCTTGAAGTTTTTGGTGTTCTTCCAGACTCTTTTTATTCGTCCATTATCCACGTTTTATGGTGCATCTGTGGTGTCCTCAGTAGTAGTAAACTATTGTTTTTTCAGTGTTTTCTTTGGCTGATTCTCTGAAAACCAACAAGCAAAACTACAGAACACTCTGGGCCCAACAAGCCACCACCAGAACGTTTCAGGGTCCCTGGCTTTGAAAATTTTATATTTACATGTTCAGTAGCTTCAGTATATTTGGGACATTATTGCTAAATAGTCTCCCAGAATTGCCATAATGTCACTTTCGTCTTCGAGGTACAGTATGTGCATGGGGAAAAAAAATTAATTCTCATACATTTTTCCATTTTTTTATGATAAAAGTTTTCCATGGGAGAAAAATAATGAAAGAGAATAATTTTCTTAAGGCTGGAGGAGGAGGAACTGGACATTATGGCAATTCAGAGATTACTCCAAGGGAAAAAATTGGAGGCTGTTAATCAATAATCTCCGACTGCTGTTGAAAAGATAAGCAACAAAGCCAGATGAGTTTGAAAGAGAAGACATCCAATCACCACCGAAAAGGGGCCGCTTTGAATGCTGCTTATTTCTGAAAAGACAGAGTATTCCCTTTCATATGACCACGTTCCTTCTAAAAAGTTTTATGTTGCATGCCTTAAAAAATGTAATTATAGTTCTCATTACAGCTAGTCGTGGAAAAGCAATGCTAAATAATTTTATTGTGGAAGAATTCTTAACTTGAATGTAACCATTGAAATTAGTCCATGACCCACCATAATCCATGAAATTAGTCCATGACCCACCATGACCCATTAAAATTAGTCCTTGATCCACCAGAGGGTCCTGACCCATAGTTTGGGAATCACTGCTGTAGCAGTGAGCTTGTTGATGCTTTATGAGTACTTGAAGTTCTGAATTTATGACTAGTAGTTGGTGAGTAGCTACAGATGTCCATTTATAATTTTTTCTCACTTCCTGAATGTAACAGATTATTAGCTTATTATGTGGTTACACCATAGTGAATGACCTGTTGGCAAATACTTGTCATTCAAATTCTAATCATGAAATGGCATCACTTGCAGTTCTAGCTTAGCGCACTGAGTATTTTAATAGCTCTTGGTACAAGTAAATGGAAAACTGTGCAATGAAAAAAAGATAAAACACTATTAAATTGGAATGATAACCAATTATAGAATTTCAAATGAGTAATGAAAAATGTAGATTTGTCGTACAGGTAGTTGGGCATATGAGCTATTGAAAAGAGATCTGTCTTAGACCAAAATCCTTGTGCAATTTCAGATGTCATAAGGGCACATTCCAGTTATTCTCAATATATTGATTTTTAAAAAAAATATAGATGAGGGATTGCATAGTTGGAAATGTTTCATTGTACACATGTCTAATCTGAATCTTCTTCTTGTTGCTTTGTGCCATTAACTTTTAGTACTGCGTGCTTCAACTCATTGATTTTCAACCTTTTTCATTTCATGGCACACTAAGGCTACAATCCAGAGTAACTACAGGATCTTTTACACCAATATAGTTATGATGCCACCTATGGGAAACCTATGGGAAATGCATAGAGCAATCCAGAGTAAGTGCCTCTTACGTCTTATTTAGTTACTCTGGATTGCAGAGTAAGGAGGCACTGAAATTGTCAAGGCACACCATCAGTTGTTTTTGACAAGGCACACCATGCTGTTGAAATCCCCCAATTTTCCTATTACTAAAATGAACCTCTCCAAATTCCCACGGCACATCATGGCACACCAGTGTGCCACAGCACACTGGTTGAAAATCACTGCTTTAATTTTAAAATCCTCCTCTGGTGTCTGTTAATTTAAGATGTCCACAGCAGCAGTATACAGTGCACTTCCATTAGTAGATGAAGGCTGCAACCCTAACCATGTCTACTTGTAAGCCCTATTGTAAGTAAGCCCCATTGTACTCAGTGGGTCTTACTCCCAGGAAAGTGAGTTTTGCAGCCGAGAGCTTTATCTTCGCTGTTCCTTTCTGTTTCTAAGTGCCGTTCTTATTAACAGTCTCTTCCATTGAGCAGCGAGACTTCCTTGTCCTTAACCAAAGAACGTTTTTGTGCTTATAACATCCTTGCCTTCTGAAGTTGCCCTCCCACAGGACTCTCAAATGCACTTCTTGCTCTTCTCCTTTGGCTTCAGAGACTTTGGTTTCCTTCCTGAACTGGTATTGCTTTCACATCTACACATTAGAGAGAACGGCTTTAAACTCCCACTTAATAGGGGAAAGAAAGGTAAGGACAGATGAGGGCAATAGTTGACTAACTTGTTCATGGGTTCTTTTTCCTCTTTTGAGAGTTGTTCTGTAGGGCCGTAGAAAGGCAATTAGGTTGCTTGAAGATGGCTGTAGTACCGCCAAAAAGGAGGATACGTCTATTTTCCTTTTCTTCTACCTTAAGTTGTGCAGCAGTAGTCTGTACAGCATAGCGCAGAAGTACCATTGCTGCTGGAAATAATAATGGAGCAAATATCAAAGCAACATGAAAAACAAAAGATGTTTGTTAAGCACATGGTTTGCAATTGAACATTTTTATAGTAAACACTACATAGCAACTTGCCCACCTGCAAGAAAGTACTTGATAGAGTGGAGAGTATTTGACCAAGTTTAGGATTTACTGGTTAGTTACACAGTTCACTCTGCCCCATAATATTTTTGATCCTCACCCAGGGTCTGGGAGTGGCAGAAAGCATATTTTTGGCTATGTCTGATGAGGAAATGATTGGGTACATTTGTCCAAAAGTTACAGGGAGAAGGACCTGTAATGTGGCGTTATTGAGAACTTATGATATATCTGCTTGTGAGTTAGAGCACAATCATTTCTACTCAAAAGTAAGCCTCTTTGTGTTCAATGGGTCTTTGCTCTGGTGTAAGAACACTTACTCTGGATTCCAATATGAATTTCCCATAGGTTTTCACTAGGTGGTGCAGTAACTACGGGTGCACATAAAGTGTCTTACGGTCTCCTGTAGTTACTCTGGATTTGGGGGCAAATTTGGCTGAAAAAGGTGAATGTTAGATTTGAGTAAATACAGTATTATGCTGTATTAGGCTTGATCTTTCAGAGTTGAGCATGTTGTGATTTTTATTTTTCTGAGATAATTTTCCTGATGGTATTCTACAATTGATGGCTTGTTATTGTTTTTTCACTCTTTCCCTATTAACTAATTGTGGATTAGAATTTCAAGCCGTGCATTCTTATTCTAATTTATAAATTACTGACCGTATTAATAAATGAGCAAATCTTGCCATACTACACTGCACAGCCCCAGTTCTCTGTTCAGACTGTGTTTTTCATGACAACCTAATTAATGTTAGTGATATAAGAAATAGATGTGGATCTTAGTAGCCCATTAATCAGCGATGGTTACTGGAGACTGTCCTGTCATGGGAAAAGGGGGTGGGCATGGGAGTAAATGAAAAATGGAGTAAAGAAAAATGGAGAGCATATTATAAAGCTATTAAACTTGTTGCGTGAAACTCTTGCACTGGTCTTTAAAAGCAAATATGCTCCCTTATGAATTAAAGCTAAATTAATATGCAATTCCAGTAGTAGATTTGGATGTTACAGGCACTGGAATTTACAAAATTGCATTTATTAAAATTTTAGATTTAAATTTATTTTTCTGGCTTTAATTAGCATACCAGATATTTGATGTGGTCCTCTGGCTGAAACGTTTTGAGATCTCTGCCTATGGTTGCAATCCTAACCACACTTAGGGTTCAGTCTGGACTTGGGCCACAGAGAATGGCCCAGCTAAACTGGCCTAAATAGGCCAGATCCTGAGCTGACAGGCCAAATCCACAGTGGTCGGAGGGCTTTAGGCTGGCTTAACTTCTGCTAAAGTGGCAGCAATACAAGGATAGCATGTTCACTTGGCGGTGGTAGTTGTGCCATATCCTGAGGATAGGGGCAGGAGTGGTGCTTATGCCAGCCTAAAACTTAGAATTTTTTTTATTTTGCTTCTATTTTTACTCTGGTTCATCATGAACCCCTATGGGGCTACTCAGATTTATGCCTGCTCCTGAGGTGGCTTAAGTAGCTCCTCCAAGAGGACTTACACCAGCCCAAGCCCAACTAGGTTCAACTAGGCTGGCTTATCTGTCATTAGGCTGGCCCAAGTGCCAGAGCGGCTAACCTAAGTGCACTTCAGAATTGCAGCCTTAGTCAGTACTATTGAACACTATGGAACCTACTTCTGAGTAGACATGCTTAGAATCTCACTGTTAAAGCACCTCAGTACATTATGTTTTTCTGTGATGCTGTGTAGACTGTTGTTTGTAACTGGTTTTTCTTTTAGGATACTTAAAGTTTATTCTTGAGTGTCCTGCATGTGCTTCATTTTTTGTTGGAATTTAACATTAAGCATATCGAGTTCACAAATGTGGATATACAAATACCTGGATTTAACTTTATGTGGGTGCAGTCCGGAGTAACTATGGGAAGTCCTTGCTCCAGTGTAAGAACAATTTACTCTGGATTGCAATATGAATTTCTCATTGGTTTTCACTAGGTGGTGCAGTAACTACTGGTTCACGTAATGTCTCTTACGTGCTCCTGTAGTTACTCTGGATTGTAGGGTATGTCAAATATTTTCTGTATGGCTTCTTAGATTTCTATATAGAGGAACATGTTCAGAGCTGACACCTTTATGAAAATATAGAGTCCTTTCCAGGTGTACGAAAAGTTGATAAGCCACAAACTCTTCTGTATAAAGCAGGACATGTTTTAATACCATAAAGCCTAATCTGTCCCTGGCTGTGCTATGTATTGTGTCTTGCTCTGTACCTGCTCGCTTGTTAATTTACACGTGAGAGTCGTATAGGAAATGGGTTGGGAGATTGGAAGCAGTAATAGGATAGCAGATTTCAGGAAAAAGGTGTTTGCAGATAATAGATTGCTCATAGTCCAGGTAATATGCATTTTGGTCTTAAGGACTACTAAGGATTGATTTTTTTTAAAGTAAGAAATGTTCACCATCTAAATGAAGATTGTGGAAATATTTTCCATTAGGTTTTTTTCCCTCTTCAAAAGTGGCTGCGTATTGATCGAGGCTGTCGTTCACAGACACCCAGTTTTCCTGGCTATCTTAAAGGCAGTCCTATAGAACAACCAGTTCAATAGGCTTAAATATTGATTTGATATAAACTTAATAGCAGTGAATTTGAATTCAGTGCAGACTGAAAGGAGGAAGGAGGGCTTTGCAAATGGGGGTGCGGGATCATTGGCTGATGCGGGGATGTGCTTGCATCCCCAAAGAGGTAATGAAAACATGGATGGTGCAGAAGAGCAGATTAAGATTGACAGAGAACTGGTTCGAAACCACTTAACTGGTCTAAATGAATTCAAGTCATTTGGACCGGATGAGCTGCATCCTCGAGTTCTGAAGGAACTGGCAGATGTCCTTGCAGAGCCTCTGTCGATCATCTTTGAGAAATCCTTGAGGAGTGGAGAAGTGCCTGGACTGGAAGAGGGGAAATGTAGTCCCAATTTTTAAGAAGGGGAAAAAAGAAGACCCGGGAAATTATAGACCAGTCAGTTTGACTTCAATCCCTGGCAAGATATTAGAGCAAATCATAAAACACACAATTTGTGCACATCTAGACAAGTACTCGGTGATCAAAACAACCCAGCATGGATTTACCAAGAATAAATCTTGCCAGACAAATCTGATCTCCTTTTTTGATCGGGTTACGAGCTTACTGGACATGGCAATGCTGTGGATGTCATTTATCTTGACTTCAGCAAAGCATTTGACAAAGTCCCACAGACATTTTAATTAGGAAGTTGGAAAAATATGGGCTAGACAGGGCAATTGTTAGGTGGATCTGCAACTGGCTGGATGGCCGCACTCAAAGGGTTTTAGTAAATGGTTCTGTGTCAACCTGAAGGTTGGTTTCAAGTGGGGTACCCCAAGGCTCTGTCTTGGGCAGGTCCTCTTTAACATTTTCATTAATGACTTAGAGGAAGGGATACGAGGGAGCCTGATCAAATTTGCGGATGACACCAAGCTGGGAGGAGTAGCAAACACAACAGAAGACAGGAGGAACCTCCAGGAGGATCTGGATAAACTGGAATCCTGGGCTGTAACAGAATGAATTTCAACAGGGAGAAGTGCAAAGTTCTTCACTTGGGCAATAAAAACCAAAAATACAGGTATAAAATGGGGGATACTTGGCTTGGCAGCACAACATGTGAGCGGGATCTTGGAGTCGCCGTGGATCACAAGCTGAACATGAGTCAGCAGTGTGATGTGTCTGCAAAGAAGGCAAATGCCATTTTAGGTTGCGTTAAGAGGACTGTAGCTTCCAAGTCACGAGAAGTTCTAGTTCCTCTTTATTCAGCATTGGTGAGACCTCACCTTGAGTCCTGTGTTCAGTTCTGGGCACCTCACTTGAAGAAAGATGCAGCCAAGCTGGAGCAAGTCCAGAGGAGAGCGACAAGAATGAGCAGTGGGATGGAAGGGAAGCCCTATGAGGAAAGGTTGGGGGAACTTGGGATGTTCAGCCTGGAGAAGAGGAGGCTGAAAGGAGACATGATTGCCCTCTTCAGATACTTGAAGGGCTGTCATAGGGAGGAAAAGGCTCATTTGTTCATAGCTGCTTCTGAAAGCAGAACCAGAACCAATGGGTACAAACTGCAAGAAAGGAGATTCCAGTTGGATATCCGGAAAAAAATTCCTGATGGTTCGGATGGTTCGGCAGTGGAACAGATTGCCAAGGGAGGTGGTGGACTCTCCCTCACTGGGGATCTTAAAGCAGAGGCTCGACGAGCACCTGTCGGGGATGCTCTAGGGGGATTTCCTGCTGCAGGCAGGGGGTTGGACTAGATGACCTACTAGGTCCCTTTAACTCTATGATTCTATGATTCTATGATTCTATGAATGGATCTTAAGGCGGTAACTCCTCTAACCCTACAATCCAGAGTAACTACGGGAACACGAAAGAGACATTTATGTCGACATAGTTACGGCACCACCTAGTTAAAACCTATGTGAAATTCATATTGTGATCCAGAGTAAATAGTTCTGACGTCAGAGCAAGGACTCTCCGTAGTTACTCTGGATTGTGCCCTTAATTATTTTTTGTAGCGTCTTTGCTGTGCAAAACGGTTTCTGAATTTAAAGCATGGCTGGGGCCATTTTTATCAGATTTTTCAGTGCTAGTAAAGAATACAAACTGGAGTGGTGTGAAGAAAATCCTTTTATTTTCAAGGCAAGAGAGAGCACATACCGGTAATTTCATGAGTGTTGTGAGGAAATAAATTAGAAGTTTTGTCAAAATAAAATTGAGCCCCTTGCTTGCTAACCAGCACTCTTGTATTCTTTCTAGCTGAACAAACAGCAGCTGCAAATAGTGAAGGAACGTTTTCAAGCCTTTCTGAATGGAGAAACACAAATTGTGGCTGATGAAGCATTTTGCAATGCAGTTCGAAGTTACTACGAGGTATGTAGAACACGTATTTATATGTTTTTAAAGTTACTGTATTCTTATTTCATCCATCATATCAAGTATTGAACAGTATACCTGTACAGCATACCAGTATACAATGTAACTGTTACATTGTGGAGTCTCTTTTGTGCATCAAAGCATTGTGCTTTTTGATTTAGGCTTCAATCTTTATCTCCAGTTAGGCCAGCCTAAACTCCAGCATAAGTCCTGTGTTGACCTGAGGGTGTCATCAAAGTGCCATAAGTTCTGCATCACTTCTGCACCACTCCTGGGGGAGGGTTAGGTCGGTGTACAGGGTTAGGTGTACAGGGTTAGGTCGGTGTACAAATGCTCTTGCCTCCTTGCATCACCATGGGAAAGAGAAGACCAATAAATTGTGCCAGCCTAGGTTAGGATTGCACCCTTAATGATTTAATGCACAAAGTGTACATACTGGTGTGTGTGTGTGCGTGTGCGTGTATGTATATATATATATATATATATATATATATATATATATATATGTATATATATATATATATGTGTGTGTGTGTGTGTGTATGTATATATATGTGTATGTGTGTGTGTATCTATATATGTGTGTGTGTCTGTATATATATCTATACATATACATATATATATATATATATACACACACACGCACACACGCACACACACACACACATACCTACATATATAATGCATGTATGTATACATACAAAGTGTACACATGTATGTTCACATGTATATGATGCTGGCTGCCTACCACAGAACCAAAGCTTCCCAGACTTACCTGGATCATGATGTCCCTGCAGCCTCTGCTTCCTGGCTTAAGTGGCCACTGCCCTGTTGTGTCTCACAAAATCCAAGATAGCAGCACCCAAATTTCACAAGATTTCATGAGATGGTGGCTTTCAGGGGAACTGGTAGAAGGGGCAGTGGGGACATCCTCAGCACTCCTGTGAGTGTCCTGTGACTCCCTAAGGTGTAGTGTCACACACTTTGGGACCCCTTCAATAAAGTTATATAACTAATAAGAAATTTCATTTATTGAGTAAGTGCCTTATGATGCAATCCTAACTTGTCCTGGTGTAGGCAGGCCAGCGTGCCTATGTTGCATCCAGCTCAAGTTTGGGGCTGCTGAAGCCCTACCTCAAGGTGAGAAGAAACATTTTCCCTTACCCTGCAAAACACAACAGTAGTCGCAGTGGGGCTGCTCGGATCTTGTGCAGCAGAAATTGATGGCTCAGATCCAGACAGCCCAGGACTGGCATGGGCTGCCTCGAAATGGCTTGGATCCAGCACAACTTATGTGTCCAGACCCCACATACTGCTCCCCTTCTCCTACATGGGAATGCCACTCTTCTGCCTCTTCCCTACCCACTTCATGCCCCTCCCAAACCCCAGCTCTAGCGAGGTCGGTCAGCTCTACTTACCAGGTTTTGGGGCCCTTGTGCCAGCCCATTTCCTGCGAGAATGGAGCAGTGGTGCTAATGGCACCTCTGCGACATCCTGGGCCAGTGCAAGTGACTTGCGCTGGCCCAAAGGTGACCGGATTGTTCCTCTAGATTTTTGTGGAAGGTGAACCTGCTTTCTATTTGTCACTATAAATATTTAATCTGATGAGTTATCAATTGTATAGTGAGTAAGGATGACTACCCTCCATGACCAGTCTAAAGTAAGGAGGAACCAGCATCAATCCCTATATAACTACTGTAAGCAATCCTGGAGATTTTAATAGGTTCTTCATGACTTAATGACCTTGTCAGTCTGGAAGCAAAATCATGAAGAATAGCTTTAATCAGTCAGAACTGGCAAGTCTGATATCAAAATTATGATTTTAAAAAATGGCCAGTGTGGCCTATGTTTACTGCATTTTTCCACTATGTAGAAAAGGCTTGGCAAAACACAAGTATGGCCTATATCCTAAAGTGAAATTAAGCCCCTGGCTCTGGAGCAATTAAGATGACTTTCCATAAGACAACACCATAAGACGTAGCTGCGTGGACCCGTAACTGCTATGGATTTTGCCCTATGAGTACTTGCCTTGCTGTATTTACAAAACAACAGGAACAGCCAATTTCACTTGGATGGATGCATATTAAGCAGATAGCCCCATACAATTCCTTGTAGGCTAATAAGCAAAACTAAAAGGAACTATTTACACTGAAAAGCAGTGAACTAGACAATGAGCTTGTGTTTGCTAAAGGAAAAAAAAGAAAAGAAAAAATTAAACTGGGAAATTAAGGAAATGTTTCTGGCAGCCAGGGCAAATCCAAACAGTGGAACTGGGTCCTTAATGAGGTAGCTTTTGCTAACCAAGTATGCTGCAGTCATAGGATTCTTGAATACATGTAGTCCAAGTAATTAATTTCTACGGATGTGGCACATTAAAAGGCATGCCTCAACAGGGAAAAAAAACTTTAAAACAACTCCAGTCTACTTTTAACTGTTAAAGATTTTTCTTTTTCCTGTTCAGTGAAGTTGTAATGAAGTCTTCAGTAGGGAACATGCAATAATAGGACTTGTTTCAACAGCATTTGCAACTATTTCTTTGGAGCGTGCAAGCTTGTAAAGATCCTGATTTCCCAGTGTGCCCTCTTTTGTGAGCACTACAGTGGAAAATGGAAATTGAACCAAGTTCTCATTCCCACTCACCTCCCATAATTAAACCTCATGTACTATTACAGTTTTAGATTCAACTATTCAGATCCAACTGTTACAGTCACAAGATTCATCAATAACAAGAACAGGCTATTCTAAAGACATAATCTGTCCTGTACTGGATTCTGCAAAAGAATTCTGAACACCATTTACAAGTGACCAGTTTTTTAAATCATTTTTTAAAATTTAATATAGCTTTCTCAAAAAATATGAGGGAGAGTGAGGTCATGAAAATGGTCTTTCCTATTTTCAACCTTTTGGAAAGATTTTCAACCTTCTGCTGGCAAAATGACAAGGGCCCAGTGGCGTCAGCAGACTAGTGCGGCTGGTGTGGGCTGCACTGGGGGTGACATGCCACTGGGGGGTGACACACTGAAGGAGTTTGACACTCCTCCGGCCGGCACCAGACCTCAGTGTGACCATTCAGGCAAATTCTAAGGTGGAAAGGCAGCCAGAAGCTGCCGCTTTGCCCCAGAGCTGGCCAGAATGGCCAACTGAAGCGCAGTGTGAAAAGACGCACTGCGCATATCCAAGCCTTGGGACATGCACAGTGCATCTGTGCACGGCAGTTGGGCCTTGCTCCAAAGGCAGAGCCAGCTGCTCTGCCTTCAAAGCAAAGCCCAACGGCTGCGCAGATGCACTGAGCATGTCCCAAGGCTTGGGCATGCGCAGTGCATGCCTCTACGTGGCCATTCAGCCTCACTAGGGAGGCAGAGCGGCAGCTTCTGTCTGTTGCTGTGCCTCCCGAGTGAGGCCGAATGGCTGCACAGAGGTGTGGACTTTCTCCTCTGAAGCTAGTCAGCTTCAGAAGGGACTGTACAGGTGCCAACTTTGGCACCTGTGCAGTCCTGGAAGGGGGCATGCATGCGTCCCTGGGAGGTGTGCGTGCGTCCTGGGGGGAGACATGCTGTGCCACCGTGCTGGGTGATGCATGCACTTGGGTCACCCCTGCAAGAGCCTAAAATTGTCAAGGCACACAATTAGTTTTTTTACCATGGTCAAGACACATCCTCCTGCCAGGATGAATTGTAAGCATTTGCCTGGCTGTGAGCTGATGCTAATCTCTTCTTGCAGAGAGAATTCAGATACAAAAGGTGTCCTCTGTCACTTCTTCTAAATTAAGGTTTGTTTCCTCCTATAGCATTTCTTCCAAAGGTGCTTAATTGACACTTCTCTTTATAAAATAGGGTGTTGGATTGTAACAAAGTTCAAATGTCATGGATAGTAGGCTGAAAGGTGGCAATTATGTGGCAATTATAATGGGAGCCAGATAAATAGCTTTTAGGACAGTCTGTAGGACATATGCCTGGGCTAAAATAGTATCAATTTTGAAATCTGGGGTAGCAGCTCTTTTGAGAACAAATGTAAGGTTTGCATAGTGCCAATTTTCCATACTTGACTTCTATAGCATCATTTTACAAACTTTGCAGTCACATGTATTAATAGTTGCATTTGCATGCTTTGTGGAGATAATTTATTTAATAATTAAATTATTAAAATAGCAAGATTTGTTTTATTAGATTTAAGGCAAATGGTTGTAGTGTGTTGAACATTACAAGGAGTTCTTTCTTTTTTGAATAAATGCTCCATGTTCTTCCTTACAAAATTTTCTTCCTTATCCTTTTATAAAATTTGATTAAAAATATCCATTTTCTTCCTTATTCTTTTATAAAAATAAAATTCTTTTATAAGAGAAAAATATCCATTTTCTTCCTTATTCTTTTATAAAATTTGATAAAAAAATAAAATGTGTGCAAATATTGCTTTGTTTGGATCTGTTCAATGCCACAATTCTTTGATAAAATTGTGACGGACACAGAAATTACAAATAGAGTCTGCCCAAGACAGTGACTTGGAGATCATAAATATTGCATGCTTATTTCCAATGTATAAAGAGAGATTTGTCAAATATGGATTTATAGATGAAGAAAACCTAGGTGACTGTACTGTGTATCATATAAATAAATATTTCAAGACTGACTGTGTTCTGTTTTGCTAGTCCTTGGCCTGTCTTTTGGAGCTCTGTTTTTTCCCACAACATGGCTTTATCACTGTTCTTCAAAACATCCTGCAATGTATTTTATGGAAGGAAACTTCCTATACTAGTTTGGTTTTCTCCTATGAGTGAACTAAAAAAACTGTGTAAAAAGAAATATCATACAAGAGAAGTAGTTGAAGAATGAAGCAGTTTGATCAGGCGTAAGAAGTAACTATAGCCATATTATATTATCCATAAAGGATCTGAGAATAAGAAAGAAACAAGAAAAGGGAATATTGGCATGCTGAGAAGGAAAACAAGAATTTCTGTCTGATCCACCATTCCCCACTACGCTGATCCGATAAGTTATGCTGGGCAACTGTCAAGCAGACAAATGGATGATCTACATCTACATATACAGTATTTATATACCGCTTTTCAACTAACGAGTTCACAAAGTGGTTTACAAAGAAAATGGAAAAAAATAGCTAATTAAAAGCTTATGGTCCCTGTCCCAAAAGGGCTCACAATCTAAAATGCAAAAAAGAACACCAGCAGAAGCCACTTCAACAGACACTGCTGGGGTGAGTAGGGCCAGTTACTCTCCCCCTGCTAAATAAAAGAGGAACACCCACTTGAAAGAGTGCCTCTTGCTCAGTTAGCAGGGGTTCTCAAGTCAAGAGGATCATCTGAGGACTTCTATAAAGTTGAAAGACTTTATAGACATAAAGTCTATGTTGAAAGACATAACAGCACTGTGTTACAACAGTCAGTATGTAATCTGAGTCATGGTAGATGTAAACATCTTAAGGCTACAATCCAGAGTAACTACGGGACCTTTTACACCAGTGTAGTTATGGGGAAACCTATGGGAAATGCATAGAGCAATCCAGAGTAAGTGCCTCTTACATCTTCCCGTAGGTACTCTGGATTGTAGAGTGAGATCCTGATGATTGGTCTCTTAAATGGGTTCTAAGGGAAGGGATTTCCACAAGCGAGATGCCACCCCCAAAAAGCCTTTTTTTCTTGACATCATCCCTCATGCCTCCATCACTGGTTAAGAGCCACTTCTGATGACACCAAAGGATGCATTTAAGAAAACTCAAAAGCCTTTGTCTTCAGTTAAGTATATGGTGTAGTTGGGGGGGTTGGCTTCTATCAACCTACTTTTCAGGTGGTAGTTGGAGCATCCCATTTTAATTCATGACTGACCCTCTGTCACTTATTCATTGTGCTTATATACCGTAAGACCAATTCAGTAGGGCTCTAATTTTCCTTGTCAGCTGGGGTGGGGAGCTTCCTTCTCAGGAGAAGTCTGCATTCATTGAATCAGGACCATGCTGGGAGCTGTAGTCCCATTAGCCTTGGTTTTGAAGTGACCTGAGGCACTTTTGTCTACTTTTGAGTAAATGCTCCATTTTATATGCTCACTTGCTGCTCCATTGGGGTAAGGCTCAATACATTTTTTGGGTCGCTATCAACTTTGTCAGTTTCACAACCTACCAAAAATCAGGTTGCAACTAACAGTTTGGGAACCAGTAGGGTCTACACCCAGTGACCAGCCTGCACTGGTACCTTCCCTGATGTTCCCCATCTATGTTCATTTTGAATGTAACCTCAGAGATGGCCTCCTTCTGACGACGGGTACTATGAAACAAATATGTAATTATTCCTTTTTTATTAGCTTTTTAGCCAAACTTCTCTCTTATTTTTATTATTGAAAGCAGCTTTTTTTAAATAGTTACACATGTAAGTTGGAAGGAAAAACCAAAGCTGTCCCCAACCACCCCCCCAACCCCCTATTACAAGCCTGTTTATTTACTTTGGATGACAGTCATTGCTCTGCTGCCTTTCAGTATTCAAAACCCATGGCTTTAAAAAGAGAACATTCATTGCAAATAGCTCTAATATGGATTATTTGTGCACAGCTAAATTCATAAGTGGGAAAAAACTGCACTGATAATACTGTTGAAATCAAACTATGAGAAACAGGTTTTCACATAGAAAGAAACATCTTGCAAGAACCTTTTTAGTGCCTATAAAACTCTAAACTACTAAATGTTTAATTTTCTAAATAAAAAATGGGTCTATAGGGAGAAATTTCTATAACTGAGTTGACGGTTGCTATTAGAACTATATGAACCTTGACATATAATTGGGATGCAAAAAATGGTCTTAATTTATGAATTAAATTTATGCCTACTAAAATCTTAAGGGATTAGACTGCAGCCCAAATGTTCGTTAATCTTCCTACTGAAGCATTGCTTTCTGAAGTACAGCTGCGCTGAGTACTAAATCTAAATGAATTTAATATTAACAATGTGTTGTGAGAACCATTATGCAAGTTATGACTTTTCAACTGTCATTTGAATCAGTCAGCCTTGTGCAAAAGAAAATGTTTTGTTAGTTTCAGAAGAGAAACGTTCTTGACTTTTAAAAGCATAGCGAGAACAGAATACTACTTTTAATGGAGAATATTTAATACCTACATGAGACCACTGGGAGAAGTAGGTGCCATCAGTACAGTGATGGAACTCTATGACCCCTTTGGACCAGAACCTATGGTGGCTGTTGTGGCCCTGAAGTACCGCCTAGAGGCAGTGGGGATCTGGATGAGGCTAACTAATTGAAACTAAATACAGACAAGATGGATCTTCCTTGTTCAATAGCCCACACTGGGTGCTAGACTCTGAATGGAGTTGCCCTCCCCCTGAAAGTGCAGGTTCATGCTTGAGGATTCTGGATCCATTGCTGCTCCAGGACTCCTAGAAGTCGCTTTTGGCTGGGAGTGCATTTTCCCGGCTTCAGTGGGTGCTCTAGATGTGGCGGTGCCTTTCTCGGTGGGATCTGGTTATGGTGGTCCATGCGATGGTGACATAAAGATTGGACTGTTGTGTGTCGATCATCTTTGAGAAATCCTTGAGGAGTGGAGAAGTGCCACTGGACTGGAAGAGAACGAATGTAGTCCCAATCTTTAAGAAGGGGAAAAAAGAAGACCAGGGAAATTATAGACCAGTCAGTTTGACTTCAATCCCGGGCAAGATATTAGAACAAATCATAAAACACACAATCTGTGCACATCTAAACAAGTACTCTGTGATCAAAAGAACCCAGCATGGATTTACCAAGAATAAATCTTGCCAGACGAATCTGATCTCCCTTTTTGATCGGGTTATGAGCTTACTGGACATGGCAATGCTGTGGATGTCATTTATCTTGACTTCAGCAAAGCATTTGACAAGGTCCCACATGACATTTTAATTGGGAAGTTGGAAAAATATGGGCTAGACAGGGCAATTGTAAGATGGATCTGCAACTGGCTCAATGACTGCACACAAAGGTTTTAGTAAATGGTTCTGTGTCAACCTGGAGGTCGGTTTCAAGTGGGGCACCCCAAGGCTCTGTCTTGGGACCGGTTCTCTTTAACATTTTCATTAATGACTTAGAGGAAGGGATACAGGGGAACCTGATCAAATTTGCGGATGACACCAAGCTGGGAGGAGTAGCAAACACAACAGAGGACATGAGAAACCTCCAGGAGGATCTGGATAAACTAGAATCCTGGGCTGTAACAAATAGAATGAACATCAACAAGGAGAAGTGCAAGGTTCTGCACTTAGGAAATAAAAACCAAAAATACAGGTATAAAATGGGGGATACTTGGCTTGGCAGCACAACATGTGAGTGGGACCTTGGAGTAGCCGTGGATCACAAGCTGAACATGAGTCAGCAGTGTGATGTGTCTGCAAAGAAGGCAAATGCCATTTTAGTTTGCATTAAGAGGTCTGTAGCTTCCAAGTCGTGGGAAGTTCTAGTTCCTCTTTATTCAGCATTGGTCAGACCTCACCTTGAGTACTGTGTTCAGTTCTGGGCACCTCACTTGAAGAAAGATGCAGCCAAGCTGGAGCAAGTCCGAGGAGAGCGACAAGAATGATCAGTGGGATGGAAGGGAAGCCCTACAAGGAAAGGTTGGGGGAACTTGGGATGTTCAGCCTGGAGAAGAGGAGGCTGAGGGGAGACATGATTGCCCTCTTCAGATACCTGAAGGGCTGTCATAGGGAGGAAGGGGCTCATTTGTTCATAGCTGCTTCTGAAAACAGAACTAGAACCAATGGGTACAAACTGCAAGAGAGGAGATTCCGGTTGGATATCCGGAAAAAATTCCTGACGGTTCGGGCGGTTCGGCAGTGGAACAGACTGCCAAGGGAGTTGGTGGAGTCTCCCTCGCCGGGGGTCTTCAAGCAGAGGCTCGACGAGCACCTGTCGGGGATAATCTAGGGGGATTTCCTGCTGTAGGCAGGGGGTTGGACTAGATGACCTACTAGGTCCCTTTAACTCTATGATTCTATGATTCTATGTCCTATACATTGTGCTGCTCTTGAAGATAGTTTGGAAGCTGCATTCCCAGAAAAACAATCAACACAAGTTTGAACACCACTGGCTTGGATGAACCTTTCCTCTGATCCTGCATTGCTTTTCTTATGATTGAACTTCATGACTAAGAAATACTATATTTTGAAACATTACGTATTTTACTCAAATCTAAGGCACCATCGAATCTAATGTGCACCCCAATTTTAAAAGGCTTGAGGTTAAAAAATTTTTTTGGTGAGAGCAGATGCAAAATTTAATTTTACCTCATACTACAATGAATTATATGACAATAATAATATGACATTGTACTACAATAAGGGTATCTAAACATTCAGCTATAGGGATCCTGGATCTTTAACAATTGTGTAGAGGAGGAAATTTCAGCAGCTGCAGCTTTTCATCTCACAGATTTAAAAGTTTGGAGACCCCTGCACTACAAAATTGCACTGCTTTTACCAAATTGCACTGCTTTATACAGCAATGGGTTTTATGTTACATTTTTGTTACAATGTAGTAAACTGTTAAATATTGACGTATGCCTATAATCAAAATACTTAATTTACCGAAATCTTATGCACAATTGAATCTAATGTGCACCCTAATTTTGGAGACAAACCCTACGATCCAGAGTTACTACAGGACCATGTAAGAGACATTTATGTCAATGTAATTATGACACCGCCTAGTGAAAACCTATGGGAAATCCATATTACAATCTGGAGTAAATTGTTACATCAGAGCAAGGACTCCCTGTAGTTACTCTGGACAGTGCCCTAACTTTGGCCAGAAAAGGTGAGCGTTAGATTGAGTAAAATGGTATTTGTTTGGAATATTTCAGATTATAAATTTTGGAAATGAATTCGGAAAATGTTTTATATAACATGCTCGGTGTATGACTCTGTACAGACTTTATATGATCTCCAAGACCCTGTGAACCACCAATTCTGAGATCATGAAATCAGTTGATGGTCACCGTGCCAGAAAAGTTCTGATGACTGTTAAAAGTTTCAGCCAATAGGCTTGGAGTATTTAAATGAAGCAGACCATTGTTTGTGTCATGTTGTGATTCTGGAAGTGTGCCCATCTTGTGAAGTCGTTAGCCTCCTTGCTTAACACTACCATGGCTTTTTAAAACTCCCAGAAGCGATCCATTAAAGGCAAATGTGGAAGGAAATATTAGTTCATCCTCTTGCTCTGAAGAAGCTACCTGTCACTACCATGTGAGCCGTCTCCTGGGAGTTTACTTCTATCAACCGCTAAATCAGGAGGAAGAATGAAACTTGGTGGAAGTGGCGTTAATGTCTCGTCTTGCTGGAAATGGGCATTTGGACTTTCCTTTATCTTCAGCCTGCCTCCCTGCGAAGCGACAACTCGATCTCTGCATGTGAATCTAACGCTATCCTGGGGAAAGTGGGCCATGTCGGAGATATACTACCCAGATTTCTTTGAGGAGAGCCCTCCAATAGCAAAGTTGGCTGGAGTCTTGGTGGTACCAGAGGGTAAACCCAAAAATGCCTGCGACCCAAAGACCAAGTTCAACATACCGCCAGACACAGAGACCTGGATAGCCTTTATTGCAAGGGGAGGCTGTACTTTTAAAGAGAAAGTCAATGTAGCAGCAGGGAAGGGTGCTGCTGGAGTCATCATCTATGATAGTCAGTGTCAAGGAGGCAAAGGGATCCTCCTTTTCACTCAGCAGGATTCGGGTGACACTGTTGCTTTCATGATGAGTACATTGAAAGGAAAGCAGTTCGTCCGCATGATTCAGAGAGGTATTCGGGTCACTGTGGCAATTGAAATAAGAACCACGCAGTGCTTCTGGAAGATCCATCTGTGTGCCTACTCTCTCATTCTGACCTTCATAGCCTATGTTTTGTTAGGCTATACCCCGCGGCAAGTCAGGCCAAGAAGATGCGAAGAATTAAGATCCGATCCAACCAAGGCAGAACTGAAGGAAGCTGTTCGTGCACTTGAGTTGCGCAAGTTAACAAACGATTCCAAAGAACTCAATGGAGATATCTGCGTGGTGTGCATTGAAACGTACAAACCTAAAGAGGTGCTGCGTGTATTGATGTGCAAGCATGTCTTCCACAAAAACTGTATTGACCGCTGGTTGGTGAATCATGGTGTTTGCCCAATATGCAACGCTTCCATTGTGAAAGGAGCTGAGTAAAATGTAGCGTCGTAACACTTACAAGACTCAACACTACTTCGTTTCTAGAATCAGATATAAGATTCTTCTCTTCACTGAACAAACAACGAAGAGCTAATTTTCATTGGAGAGCACTGATTCATTTTGGTGGCTTTTCACAGTCATGCTTATTTATTAAAATCCAGTTTGTATGCTCAGCCACACTAAAATCTGAAATGTCTTTATTCCATGGACAATTGCAGTCTTTTCTCTGTCTCTCGTTCTTCTATCCCCCTCCCAATTGTGTATGTATATAAATAAGAAACCATCTTTGAATGAAGGTGCTTGATGCTAGATATTTCTTGATCAACCTTTGAATGAAACTATTTTAAATAATTTTGAAATGTTGTTAGCATCTAATTGAATAAGAATATTTTTTCTTTAGTCCCTTTGTTAATTCCAATCCAGCTTCAGCATATATGTTGTTGCCCTGTAATTTGCAGAGCTACATGGCCAATCTTCTATAAGGAGAAGTGTAAAGAATGCATAGAGCATTTCCTTCCTTTTCCCCCCAAATTCTCAAAATGTCTCAAAGTTGCCATTATAGATAATGTAGCCTTGCTGGTGTTCGCCACATTCACCATGTGCAGTGCTTGAATATCACCCCAGAGAACGGGCCAGTTAAGAACATTGGGAAAGTTCATGTAGGTATCTGGTCATGAAGGTGCCTTGAAGGCCAGACAAAGGAAGATGTTCTGGTACTGATCACCTGCAGACGCATTCAATAGCACACTCTTTTTTTAAAGTTAGCAATTTTTGTTTTTATATTCTTATAAAAATTATATTAAACCAAATAAATCTGAAAAGTTGATTCCCTGGAAAACATTGGGAAACATTGTTGGAGAATATGCTGCTATATGTGCTCCTCATATTTTGCCTCCCATCAGCTGTGTACAAAGCCATAAATGCATGAGGTTATCCCTACAATCCAGAGTAATTATGGGAGCATATAAGAGACATTATATGCACCCGTAGTTATGGCACCGCCTAGTGAAAACATATGGGAAATTCATATTGCAATCCAGAGTAAATTGTTCTTACACCAGAGAAAGGACTCCCCGTAGTTGCTCTGGATTGCGCCCTATGTCTGATTTTGATTTGTTAAACTGGGGCTGCCAGGCCGATAACACTTTACTTGACCTTATTGGCCAGAGAATGTCTCCCAGGAGTGATTTATGTTACTTCCAGGAGATGGTCTGGGGCTTGCAGAGATGAGAGGAGTGGCTGGTGGGCCCAGCATGATCCAGAAGCCACCTCTGGCTTATCAGATGAATCATAGGGTTGCAACCAACTGTGTAGAATGAGATGGGTCACTCAAAAGTTCGGGAACACTCATATTTGATGTTTTTAGCCACTCCAAAGGACCCCATTTCAACTCACAAAAATGTACAGGGCAAATACCAATTATATAAATACATGTGAGAAGTAAAATATAAAAGAATTTCTACAGGGCCATGAGAATCTTTTAATGCATGTGCCTCTTCTTGCCTTCCCACATGGGAATCAAGGCTGTGGTGCCAACTACAGAATGCAAAACTAGAGGATTCCAGTTTATAAGTGCTCAGGCTTTTCCCTTTCTCAGGAAATCTTATTCCGCTAGAATATTTCATGGGTAGCAATAACTAAAAAAGATTCATTCTGCTCCCTGTTTCTATCCTCTCACCAACAGGTTACAACAGACTCAAAGCAGTGTGTCTTTCACTGCGGTGCCACTATTGTTGGCACCAGTATAATGGTGCCGATCATGTTGACTAGAAAGCTGGCTGAAAGGGAAGAACATTACTCCTCTTTCTTGGTGTGGATATGGTTTAGAAACTAGTATGACCTGAATTTGTCTGGCAGTGTTTGCATCAAGAAACATTTACATCAGTAATGATCAAATAATGGGTCAGGACCCACTGGTGGGTCACGCCTAACTTTTGGTTGGTCATCCAAGGGAAATGGGAATATCAGATAAGTATTTGCCTCAAGCCTTGGAGCTATTAAAAAATAAGATACTTGCTACTACTTACCTTTGATAAGAGTCAAGCTCCTGCAGTTTGCAAGGTAGCAACTAACAAGCCTGCAAGGAGCTTAGCTTGAATAAATATAGGGAGATAAATGTTTGAGGGTATTTTTTTGTTATTATTTTTTTAGATCTCAAGTTGGATAAAATTAGGTGAATTCTAATAAGGTTAAGGTGTTCCTGCAGGAAGTCTACTAGTTATGACTAGTAGGTGTATCTCTTTAAAGGTTGAAGAGCCAGGGTTGTCCATAGATTGGACAACCAATAGTTGATAGTTGAAAAGCAGTATATAAATATTGTAGATTGTTGATAGAGATAATTCTTTGGCCATGCGGCCAGTATGTCTTTACCTTAACATATGTGCATCACTGTTACTTTACCTGTGTATTTTAAAGCATAGTATTTATCTACAGTGGCGCCTCACGTAACAAATTTAATTCATTCCGGAGGCATGTTCTTAACGTGAAACATTCTTTATGTGAAGCGGATTTTCCCATAGGAAATAATGGAAGCTCAGACGATTGGTTCCACAACCCCCAAAATATTCATATAAAAATATTAACTGGATGTAAAAATGATGACAGAACACTGGGATTGAATTCAAAACATGCATTCAATGTGTATGATCTTATGAAGTCTACCTAGACTGCAGTCCTAAAGACACTTTCCTGGGAGTAAGACCCATTTAACACAATGGGGCTTACTTCTGAGTAGACATGGTCAGGAGGCTGCAATCCAGGACACCTTCAAAGTGTCTCCCCACTTTCTCCTTCTCTTCATCCTGAGCCTCTCTCTCCCCTGCTCCCTTCTGGCTAGCCCTGAGCTGCTTCCCTCTTCTCCACTGCTCTTCTCTCCATCTGTCCAGCGGACACCTGGCCACCAGAGGAACGGCGCAGAAGTGTTGCTTTCACTATGGGCAGGTGCACAAGGCAGCCCTGACGCTTTTTAAACAGGCTGCCAGCCAGTGTGTCTGCCCCAACTGCCAACAAATGTTTTCTTTACGTGAAGCACTTTCTTTATGTGAAGCAGAATCCTAGAGAAATTTTTGTTTGTTACGTGAAACATACTGTGAGGCGTTCTTTACATGAGGCGCCACTGTAGTTGTATTTGCATACTTTTGAACTGCTAGATTGGCAGCAGCTGGGACAATTGACTGAAACTCAATAAAGTCACAATTGGGTCTCCCAAGCAGTCATCCTTAAGGATCTTCATGATGAGCATCTTAACCATTGAGTCACTTTGAGCACAATCCTAACCATGTCTACTCAAAAGTAAGCCCCATTGTCTTCAATGGAACTTACTCCTAGGAAAGTGTCTTTAGGATTGCAGCCTTTGTCCCTTTTCCAATAGAGTGTTTAGAAAAGTGGGTCCCACTGCTAAAAATTTGGGAACTAAAAATTTGGGAACAATGTGGGTACGCTTTTCTCTAGTAGTAGTAGTAGTAGTAGTAGTAGTAGTAGTAGTAGTAATAATAATAATAATAATAATAATAATAATAATAATAATAATAATAATAATAATAATAATAATAATAATAAATGGAGCCTCTACTCTACACAGAGATGTAAGTGCCTCCTGTCCTTATAATGTGCTGTGCTGTTTTTTTAGGTGAGGAGATATATCAGTTTGCAATTTTATTTACCCAGTTGTTAAGAATGGACAACATTGACCAGAATGCCTATCTTTGATTTTAATGGCCAAACTATTAGGCATCTTCATTATCAGGGCAGCTTTAAATAGAGAGATTATGAAGAATTTCTGGATGTGCTAACCTGTGACATAAATGGCCTTTTTTGGATTCAGCCTCCTTAGTCTTAGATGTTCTAGAACTTTTTTCCTGTTCTTTATATAGTGTTTTTGTAAAACTTCTATAGGCTGCTTTGGGAGCAAAGTTGTCAAAGAAGAATAAAAACAATATACATAAAATATAACGTAGATGAATAATGTGCAGACCGATTGCTGAACTTTACACCATAGTGTAAAGGGGAGAATTCTGTGGACACTTACTTAGAAGTAGGCATCCCTGAGCTCTGTGGAACTTATTTCTTTCTTAAAACATGCACAGTTTTGGATCACACACACTATTCCTCCTAAGGCGCATGGCTGTGCGCCTTGTAACCTAACTTTGCATAGCCTACAAGGAAGTTGGAAATTACGTAGTGTCTTCACCAAACATCTGGAAGTCCTGCCCTGCTGCTGAGCAACCATGAAAAGAGCTCTGCTCAGCATTCATTTTTATTTTAGGAAACGCTGGCTTAATGCCTGCAAGTGATGCATATTTACTAGGATGTAAGGGCCCAATCCCATTCAGATTTCCAGTGCTGTAGCAATGGGGCATGTCCTATATCCTGAGTTAGGAGGGGAGAATCATGGAGGTAAGGGAATGTTTCTTTCCTATCTCAGGTTTACTTGGTGGCTGCATCTGTGCTGGAAATTTTGATAGGTTTGAAATCTGTGGATGCAATCCTAACTCATTTAGGCCAGCGCAATTCACCTATCTCCCCAATGATGGTGTGAGGAGGTCAGCACATGTCTATGCACTGGCTTAACTTGCCCTGGAGAAGCATAGAAGTGCCTTACAGCACCCAAGCCAGCAAGGACTTGTGTCAAAAATTGTGCCAAGGGTTGGGATTGCACTGTGTGAGACTTGTCAACAGTGCTAAAATTGTGTTCTGTGGCAATTTGTAAGCTGAGCCTCTGCAGTCTTGAGCTGTAGGCAACTCACTAAATCAATACTAACTGAAAAAGTTGTCCGTGATGTCACAATTTCATTACTTAACAATGTACAACTTCACTGGGAGAAAACCATGATGCTTTCTTTCTGATGCTGCTAGCCTGAAGATCATACCTAAGTACAATTCAAGTGCCACTTCAGCATATTATTCACAATTTTTGAATGGACTTTTCGATATCTCTGCACTAGTAGCACCTGGTTCTGGGATGTTGACAACTTTTCTTTTACTGGTGCGGCAACTGCTTGTTGAGGACCAAGATGAACTTCTGTGGGACTTCTGTTGAAAAAGGAGGAGTAACATCTTACTTCCTTCACTTTGGCATCTACCTCATTCTCAGCACACATGGCTCCCGGGCTGACGCCTTTTGGATAGCTAATCTCAATATAACGTTTCAATTAGGTAATCGTACGATGTGGGAGATTTCAGAAAATGGGGTGTTCGGCAAATCCTCTCCTTTGAAGAAGGTTTCTGGGGTTCTGGTGCCACCAAAGGGACCCTACTATAATGCCTGCAGCTATTTAACCAGTTTTGACAAGCCAAGAAACTTAAATCATACTTGGATAGCTCTTGTCATGAGAGGACAGTGCTCCTTTTCTCAAAAAATAAATGTTGCGGCACAAAAAGGAGCTGTAGGCGTGATCGTCTATAATTATCCAGGCACAGGAAATGCTGTCTTTCCCATGTTTAACTTTGGAGCAGAAGGTATCGTAGCAGTTATGATCGGCAGCCTGAAAGGCATGGATCTCTTGCATTTGGTTCAGAATGGGATCCGAGTGCTAATGACAATTGAAGTGGGGAAGCATCATTACCCATGGCTGACTCATTACATGGGCTCCGTTTTTATTTTTGCGTCGGTTGCTGTGGCATATTGCACTTTTTACTGTGCTGGAAGGCTGAGAAGAGCACGGAACATGGGGCAGCAATGCCAGCCGACACCCGACATAAATAAAGTCATTGATCAGCTTGAACTCCGCACATTGAAAGAGCATGACAAGGAAGTTGGATCCAATGATGAAAACTGTGCAGTGTGTTTAGAAATGTATAGGCCTAGAGACGTGGCACGTGTTTTGCAGTGCAGGCACCTTTTCCACAAGGGATGTGTTGACCCTTGGCTTCTGGAGCATCAGACGTGTCCTGTGTGCAAGTGGGACATGCTCAAAGCAGTGGAAAGTGTTCAAAATGAAGCAGAGTCACTGAGTGCTCAAACAGCGAGTGAAGCTCCTTCCAGTGCTAACCTCTTGAATGAAGAGAACCTTGAACCACATGCACAAATACAAAAAGGCACAAGAACACCTGGTACCAAATAGCTTCTCCTTTCCAATTACCTCTTTCTTCGGGATCAAACTAAAGCATGCGCAAAATAAAATTCTACTTCTGCCTCGGCACAACTGATTGTTCTGTGAGGATCAATACCTTATTAACTCCCTGAACCTCTGGTTCATGTAATAAATGAGTTCATCAGCTGCCTTGAGCATTTCCTTTGTGAAAAGTTGATATGGAAATTAAAAAAAAACTTCTTTGGAATTGTAATTATGGAAATTATTATGGAAATTGAAGTTGAATCTTTCAGATTTTTCGATCCAGCAATTGTAGCAAGATCTTTTTTAGGAGGGAAAAAAACATTGTAGTTGGGCTGTGGGTGGCACAAGCAGTTAAGACACTGTGCCTGTTAACTAGCAGGCCAGGGTTCGAGACCCGGGTCGGCCCCACAAGACAGGGTGAGCTCTTGTCCTTAGCCCAGCTCTGCGACGCCAGCTGGATCCAGTCGTATTGGCTCTGCCTTTCCATTGGACTAATTCAGTGGTGTGGAGAGGGGGGATTTGCTGCTTGGGTAACAGCCTCTCCTCCATAACAATCTAACCCAGGCTTTTGTGCTTCGCATGCAGCGTATGCAGCGCAGAGCACGATACCATAGTCTCTCAAGACTGACAGAGGCCTGTTTTAGTTGTAAGTTTGCCAACACTTGAAATTGTTCAAAGGCTGTATTTTTACAAATAAAGGTGTTCAGTAGGAGATGGCAGTGAGCAGAGTCCAAGATTCATGTCTTTGGTATGAGAGCGCCAAAGGGAAAAAATGATAACCCCTTTCAGCATCTCACAGTTGTGATGACTTGACTCTGATCTTGCAGAGAAGGGAGGTAGAACTTTGCTGAAGAGGAACTGTGTATAAGTTAGAGCAGCAGTTCCAAAATTTTTTAGTGCTGCCAGGGTGTGTGGGAGAGTCCTGCTTGCTTCCCAGTTCCCACTTGGTATTTTTTTTCATGACCTGCTGGTGGGACCTGACCCACACTTTAAAAAAACACCCCCAAATCCAGAGTAACTACGGGAGCACATAAGAGATGTTACATGCACCCATTGTTACTGCACCACCTAGTGAAAACCTATGGGAAATTCATATTGGAATCCAGAGTAAATTGTTCTTACATTGGAGCAAGGACTCCCTGTAGTTACTCTGGATTTTGCCCTTACCCCCAAATCCAGAGTAACTACGGGAGCACATAAGATATGTTACATGCATCCATTGTTACTGCTCCACCTAATGAAAACCTATGGGAAATTCATATTGGTATCCAGAGTAAGTTGTTCTTACACCGGAGCAAGGACTCCCCATAGTTACTCTGGATTTTGCCCTTATTTAGATGGTATTCTCCTGTGTCTCTAGATTGGGGCCTTTTTCTGTCTATTAAAATGGCTAGAGCAGACATCTGAAACTCAAATCTCTCACTTCCACATGTCATTCCAACTACTGTATTTACTTAAATCTAGTGTGTCATCAAATCTAATGCTCACCCCTACTTTGAATTGAAATTTAAATTCTAAATTTAGATTTTAAAAATATTTACTGGTGATTGTAATGTGCAGCTGCAAAGCAGGTGCACAATTTAATTTTACTGCTTACATCAATGATATAATAATGGGTTTATGTTGATTTTTCCTAAATGGCACTATTTTGTACAACATTGGGTTTATAGGTGCAATCCTAACCAATTTAGGTCAGCCTAACTCACATGGGATATCTTTTTGCGGGAGTGTGAGGAGGCTTACGCCTCTGGACTAGCCTCAGCACCCCAGGAGTGGGACAGAAGTTACTTATGGCACTTTTGTGATACCTCCAGAACAGCACATGACTTACACCGACATAGCAGCAAGTTAGGATTGCAACCTATGTTGCATTTTTAAATTACTGTTAAAACTAAATAGTGACCTATACCTAGAATCAAAATTCTGTATTTACTCAAATCTAATGTGTCATCAAATTTATTGCGCACAAAATTTTGGAGAGTAAGGGCACAATCCAGAGTAACTAGGAGAGCACGTAAGAGATAATACGTGCACCCGTAGTTACTGCACCACCTAGTGAAAACCTATGGGAAATTCATATTGCAATCCAAAGTAGCTTGTTCACCCTTTCTGGTCTAACTTGGTTCCAAAAAATCAACTCCAAACTTGATTCCTTAGGCCTTTCATTAGAATCACTTGCTGATCTTGATTTTGGTAAAGCTTTCAAGCTAGTTCAAGACAGACTCTGGGAAACAGAATTTACTACTCTTTTTGTTGGTTTAAATCCAGTATGTTCCCCTCTGTCTTTTGATTATTATCCAGTTCAAGGTCAGCCCCCCCCCCCCCCCCCAAATATTTTACCACTCTGATAAATCCATCTCTCAGAAGGGCATTTATGTTGGCACGCCTTAACATCTTTCCATCCTCACTTCATCGCGGTAGATTTTCCCGCACCCCTTGGAATTTAAGACTCTGCCCCTCTTGCCTGCTTGAACCAGACACCCTCGAGCATATCCTGATTCGATGCCCAACACATTGCTCACTTCGTAGTCTTTACTTGGACCCCATTTTGTGGTGCCCTCCCGGCCCTTTCTTAGACCCCACCTTCGCACTGTTGAGCGATAACTCACCAGAAATTACTATTGCTGTTGCCAGTTTTTTAAATCAAATCATTAAATTATATTTTTCTTCTTAGTCCTCTTCCTCCCTCTCCTTCCTTCCTTTATCCCCTTCCTTTATCCTCCTTCCAAATAAATTTCTTTATTTTCATTTTCTTTCTCTCTACTCTCTCTGTCCACACGCCAACTCCTTTCACTTGATATCGCTCTTTTGTCTTTTTGTTCTTCTTTGGTTGTAACTTTTAATACCAATAAAGGTATTCGTAATCTATCGTAATCACGTAACTTGTTCTTATTCCAGAGCAAGGACTCCCCATAGTTACTCACCCTAAACTCTGATAAGAAAGGTGAGCATTAGATTCTAGTAAATTCTAGATTCTAGTATATTGTTTATTGTCCTGCCTCTTTTTAACGATGGACCTCACGGAACTTTACTAGGTTTCTAGTAGATTATTGTCTTAATGGGAGGTATTTTTCCCAGCATCAGGTTCTTTTCCAAGGAGTCTTCCCTTCTCATGATGTGGCCAAAATATTTGAACTTCAGTTTCAGTATTTGTCCTTCCAGTGAATAGTCAGGGTTGATTTCCTAGAGCAGTGATTTTCAACCTTTTTCATCTCACGGCACACTTAACAAGGCGCTGAAAGGCACACCATCAGTTGTTTTTTACCATTGACAAGGCACACCAGACTGTTCAAATCCCCCAATTTTCCTATTAATGAATGTCAGTATCCAAATTTTCCTGCACACCTGAGGAGTATCCGCGGCACACTGGTTGAAAATCACTGTCCTAGAGGGTGGACTGATTTGATCTCCTTGCAGTCCAAGGGACTCTCAACTCCAGCACCATCATTCAAACACATCTATCCTTTGATGGTCAGCCTTGTTTATGGTCCAGCTCCCACAGCCATACATTATCAAAGGGATAACCATCACTTTAACTAGACGGATCTTTGTTGGCAAGATGACATCTCTACTTTTAATTAAATTGTTTAGACCTGCCATAGATTTCCTCCTCAGAAGCAGGCATCTTTTGATTTCTTGGCTGCAGTGATTCACCACCTGCAATGATTTTAGATCCCAGAAAATAAACTCTGTCATGGCTTCCATTTCTTCCCCTTCTATTTCTTCCCCTTCTACAAATTGATGGGACCAAAAGCCATGATCTTGGTCTTCAATATACAATAGGTTATTTTCATTAAAAAAAAATATTTATATACAAAAGCACCAATTCATCAATTCTTTCATCTCAATAAAGTTCCAATATATAACAAACGGCTGTTATTTGTCAGTAAAACTAAAATCTATACACTCCTTTGTCTCACTGACAGTGAAATCCTTTCTTTTAGGCAAATTCCATTGAGTTCTGTGAGTCTTAGGGCGCAATCCAGAGTGACTATGGGGAGTCCTTGCTCCAGAGTAAGAACAAGTTACTCTGGACTTATCAATATGAATTTCCCATAGGTTTTCACTAGGGTGGTGCAGTAACTGTGGGTGCACATAATGTCTCTTACGTGCACCTGTAGTTACTCTGGATTGTAGCCTAAATTACTCCCAGGTTTATATGCACAAGATTGAATGTCAGTTTTGCCATATGGCCCATAAGCAGCGGGACAGAAAACAACAGGTTACATTACCCGCAACGGGTCCCTGATACAGGGATACCACCTGTACTGCATTTGGGCAGCAAGGTTTATTTGGAGAAGGTAACTGAATATGATGGGGTCTGATCTGGGTTTCCTTCCCAGAAAGGAAATCTGGGTTTCCTTCCTAGCGAGCAGAGAAGGAGTCATCTCAGTAAGAGACCTTAAATTGGCGCACAAGATTGTGTGTGAGTATGTGTGAGAGAGCTGTTACGTGGATCACAAAAGGGGAGATTGACTGGGTTCTGAGTACAAAAACCTTTATAAGCAGTTAAGACAGGGTTATGAGGTTCTATGATCCAGATGAGAAGAACATAAGGTGCTGGGAATTATTGGTAATTGGAAATATACAGTGCATGTTTTCAATTTTTTCCTGTTGTGTTATTGGATTTAATGTATTTTTTAGATGTTTACTTCAATTTAAGACTACACAGGAAATGTATGAGGTGCCATGTTTATAACTACAGTGTTTTGATATTTCTTCTGGACTGAGTACATTGGATTCAGCTTACATGTTTTGTCATGATCACAATGGGCATTTTCACACTTCTCACCATAGTATAAAAAGGACCAGTTACGACCCACCAGTGTGTCACAACCTGATTTTGGTGAGTTGTACACCTGACAAGGCATATCTGTTGAGCCTTATGGAAAATAGAACTGAGACAACATGTATATGTTTACTCATGAGTAGGCAAATGTTCCTTGGTTCTTCTCAGTGGCCAGGAAAAGGCCTCCCAAATGGTCCTGATCCAGAGAATCAGAGCTCAATAAAAGAACGTTGTCTCCCCCACTGATAGGAAACAGAAGTTTGAGTGGTTGGGAAAATGAAACTTTTTAAAAAGAAAAGTTGGGTGAGTCCCAATTATATCTCATTTTAAAAAATGGGTCCCCATGGTTTGGGAACCACTGTAAAACATATGTTGACATGTGATGTGCAAAAAGGTGTAAAGTTGTCATTGGCTGAAAATAATTGGCTGTAAGTGTATTAACACGTGGAATGAAATGAAAGTTTTGTAATGTTTAACATGCGATAGCTGCTTCATCCACTTAAAGTCATCAGTTACTTTAGACATGCATTTGTAAACATATGTTAGGTACTTCTGCATTTTTCAGGCCACAGGTACATGAGCATTTCAGCTTGGGACCCCATTCTGAGACTTAAGAGATGCCAGGGCTGGATGCCATCTCATCCCAGAAGAGATGCCGGGGCTGGAAGTGACATTAACGGTGCCCAGTGCCACATTCCAAGATGGCTGCACCCAGTTTTTCACGACACCCTAAAATTAAGTTGCAACCCCTTAAGGAGGCCCAAACCTCACTTTGAAGACCACAGCTCTAGGGCTCCGCAAAAATCCATCTATCTACTGCATTTATATACTGCTTTTCAACTAAAAAGTTCACAAAGCATTTACAAGAAAATAAAAAATTAATAGCTAATTAATAGCTAATAGCTAAATAATTTGTCTGTGGAATAAAACTGTATTTACAACCAAGACTTTGCTAGTTTTATTCATTATGATAGTTCCCCCAGTAGACTCCAGTTGCTTTATCTTGGGCTGTGTTTTAATTGGTCTTTATCCTGAAATAGCATGAATTAGTTAAACCCTATAATCCAGAGAAAGTATGGGAGCACATAAGAGATATTTACATCGATGTAGTTACGGCACCACCTATTGAAAATCTATGGGGAATTCATATTGCAATCCAGAGTAAATTGTTCTTACACCAGAGCAAGAACTCCCTGTAATTACTCTGGATTGTGCCCTATGTATTCCTTGGCTTGCTTAAATATCTTTGCTTCATGGCATAGCAGTGGTGACTTATGCATCTCAATGTTTTTTGACCCCTTATGTGCTTTATTTCCTTATTTCCTGTCCCTTATTTCATTTTTTAAAAGGTTTTTCTCAAGAGTGATCGAGTGGCCAGGATGGTTCACAGCGGCGGATGTTCAGCAAACGACTTCAGAGACATTTTTAAGAAGAACATAGAAAAGAGGGTCCGAAGTTTGCCCGAAATTGACGGGTTGAGCAAGGAGACTGTGCTTAGCTCTTGGATAGCCAAATACGATGCAATTTACAGAGGAGAAGAGGACTTGTACAAACAACCCAATAGAATGGCTCTAAGTGCTGTATCGGAACTTATTCTGAGCAAAGAACAGCTTTATGAAATGTTCCAGCAGATTCTAGGAATCAAAAAGTTGGAGCACCAGCTGATCTACAATGCCTGCCAAGTAAGGGTTTAATCTGTTGTGTATAACCTTCCCCCTTCCTACTCTCTTCTTAGTAAGGCCCACTTGACCACATTTTTTTCCCTACATCTTTTTCTGACTAAAGGATCCTCTGTTTTTTCTTCCAAAATATTGTATTTACTTGAATCTACTCAAAAGTAAGCCCCATCGTGTTCAATTGGTCTTACTCTCAGGAAAGTGTCTTTGATTGCAGCCTCTTAACCATGTCTACCCAGAAGTAAGACCCATTGTGTTAAATGGGGCTTACTCCCAGGAAAGTGTCTTTAGGATTGCAACCTAAGTAGATTTCAGAGGAGCATGCACATTGAATGAATGTTTTTCATTAAATTCCAGTGTTTTGTCATCTTTTTTCCATCCAGTTAATATTTTTATATGAATATTTTGGGGGTTTTGGAACCAATCGTCTGAGTTTCCATTATTTCCTATGGAAAAATCTGCTTCACTTAAAGAGCGTTTCACTTAAAGACCATGTCTCCGGAATGAATTAAGCACTTTATGTGAAGCAGCACTGTATCCTGAACTATTCCAAACAAATACCATTTTAATCAAATCTAATGCTCACTTTTTCCAGCCAAATTTAGGGCACAATCCAGAATATCTACAGTGAGTCCTTGCTCCAAAGTAGGAACAATTTATTCTGGATTGCAATATGAATTTCCCATAGGTTTTCACTAGATGGTGCCGTAACTATGTCGACATAAATGTCTCTTACATTCCCCTGTAGTTACTCTGGATTGTAGGGTTTGTTTCCAAAATTGGCATACACATTAGATTCGATTGTGCACTAGATTTGGGTAAATAAAATATTTTGATTATAGCCATACGTCAATATTCCTAAAGTGAAATTAAGCCCTTGCTACGGAGCAGTTAAGATGACTTTCCATAAGATGACACTAAAGGGTGACGTAACTGAATGGACCCGTAACTGCTATGGATTTTGCCCAAAGTGTCAGGGGGCTAGCAGCCATCAGCTTAAGGCTACAATCCAGAGTAACTATGGGAAAACACAAGAGGCACTTACTCTTGATTGCTCTATCCATTTCCCATAGGTTTCCCATAGGTGGCACTGTAACTACGTCGGTGTAAAAGGTCCCATAGTTAATCTGGATTGTAGTCTTAGGCTGCAATCCTAAAGACACTTTCCTGGGAGTAAGGCCCATTGAACACAAAGGGGCTTCTTTTTGAGTAGACAAGGTTAGGATTGTGACCTAAGTCTCCTAACTCAGGGTGCACCTTAAATTCAATTGTTAGATTAGAGTAAATGTTTTATTTTGATTATAATTATAGAGTGTGCATTAGATTTGATGGTGCATTAGAGTTGAGTAAATATGGTAAATGCTGAGAGTTTCTTTCAACTCTTTCAGAAATGGAAACTGTGGTTGCAATCCTGAACATGCTTTCCTGGCAGTAAATACTATTAGATACAATGTGACTTCTGAGTATACAGGCTTAGGATTACAGTGTTTCTTAATATATGTTTCCTGGAATCTGTGACTCTCGGCTTTATTTTAAGGTTGACCCATTTGTGGCTTGGATTTTGGGATAGGAGAGCTGTTTGCTTGTTTGTGTTGGGCTTTTCCAGAAAGCAGAGCAACCCCTTTCTGCTGGTGCGGCTGAGCTCTGCAAAGGCCCAGCAGGAAAATCAATGACCTCCTTGGAACAAGATAAAAAGGAAGGGCTTTGCTCCCTCCTTTTTCTTTCCCAGGTGTTCATGGAGGAACAGAAGGATAGTTTCTTCCTGGGGGTGGCTTCTGCTGAAAATGAAGTGGGGGGGCTCATTGTTGAAAAACAGCCATTTGAAGAAATTGAGCCTTGCCTGAAAGAATTTGAATGGAGACTGCAAAGCTGAAGTAGCTGTTTTGGAATTCAGTGGCAAATTTGGATTCTTTAGTACTTTGTTTTGAGTAGTTACTAAAATCCAGGGTAATTATGGAATAATAAAAAAGCAGGCCTCCGTCAGTCTTGAAAGACTATGGTATCGTGCTCAGCGCTGCATACGCTGCATGCGAAGCACAAAAGCCTGGGTTGGATTGTTATGGAGGATATGCTGTTACCCAAGCAGCAAATCCCCCCTCTCCATGCCATTGAAACAGTCCAATGGAAAGGCAGAACCAATACAATTGGATCCAGCTGCATTGCAGAGCTGGGCTAAGGACAGGAGCTCACCCTGTCTTGTGGGGCCGACCCGGGTCTTGAACTCTGGCCTGCTGGTTAACAGGCACAATGTCTTACCCGCTTGCACCACCCACAGCCCATGGAATAATAAGCAGGAATAATCAGTTCTATAAAGCAGGGTTTCTCAACCCCCGGGCCAAGGACCACTGGAGGTCCTTTGCAACTGCCAGACTGGTCCACAGTCTTAGAGGCTCCTCTAAGTGCCTCATCCCCTCCTCACAGCAGGAGGGCTTTGTTGGAGGATTGCAGCCTCAAAGACCAATCCTATGCCTATCTTCTCAGTAGTAAGTCCCATTGTAGTCAGTAAAGCTTACTCCCGGGAAATTGTGAAAAGGATTGCAGCCTCAGAGTCCAATCCTATGCCTGTCTACTCAGAAATAAGTCCCATTATAATCAATGAGACTTAGGGCGCAGTCCAGAGTAACTTTGGGGGGTCCTTGCTCCAGTGTAAGAACAATTTGCTCTGGATTGCAATATGAATTTCCCATAGGTTTTCACTAGGTGGTGCAGTAACTATGGGTGCATGTAATATCTCTTACATGCTTCCGTAGTTACTCTGGATTGTAGGGTAGGTCTCCAATAAGAGTTATTAGGATGGCTTTGTGCATTTTCAATGCATCCTGCATTGAAAATGTTGAAAATCCCTGCTCTGAGTAGACATGCATTGAGACATTGGGCTCTCACCTGCAATCCTATCGACAGTAACCCAGCAATACCTCTATTGTTCATTTTTTATAACGGGATTTACAGCTGGAGGCAGCTGTGATGTGCTCCAAGTGGGGAAGCCCTCCCTCCAGATCACCAGAGGCAGAACTGTCCCCCCATGTAATTAATTACATGAAGATTTCCTGCTCACAAGAAAAAGGGGACATGGAAGCTTTTCTAGGATACAAAGCTAAAATCCAGGACATGTCCAGGGAAAAGGGGACATATGGTCAGCCTGATTAGGTTCACACAAAAAATAGAATTTTTTCTATCTAAAACCTAAATCTCCTTATAATAATATTAAGAAAAATATTACTAACAATTCTCACTGTAGATAAGATTTACTACTGGCAAATAGGGGAGGTGGGGAAAAACTACACCAGTTTATAAAAAAGCATTGTCATTACCATCTATCAGTCTCGAAAGACTATGGTATCATGCTTGCCGCTGCATGCGAAGCATGAAGGCTTGGGTAGATTGATATGGAGGATAGGCTGTTACCCAAGCAGCAAATCCCCCCTCTCCACGCCACTGAATTAGTCCAATGGAACAGCAGAGCTGATATGGCTGGTTCCAGCTGCATTGCTAAGCTGAGTTAAGGACAGGAGCTGTCTTGTGGGGACTCGGGTCTCGAACCCTGGCCTGCTGGTTAACAGGCGCAGTGTCTTAACCACTTGTGCCTCCCCCAGCCCACCAGTTTATAATAAGGGGAATTTTGTGGTAAGGCAAGTGCCACCTGTTCCTTTGTGCTTCTGTGTTTCTGAATACACTTGCTTTCTATAACCGACATGTTTCTTTAAAACTACTTGTGTGGCTTTCTATAACCTACTGGTAGGTTGGCTAGAATTTTCACCAGTATAAATTCAGGTTTTCATAATCTGACTATTTTCTGTGCTCACTCTTGTGGGACAAAACTTGTTATTCTGGGATTCTAAAGCCATCTATGTATTGTAATGGAGACATCTCATGATGAAACATTCGAAATTGCCTAGGATACGTTGCAGAATAAAGCTTGTTAAGAAAGAGATTAGACTGTCTGGTTCCATTCCTATTTGTTGCAGATTTAATTTTGAGTGTCTATTCTATAAGTGTCTATTATATATGGGCTGTGGGTGGCGCAAGTGTTAAGATGCTGTGCCTGTTAACCAGCAGGCCAGGGTTCGATTCCCGGGTTGGCCCCACAAGACAGGGTGAGCTCCTGTCCTTAGCCCAGCTCTGCGATGCAGCTGGATCCAATCGTATTGGCTCTGCCTTTCCTTTGGACTAATTCAGTGGTGTGGAGAGGGGGGATTTGCTGCTTGGGTAACAGCCTATCCTCCATAACAATCCAAACCAGGCTTTTGTGCTTCGCATGCAGCGTACGCAGCGCCAAGCACGATACCATAGTCTTTCAAGACTGACGGAGGCGCACACCCCCGGAGCTGCCAGCCAGCTGATCAGGGCTTCCTCCCAAGGGGGGAAGCCAGGTGTGGGTGGAACATCTGCACCAGCCTGGCTGGGGCTCCTCAAACTGTGTGCGCCTCCTCATTCTTTCTGCATATGGTCTGAGGAGGTGCGGCCAGGCCACAGTGGATTTTCCACCCACACCTGGCTTCCCCCCTTGGGAGGAAGCCCTGATCAGCTGGCTGGCAGCTCCGGGGGTGTGCGGCTCCCCCCTGACACAGCATCGGCCAACTGCAAGCCTTGCTGCCACCAGGGCAGCCGCGAAGAAGCCTTTAGGACTCCGGGAACCCCTCCTTTTCTGGAGGAGTGGGGCCCCTTTCCTGACCCCTGGATCAGGGGCCCAATTTCCTGGGGGGTCCAGGGAAACCCAGAGGTCTGAGCATCCTGCCATAATGGAATAAACCCAGTCGAATCACAGGGTGAATGTAACGTTCCCATTGTTTCCGTCTCACAATGAAATAATCCATTCTCACCATCATGAATGGAAAAGATGCAGCAAGCAGGCTGTGAACTTCTGGTTTTTAAACCATCTCTTTGCCGTGCTCCGTCTTTCAGTTTCAAGGTTTCAGGTCCATACAAACGAGAGTACAAAATGTTTTTTGTTTGAATCAAAGGACTATTCCATTAGGATCCGAGTTCTAAATAATTATCCCACTCAACAGCCGGCTCAATACATTCTTTTATTTACTATTGAAGGTGACTTTCGTAAGGAAAAAAATCTACACATTGCCTTGTTCGTTGTTCCCATACCAATTACATTTCAAATGATCGTAGTCCTAGTTTAAAGTGATTCCCAACATCCTTTTATTTTGATGAAAGGCTACAGCTGAATGCAAACTCTTAAGTCAAATATGAACACCCTCGTACAATAAAATATGCTGAAGTAGTGTTTAGGTCAATACATGTGAAGAGGTGGCTACATGGAAGCATTTGAAAATTGATGGCAGCTACCTCCATGCTGAGAATGCCGTGATGTGAAAAATATCTTCCCATGTGAAGAAGCTCCTGTGTCATCAAAATCTGCATGGCAAGGAGATCTCTCTGCATGCACGAGCACCACGATAGACTGTTCACTATGGGCACAATCGTAGGAAAGTTAGGCTGGCCTAACTCACTTGGCCTATGGCCGCAATCCAGAGTAACTACGGGGAGTCCTTGCTCCGATGTAAGAACAATTTAATCTGGATTGCAATATGAATTTCCCATAGGTTTTCACTAGGTGGTGCTGTAACTATGTCGATGTAAATGTCTCTTATGTGCTCCCATAGTTACTCTGGATTGTAGGGTATCTCTCTGTGATCTCTCTGGCCAGCTGATCAGGTGGTTGGCATATGGGTGTGCATTGGTCTAACCTCCCCCCAGGAGTAGAAGTGTCTTACTGCACTTTTGTGACACCCCCAGGTCAGCACAGGAATTATGTCGAGACTTAGGCTGGCCTAAGTGAAGGTTAGGATTGCAGTGTAAGTGTGTGTGCGCGTAAGGAGACTGCAGCATAAGGAGGTTGTAACTATCAAAAGCTGTGATTTTAAGGTTTCTCAACACAGCACTGATAGATATATCTAGTCCAATCAGTTATGATTAGTTTTGTTTCTGGAATAGCATGGCTTGAGTAGCTTTCCTCAAAAGCTTTCCTGGGTTGAGTAGCTTTCCTACATAGCTTTTCCTACATGGTTGAGTATCTTTCCTTTCATGGGTTGAGTAGCTTTCCTACAAAAGAAGTGTTTTGTATGTTTGTGTGTTGTGTGTGTGTTTTTATAGGACTTTTGGACTAATTCTTTTAGTTGTCCAATGACACCTGAATTGGGGTATGGTGACTGTTCTAGGATAATTCATGTGGATAAAGTGAACTTTTAACATGGCGTTAAGAACAGCGCATACACCATCATGAACTGGATAGCAAAGAACCAGGAGCAGCATAAATACACATGAATTTTAAGGAAAAGTGTGGGTTGTGTTTTCCTTCTGAAATTTGCTCTGACATAAGGTGGGAAGAAATTGTTCCTGTGCTCCCCGATTCCAAATTTTTATTCTTGCTATTTTGCAGCAAAGCAATACTGAACGCTGTGGTTGCTTCGGGATAACAGAACTTATCCTTCGATGATGACTTTCTTCCTACTGTTGGTGCTCAGTTTTTCTCACTCTTCCAAAAAGTTTGGGGAAATTAAATGCTACAGAACAAATGTAATTTCTTTCCCTTGCTTTTGTTCCAGATATGAATTGATACTTTTAATTCCTAAGGAGAAAACATTGATTTTTTTCACATCGATTTTAACTATTTTCATTAGCAAGTTAAACAGTGCTTTGCAAGACTTATTTTTATCAGTTGATAACTTTTTTAGATAAGTCTGTTTTGGGGGATTTTTTTGTATTGTTTCCTTGCAAGATGTTCTTGTAGAAAAATTGAGACTTAACTGCTATCTAAAAATAAAGAAATGCAGAGTTTTAAGTAATTTAGGCTGCAATTCTGAAGTCACTGTCTTAGGAGTAAGTGCCATTGATCACAATGGGGTGTACTTATGGTTCGGATCACAATGGTGTGTACTTATGGCTATGGGGAGTAGTCATGTTTAGGATTGTACTCTTAGTAGATCAGTGTAGTAGATCAGTGGATCAGTGTTCCAAACTGAGCTGTGGTTCCCCAAAGGAGCTGTAGAAACCAGCCAGATTTGCTGTCAAATCCTCATTTAAACCCGCTTCGCTATGCAAAGTATAGGATTGTAGCCATAAACAGAGCCATAACTAGGGTGGAGCCTGACCACCTTAGGGTGGCACCTAGCCTGGACACTATGCCAAGAAGAAGTAATTTGCTAGTCTGATGAGATCATAGTATATGATCATCTCCATTGGTTTTAAACCCAGAATATGCACCCTATTTTCTATTATTTTGGATTTTAGAAGATTAGGCTATATTAGTTTTATAACCATGGTTGGTTTAATTAAATTTGCAAAGCCAAGTGCTTTGGCAGTGGCAAAATCAGAATAGACTTAGGCTGGTGTGAAGTTTGACAACCTTGCATTAGAAGGCTTAGTTCTTATTTATACTCCTCTATTGAACAAAGACATGTTAACCTGTGGCTGGTGTTCTGTGACGGATTAGTAAAATTCTGCAGCAGTGTTCTCAAGATGGAAAAACTGGTTTGATTCTCTGGTTTCTCTAACTTTTAGTGATTTACATTGACTGGTACGTGGCAGTTTCCTCCATTTTTGAGGGCTCATTCAAATGAAGCACTCATTCTGTGATATTGCCTTGGTAGCAATACATGGATGGATAAACGTCATATAGTTTGCCAGTATTTTGAACGCGTTAATGTTAATAGGATTAACTGGATGGGAAATTGTATTTCCATTTGTGGGATTATGATCATTTTGTTCCTGTGTACCGAGGTGTACTGAGAACAACCAAGGTTGTTCTTGGTTCCCATAAGAAGAGTTCTGTTCAGATATTTAACCTGAATGGGGATGCAATCCTAACCAGTTTAGGCCAGCACAACTTGCCTATCTCCCCATTCCCGTAGTGATGTGTGGAGGCCAGCGCATATCTGTACACTGGCTTAATCCCCAAGGAGTGGCTCAGAAGTGCCTTCCAGCATTTTTATGACACCCCAGGCTGGCAAGTAGGATTGCCATATGTCCTGAGTCAGGCAGAGCATGTGCCACCACAAGGAAACTATGGGCACAATCCAGAGTAACTATGGGAGCACGTAAGAGACATTACATGCACCTGTAGTTACTGCACTACAGTACCCTAGTGAAAACCTATGGGAAATTCATATTGCAATCCAGAGTAACGTGTTCTTACTCCGGAGCACGGACTCCCCATAGTTACTCTGGATTTCATCCTATGTCAGGTGAGTTATGCCATCCTAAATTGGTTAGGACTGCACCTTCAGAGATATTGAGAGAGCAACACAAGTAGTGTGTTGGTGCAGGGTTAAAGCCAGTGGTGGGATTCAAATAAATTAACAACAGGTTCTATGTCTTTAGGATTGCAGCATAATACTAATTTAACTGGCTTTAGTTTTCTTTCTGCTTTTTATAAGAATGATGAAAGAGGACACTCTTCAAATACAGTCCAAGTCAGGGTGAAACCTCTTTCCTTTATTTTACTTGTTTATTTTTTTTAGTTATCATTCATTTGCCCCTGTGATTGTGAACCTCTTTTTACTTCCCAAGCAGAAACGAGGATAAATGTGGTGTTGACTCTATATTGGTCATTGTGTGTTTAGTGCTGTTGGAACCTTATATGAAAGACAATATTGGTAAATCAACACAGTGCCAGGAGTATCCTTTCAGGGAGTCCTTTTACATGATTAAAATAAACAGGGGTGTTGGTTTATTGCTTGGACTAAGCTTGCAGTGCTGTGTTTTTGAAATCCAGCTGTATTTTAGAGGTTTAGATCAGTGTTTCTCAACATTTGTCCTCCTCCATGCTCCTTTGCATGGGTTGCTAATTGAAAGTGGCACTGGATATAACTGGCAATGATGTAATGGGCAGGTACTTTCAGATGGGGTCCAAATGTGAAGCAACATTTGTAAGAGGGCTCAAGGTAGACCAGAGGGCACAAAAACCACACACTGGATCTCTGCCTTCCAGAGGCTCCCATTGTGTTGCATTGTGTTTCTGGTCTTGCAGCGAGGGGTCTGGGGTCATGTGTTACCAGGGGACATCCCCTTAAGTACCACTGGAGGTACGAGTACCACTGGTTGATTGACCATCCAGTTAATCAGTTTTGTACTGGAGGCACTCCTACCATTTGCTCTGTTATCTTGCATAAAAATGGGAGTTTAGAGATCAGCCAGAAGTTCTCCAGTAGGGTGTAGGTTTAACCCCCAAATCCAGAGTAACTACAGGAGCATGTAAGGGACTTTACGCGCACCCATAATTACTGTACCACCTAGTGAAAACCTATGGGAAATTCATATTGGAATCCAGAGTAAGTTCTTATACCGGAGCAAGGACTTCCCGTAGTTACTCTGGATTCCACCTTAATTATTTTCCAGAAGCAGGGAAAATAATTTGCAAGCTTCAAAGTGATCTCCAGCATTCCCTCTTTCAAAACTACATTTCCCACCCTCTCTATTCACACAGCTTGCCCCTGCCAGTCTAATAAGCCATAGTGTGTAATGATCAAGCAGTCAACCAGATGGCTGCGTTCTCCAACTCACAGGATTTCGTTCTCATCTTCTGCCTGCCCTAGGTGGAGTCCGTACGGGGCTAACAGATGCAGAAAGAACATTGATTGGACCTTTTAATGCTGTATCCACATTGTGATGAATGTGAGCGATGTTATCCGTAATAACTAGCAAATTGGTCCACAGCAAGATACTGAGTTCTCGTCCCCTCCTTGACAGGCCAGATGTCACAAAGTCCAAACAACCTGGAATAATTCAGTGGAAAACATAGTGTGATTCAGAAAATGTACACAGTGTGTCTGTGTAATTAAAGTGTCTCTGTAAATGGTTTTTGTGGAATGAGATTGCGTAAAATTATAAACAGCTCTATGAAATGAAAAGCAAAATACAGCATCATGAAAGATTAGTGAACTTCTAAATGGCGGAGAAGCAGCAGGTGTGAATGTTTTGCACAAATTTAGCTATTCGCTTAACGGTTTAAAGTGCAATAATTTGTGCCCAGTAATAAAACAGGAATATCTGGAATGTTTCATGTGAAATTCATCTTTATTTACAGTTTAGAATGTGACTTAATTCACTGCAGAATGTTTAAGGTTGTTTGTGGAATTTGTGCTACGCTGTCAACAAATGTGTTTCTTATATGTAATCCTTATGTGTAACCCTTATAGTGTCTTTCCCTATACCCTTTGTACTCCCCATTCTCCTTCCCCATTACTGGAAACCCAATAAAATAAATGAAAAGAAAAAAGAAAAAAAAGTTTTAAAATGTGCTTAGCATTTTATATATCCCTCTGTACATAAAATGTATGCATTTTATGCAACATGGGTCACTTTTTGATATTAACTCTGCCTATCATCAAATAATTAGTTGACAGGATCATGTTTCCCTACACAAGGTGATTGTGTTGATTGTGGTGGTTGTGAATCCCTACGCTATTTTCCAGAGGTAGGATGTGATTTTGCCGGTACAAACTGCATACCGTCTTATTGTGCTCTATCTTTTGAAATGTGTCAATATTTTAAAGTCTTGATCATCATTTTCATGCACTTTTATACTCTTTATTCAAGCTGGACAATGCAGATGAGCAAGCTGCTCAGATTAGACGTGAACTTGATGGACGTCTCCAGATGGCTGACCAAATGGCAAAAGTAAGTTCATATTTTTATTATTATTCCTTGGTTTCTGGATTAGAATATTATTAAAGCTTCTGTCTTGCATGGGGATTACAAGGGAGTATTCTCCACTGATTTAACTCACTTCCTGAGTAAACAGGTGGAGGATTGCCCTGCATGTATTTGCAATTGGTTTTTCTTGCTATTTTGTTAGCTTTTTTATTAGCTTTCTTCTCTACTGTCTCTTGGGATTGTAAACTCATATGGGACAGAAACCAGTCTAGTTTTGCTTATTCAAAACTGTAAACCAGTGGTCTTTAACTTGTTAAGAACTGGGATGCACCTCAAACCCCACCCTGCAAACTGAGCCAAGGGAACCATAGTTTGCGGATTCAGATTCAACATAAATTATGAACTCCCTGACCCAGAAAATCTGGGAATCTTGTTGGGCATAGCTGACAGCAGGTGAACCTAAAGCTCTCTCATAGCATTCAATCTGAATTTTTTACAAGTGTAAAAATGAATTTTACATTAAAGGGCAAAAGAATGCAATCCTAAACAATTTCGGCTGACCTAACAAACCTGGCATGTCTTTCTGTGGTGATGTGGGGAAGTTGGCATATAACCAGTGGTGGGCTTCATGGGGTTCTCACAGGTTCCCTTTGCTAATGAGCGCCTGGTTCTGAGAACCGGTTACTAATGGGACATAGAAGGTTATTAGGATATAGAACCTGTTGTTAATTTATTTCAATCCCACCACTGCATGTACCTATACACTGGGCTAACCCCAGTGCCCCAGGAGTGGGGCAGAAGTGACTTACAGCACTTTTGTGATACCTGCAGGTCAGCACATGGCTTATGCCTTGTATTTATTATAACTTGTATAATATTTATTATAACTTGTATAATATAACTTGTATTTATTAGTGATTTTAATGGTGTTTTATTCTTCTTTGTTAGCCGCCTTGGGCTCCCTCTTGTAGGGGAGGAAAAGTGGGTATAAATTAGGAAAATAAATAAATAAATATGCCAGAGTGTAAGCTGGCCTAACTGGAGATTAGGATTGTAACCAAAGTATGTTAAAGTAATTTCAAGTCGTTGCTATAATCAGTTGCAATTCATTTTTTCCTATTTCATATTCTGCATAGATCTATCTACAGTATTTATATACTGCTTTTCAAATAAAAAGTTCACAAAGCGGTTTACAAAAAATGAAAAAATAGTAACTAATTAATAGCTAATGGGTCTGTCCCAAAAGGGCTCACAATCTAAAAAGCAAAAAGAACACCAACAGATGCCACTAGAACAGACATTGCTGGGGTGAGGAGAGCCAGTTACTTTCCCCCTGCTAAATAAAGGAGGAACACCCACTTAAAGAGTGCCTCTTGCCCAGTTAGCAGTGGATAGATGTGTGTGGGTTTTTTAAAAATCCTTCTTAGCAGCACCTTAATTTTAGAAGAATCCGTTAGTTATTAATGATCATAATGTTCAAAGCATGGCATGTATTTTAAAGCCTTTAAGGCTAGTATTTTAAGATCACAATTTTTATAGTTCATGAAAAAGTGTGCTGCAAGAGCTTTGAGAATCTAAAGATCATTACTTACCACAAGGCAAGTAAATATTTTGTTTTCTGCATTTAATTTCGTTAGACCAGCTAGAAGTAATTTCCTGTTACATATTACATAGTGAATATGTACATAAGAACTATCTTAATAAGTTTGATCAAAGGTCCATCTAATCTGTACTCTAATATGCACGCCTGGAAAGCTCACAAATGGAGCATCCATTGTTGGTTGTTCAAATATATCACTGAGCATAAAGTTCCAGTTTGGCTAACATGTTGTATCCTATGAACCATGTTGCATCCTAAGTTTCCTAATATATTTTTTGAAAGGCAATATTCTAAGTTTCTGTCTCTTATATTAAGTACAATTTTGGGGTGAAGGTCCTTTAAATGCTTTTAGAGCATAGGAACCAGAAATTAAATACAATTTATTAATTAAAAAAGCATCTAATGAGTAAAAAGACAGATTTACAACGCAGGTTATAAAGTATACTCAGCGTAATAGAGGAAACATGCCACCTAGTGGGTGTAGGAATTTTGTCCAAATACTCTGTTCCAAACTGAAGATTTCTGGGGAGGATATAACTATTAGGAGCAGGAATCTCAGTAAGATAGACTTTCCATACGTCAGGAAGATAGATCTATAGAATATAGGATCTACAGTTTGAAAAATAGTTCAGTGTGGTTCAGGGAGTAGGATCACAGTGCAGTCCTTTACATCAGGGGTGAGCAAACCCTGGCATGGGGACCAATTGTGGCCTTTTTGAATACCATAGGACTTCTGAGTAGACATCCTTAGAATTGCATTCAAAGACTGTATTCACTCCTATAACAGTCATGTGTACTGTATAAGGATATGAAAAGTCAAGGGAAAGGAAATAAGTGCAGGAGTTTCTGGTGTTAAAGTCTTTAGAAGGGGATGTACTGTTGGGAAGTTATACAAAGGCCTGCCTACTTACCAAACAAGGTTAGCAAGAGCAATAATGAGTGATGAGCAATGAACTTTTGGAAGAAAGAGCATGATAAAAGTGTAAAAAATGAAGTTTACGTAGGCTGAAGTTACTTTGGCTGCAATCCTAATCTCCAGTTAGGCCAGCCTAAACCCCAGTGTAAGTCCTGGGACCCCAGCATACTGACCTGGAGTGTCACAAAAGTGCTGTAAAACATTTTTTTTAAAAAATTGGAGATTCTTGATTTCTTGTTACTCAACCTGAGATATTTCATTTGCAGTGCAATCCTAAGCATGTCTACTCTGAAGTAAGTCCCATTGTGTTCAATAGTATGTTCTCCCAGGAAAGTGTGGTTAGGATTGCAGCCGTGTCATCTAACTAGTCTAAAAATTGCATTAATTTGAGATCTTCATGTGTTAATTCTTTAAAATGCCATCTCTGGTTCCCATCCCCACCCCAAACTAACAATGTACAAATTAAGGTTTATGTACAGGAAAACACCAGATAATCAGCTTTATATGTTATCTGAATATTTTTTTTAAAGCATCCAGAGACTGAACAGTAACTCTGAATTTTTTAAAAATACTTTTAAGGAAAGAAAATATCCAAAGTTTACAGCAAAAGAAATGGACCACATGTATATAGAAGAATTGCGGTCTTCAGTGAATTTGCTAATGGCAAACTTGGAAAGTCTTCCTGTGTCTAAAGGTGGCCCAGAGTTTAAATTGCAGAAGTTAAAGCGATCACAGAATTCTGCTTTCTTGGACATTGGAGATGAAAATGAAGTCCAGCTGTCAAAATCTGATGTGGTGCTGTCATTCACCTTGGAGGTAAGCATATCTATAATTTAAAAATTCCTGACAGTTTAAATTACTCCAGGACATTCTCACCCTCCGTGATTTCTCAGCCCCCTTCAGAATTGATTGCCCAGGTACGCTCAAGCACCTTTATTTATGCAGTCATTCCAGCCTTCAGAGTAAATCCATTGACAGACATTTGAAGTTTTGATGTTATTATGCTGGAAGAATGTTTTAAGTCTCTCCAAGCCATGAAGTTCAAATATAAGTTAATTTTTGGAATTATTGATAACAAAATGTTCGATAAAACTGTTAGGTTGTCAGATGAATCTTTCTTGTGTGGCTCACCTTTGCATAAATAGCCTTGTTGCCTTTCTAACATAAAGGTGTCCCCCACAGGTTGCCCTTTAGTTCAGGGTGACCATATAGAACGGAGGACAGAGTGCCTCTACCTTTAACCATTGCGTAGAAGAGGGAATTGAGGCACATTTAGTTCATCATAGAAGGGTTTAAAAAGCAGCACCTGCCTAAAATTCACTCTTCTATGCAATGCTTAAAGGTAGAGGACTCTGTCCTCCGTTTTAGATGGTTACCCTGCTTTAGTTGTGACCTGGAGATACAGGCATAGCATTGCAATAACTTCCCTGGAGGGATGTTCCTGGTCCTCCTGGAGGGCACATTTACCTACTCAAGTGTCTACTCAAGAGGCCTTCCAGACACAACCAGAAGTTGCTTCCAGTTTGTGCTGGGTTGCCTTCTGAGGTTTGGAGAGGCCACATGATGTAAATGCTCCTGATGCTTCAGAGCAGAAGTTGCTGTAGCAAACCAGAAGTGACGTTTGAACATAGGCCATGCTCACTAGGTTAGGGTGAGTTTGATTATTGAAAATTGCTAGAATAAACTTGAAATTTTTTTGAAGAATGTAGTATTAAGTTGAAAGGAATTCAGTGAGATGAAAAATACAACAATCTAGAATTTTTTCAGGCCATGTGCACCATGCTCTCCACTATTGATGTACTGTTTTATTTTTCCTTTACTCTTCTTTAGATTGTTATAACGGAAGTTCAAGGCTTAAAATCCCTTGCTCCTAATCGCATTGTTTACTGCACAATGGAAGTGGAGGGAGGAGAGAAACTGCAGACAGATCAGGCAGAAGCATCGAGACCACAGTAAGCTTTGTGTAAAAGTGATCTTCATGAGAGTGAACTTTCCATGGTGTGGGGAAATTCTGCCCTGAGGTTTAGGCTCAAATAGTTAAGTAGCAGATTATTCTATTTGGTTGAACTGACATTTATTTTGTAAGAACTAGGTAGCAACTTCAGCGAGCTCCGCCTTATCTGTAGACTCAGCGTTGCAGATTTGAATATCTGCTGATTTTGAGCATGTGTTTGGAGAGTCTCACGGGACTGGAAAGCACTTTTGGTATGACAGTGCAAACCTTCCAGTCATGTCCAGGATGTTTCTGAGTTGGCCCAGAGGCCCTGTTCAGCTCACAGGTGTTTAATTGTGGTGCAACATGGGCTTGCCCTTGCAATTATCTGTAAAATTGAGTATCCACATTTTGGGATGGGGGCTATTGTAGTTAAAAACTAACAGCACTCTTATCCCCTGGTTAGACTGACCCAAGTCCTGTGCTGGCCTGAGGTTGTTGCAAAAACTTCTGCACCACTCCAGGGGGGGGGGGGTTAGGCCAGTGCACAGACATGACTGGTCTCCCCACGCCATCATGAGAACAGTGAGATGGGTAAGTTCTTCAAGCAGAGGCTCAACAAGCACCTATTGGGGATGCTCTAGGAGGAGGATTTCCTGCTGCAGGCAGGGGGTTGGACTAGATGACCTACTAGGTCCCTTCCAACTCTAGGATTCTATGATTCTAAGTTATGCTGGCCTAAATTGGTTAGGATTTAGGCCAGCATAAATTTAGGCAGGATTGAGGCAGCCACAATCCTGCCCTCACAAATTTAGGATTTGTGAGGGCAGGATTGTGCCCTCAAAATCACTTCAGCATCACAATACATGCACAACTTTGAAACTATCTGCAGTTTGCTGTTGGCACCAAGATCAGAGTGACCATACAGAATGGAGGACAGAATGCCTATACCTTTAACCATTGCATAGAAGAGGCAGGTTCAGCTCATCATAGGAAGTTTTAAAAAGCAGCGCCTGCCAAAATTCCCTCTTCTATGCAATGGTTAAAGGTAGAGGCATTGTGTCTTCCATTCTATATGGCCACCCTGACCAAGATCTTCCAATACAAAGTGGTCCTTTTTAGCATCTTCATGGGGCTCAAAATTGTTGTGAAATCTGTGACTGTGACCACTGTGTTCTTTTAGAGATAATGGTGTTGTTCACAGTGAATCTGTGTGGCAATGTGTTGCCCCCCAAAAGATACACTGATCTTGCCCTCTTCCTAACCAGCATTTTCCAATGTTCATCAGATTGCCTAAGAGCACAATCCTAACCATGTCTACTCAAAAGTAAGTCCCATTGTGTTGAATGGGTCTTACTCCCAGGAAAGTGTCTTTAGGATTGCAGCCTAAGCCACAGACTTACAACAGATGTTCTCTGTTGTAACCTTTGGTAGTGTCACCACCAGTGATGGGCTTCAAAAAATTTAAGAACCGGTTCTCTGCCCATCTGGCAGCCACTTTTAAATGGCTATTTTTAAACTTTATATGTCCTATCTCTTGTTAAGAACCGGTTCTATAGAGTAGGTGTGAACCTGCTGGTGCCCACCACTGGTCACCACCAATGTCTTCAAGGAAAGAATCATAGAATCATAGAGTTGGAAGAGACCCAGTGGATCATCTAGTCCTACCCCCTCCTGTAGCAGGAAATCCTTGTCTTGTGGGGACCCGGGTCTCAAACCCTGGCCTGCTGGTTAACAGGCAGTGTCTTAACCATTTAAGAGCTGCACTTGTATATTGTTTTCAACCAAACCCTCAATATTTTCTGTCCAAGCTTTTTTCTTACACAAATTGTTGAGTTGTGATTATGATGCTAAGCAAATCCCGCAGTATTGAAAAGAGAGTAACTGAAATGTTATTTAACATCGCTCTTGACAGATTGAATTTTTTTCAGTTGCTGCAGAATTAGCTTATGTCTATTGACACAGTGCTTACAGATATCATTGAAATAAAATTAACTGCTACAAATAAACATTGCAGCTGTTACATTTGTGTTGGTGTCGAAGACGTAAGTAAATAATACTTGAAACATTAAATTAAGTTTGTATGCATTACTTACAAGGACCTACGCGTGGTAGGATTTTGACAGAAATAAGAGATGTACTTTCTCTAGAGGTTTTAATAGAAACTTTCAAGTAATAAATCTTCATGCAGAAATTTAATTAGTCCAAATGCAGTTTTCTGTTATGTATTACCAATCACTTAGTTTTATAGCTTGGTGTTATGTATAAAAAGTTGTACATTCTCTATACACCCTATATTAGTCCTTCTTGGGGGAAGAAAGCAAATAACTATTTGCTGTAGTAGGGAATTTCAGCAGCATGGTCCCCAGAATCACTCTACTGCAAGGGATGGGAGATTATTTTTTTAAACTTACCTCCATCCAGTACTGTAGTCCTTGCACATCCAGGGAAAGAGGGGTGGTCTAAGGAGCCACCATAGGGCTCTGCTAGCCTCTGTAATGATGGGAAAAGGGCTCTTTTAGAACTGCATGTTTTCCCCCTCTTTTTCACTATTTCTATTTCCACTCTTGAAACATTTGTGAAATTTATTTATTTTTGGTGAGAAAAAGTTTGTTGCAGGACCAAACTAGAGATTTTTTGAAAGATATTAATTCCACCTATCCATACCTCTTCTTATATAGGTAAAGGTGTCCCCCCACAGGCTACCTCGCTAGTCGTGACCAGCAGTGGGATTCAAATAAATTAACAACAGGTTCTGTGTCCTAATAACCTAAATTAACAACAGGTTCTATGTCCCATTAGTAACCGGTTCTCAGAAGCAAAGGGTTCTATAGAACCTGTGAGAACCCCCTGAAATCCACCACTGGTTGTGACCGACTCTAGGGAGTGGTGCTCATCCCCGTTTCTAAGCCAAAGGCATGACTAAATGCCAAAGCACCTTGTTTGAAGATGCCTCCATGGTCATATGGCTGGCATGACTAAATGCCAAAGCACATAGAATGCTGTAACCTTTCCACTGAGGTGGTACCTATATACCTACTTGCATTTACATGCATTCAAACTGCTAGATTGGCAGGAGGTGGGCAAGTTACAATAGCTCACACTGGCTTGTAGCACCCAGGTCTTAAACCCTGGTCTGCTGGTTGACAGACATGGCGTCTTACCCCCAAAACCAGAGTAATTACGGGAGCACATAAGAGACATTATGTGCACCCATAGTTACTGCACCACCTAGTGAAAACCTATGAGAAATCCATATGGGAATCCAGAGTAAATTGTTCTTACACCGCAGCAAATACTCCCCGTATTTATTCTGGATTTTGCCCTTTACCACTGAGCCATGATAGCCCATACCTTCTCATATCTTCCAGTAAACGTGTGATTGAAGTTGACTTGAGGCAATAATGTCACTAGTGGTGAACATAAGAATCTTAAAATTTGTTAAATGTCTTGTTATTAAATGTCTTGATATATTTCAGTGTTGATTTACAGACATAACCATTGCATTTGGGGATTAAACTAGTGTTGCTCACCCACTAGTATAGATATCAACAGTGGTACTTAAAATGGTGTCTGATGGTATTCATGAAGCACCTGGTCTTCTGCTGCCTGACAGTGAGATTAGGAATGCAACACAGCAGTATGAAGCCCCAAATCATGCTTTTCCATCCACACCAAGTCTCTTACTGTTGTTTGTCATACTGTATCTGGTGTCCAGGCCCAAAGTAACTAGCAATTATGTCAGTGACAGTTACTTTTAGTGGTACTTTGAATAGGTGGGCCATGTAAAGTGATACAGTGGATGACAAATGTTGTCTCCCCTAGGAGTGGTGCAGATAGGGTAGCCATATGTCCCAAAAAAACAGGGACAGTCCTGATTTGGGGGGGGGGGTTGTGTTCACACACTGTCAAGTGTGACAGACAGTCCTATCCAGATTTTTGTGGAAGAGAATTATGGTAAACCTATGTGCAGAAATGCCTTATGGCAATTTTGTGACATCTGCAGGGCAGTATGGAATTTGTGCTGGAACTTGTGCCGATCTAACCAGTGGTTAGGATTGCACTGTGGGTTACATGGTTTATCCCTGAGCAAGCAGAGGATTCTTGGTAAGATTCCTTCCTCTATGACTCAACCTCCACTTAAACTTGTTTATGAGTGCAATCCTAATAGTGTCTTGTCAGAAGTAAGTTCCATCGAGTTCAATGGGGCTTACTCCCAGAAAACTGCTCTGAGGAGTGCAGCCTACACCCTTGTGCTAGCAGCTGTGTTGGAATAAAGATTACGGCTGCAATCCTAAAGACACTTTCCTGGGAGTATATTGGAGTCTATTGGAGTGTATATTGGACACTTTCCTGGGAGTACCAATTGACCACAATCGGGCTAACTTTTGAGTAGACATGGTTAGGATTGCAGCCTATGACCTTCTCTGTGTTTTCTATGCTGGCCTATTTGTACATAGATTTGGGACATTGTAAACATACATTACTGTAACTGAAGCTGGGTTGAGCCACTCCAGACTCCACATTGGGTGCAATCCAGAGTAACTATGGGGAGTCCTTGCTCTGGTGTAAGAACAATTTGCTCTGGATTGCAATGTGAATTTCCCATAGGTTTCCACTAGGTGGTGCCGTGACTATGGGTGCACATAATGTCTCTTATGTGCTTCCATTGTTACTCTGGATTGTAGGGTATGTTACTATCATACTTTGTTTCTGTTCCATTTGTACTACTGGACATGCATTGTATTTTTACTACATTACACCAGCATAATCTAAATGTATTTCTGGTGTCATTGGGTCGTAGCATTGGCCTGCCCCATTACCTCCAAGTACAAAGTAGGGCGATAGATTGTTGCTCTCTGAATAACTGTATATGATGCATTGAAAAACAAGTATAATATCCTATAATTAATGTCTTCATTTAATTTAATGAGAAAAATACAAACCTCGAAGATAAATTTCTTGAAATCCATCTGCTCGATGCTGTGTACTCTCTGAATATAGTCAATCATTCATTATGCCATCTGCCATCTTAGATGGTTTTTAATTATAAAACTAATATATGAAAATAATTAAAGCTCCTTTTCCCTAGGAACTGAATTTTCAGATGGAAGTGTTGCCTGCTTATGGGATGCAGGGAAATGGCTCCTACCTCTGTAATAGCTTTTAATGTGCTTCGGATTTGAATTTTTGCTTCTTTCTTTTGTTCTAGATGGGGAACTCAAGGGGATTTCACCACAACTCATCCTCGACCTGTTGTCAAAGTGAAACTTTTTACCGAAAGTACTGGAGTCCTGGCGCTTGAAGATAAAGAGCTAGGAAGGGTAAGCTTTAATTAATTTAACTAATATCTTGATAGAGGACAACACATACCTGACAGTTTCTCCATTATAAACACCATGGAAATTCATTGTTGCACCAGTTTTCTTGCTCATCTTCTATTTCACTGAGGCTTTCCAAGAAGCAGTTGCTAATGAATTGCATCCAGAATGTATTAGGGTTGACGAGACAGCTGGCTGATGGTGATTCATATACTCATACCATCCTTTGTTAGCAGTCTATATCAATACCATCATAAAAAGTTATGAAAATGAAGTTGGCCCTTTCAGTTAATAAATGTAATTATGCTGTTAAAACAGGTGGAGGTTGTTTTAATTATACGCTTAGATATTCTACAATCCAGAGTAACTACGGGAAGACGTTAAGAGGCACTTACTCTGGATTGCTCAATGCATTTCCCATAGGTTTCCCATAGGTAGCACCGTTCTCAAACCAGGGACTTTAGACTTTCCAAGCAGGAAAGTCCCCATAAGGGGAGGGGGATGGCATGCCAGGATCATACTCTCACCGAGGAAAAGGGGCTATTTTTTTTACTAACCAGGAAATATTGGTCCTCTTGAGGGATCAGGGAGCTCATGATTCTCTCTCCAGGGCTCCCATGCTTCAAAAATACTTAAAAATATTGATAATATATAATAAAAGCAGTTAAGACGCTGTGCCTGTTAACCAGCAGGCCAGGGTTCGAGACCCGGGTCAGCCCCACAAGACAGGGTGAGCTCCTGTCCTTAGCCCAGCTCTGCAACGCCAGCTGGATCCAATCGTATTGGCTCTGCCTTTCCATTGGACTAATTCAGTGGCGTGGAGAGGGGGGATTTGCTGCTTGGGTAACAGCCTATCCTCCATAACAATCCAACCCAGGCTTTCGTGCTTCACATGCAGCGTATGCAGCACCGAGCACGATACCATAGTCTCTTGAGACTGACGGAGGCCTGCTTAATATAATAAAATAATCTACTGACTACTGTGAAGGAATCAGATATATGGTCCACTTCTCATTTGGAACCACAGAGTCTTTGTGCAAATACTGTTCAGAACATTATGTTCTTTTAATGCTTTTAATAATGTAATCTTCACCCTGTAATACTGGCTTACATTAGTGAACGGCTTATTATCCGAAACTTTTTCTTTTACAGCATTCAAAACTCAATTTTGTTATTTCAGACCAAATTTCTCCTAACGACAAGTTACCTAATGAAAGAAAAATACCTTGAACTTTACCTTTTCTTCCTCATAAAACAGCACTATTTAGTGTTTGAATGGTATGTTTTATTATCCAGATGTCTTCATTGGCATTCAAGGGCAAATCTTGAAAATTCTGACTTTCGGGTAGATAAGTGGTACCCAGTCTAAGTAGGATGGTTGGCATAGCTCAGTTCATCATGTATCCTCTTCGAAAGTTTTTTTTTTTTTTTGCATTTTGATTAGAAAAGTCCTTTTTTGATTACTTTTGGTTGTACAATAATGAGTTATGTCACTATTTACTATCTCCATGCAAAATATATGGTGCAAAGCCAATTTAAATATTTTTTCTTAACAACTCCAAAGGGTTCATCACTTCCACTGTCCCTTGAGGATTAACTGGCAAACTCAAAACTGCTTTATTTTCTGTAGAGCAATGCCTGTTCTGTCTGTTGCTGCAAATTTGTTTGAATGGCAGTACTGGAACCGAGGATATTGTTGCAAACTATTATTTTTTCTTGAATTAAATTTTAAGTTATAAGGTAACATTTTGTCTCTGGCATTGATTGAATCAGCTGCAAACAGGATGATTATATGACTGGATTTTTCCGGATTTGCCCTCTTTTTTAGTCTCCTGTCTGGGTGTCCTCCAAAAGGGCTTCATTGTCCTCCATTTTTGCTTCATTTTGGAACTTTGCAATGGTGTGCAGCACCCCGTCATGTCATATGTTGTTGGAGTTGTATTGAAGAAAATATCAAAAATATGTATTTGTGCAAGTCTGTGTTAACCTGAAAGGCAAGGCCAGGGAAGGGTGGGTAAGGAATTGGCATGTTTTGCCACCACATATGCCCTTCCAAGACTTATTGTGTCATTCTCCTAAACCAGCGTTTCTCAAAGTGGGGGTTGGGACCCCTTTGGGGGTCACCTAGAGCTTTCCTGGGAGTTGCCTAAAGACCCCTGGTGCAGGGGGTAAGGTCAGGCTTGCCAGCTCCAGCTGTAGCTGTATGCACACTGGGGCTGGCTGACAGCCTCAGGGCCCAGTCCCATGCATGCCTACTCTGAAATAAATCCCATATAGTCAGGGGACCTTTACTCCCATGTAAATGTGGATAGGATTGCAGCCTCTGGGCCCAATCCTATGCATACCTACTCTGAAATAAATTCCATTGTGTTCAATGTGTACATAGAACACACATTTCATTTGTAGCAATGAAAATACATCCTGCATATTGGATATTTACATCACGATTCATAACAGTAGCAAAATTAGTTATAAAGTAGCAATGAAAATAATTTTATGGTTGGGGGTCCTCACAACATGAGGAACTTATAAAAGGGTCACGGCATTAGGAAGATTGAGAACCACTGCCCTAAACCATCCCTTTCTGCTTACTCCCATTTTACTCAGCCCCCTCCATGCTTCCCCCAACCCCCTGTGCCAATTTACTAGCAAGAACAGGCATTCAGCAGCACCCACATTCATGCTTGTAGCAATAGCCAGGCCCAACTTAGTGGCCTAGTCTTGTTGTGATGGCCATAAAGCACTTTATGCTAATGGGACACACATTCTGCCAGTACAAATTCCCATTTTGATTGGGCCGCAAGTAATATTTGAGATTTACAAATGCTGTCCATTTTGTTGTATTTATGCCAGTTTAACGCACCTAGAGCCATTTTGTCCGTGGTTAGTAGTAAAGGAAGGGAGTTAGGGTTCAATCCAGAGTAACCCTTGCTCTGGTGTAAGAACAATTTACTCTGGATTGCAGTATGAATTTCCCATAGGTTTTCATTTATGCCATAACTATGGGTGCACCTAATGTCTCTTACGTGCTCCCATAGTTACTCCGGATTGTAGGGTTAGTCTAAGTATGCAGTTGTTTTGAAAAATAAACTTCTGAAAATACACTCTTATGTCAAGCATACTAATTTTTCTACTTGCTTAATATACAAGTGAGTTGGTTTTATGAGTACAGAGACATTTGAATGTAAAGATAATACTGTCTTGTTCTCCTGATTATTCAATTAAGGGGAGAAAACATTATGAGAAAACATTATGTTTATGAGTAGCTTTTTGAATCTGAAATTAGACAGAGTAATAACTAACTGTGTGGCTTCTTACAGGATTTCCCTTTACTGCTGTACTATAAATGCTTGTAAAAATCTTAAAATATGTTGCTGGCACATACTGTGACCGTTTTAAAATCTGAGCCTGCAATCCTATAAATGCTTACCTAGGAGTAAGCCTCATCAAATACCGTGAGGCTTACTTCTTGAGTAGACATGGATAGGATTGCACTGTGATTCTACTACATAAAGAGCACAATCCTAACCATGTCTACTCAGAAGTAAACCCTATTGTGCTCAATGGGTCTTACTGCCAGAAAAGTGTCTTCAGGATTGCAGCCTCATTATTATCGTCCTCCTTTGCAGGAATTAAAATTCCTGTTTGATCTCTGCCTCCTGTACATGTCTCCTTTCTTTTTCAAATCAGACAGTGAAAGATCCTATTTCTTCCTGCCTTTTTCCCCCATTTCCATAGTGTGTACAGGGTTTTTTGTTTCCTCCAGGACATCAAAACCTTTGAATTTTTAAATCGATTATTTAATCTTTTGGATTTTTTAAATATGTAAGTCCTTCTTGGATTACAGATAACTTTAGTTATTGCGTAGGTTCATCACAGTTAATCAGATAGCTTTTTCAGTTAACTTATGAAAGGGGGATTGGCTATACATTAGTTATAATCAGTGCTTATTCCAGAAATAAAAGTAATGGTAATCACCATAAAGAGTTATAACATTTTTTTTTGGGGGGGGGGTACTCACCATGCAAATGTTATTTGTCTACTTGGGGAGCCACAGAGGTGCTGGTACTCACACAGAGGTGCTGACTCATTACCGGTGAATACCCCCAAAAGACTCTTGGTTATAACTTATTAAAGGGGGACTGGCCTTTATCTGCTGGGAATCTATTCTACACCCTGTGGATATTGCAACCTCAGATATGGAAACTGTGGATATGAGACCACAGATTCTGGGGAACACCAGTCCTTTATCTCTTGCATGACATCTCTGGATCATGACATTTCTGTAAAACAGTTATTAATCTTGAATATTTCCATTCCAAATTATGTGTTGATGCAAGATCAGCCCCTCCAAGTATTCATCCTGCCCTAAGAATTGTGACACTGTTTATGTGAGACCTCTAAATTACAAGCAAGAGTATATTTCTTTTCCTTCAGTGTCACAGTCATCTTAGTGAGAAATTTTCCAGCTAAGTATCTCCAGTGACCCCACTTTAACTTTGAGACAGTGACTTATTTTGTGTCTGACCCAGAGAGAGCCAGTTAATGGCATTCATCTCGAGGAGATTGAGGTTATAACCTATATGTTGAGGTAAGCAAACATAAGCTATGGTAGACATTTTTATTTTCCTCTTGGTTTCAGTCTGCTGAATCTGCTTGAGCAGATTCAGGTCAAGAGAAAGCTGTGATTAGATGGATATGTTACAGGAATAACTGTTACCACAAATAGTAATGTCTTTAGTAATTAGTAAAGGGTTCAAGGACATATAGAATTCAAGTAGAGATTAAAATAATTTGGGGGGACTGCTTTTTTCCTCTTGGGAAAAAGGTGGGATACAAATCAAATATAAATAAATAGAATAGAATAGGATAGAGAGAGGGAGATAGATATAGTCCAGCACAATGCTACTCCACCAGTGCTCATTTTGCCACTGGTGGTGCTACAGTGGTACGTGGTGGTGTTCAGTGGTACCTGCAGGACCTCCGGTCCGCTGACACCTGGAAGCAAGACTAGCAATGCAGTGCAATGCAACAGCAGCAGTAAGAGATAGATAGATAGATAGATAGATAGATAGATAGATAGATAGATAGATAGATAGATAGATAGATAGATAGATAGATAGATAGATTAGGACAGACAGACAAAATGCTAGACACATCAGTGCTGGGTATTGATAAGTCAGTGAGTGAATCAGTCAGTGACTTTTCAATTTTATATATACTGTATAGATGTTTGCTTGTCTTGCAAACACTCTCAATCCAAGTAACTCTCAATCCAAGGTGTTATATTGCAATTAACTGTTATTATTACTATCTATATTATATACTATCTATATACTATTACTATAGTATTATTGTCCATATCTATAAAACTGAAAAGTTAGTGACTTACTCAGTGACTGACTGACAGACTCATCAATGCCCAGCCAAAATTGCCAGACGTAGAAGCATGAAATTTGGGGAGGGTGTTCCTTTCGTAATGGAGGCACCCACTAAGAACCAGTTTTTGGAAATTCCAACCAGAAGGGGGTGAAAAGGAATGCAACTTTCCATTGAAGAATTGCTGACTGTGTAGTATGGATGGTGTGCATGGGGGAATGTTGTGGAGAGAGTGTAAATGGGGGTGTTGTGCATGCGGGGAATGGTACTCATGGGTGGTGGTGCACATAGGGGAGTTGCAGGGTTTAAGGGACCAGCACTACACAGGTTGTGTGTTGCATGGAGGCGTGGGAGGGTTGCACATGAGGGTGTTGCACAGGGAGTTGGGTTCAGTGGTACCCAACCCTGAAATTTTTCTTGAAACTTTTCATGTACATTTTGCTAGTTATATTATAATTATTATAATTATAAGTATTAATGTCCGTGGAACTCCTTGCCACAGGATGTGGTGATGGCAGCTACCCTCAGTACCTTTAAAAAGGGATTGGACACATTTCCACAGTAGAGATTTTCAATCTTTTTTCAATTTACAGCACACTGACAAGGCACAAAAATTGTCAAGGCACTCCATCACTTTTTTGACTATGAGCAACACACACCATGCTGCTGGTAGGGGGTCAAATCCACCAACTGCCCTATTCATAAAATGACCATCCCCAGAGATCCCCGGCACACCTGCAGATCATCCAGTGCACAGCAGAACTGCAGGACGTACCACATGATCATAGATCATAGAATCATAGAGTTGGAGGGGACCCAGTGGATCATCTAATCCAACCCCCTGCCTGTAGCAGGAGATCCTTGTCTTGTGGGGACCCAGGTCTTGAACCCTGGCCTGCTGGTTAATAGGCAGAGTGTCTTAATCACATGTGCCACTGGAGGAACTGATCCTACTCTTAGGTTGCAATCCTAATCCCTATTTAGGCTGGTATAAGTTCTGGCACAAGTCCCTTGCTGGCTTGGGGGTGTCACAAAAGTGCCATGGGCTGGTACTGACCACAGACATGCACCAACCTCTCCATTCCAGCACCGGAACAGGGAGACAGGAGAGTTTTGCTGGCCTAAATGGGTTAACATTGCATACTTAGTGATTAAGCTTTGATAACTTCCTGTTGAATATATAAAGCAGCACCACTGAAATATTGTTTGTAGATGAAATTGCAGGCCTTCGTCAGTCTTGGAAGACTATGGTATCATGCTCGGCGCTGCATACGCTGCATGTGAGGCATGAAAGCCTGGGTTAGATTTTTATGGAGGATTGGCTGTTACCCAAGCAGTAAATCCCCCCTCTCCACGCCACTGAATTAGTCCAATGGAAAGGCAGAGCCAATACGATTGGATCCAGCTGGCGTCGCAGAGCTGGGCTAAGGACAGGAGCTCATCCTGTCTTGTGAGGCCGATCCGGGTCTCGAACCCTGGCCTGCTGTTTAACAAGCACAGTGTCTTAGCCACTTGCGCTACCCACAGCCTACTAGAGATATTGAAAATGAAACTGAGAGATAATAAATGTTAGCAAAAAATTCTGAATTGGTTAGAGGTTCTAAGCAAGTTTGTAATTGTGATTTATTATTATTGGCTGGAAGTTTGTTATTGTGATTAAACACTTTCTGAGTGTGTGATTCATTGCATCCTTCACAGGTAATATTGTACCCAACATCCAATAGTTCGAAGTCTCCGGAGCTGCATAAAATGATCGTCCCCAAAAACAGCCAGGACTCTGATTTGAGGATAAAACTGGCAGTGAGGATGGATAAACCTCCACACATGAAGCACTGCGGGTGAGTATACTTAAAATTTAATTCCAATTAATATCAATTAAAATTTAATATCAATTAAAATTTAATTCCATTTTAAATAGGCCTACCCAAACTTTGGCATTTCAATTTCCAAAATAGAAATTGAAACAAAAAAAGAATTATGTAAGTATGTCAAAACATGAACTTTATTAGAGTCCATCAATAGTGTACAGAATGTCAAAAGAGGGGTAACGACGGCTTTGGAATAACCTGTGATTCCTGTTAGTGAAAAATTGAGGGAACCCAGAAATTTCCCTTCGATCTTACACATGAGATATAAGATTTTCCCTTGGATCTTACACATGAGATGTCCTATCTCACCACATGAGATGCTGTGGGAACTACTGTGCATGCATGGGAGTGGCTACTACTCCATGCCATATGTGCCAGTCTAATAGATATGTGACACACCTTAACAGAGTGTCAAATCTGTAGGAAAATTGGCCTGATAAGTAGTTCTTTGGCTTCTGGAGCTGTTTACCATGAAGGAGTCTCTAGATCTGGAGATCAGAGAGACAGCTGTTGGACTAGTTTTGGTGCAGAAATACATTTCAGTGCACACATTTTGCACATTTTAGTGCACAAAACTAAACTTTTCCATTTTAGTTTGAGCTTCAATATGTTGGTGCTGATTTTGCGTAATGATTTTCTGTATTCAAAAGATTTTAAAGACACTGAGGGCACAAAGTAACTACAGGAGCAAGTAAGAGACATTACGTGCACCTGTAGTTACTGCACCGCCTAGAGAAAACCCATGGGAAATTCATATTGCAATCCAGAGTAACTTGTTCTTACTCCAGAGCAAGGACTCCCTGTAGTTACTCTGGATTTCACCCTTAGGAATGTGTTTAGTTTCCTGTATTTGGCGCAGGTGACTCAACCCGGGCTCTGCATCGGGAAGCCTAATAGGACCTGGATTCCATAGCCTTTTCCTAATATTGTCACCCACCCACTGCCCTGTTTTGTTTCTCTGCTGTTTTTTCCTCTTTCCTCCTTTTGGGAAAAGACCCCAAAAAACTTTGTATTCTTCATAAAATTCCTCTCAAGGGCCCTGTTGCATTGGCATTTATAAGAGTTGCTTTTGAATATTGGCATTGCAGTTTATTGTTTTAATATTAAAGCATTAAATTACTGTAAGTTTTTATTCCTTTCCTCTTTGTGTGCAGAAAGCTCTGGCGGATCCGGATGTTAAGTTCTTTATGTTAAGTTCACTATATGCAGACGTTAATTCTGCTAATCATTCTCCTTCGTCTGGGTGTATTGTACCTAAGAAAGAGAGGGCTTTGCCAGTTGGTATCTTTGGCTGAGCTCCTGCTGTGTGTCTTCAAGTATTTTGTGCTACAGGCAGGGGGTTGGACTAGATGACCTACTGGGTCGCTTCCAACTCTATGATTCTATGATTCCAAAGTAGTAGCCCATTGCCACGGGGCAAATCACTGAACCAAAGGCTACAATCCAGAGTAACTATGGGATGTTTTACACCGACGTAGTTATGGTGCCACCTATGGGAAATGCATAAAGCAGTCCAGAGTAGTTACCTCTTACGTCTTCCCGTAGTTACTCTGGATTGTAGGGAAAGGGATCTTTCAAAAGCAGTACAGGTAGATTGCAATTTGGTGGAGGTTTTCTTGTTGAAAAAATAAAAATCCTAAATCTCTCTAAGCTTTTGAGTACATAACTGTCATTGGATCCTGTCCCTTGCTAACAACGATCTCAATATCTGTGATAGAACTAGCTTTGGTTTTGGTCTGCCTAACTGGGAACAAACAGTGCCATGAGTAGCAAAATAAAAAGGTCACCGGATGAATAATTTATAGCAGACTTTAAAAATGTATGAAAAACACTGTACCAGCTACAAGTGAGTAATTTAAAATGGTTAGAATGTACCATTCTGTCTGAAACACAAAACCCCCATAAATCTTGAAATCATTTTCCAGCAACCTTACCGTTCAAAGAAACATTAATGAGATTCTATGAGTCTAGGTCTCATCTGGCCATTGCAACATCTGTGCTAGAATAGGAGCGTTAAACACAGGGCCGGATTTAGGTTTAATGAGGTCCTAAGCCAGTGATTTTCAACCAGTGTGCTATGGCACACTGGTGTGCCACGGATAGTCCTCAAGTGTTCTGCAGGAATTTGGGGATTTACATTCATTAATAGGAAAATTGGGGGATTTGAACAGTCTGGTGTGCCTTGTCAATGGTAAAAATAATTGGGGCTGTGCCTTGACAATTTCAGCACCTTGTTAAGTGTGCCATGAGATGAAAAAGGTTGAAAATCACTGCCCTAAGCTATTGAAGGTAATGGGGCCCTTTATATGTCCAGCCTATCCTTTGTCAACAACAAATTGTTGCGGTTTTTGTGTTGAATATATGCTATATGGGCTGTGTGTGGCACAAGCGGTTAAGACGCTGTGCCTGTTAACCAGCAGGCCAGGGTTCGAGACTCGGGTTGGCCCCACAAGACAGGGTGAGCTCCTGTCCTTAGCCCAGCTCTGCGACGCAGCTGGATCCAATCGTATTGGCTCTGCCTTTCCATTGGACTAATTCAGTGGGGTGGAGAGGGGGGATTTGCTGCTTGGGTAACAGCCTGTCCTCCATAACAATCCAACCCAGGCTTTTGTGCTTCGCATGCAGTGTATGCCGCGCCGAGCACGATACCATAGTCCTTCAAGACTGACGGAGGCCTGCTTTTTAAAAGTAATTTATGGACATAATAGGTATCTAAAGTCATTTGCATATAACAAAATATGTATGTATTTGTTTTTATCTTATATTTTAGAAATGTACATCCAGTTTTCTTTCCTTTAATTTTTTTTGGTGCCCCCCAAGAGAGTGGAGCCCTAAGCTATAGCTTATTTGTCTATTGACATTCATCCATGCATGCCTGCTCAGAAGTAATTCCCTGGATGCAGAATGTGCTTGATCCTATGATCCTACTTAGGCTACAATCCTAAACACGCTTTCGTGGGAATAAGATCCATTGCACACAAAGGGGCTTACTTCTGAGTAGACATGGTTAGGATTGTGCACTCAGGTTTCAATTTATGCCCTCTGAACTGGGGGTTCCATGCATGGGAAGGGAAAGTGGTACTCCAGATTTCTCCCTGGATACAGAATGTGCATGATCCTTTGAAGTCTACTTACATCCTGCATATCAGATATCTACATTACGATTCATAACAGTAGCAAACTTACAGTTATGAAGTAGCAACAAAAATAATTTTATGTTGGGGGGTCACCACAATATGAAGAACTGTATTAAAGGGTCGCAGCATCAGGAAGGTTGAGAACCACTGCTCTAAAGTGATTGAATTAATATGAATTCAGTGTCAATTACTATGAATAATTACTGTAAATAAAGGTGCATCGTTTCTTGCAAAGTTAGGCTACAATCCTAAAGATTGTAGCCTAACTTTCCTGGGCTTAAACACAATGGGGCTTACTTTGGAGTAGACGTGATTAGGATTGTGCTCTTAGTATTTTATGTTCACAGCTGCAGCCTGAAGTATGAATTCTCCTTCCATTAACAAATATCTTAATTTGAACCTTGATTTGATGTTGGAAGTAATATTTCTGCGGAAGATAAATGAATAACTTAGATGAGTTATGTTTTAGCATAGCCTAGTGGCTAAAAGTAGGTATTGCCTTTACTATAGAGTTTTATGTATCATACTAGCAAAAGGCTTACCCGCGTTGCGGGAGTAAAATTCCCCCGTATGCCATCCCCCCATATGCATCAGCCCCCCATGGATAACTTTCCCCCAGGCGTAACAACCGCCCATGCGCAACTTCCCCCATACACATCAATTCCCCATGCGCAACTTCCCCCCCTGCGCAACTTCACCCCTGCACAACTTCAACCCTGCGCAACTTCGCCCATGCGCAACTTCCCCCATGCACAACTTTCCCCCATGCACAACTTTCCCCCATGCGCAACTTTCCTCCATGTGCAACTTTCCCCATGCGCAACTTCCCCCATGCGCAACTTTCCTCCATGCGCAACTTCCTCCCGTGCGCAACTTCCCCCCGTGTGCAACTTTCCCTCGTGCGCAACTTTCCTCCGTGTGCATCATCCCCCCATGTGCAACTTCCCCCATGTGCAACTTCCCCCATGTGCAACTTCCCCCCATGTGCAACTTCCCCCATGTGCAACTTCTCCCCATGCGCAACTTCCCCCCATGCGCAACTTCTCCCCCTGCGCAACTTTCCCCCGTGTGCAACTTTCCCCCGTGTGCAACTTTCCTCCATGTGCATCATCCCCCATGTGCAACTTCCCCCATGTGCAACTTCCCCCATGTGCAACTTCTCCCCATGCGCAACTTCCCCCCCTGCGCAACTTCTCCCCCTGCGCAACTTCCCCCCTGCGCAACTTTCCCCCGTGTGCAACTTTCCTCCATGTGCATCATCCCCCATGTGCAACTTCCTCCGTGTGCAACTTCCTCCGTGCGCAACTTTCCTCTGTACGCAACTTTCCCCCATGCGCAGCTTTCCCCCATGCGCAACTTCCCCCATGCGCAACTTCCCCCGTGCGCAACTTCCCCCGTGCGCAACTTTCCCCCGTGCGCAACTTTTTCCCGTGCGCAACTTTTCCCTGTGCGCAACTTTCCTCCATGCGCAACTTTCCCCATGCGCAACTTCCACCCATGCGCAACTTCCCCCATGCGCAACTTTCCTACATGTGCAATTTCCCCTCATGCGCAATGTCCCCTCATGCGCAGCATCCTTACCGGCGCAACCTCTTCCTCCGAACAACATCCCCCAGTGCACCAGGGTCTGAGCACCAAATTGGCTGATGTTGTTCAGTCTCCCGTGTTAAGTATTGGACAGAAACACGTTGCCCCCTTTTCAGCCCCTGAAGGGTTAATTTCTCCAGATGGTTCTTGGTGGGAGTTCAGGTGACAGAAGGAACTCCCAGAATTCCATGCTTCAGGCCCAGCAGTTGGGGAGGAATGTTGATGAGTCAGCAATTCTCAATGCAAAGTATAGGGAGGAAAACGCGTTGCGCCCCTTTTCACCCCCTTCCGGTTGGAATTTCCGAAAACCGGTTCTTAGTGCACCCCTCAATCACAGAAGGAACACCCACCCCAAATTTCACACTTCTAGGCCCACCGGTTTTGGCAGGGCGGTGATGAGTGAGTGAGTCAGTCAGTGAGTCAGTCAGTGAGTGACTTTTCTCTTTTATATATATATATAGATCAGTTTTTACCTGTTTCACAGCTCTGAACCTGTTAACATTCAAACTATTGTTGGTTATCACGCAAAAGTGATTTAACTGATAAGATAAACCAAAGGCAAAGAATAAGGTTTATTCATTCTTAGGGTGCAATCCAGAGTAACTATGGGGAGTCCTTACTCCGGTGTAAGAACAACTTCCTCTGGATTCCAATATGAATTTCCCATAGGTTTTCACTAGGTGGTGCTGTAACTACGGGAGCACATAAGAGACATTATGTAGTTGGTCTGGATTGTAGGGTTAGTTTAGTTCCCTTCCAAAGAACAATTTTGGGTGATCAGCTTTTGTGTGCTAATACCACAGAATTGAATTTTGTTTAAGCTGTGTGTGGCATTTTTCAATTCCATTAATTGAAGTTGCTTTAGAGATATTCTAATTAATAGCAGAGGACTGATAATAAAATTTAATCAAAGTAAATTGAAACTGTAATGTTTTTACTGTGCATTTAAAGGCAAGACTATATCAGAGCTAGTTTAACTTTATGGGCACTCCATACCTTATAGCTGACATAAAGAAAGACTTGTCATGTTCTGTGTCTTCCAGGTCTAAAGTATCTGAGAGCAACAAGACCTGGAACTAAGGGTGAAATCCAAAGTAACTACAGGGAGTCCTTACTCCGGAGTAAGAACAAGTTACTCTGGATTGCAGTATGAATTTCCCATAGGTTTTCACTAGGTGGTGCAGTAAGTACAGGTGCACGTAATGTCTCTTACATGCTCCCATAATTACTCTGGATTGTGCCCTAAACTTCCCATTTTAGTACTAATTTTTAGAAGTATCTGTTTTTCCTCCTAAAGTTTAATAATTACCATTTCATTTTTTTCCACAACTGGAAGAGTTTTTTTTAGGCTCCATGAAATTGAGGTCTCTATACTGGTTATTGAACTAATTTTTAAGGTTAGCATCTACACCAGAACTGTGAGAGGCATGTCTGTATTGTCCTTGGACACCCTCTCGAGGGGCGTGGTGCTGGAACCACCTCTTATATCTGATGATCTTCATAGTTAACTAGGGCCCATATCCTAAAGACAAATTAAGCAATTGCTCTGGAGCACTTAAGGTGACTTTCCGTAAGATAACACTAGAGGGTGACATACCTGTGTGGACCCGTAACTACTCTGGATTTTGCCCTAGGTGCTGATGGTCAGAGGCACACCTATAAGGTGTGAAGGTAGTGAAAATCAGTACCACTGATTTTACTTGTCCAGTACTTTGAGATACCATGGAGTTACCTATTGAAGGCAAGCATACTCTGCTTCCCACCCTTCCACTGGAAATTGAGGTGCAGAGCCTGCTGGGGTGGGACAGCAGAAGCAGCTGCCCAGTGTAACTTTGTCTACGATCCAGAGTAACTACAGGACCTTTTACACTGACATAGTTAACGGTGCCACGTATGGGAAACCTATGGGAAATGCATAGAGCAATCCAGAGTAAGTGCCTCTTGCATCTTCCCGTAGTTACTCTGGATTGTAGGGTATGTGAGCAGGTCAACTATAAAGATAAGATGCAGCATCATGTAATGGTAAGCTTGGAGGACTTTTCATAAATACAGATGTCTGCAGTATAGACACTGATGTAATAGAACAGGGGTGGGCAAACTAGGCCACTTTTAGAGGTCCTGGACCTTAAACAATTGTATAGGAGAGATGACATGGATGATAAGCTGTACCTGTTGCAATTCCCTCTCCTACAGAATTGTTAAAGGTCCCAGGCTGCAATCCTAAAGACACTTTCTTGGGAGTAAGACCCACTGAACACAATGGGGCTTACATTTGAGTAGACATAGTTAGGATTGTGCTCTAAAGTGGCCCAGTTTGCCACCCCTGTAGAATGCTGATAACCAGAATTTGTGTGCTATCCTAGAACCGGTAATTTTACATATGTATGAGTGTGTTTATTACTGTATTTGTACACCATCTTTCTGGTAGGATCAAGGCAGATTAGATCGGCAAGCTGGCCTAAGCCCCTATTTTTAATCATTTTAAATGCATATTTTTTCTATTGTATAGAAACTTTCTATCTAATGTTTGTGTGGTTATGTGGTTAGTGTGGTTATCTCTGTCTGCATAGCTCTCATGTCTTTTGAACTTCTTTGGGTAACAATAAATCCAACCCAGTCAGATTCTCAAGCTGTTATTCATTGTAGCTGACAAAAACCTTCAAGTTCTTCTGCTCTCTCAGTATCGTGGCTCATCCGTGAGTTGGACGCTGGAAAAATGGTTTACATTTCAAATTAAGAGTGTTCCAAGGCTTATAAAATCCTAGAGTTGGAAGGGACCCAGTGGATCATCTAGTCCAACCCCCTGCCTGTAGCAGGATATCCTCATCTTGTGGGGACCCGGTCTCAGACACAGTGTCTTCCACTTGTGCCACCAGAGGATTGCTTGGGCCTGGATGGAGACAGGGTTACCAGATGTACGGTAACCTCCAGACATGTCCGGAAATGGGGCCCTTAAACTGGGGGTCTGGTTAAGGACCCCCTTTTCCAGATATGGAGAGAGGGAGGTAGTGCTCTGCCTTATTAGTGGCTGCCCCAGCAGTGGCAAGGCTTGGTGTCACCCGCCACTCTGCCGGTGGGGTAGCCGCATGTCAGTGCAGCCACCGGTCAGCTGATCTGATCTGCGCTGGTCAGAAGTAGTGCTTCCTCTAAGGTGTGAATTCAGGCACATCCACTCCTGGCCTGGCTTTGTACTTTAGAAGAAGTGCTTCTTCTGGTCACGCAGCTGGGTCTTCAGTCCGCTGGCCAGCTGTGCTGACCATGCGGCTGCCTGGCCAGCAAGGAGGTGCAGCACAGCAGCCCCAAGCTTTCTGCCACTGGGGCAGCTGCTAATAAGGTGGGAAGCACCATCCTTCCAACCTAGACCCTCCGGTAAGCCTCAACCCGATCCTATGCATGATCCCATTACAGTCAATGGAGCGTACTCCTGTGTTGGAGGGGGGCAGTCTTGCCTATGCAGCCCTGTCCTATGCATGTCTACCCAGAAGTAAGCCCATTACAGTCAACGGAACTTACTCCTGTGTTGGAGGGGGGCAATCTTGACTATGCAGCTCAATCCTAGGCATATCTATTCAGAAGTAAGCCCACTATAGTCAATGGAGCTTACTCCTGTGTAGGGGGGCAGTCTTCCCTGTGGATACCTACATGCCCTAATCTGTTCTACATTTTGCTTTAAAATGTCCAGAATTTTGCTTGGATGTCCTCATTTTGGGGGACCTTGTTCTGGCGTATGGTGAGGTCTAGATGGTGGGGTCTTGCTGCGGGCCACATTGAGGCTTGCCAAAGGCTACAACTGGCCCCAGGGCTGGGGTTTGGACACCCCCGATCTAAGCAGATCCCGCCATCGAGCATGAACAACGCTAAGAAAATTATTACCTTTAGATTTAAACATCTGCAACTTTAACGACATTTCTAGTCAACTTAGCTTATTTTCTGCTAACCTATTAGTGTTGCCTTTTAGTGTTCTCCATAATTTTTGAGGATGTTTCTATATTGTTTCAATGGAAGTTGTTGACCATCATGTTATATAATAAAAAGCAGAGAGAGAAAGAATTTTTGTGTATCTGTTCGTGTTTCTATGTCATTACTTTGCTTTCATTGATGTACTTGTTATTGCTATTTGTACAATTAAGCATTTTAAAATACGGTATTTTTTATTCCACCTTACTAGAGGGCAGCCCATGATGGATTTACAAATCAGAGAATTAACCAGTAAAATTAATTGGAGGACATTCCAAATTGAGTGAGATCTTAGGAAATGCACCACTACCACATCTCCCCCCCCCCCCAAAAAAAAAAGATGAATAAAAAATATGAATACAAATTAAAATTTAATCAGTATTCTGAAGGAGTGCAGGGTACAGGTCAGTTGAACTTCAGTGAGGAGTTTACAACATGTTACAATATGAGGAAACGTAATGGCTTCATTAGCAAGTTTCATTGTTCTACATGTGTATTATCTTCATTATTGGTTGCATACATTTAATGGCGTACATAATGCAAAATTTCAATGTTTGCCACAAAAATGTGATGGTACGTTGCTGTTTAAGTGTTCATGTGAACTTTTTCTTTAAAAAATGGACATATATAGAGTTACAGAATTTATAGGTAGATCTATATAAATCAATTTGAATCTGTTCCCACGCACTACAAGCTGAATAGCAAATGATACTTAAAAATTATATTAATGACTGATTAGATAATGATGATGAGGTTAAATGCAAAATGGTTAGGCAAGAAAGCAGAAGTGTATATCCTGCTGCTAGATCCTTAGAGAACAGATTAGAGCGGTGAGCTCTGTTTTAATGATTCCCATAGTAATTGCTAGTAGGGGGATGTTGGAGACCTTTATAACAGGTTGCTACCATTTTAATTGCAGAAAAGGGTGAAGAGATTTCTAATTGCTGAAGGATATATTACTGAGATATCACTTTCTATTCATTTCCAAGTAATTAGTCTGAAATATTTGTAAAACCAAGAAGCATTCGCATTCCAGCTCAGCTTTTGTTAACAGATGCTAAAAAGCATTGGTAAAAGTATTTTTTCTCAAACTATGGTTCAGGACCCACTAGTTGGGTCAGAAACCAAATTCAAGGGAATTACTGAGCACTTTGCTCAGCCACTATTGAAAATAGCAAGCTGAAAATACAGGGTATGAATCTGGAAAAAGTCTGGATTTTTGAAAATACAATGGGCTATGCAGAGACTACCAGTATTTTGACCATTGACAGGACACACCATGCTGCTGGAAGTGGGTTCAAATCCCCCAATTGCCCTACAAATAAATGAAACTCCCCAAAATCCCACGGCACACTTGTGGACCATCCATAGCACATCAGTGTGCCATGAAATAACGGTTGAAAATCACTGTGCTATAGTATTTTTTAATGAGCCCAAGAAACAAGGTGCTGCATGTAAATAAAATGCTCCCTACAATCCAGAGTAACTACGGGAGCATGTAGGAAACATTTATGTTGCTGTAGTTATGGCACCACCTAGTGAAAACCTATGGGAAATTCATATTGCAATCCAAAGTAAATTTTTCTTACGTCGGAGCAAAGACTCCCCGTAGTTACTCTGGATTGCGCCCTAAATCCACATCTACAAGTCTTCACTGAAAGCTAGCAATTTTCAGCTCTCTTCATCTCACAGCACACTAAAAAAGCACTATAAAAGCACACTGCTCTGCTGATATGGGGGTCACATGGCTTAATGGTCCCTCCCCAAACTCCATATCTGCAAATCTTTTTTAGTGTGGATCACCTCTGGATTAATATGAATTTCCTTATCTGTCAGCTGGGGTGAGAATCTTAATCCACATGGTTTACTATTGTCCTTTTATTTCACACATCTTGAACTAACCAATGCACCACCTTGTTGCACATGATGCTCGCTGCAGGGCTCATATCCCTCAATGGCTATGGAAGAAGCATTGTGCTGTGGCACTCTTAAGTGGGAACAACAAAATAAATTTTTGTTTATTTTAGATTGTGAGTCCTTTTGGGACTGGCACCCATTAGCTATTAATTAGCTATTTTTTTTTTCATTTTCTTGTAAACCGCTTTGAGAACTTTTCAGTTGAAAAGCGGTATATAAATACTGTAGATAGTATATAAAGCTTTGGGTATATTTCCATCATCCACCCAAACCATCCCTCTGGACATATTTTGCTTCTACATGTTTTGTCTTCTGCCTTTGGCTACCTAATACCAGTTCTTGGTGGGGAATATTATTGTGAAACAGTTGCAGCTTCAATTTTGATTATATACTGAGAAGCATTTAATTATCTTATCTCCTTTAATTAGCCTCACTGCTGGGGTCAATTGCTTTTTCATTACTGTGGCATGCTTGCAACTATGCTTGGTGTGAAATAGCATTTAAGATAACGTACATCTGAGGCGTTAGTGAGTGTTGTCATTATGATCTATCAAATGATACCATTTTTACTGTTTCCACCAAGTGTTTTGTTTATCTCCTCGGGAAATTTGAAAGCCGAAAGTTCTTACGTTAATATATATACAGGCAAAAAGTTTAAGAAGTCTTGGGGCTGCTGTACAGCAGCAACATTCTTGAAATGAGTGGTAGGTATTTTTAAAATTCAGTTTTTAGTGAATTTATTTGGAAAAATAGCATTGGGATTATAATTCGAGAACACAGTAATATTTCCTACAACACTGTGGATATGCTCTTGGAAAACATCGCTAATGAAATAGCTGTATAGGAAGCAGTTATCAGACTATTGCTGAGGTTCTCAAACTGGGGTGTTGTGGCACCCCAGACTGAAAGCCTCATCCTCTGTCCCTTTAGGAGTAGGGGAAAGGGGAAAACAGTGACACAATCCCCATGAATGCATCATTAACAGGGGCCATGGGCAGGGTGACCATATAGCATGGAGGATAGAGTCCCTTAAGCATTGTATAGAAGAGGGAATTTAGGCAGGTGCTGCTTTTTAAACCCTTCTAACTTGAACTAAACCTGCCTAAATTCTGTTTCTATGCAATGATTAAAGGCAGAGGCACTCTGTCCTCCATTCTATAGGGTGACATTGGCCATGGGGAGTATAGTACTGACAGAGGAATTCCACATGCTTCATGGAGCCCTCAACCTGGATCTTCAAGTCTTAGAATATGAAAAATAAGTTATCAAAACCACTTCTAGGTTAGCAATCACAAACCAAAAGTTGTTTCCAATTGCTTGTTTTTCGTATTCTAAAATACTAAAATACAGAGGGGTGTCCAGCGGTGGGCTCTACCAGGTTCATACCTACTCTATAAAACTGGTTGTTAATGAGAGATAGGACATATAAAGTTTAAAAATAGCCATTTAAAAGTGGCTGCTGGATGGGCATAGAATCAGTTGTTAATTTCTTTGAATCCCATCACAGGGGGTGTCCCTCTGTGAAAAAACCCCAATTGGACCCCTTTAATGGCATGATCCTGAGGATAACATTGCTACATTTTCCCCTCCATGCTATTGACTTTCCTCTGGAATTTTACTCCAGAGAAGTTTGAGAACTTCTGTACTATTCTGATGTAGATGCATTCACAATATCTGCTCTCTGTGGGTTTAACCAGGCTGCGTAGTAGAGGACAACCAATAGGAGTTCCTGCTTCTTGTTAAACTGGATTTTAAATTGAAAGCCTAGTGTTTTCCTATCCAAAAAACTCTTCAATGCAAAACCAAGAGACCGCTTATAAAGGTGCAATTAAAGTTTATTTGGATTTTTCTGTAAGGGATTTTGGGAACTTTTAGATGACAATGAAGCAAGAGTTTAAATTTGAGCTGCAGGGTCTAGTTTTGTAGAATCCAATCTAAGGCTGCAATCCTAAAGACACTTTCCTGGGAGTAAGTCCCATTAAAGCTTACTTTTGAGTAGACATGGTTAGGATTGTGCTCTAAGGCATGTATCTAGTGTTTGTACTCTGTGTTAATATGCAGTCGTATAGTACTGAACACAAGAGGGCAGTGTGGTTTAAAGAAATGCAGTAATAGCCTCTCGCTAAGGTACATGTTCTAAATTTCAACCCATAAAATGTGCAGTATTTCCAGTTTCCATAAATGTGCAGTATTTCCAGTATTTATAGGCTGTGGGTGGCGCAAGTGGTTAAGACACTGTGCTTGTTAACCACAAGGCCAGGGTTCAAGACCTGGGTTCCCACAAGACAGGGTGAGCTCCTGTCCTAAGCCCAGCTCTGCAATGCAGCTGGAATCAATTGTATTGGCTCTGCCTTTCCGTTGGACTATTTCAGTGGCGTGGAGAGGGGGATTTGCTGTGTGGGTAACAGCCTATACTCCATATCAATTTACCCAGACCTTCGTGCTTCACAAGGAGTGTCGAGCACAATACCATAGTTTTTCACGACTGATGGGTGCCAAGTTTCTGGATTTATTTTATCTGGACAAACTTATTTTCCTTGGCAAAACAGTAATATTCCAAATATGTGATGTTGGTTGCATAGTCTGTGCTTTTAGAAGCAAACGGAATCAACCGTTAAATTATAGACACTTTAATTTTGAGAAGTAAAGATGATGGGAGAAACTCTAATGCTGGGACTTCATAAATGGCAACCTTGAAAATTGTAATTTTCAATTGGCTAAAATATGTTAGATGTAAATTACACTGTTGGTAGAATGTTCTAATACAGCAATTCTCAAAATGTGAGTGTAGGATCCAGTACTGGGTCACAAACTCTCTCCTTAGATAATGAGCTGAATAAACGTATTGGTAAAGCGGCTACCACGTTCTCCAGGCTTACAAAGAGAGTATGGCTTAATAAGAAGCTGATGGAACATACAAAGATCCAGGTCTATAGAGCTTGTGTCCTGAGCACACTCTTGTACTGCAGTGAGTCTTGGACCCTTTATGCATGGCAGGAGAGAAAGATGAACACCTTCCATATGCGCTGTCTCTGACGTATTCTTGGCATCACCTGGCATGACAAAGTCTCAAATGACGCAGTCTTGGAATGTGCTGGAATCTCTAGCATGTTCACACTTCTGAAACAGCGGCGTCTACGCTGGCTTGGGCATGTCGTGAAAATGGCTGATGGTCAGATTCCAAAAGATCTCCTATATGGAGAATTAGTGCAGGGAAAGCACCCGAGAGGGAGACCACAGCTGAGATACAAGGACATCTGCAAGAGGGATCTAAAGGCCTTGGGAATGGACATCAACAGCTGGGAAACCTTGACCTCTGACCGTTCAGCGTGGAGGCAAAAGACCTAGCATGGCCTTCTCCAACTGGAAGAGACACTTGTTCAGCAGGCTGAAGCAAAGAGACAGACCCGAAAGCAGCGAAACCTGGGCCTGGGCAGGGGACGGAATTTATTTGTCCTCAGTGTGGAAGGGATGGACACTCTCAAATGCCTTTTTAGCCATACTAGATGCTGTTTCAGGACTTCCAATCACAGCACGATACTGGAGTCTTTCGAGACTGAAGGATGCCAATGAAATGACACTGACACATGTACATCAATGGTTAAAAAATCTTGCTACTTTGGGGAAGCACTGCTATCCAAGTTTGATTACAACTACAGAGGCTTGATTAGTTGGTAAATGAAAAAAAATTAGGTAAGTTTGGGAAACACTGTTCTAATTGGTGTGCCTCCAACATCTTTTAGATGTAGACTTTCAAGCTTTAAATTTTTTACAAATATCTAAAAATTATGTAAATGTGTTTGAATTCATGCATCTTGTACAAATATGCTTGTGAAATTAAAATGGGATTGGCTGCCATTTTCCACCAAGTGTCCATTTGGTGGTAACCCTGGGGTTGTTGCTCTGTGACATGTAAGACTTCAGTCTGTGTGTTTTTAATGCTGTCATGGAATCTTTACTGGACACAAAATTAAAAATTAAAATAATTTTAATGAAAATTAAAATAGCTAGCTGTAGTTTAGGCCATGGATTGGATCGAAAGGTGCTCTTCTACATGCATCAGGTTCAGTCTATTCACGGGAGAGGTTTTTCCACTCTCACAAACCACCAATTTGTGGTTGGTTAGAGAGAGAGAACCACTAATTTGATCTACAAGGAAGTCCTTTTGTACAGAACCAAAGATCATAGTTTTTTGTTGCTTTTTTGCCATTTTTAACTACAATGTTTTTCTTATTTCTTCACCAGTTGTATTTCAACTTTCACTTCAGTTTTCTGCATCAACACGTTTTGCTACGCTCTCTTAGATCTTATACACGTCGCTTTATTCAAACTACATATGCTTCTTTTGAAAATTTGTTTTCCTCTCCTTTTATGAATACCTTTGGAAAGCGCACATACTATATGTTCTTATAGCACAAAACCCATTCAAAATTTTTAAAAATTGTAATTTACTAAACCCAAAAATGGATGTAAGCATGACTTTCAACTATTACAGGGTATTGCCTGAAATTTATTTATTTATATTTATTTATTTAAATCAATTTATATCCCGCCTTTCCTTCCCCGCAAGGGGGAGCCCAAGACAGCTGACAACAGGGAATAAAACATCATTAAAAAATAGCTCATAAATAATGTTGTAATTGTGCTAAATTTCAGTTGTTCATTGCAATCAAAGGGAAGTTTATTGGAGTCACAATAGATTTAAAGTAGTTAAATAACATACCAAAGATTGGGTATCATGTTAGTCTTTTAATAAACTTCTTTATTGAGTCACCTGCCTGATCTAGGATCAGTTGGGTGGGAGGAGGGTGCCAGTCACATACTACTGGGCCCTTTGCCCATTGTGCCCTCTGACTGTTCATTGACTCAAAAGTCTTACTAGCACAAGAGAATTTCTAAAGAAGGCTATCCAAAAACCACTTAACACTAGTGTAATTCATTGACTTGAATTGGACCATACTAGTATAAACAGCCACTGGAGTACTTCCTAATAGTGCTCAAAATACAATTGCAAGATTCTGATACAATCCTATGGTTGTCTCTGTACAGATTTAAACTTAGCCTTAGCTTTAGTAGAGAAAAAATATTGGTTTCCCCCATATCTTCTGGGATTTCTATATTCTCCTATGGAAACCAGATATAGGAAGACCCTATACGAAACACTGTACAGTAGGTCCCCAACACTCATTACGATCATTTTTCTTTATTTTCTTGCTTTCCATAGAAAAAAATAGATAAGAAAATGAAGATAATGGGTATGGGGGATTCGGGGGGTTGGTTGATGAGAAATGTGGACAAGTAAAGCCTTGGATATTAAATCCTCATATACAAGAGGTGCTGTATATACTAAACTTTGCTGACAAATAGCCAGGAAATTTAAACACAACCCCTCATTTTCTTAGTCCTATGGGGTCTGGGTGGAGGAACTCCTGCCTGACTGGGAATGTCCAGATGAAATGGGTTAAGATGGAGATCGAAATTGGAGTTTCAGTCCCTCTACAATTTTGGCATTGCGCCATTCTAGCACTTCTAGGGCACTTGCAAAACTCTGCACTGATTATCTGGGGGGTGTTAAGATACAAAAAGGGATTTTATTCTGAAGTCACACAGAGAGTTGGAGAAATGAAATGGTTTGGAATAAAATACAAACAGTTTCGAGGTTAAAAAAATTAAGGTGTAGACACAACAATGAACATACCTAGCTAAATGTTCTTAGCTGTGATTGACTTAAAGCAATTCCTTATGGTCCTTCAATTCCCACCAAAGAGAGAGGGTCACATCAACCTATTGCAAAATGGGGAGGTCAGCTGTGCTCAGCATTCATCCGGACGAGTCACAGCAAATCAGCTCAGACCCTACAATCCAGAGTAAGTATGGGGGTACACAAGAGACATTTGCATTGATGTAGTTACGGCACCATCTAGTGAAAACCTATGGGAAATTCAAATTGCAATCCAGAGTAAATTATTCTTATGTCAGAGCAAGGTCTCCCTGTAGTTACTCTGGATTGTGCCCAGAATGATTAAAGAATGATAATTCTTTAAAGGCTGGTTGGTGGATCCAGAACTACTTGAGCATGCCAAATTAAACTGTACTGGGAGAAAGGTGGTCTATACAATCAATCAATCAATCAATCAATCAATCAATCAATCAATCAATCAGTCTCCTAATTCCAGGGTAAGGATTGGCTATTAGTCCTTATCCTGTCTGACAGTTGAAAGTGAGCCACAGTGAATACTGGCTGGTGAAAACTGACCATGCGGTGGTCCTTAAGTGCCGTTTGTGGTTGTGGTTGGCTTTTGTAACCCCATTACAGGTATTTAATCTGGAAAAAAGGTGGAGGAAGACTATTGCCCCTGCTTTTGGAAAGATGTTCACAGGTGAACTTTATAGATCTGGTTACATTGTCCAATTTTGTACCCACGTCTTCCCCCCAAAAAACTTATTTCAGAATTTAAACTTTGGTTTTAGAAAGGGAAATGCTTGAATCCTCTCCAGAGTAATATTATTTGGGTTGCCATATGGGTTTCAAAGTGTTCCTGAAAACTGGGACTGTCCTGGTTTTCAGGGATTGCATTCACTTACTTGCAGATTTGACCGGGGAGCCCATCCCGGTTTTGTGGAATTATGGCAACCCTTGATATTATAGAAGTCTTAACATACTGTACATAACAAACAGGATTATCTCCTGTGTCTGTGTTTCTGCTTCAAAGTGATTTTCATTGCCCTTTCCTCCTCATCTATGACATGTGCTTGTCTTCAAACCAAGTGTCTTGTCTTTCCTATGTTTTTTTTAAAAAACAATTGCTTGCAATTTATCCACTTAAATGATTGATGTGTTTTTTAAAAAAAATCTGTTAAGTATCCTTAAACAAAAAAACTGCTCCCCGGGAAGCAAAGAGGTGGCTTGCATGTCATAAGCACTAACCAATGAACACTATGCAGGATCTTCAAGAATTGGGAGTTCCCTTATGCCAGTGTTTCTCAATATGTTTTGTTAAGAGCCCTGGGACTCCCTGAGAACCCTTCAAGGGTTCCCTGTGCACACAACAAGTAGCCGCCATCTGCTTGGTGCAGCATTGCTCTGTGTATGTGCCTATGCTCTGGGGTTTCTTGATTCCCTATGCATGCACCAGTGGGACTCCCACTGGTCTCCTTTTAGGATATTAAAGAGCTCCAGAAACAGAAAAGTTTGAGATATGCTGCTTTATGTGAAGCTTGTATGTCTGTTCAAAGTGGGGTTTGTGTGTTCCTATAACACCAACAATCTTGGCACTGTATAAAGTTATCAAGGTGGCACGGAATTGGGTAACAAGGCAGATCCGGCAGTGTGATACCCTACTAGCAACTTGGAGCCATTTATATAGCTGTGCACTTATATTTTCAAATGAATATTGGTAATATTTTATAAGGGGATTGTAAGTCACTATCAACCAGGCAGGAGGAACCAGATACTACTCAAGCTAAATTAATACCGTAGAAATTACTGTATGGCTGCAATCCTAAGCACACTTTCCTGGGAGTAAGATCCATTGAACACAATGGGGTTTACTTCTGAATAGACATGGTTAGGATTGTGCTCTGTGTGTCATTGCAGGGACATGTCAGGGGTACAATATTCATGTATAAGGTCTAATATTGAGGGAGTGTCAAACTCCTGTCCTAAAAGTTAAGCATGAGTGCCGAGAGAGGTTAATTTGATAGACCTCATTTAGGTACTGGCTATATAATCTGAAAACTATAATGCCACTGCCCTGTGCTGAATCATGTCCATTTGAAAAGGAGACTGCATATTCTTTGCTGGGGTAAAGAATTTACGAAGCCCTGTTCTTAACTGCCAGTGTAACCTGCCTATGAAGTAATTCATGAGTGTGTTTACTTGAAATTTTTTTGTTTCATTGATTTGGTTCTGACAATGTTTAAAAATATTTTTGTTAAAACTAATTTCTTTTATAGCTTTTGTGAAGAATCTAATTATGAGTGATTACAAAAATAATTACAAGTTACTGTAATGTTCTGAATAAGTACCTTGGGGCATAAATTAAGGGAAAACACAAAAATTGTTCCTTGTAGGGTTTCACAGATTTCTGCCTTTTCATAGTATCAGGCTGCAATCCTAAAGACACTTTCCTGGGAGTAAAACCCATTAACCACAGTGGGGCTTACTTTTGAGTAGACTTGGTTAGGATTGCAACCTCAGTGAGATATGTAGGTTATACATCTATATAGTTGCCAGAATTTGGTTGGCCCATAGCAGAAGCAGGGTGCAGTGCTTACCCCCGTTTCTAAGCCTTTACAGCCAGTGTTGTCCAGACACTTCCTGAGTTATGGGGCCAGCAAGACTGTTGAAGGTGCACAGAACACTATTTTACCTTCCTGCTGATGTGGTACCTATTTATCTACTTGTATTTGCATGCTTTCAAATTGCTAGGTTAGCAGGAGCTGGACTAAGGACAGGAGATCACCCTGTCTTGTAGGACTCGTGTCTTGAGCCCTGGCCTGCTGGTTAACAGGCACAGAGTCTAAATCACTTCCGCCACCACATCTCTAAATGCAACTCAAATGTTCAGCTAGTTCCGATCCTACTGTTCTAAATGTTATGGCAAATAGATGTACTGTCAGTGGCATAGCTATGGGGTAAAGGTGTGTAGTAGCACAGCAAGTGGCACAGTGAGCCATGTAAGCGGCCCACTTGCAAGATGCCAACATGCCAACACTATGTCACTGCATACAATTACCAGAGCTACCATGAGGTTTTGGTACCAAGGGAAGAAGACACAACCAGAACTGCAATGGCAGTAGAACCAATAGAGTTCTATCAGATTAATAGGAAAAAATTATTTAGTTTTTTATTCTTTAGTGTGGATTTGGAGAATGAGTATCTTGGGTACAGAATAATCTTACATTTAAGTAAGCACACACAGCCCAATCCTACACACTGTTTGCACATGAGGTCACACAGTCAACCCTGTATCCTGTGGCTAGGTTTGAGCAGCTCTTACCTGGTTCAGTAGCCACAGTTCTAGGTCCAGCTGTGGTGGAACGACCCAGACCTTCATGTGGCACTCCTTACTCCTGAGTTGTTGAAAAGTGCTTTACGGTGCTTTTCACTGACACTCGCAAAGCATAGGATTGGACTGTAAAATATTCAAGAATTATTTGATTCAGGCTGCAATCCTAAAGACACTTTCATGGGAGTAAGACTCATTGAACACAATGGGGCTTGCTTTTGAGTAGACATGTTTAGGATTCAGTTAAAGTGTTCTTTCCTATTTCCTTTTTGTTCATATGGATTCCAGAATAAATAGTATGGAGAATAGGTATAACTTTCTGCATCAGTTTAAGATCAAGTTGAGTTTTTGAATATACTTTGCAGGTAATTATAGAAGACTTCCTATACAATTTATCCTTTTGAAGTATTTTGTGAAAAGAAAATAAGTACCTTTTGTAGGAGAAAAGAAATGCCTAATAAATGTTTAGAAGCAGTTAGCCCAGTTATATAATTTTAATATTTTCTGTGGATTTTTTAAAGACAGCTTTGAAGAATAGTTTTGGTGTCCAGAATTGTGTCAATCCCTTATTCTATTACAATTGCCTGCATAAGTAATGTTCTTGATTTCTCTTTTTCTTTTTCATTTATAGGTTGATGGGATTTGTATGGTGTTCTTTCAGAAATAATTCTTTAATAATAATGTACTTGATTGTATCTTGTTGGTTGTCTAATAGAAGCAGGGTTGATGCATCTCTTTTATATAACCTTGGAAATGTGACACTTCTACTATATTTAGCAGAGGAACAAGATATTGACTCCAATCCTAATGATACTTTCTTGGGAATAAGACCCATTGAACACAATGGGGCTTACTGCTGAGTAGACATGATTAGGATTGTGCTCATTTTCTTTTTTTTTGGTCTTGGTTGCTGGTGACTCCACATACCTATTAGGACATTGAACTGGTTGTTCCCTTGACCTACTGGGCATTGACCCCAGCTTCCCATTAGGGCTACATACCTATACATTTTATAGTGCAGATAGTTGTTTTGTAATAATGCCAAAGCTATTAAATATCAGAAGAAAATGCAATTAGTGAGGCTGTATTTTCAGGTGTTTGCTATCTACAGTGGAGTTCCACCCATGGCCTTAAAATTAAAGAATAGTATAGCTGACATTTGGTCTGGGAAGCACTTGTAGCCTCTTGGTCAATTGTTCTTGGCTTTGAATAGTCTAAGAATAATGTCTATTTTTTTCTCTAGCTCTTTGACTAGAATCCTAATCTCCATTTAGGCCAGCCTAAGCCTAGCATAAGTCCTGTGCTGACATGGCAGTGTCACAAAAGTGCCTAAAGATATTTCTGTTCCGCTGCTAGGGGAGGCTTAGGCCAGTGCACAGGCATGTGCTTGCCTCACTATATCACTATGGGAATGGGAAGACCAATGAGTTGTGCCAGCCCAGGTTAGGATTGCACCCTTAGTGTTGCAGAGAGGATGTTAACCTACATTTTACAAGATACCACTTAATGTGTTGCTATTATTCATTTGCTGCATAGAACCTCTTGGTGGGGCAGATATGGAGAGTCTTAAATTAGGAATGATGGCCTGAAATATGTTCTACAAATTGAATGGCTATATTTACAGTGGTATCTGAATGGGATCCTTTCCAGTAGCCCCCACAGGATCCAAATTCCATGAGTGGGGAGCTACTGGCAAACTGGAAATGCCTTCCGGTCACAATCTGGGAGGCTTTCTGAAGTGCAGGGAGTTCACAAACAGTCTCTTTGAGCCTCAGAAGACACCCTGGATACAATGGGAAGGTGCTTCAAGTCACATCCAGAAGGTCTCTGAGATCTTCCAGGCTTAGGCTGGCATCTGCAGTCAAATCTGCTGGTGCTGAGGCAGTGGATAAGGGACTTACTGTAGTTTAAAGCATCTTATTTACAGAAGACAAATGCTTCTCAGTCTATGTGTTGGTATTCACCAGGTGGGTCATGAACCAGTTTCAGATGGGTCCCCATTCATTTCATTGTGTATGGAACCCTACAGACATTGATCCCCATTCATTTCAATGTGTATTTTATTTTAAATGTACTAAACATGAGCCATCATGGTATGTGACTGCATTTGGGGAAATGTTACAGATCTGTGCTTTTAATAGGCTACTATTTTAATAATGATGTTAAATGAGTCTTAAATGGGTATTGATAGGATTGCAGCCTTTGGGAAGGTTGGGGATTAAAAAAACACATTTAGCAACTGTTTGGGTGGGTTAGGAGGTCTCTTCATAAATAAATGTTTAAACTTACTGTAAGCTTTTGATTTGATTGTATGGAGGAACCCTACACATATTGGTCCCCATTCTTTTTAGTTTTTATTTTAAATGTACTAAGGGTGTTGAACATTTTCTTGTTGATGATGATATTTTCAGCTATAACATCACTTCCATGTTAATGACATCACTTCTGGTGGGGCCCAACACATTGTTTTTTGAGAACGTGGGTCGCAGTGCTAAATAGTTTGAGTACCCCTGCCATAGGGCTTTGGGTGGTGCAAGTGGTTAAGACATTGTGCCTATTAACTAGAAGACCAGGGTTCGAGAACTGGGTCCCCACAAGACAGGGTGAGCTCCTGTCCTTAGCCCAGCTCTGCAATGCAGCTGGAACCAATCATATCAGCTCTGCCTTTTCATTGGACTATTTCAGTGGCGTGGAGAGGGGGGATTTGCTGCTTGGGTAACAGCCTATCCTCCATATCAATCTACCCAGGCCTTCGTGCTTCGCATGCAGCATTGAGCACGATATCATAGTCTTTCCAGACTGATGGATGCCAACTGCCATAGATCATATAACAGTGTGGGGTGTGTGTGTTAGTAGAAGAGCAAGCAAGCATGCAACTCACAATCCCATGGACAAGAATATTTTGATTCTTCTATATGCCCTTATTAATGAAAAAAATGCTGGAAGAATAGAAAGTGAGTAGAATAGTCTCACACAAATAGCTTGCAGATTTTCCTTTCCATACCGTAAACAGTCTTGCAAACAAACAGAAACATGGTTCTTGGTTGTTGAGTTTTCTTGACACACTTCAAGATGCTTATCCTTAGCCGCCATAATTATAATAGCTGTTTGGGTTAGGGTTTTCTTTTCCCCCTACTCATTTGTTGTGAGGTGTTTAGTCTCTCTCAAGAGTACAGAAAAAGTACTAAAATCAATCTGAGAATGTTTACCGCGAGGCTTGGGATGACCCAGGCCATATTGTTTGTCTTGAGTCTGATGCCTCTCATCCTCGGCAGAAGACAAAAAAAATAAAAGGCTTAATCTTGTGCGGCGAAATAAAAGAAGGAATGCAGAACGCGGTCCAAGGAAGGATTCCCTTTATGCTAGACGACATGGAACATGCCACGATGACTGAAAGTGCCTGTGGGCATTTGGTCCCTATTGGTTCTCACATTGAATGCAATGATGCCCACGGATAGCCTGTATTGTTGTCAGTTAAATGGGATCATGAGTGTCTGAAAGGTGTTTGAGAATGGACTGAAAATCATTTTCACAAGTGGATGATTACTTCTGCCACAATGTTAACCAAACTCTATCAGAATGGCCCAGATTTTGAGACTGCATTAATTGCTCTTTCAACCTTGACTGAGGCTTCTTTTTAAGGGGCAGAAAAAAACCTTTGCTGGACTAAACTGTTATATGTATTGATTTTTCTTTCTTTCTATGTTTTCCCCTTTGTGATCAGTAAAACCTTGGCCGAATAGAAGGATTTGTATTGGAGATGCAGATGGATTATTTTATTCCTTATAATTTGGAAAAAAAAACTGGATGAGAGGAAAAATATTGTATAAAAAATAAATCCAGCTCCTTTTTATTTTTTATTTTTTGTCGCTGGATTGTTCCAAGTTTCCATTGACAATATTCAGTGTATACAGCTATTCATCACCACTGAGTCTTTCTTTCCCCACCAAGATATAGAACCATGAACCTTTTGCTGTATGGTCTAAACCTATACAGTCCCTTTCTTTATATTTGATGTGCTGCCAGATAATTGGGACTATTTTGCCGAATGTTTTGACTTTTGTTGCACATGAAAAATAGCTTGGGGGGAAAAACAAATTAACATTCTGTATTAATGTTTTGATTATTTTATCTAACAAAGACATATTTCTTATTGTAGACATTCAGGGATACCCAAAGGGGAAAATGTTGGAGAAAAAAAATGAGATAAACCTAGTTATTCTTTAACCCTAGAGAATAACTTCAACATCTATTACCATTATATTTGTATGTAGTACAAAAACTTTATTTTTAAAAAACCCTCTCTAATGTTTAGCTGTTGCTGTTTCATTGTTGCTTTTCTGAGGCATACCAGGCACAATCCAGAGTAACTACAGGAGCTCTTACATCGACGTAAGAGACATTTACATCAACGTAGTTATGGCGCAACCTATGGAAAATTCATAGAGCCATCTACAGTACATTTTTCATACGTCAACGTAAGAGCTCCCATAGTTATTCTGGATTGTGCTGACCATGTTGCCTTGCCTTTGCACATTGCTTGGAAAGATTGGTTGTGGCTGGGTAAGTTGTTCTGATTGAGGAAGTTTTCATAAATATCTTAGTAGTACCAGAGTTTTAAGCCCAGTTTTAAAACTGCTGATGCCATCGCCAGTAAATTCCAGGAACCATGCAGTGCTTCTATAATGCACGGTGGCATAACAAGTACCAACAGTTTTGAAACTGCTGATTTGACATTATTGCTGAATGTTTAACACTATTGCTGGATGCCATCGTAATGAGACAATTCGGATAAGGTGCGATTGTGAACCATCTGTCGAAGAACAAATTCAAAAATGCAGACTGCAATGGCTTGGTCATGACTGCAGAATGTGGCTGCCACACAAGATCTGATGGTGAGTGTTCTCCATGCTGCGGCACCAAACACAATGAAGAAGGTCTAAGTAATCAGAGATTGACCATTAATGAGGCTAGAAATATCATCAACAATCCCAAAGGGTGGAACCATGTCATCACTGGATTCCAGTAGCACCTACAGCAGCATTGAGAAACTGGTTCTCAGCATTGAGAAACTGGTTGGTCAACAAACTGGTTGAGAAGACAGTTTGTTGACCAAGCACCAGCTAAGGATTGAAGCAGCTAGGTGTTTTATAGTGACATGTCTAACCAAGTGCCTTAACACTTTGCTGTCTTGTTAAAAGCTGGTTGGAAACATGCATGAATAAAATGGTCTCCATTTCAGGTGAGTTTCACTTATATCCATATTTGTAACATGAAGGCTGCAATCCTAAGCCCCAACACAAATCCATGCTGGCCTGGGAGTGTCATAAAAGTGCTGTAAGACACTTCTGCACCACTCCAGGGAGAGGGTTAGGCCAGTGCACAGACATGCGCATCCCTCCATATATCACCACAGGAAGTGGAAGACCAATGAGTTGTGCCAGCCTAGATTAGGATTGCACCCAAAGATAATGATACTGACCTACTTTACAGAGGTTGTATGAAAACAAATAGACTCTTCATGCCCTTGAAAGTATGCAAAGTGTTTTATAAATGCCATAGAGTTGTTAATTTTCAGAAAAATTATACTTGGACATGTACACATATATTTTGAACATGTATTTTAATTGTGTTTTAATCTGTATTTGCTGTTAATTTTAGTGGTGTTCATTGTCTTTTTAATTGCTGTTAGCCATCTTGAGTTCCCTTTTCTAGGGAAAAAAGCAGGCCTCCGTCAGTCTTGAGAGACTATGGTATTGTGCTCAGCTCTGCATATGCTGCATGCGAAGCACAAAAGCCTGGGTTGGATTGTTCTGGAGGATAGGCTGTTACCCAAGCAGCAAATCCCCCCTCTCCATCCCACTGAATTAGTCCAATGGAAAGGCAGAGCCAATATGATTGGATCCAGCTGGCATTGCAGAGCTGGGCTAAGGACAGGAGCTCACCCTGTCTTGTGGGGCCGACCCGGGTCTTGAGCCCTGGCCTGCTGGTTAACAGGCACAGCGTCTTAACTGCTTGTGCCACCCACAGCCCAGGGAAGAAAGGTGGGATATAAATAAATTAAATAATAATAATACACTGGTAAAAATCAGATTACATAATTCACAAGTTCAGATTAGTTCAATGTATGATCTATTTGAGGATGGTTTTGTGTAACATTATAAACAATACTTTGCCTTTGTGCTTGACAGGTATTTGTATGCACTTGGGCAGAAGGTTTGGAAAAGGTGGAAAAAGCGCTACTTGGTCCTTGTGCAGGTGAGTAATGTTTGTTTTCTGTCGGTTTGGGCAGCAATAGTTCATGGAATATTATTTTAAAAGCAATAAAGCACCACTGCATACAAAAAGTCCTTGATTTAAGTAGTAAGGTTTTGCTTTGCAGTTGATTGACTGCCCAAACACACTAACCCCAATGCAGGGGCATTTTCACACACATGCACACACTATTGACACCTACTGTCAATGGGGCCTTCTTGGGGGCGGCACCCCCGCTATGGAACTCCCTCTGCCTAGAACTTAGGAAAGCTCCCTTGATACAGAGCCTCAGGTGGAGCCTAAAAACTTTTTATTTTAAAAAAAACATTCTGTTGAGGAGGAGGTTGGGGGTTATAGCTTTTATTTTATTTAGCTTCTATGTTTTTAATTGCTTTTAACTGAACGTTTTATTGAATGTTTTTCATACATTTTTACTGTGAGCTGCCTTGAGTCAGTCTATGGCCTGAGAAAGGTGGGATATAAATTTTATAAATAAATAAATACCCGAAAGGACGGTTTGCTTGTCAAATAGTATCATTGGGGGAGGGCAAACCTACAAACCCTACAATACAGAGTAACTGCAGGAAGACGTAAGAGGTACTTACTCTGGATTGCTCTGTGCATTTCCCATAGGTTTCCCATAAGCGGCACCATAACTATGTCAGTGTAAAAGGTCCCGTAGTTACTCTGGATTGTAGCCAAAGTGTTACATCCTGTGCCCTCATCACCATGCCAAGTGGGTTCCTGCATATTTTACTTACATATGAAAATAGCCCTTTGCATGCTTGCTGTAGTCCTTTACAGTTACCTAGAAGTAAGATCCACTGAATTTAATAGTATTAACTTTTGAATAAAATGGCATAGGAATGTACTCTAGTTTTGTGCACTGCTGCTGTTGCATATTTACTACTGTCCTTGAATTAACCATTGTATTTGTTCTTTGCTACTAATGTATACTGTTGGACAGCAGTGATCTGCCTTGAGGTGTGAATGTTTGTGTGTTTCTGTTTTTAATTTTATTTTGTTATTTGCTGCTTTGCTTCAGTCTGAAAAATTGGGATATAAAGTTTTTTGAAAATTGTTATGCAATAATATTTAGCTGTCAAAATAATATTATTATGTGAAAAATTTAGCTGTCAATTGAGCTAGTTGCCAGGACATGTTGACCAATATGACCACTTGTAGCAATATTGACTGTATAGCTAAGGATTTTAAAGAAGCATCGATCGACAGGCATGAATCCCGTGAATTTATTGATCCTTCATTGATCCATTTGGTGATTCTCTCTCTACTTCTTTTGTTAAACCTGTTGTATTTGCACATCATGTTAATTTACATGGCATACAAATTTGTTTCCACTCTCTATAGGAGAGCTGCTCATTTCTTTCGCATTCACTTACAGCACTTTTGAATGTTTAGTTTCCTTTACCATGGATTATGTTACCTCCGTTCTGTGAACTAAGTCCTGTGGTTTCTGACAAACACAGATCAATGAAATTGTGCCTAAGGAGTGCAATCCATATGCATGCTTAGTGATTCACAACATAAGTGATTCATCAATAGACATTCCAAGTTCATGTTCATCTTGTGCCAATAAAAGTGAGTTACTCTACAATCCAGAGTAACTACAGGAGCACGTAAGATATATTATGTGCACATGTAGTTACTGCACCACCTAGTGAAAACCTATGGGAAATTCATACTGCAATCCAGAGCAAATTGTTCTCTGTAGTTACCCATAGTTACTCTGGATTTCGCCCTTAGACAGAATCTGTACATGGTCAGCTCTATATATCCTTGATACAACAATGCTTTATTCTGCAGTATATTTGCCAGCATCTTGTCACATGGGTGCTCAAAAATTTCTTTTTGAATTTTGGATCTTCGTTTGGATCTTCATATGTTTCCTTTCACTAAGCTTTACAGCAGTTTCCCAACCTGGGTGTTGTGCCCCCACCCAGGACAGTTGGAAACACTTCACAGGGAATGGTGACATGGCACTGACATCACTCTTGGGTTCATGCAGCCACCACCTTCTATGGGCACAATCCAGAGTAACTACTCGTAGTCCTTGCTCCGACGTAAGAACAGTTTACTCTGGATTGCAATATTAATTTCCCATAGGTTTTCGCTAGGTGGGCCGTAGCTATGTTGACGTAAATATCTCTTACATGCTCCCATAGATACTGTGGATTGTAGGGTATGTATAAAAGGGGTTTTCCAAATGTGCCTGTCTGCTGCATTGACTGGAGTCCTGGGTTCTAAATCTGGGTTCTTGCCCATGGCGAATCCAAACACCCATTTTCTTTTACTACATGAACAGCATTGTGAACCATGAAATAACATCACTGGGGAGTATCCAACCCCACCCCCTTTTACAGTCAGTGTGAATATGTAGTGGTTCCCTGGCCTTTAAGTAAATTTTGGGAACCAATGCTTTAGGGGTTATCTAATCAGATATTTGGCACAGTGGGGAATTCTGGGCTGTGCCAGAGCAGCTGGTGGGGAACACCTTTTAATCAGTGGTAGGCCTGGCCTGGCCCAACAACCGGTTCCCTGGAGGTGGGTGGGGCCAGGCCGGGGGCTAGGGGGTGGGGCCAGGGAGGTTTTTAATTAAAAAATTTAAAAAAATAAAATTGACTGTCATGGGACTTACTTCTGAGTAGTCAGGTTGGGCTCGCAGGCTGCAGTGCCAGCCACACTTTCCTGGGAGTAAGTCCCATTGACTGTCATGGGACTTACTTCTGAGTAGTTAGGTTGGGCTCTCAGGCTGCAGTGCCAGCCACACGTTCCTGGGAGTAAGTCCCATTGACTGTCATGGGACTTACTTCTGAGTAGTCAGGTTGGGCTCTCAGGCTGCAGTTGGCTGCTGGCGTGGCAGTGAAAGGCTCCAGCAGCCGGCCACCGGCCGGGCATTTTTAAATTTGTTGCAGCAGCCCAGCAAGGCGCCCCACAAGCCCCAGCGGCCGGGGAAAGGAGACTCCAGCGCTAGGGCTTGTGGGGCACCTCGGGCTGCCGTGGCAAATTTAAAAGTGCCGGGCCAGCGGCCGGCTGCTGGAGTCTTTCACCGCCACGCCAGTGGCCAAACCGGTCTGCCCGGTTATCCCCCCCCCCCCGCCACTACCGGATCAGTAGCAGCGGGGAGATTGGAACAACAGGTCCCCAGGATCTGGACCAAACTGGCCTGGGCCCACCTGTGCTTTTAATGTTATCTCATGTGAAGAGTTTCATGAGTATTCTAAGCCAGCACATCAAGGACTTTATCAAATTCTCCCGCATAAATCAGTCACACATAAACATGGAGCAGATTTTAGCACATGGCTTCTTTCACCTGCTCCCAAAAGTGTAAAATCTCTTTCTATTGCATGTTTGGAATAGTTGTAGAAAGACTGTCAAATCTGAAATACTATAGATTTATTAGTGGTTTGCTTCTTCCAAACCCCTTGAATTTCTGACATTATAGAGCTTCAATTCCTTGCAGCAGAGCTAGGCTAGTATGATGATTCTCAAACATTTGAACATGTCTGCCTACTCATACATGTGGCTCATTTTCATTTTGTATAGAGCTCAGTACAAATTTCTTGTTGGCTTAGAGGAAGTACTACCTTCTCAGGAGTTTTTGTTGGGGAGGGGGGGTAGCTGTATTCATTGGTGTGACATCCATTGGGGGTCATTGGCTAGCCCATGGGGGCTTCCGGGTGACAAACGGATTCGAACCTTTCTGGGCCATTGAGTTCTTCTCTGCTTGTCCTTCAAAGTGTACCAAGGCATACTTGCCTACTCAAGAGTAAGCATGCACCTGCAGTACATTTTTCATTATCAGCTATCAGCTTTCCATTTTCACAACCCTACAATAGATTGTGACCCACTGATGGGTCCCAACCCACAGTTTGAGAAACACATCTGTCTGGTTATATCACTTTCCACATTATACTTTGATGCCAACAAGGTTATTGCTGAGTCTAATGAAACATGCTGCTATTTATTCTCTATCTCCTGACACATAAAAATGATGTGATATCATGAAATGGAGCAAATTTGAAACTTTCTCTACCCAGGTTAGCCAGTATACATTTGCAATGTGCAGCTACAGAGAGAAGAAGTCTGAACCCCAGGAACTGATGCAACTTGAAGGATATACTGTAGACTACACATCACCTCATCCAGGTAATTTGCTATCCAGTCCTTGTTCACTGGTCCAGTGAGTAGAACAGGTATCCTTGGCTTTATTCTTACAAAATATTTCATGTTTTATTTGGAAAATCCCATTGAACATTTATTTTTATCCATTTTATCCATTTATTTTATCCATAAATTTTATCCAAATTTATTTTGGTTCTTTTTCAAAAAGAACCAGAGTGACTCAAAGTACAATAAATATTAAGACACATAAAAGCATAACTTGCAAAAAGCCTTTCACAGATTTTTTTTAAAAAGAATAACAAACAATAAAATATTACAGTAAAAAAAGGTGCCAATTTTCCATTTCTGAAGTGAGGGCAATACAACTCTAAGGCAAGGGAACAAACATTGCCTTACCTTGAGAAGTCCTCTATAAATGACCCCAACACTGCAGGATGCAACATTTGCCCCACTTGTACATTTATGCAGTGCTAGAAAGTTGGTTAGGGTTGCAGCCACAGTGTCCCAGTCCCTAAAAACCAGAATGTTAAAAAGTTGTTATAAGGCCAGCAACACAGGCAGGCTTGTCTAAAAAGAATATTGCTGCTTCGGTTTTAAACCAAGACTAGTCAAAGTTACCAGAGTAGCAGAAAATTAATTTACCTGATTATTTTGGGGGGAGGGCATGGGAGGAGGACATTGAGCAAGCCTCTAAATTAGTAGTTCCCAAATTTTTTGGATTGGCAGCTCTCTTCACTTAGTGGACCATTAACCATGCCTTCCCATTAAGACTATAATCTTGTACATTGTATAGGCCAGTGGAATTTTCAGGTGGATTCTGGTGTTCCCATAGCTAGTTTCCACAGTTCCCAGGGAACCATGACTCACAGTTTGGGAACCACTGGTCTAAACCATAAAAATATTGGTAGCACTATGTGGCCTGGTATCTTCCCTTGATTCTCTCTATCTTCTGGGAATCAGAACAAAAGGGACGTCTACCTCCACCAAATATTACAGATCCTCTCATGTTCCATCCTCTTTAGAAACAAGGTATAAGACTAAAGAGATAGATATGGCATCCTGTTCTTCTCATTCATTCGTTTGATAGAAAAAAGGGGTCTGCAAATGGAAAGACCTGCAGGGAAGAACACGTTTGCCCTCTGTCAAATGCAACAAAATATGATCAAGAGGGAGCCGCACAGCTTGAGCCAGTTCTGACTTTGCTTCCTTTTGTAGGTCTCCAAGGGGGTCAGAAGTTCTTCAATGCTGTCAAAGAAGGTGACACTGTGATATTTGCTAGTGACGATGAGCAAGATCGGATCCTGTGGGTTCAAGCCATGTACAGAGCAACTGGTCAGTCTTATAAGCCCGTTCCTGCGAGCCAAGCGCAAAAGATGAATTCAAAAGGAAGCAATATCCACACAGAGCTATCTCAGAGTAAGTTAACTTTGTTCTTACCCTAAAGCAACCTCATCGTCAAAATAAATGGATTTTAAACTTGATTTTTCCCTCCCTCACCTTTACTGTATCTATCGACGTGGAAGACCTCATGGCTGAACAACCTCATGGCTGTTGCTGTTTTCTTTTAAAATGGACACATGATTATGTTAAAATTAAAATATGTAGTCCGAAGGTCAAATACTTACCCTACAATCCAGAGTAACTACGGGAGCACGTAAGAGACATTATGTGCAACCGTAGTTAATGCACCTCCTAGTGAAATCCTATGGGAAATTCATATTGCAATCCAGAATAAATTGTTATTACACCAGAGCAAGGACTCCCCGTAGTTACTCTGGATTTTGCCCACAGTCAAATATATCTGACTTTCACAGAATGTTACTTTGAATGATTTCATCAGGCTGGGTTGGGTATATTTATAAACTGACAAACAGCATTGCTCAACAGTGGTTTAGCATCCTTTCTTTACGCATGGTGTAGTTGGGCTGTGGAACTCCCTGCCACAGGATGTGGTGATGGCATCTAGCCTTAATGCCTCTAAAAAGGGATTGGAGAAATTCCTAGAGGAAAAGACCATCAGAGGTTATAAGCTATAAGCGATGTGTGTAGTTGTGGACAACCTCCAAATGGCAGGTGTAGGGGTGGGAGGCACCTGGATGCAGGTGTCATATGCGCTCCCTGAAGCATTTGGTGGGCCGCTATGTGATACAGGAAGCTGGACTAGATGGGCCTTTGGCCTGATCCAGTGGAGGCTCTTCTTATTTTATGTTCTCATGCTCTCAAGCAACTACAAATTCTTCTGGCCTCACCTCAGATAGGAATCTGAATCCGTCCAGCATCCCAAACGCAATACGCAGCAATGAAACAAGTATGGTAAGTGGCCACCTAAAAGCCAGGTGTCGCCTATTTTGCCAGACAAACCTGTTTTCCAGTTAGAAATCCCATTCCAATCATAACAACTAGCCACACCACTTAGGAAAAGAATGGTTTCCTTTGGGTTTTGTTTGTAGAACCAAGTTCTATGAACCTTGAGAGGGAGTTATGGGAGACTTGCTTCCATCATTTGTGTGTCCCATTATAGTTAACAGGTAAGGTTAACCACAAGTGGGTTGTGATACAACAAAGACACAGCAAAAAGCCATGGCTTTTATTGACAATATCTGTTTTGAACTGTAACTGTGGATATGTTGTTTTCGCTTCTCTTTGGAATTACTTCAGCCTGAATTTATTTTTAATCTAATGAGAGATCAAGGCTACAAATCCTTTGAAATACTTGAATGTCTACACATGAGAAAGAGAAAGCACACAGGAGACCGATTCTCTCCTTTTCTTGTTCACTATAATAGCAGATGTTTATAAAGCAAGTGACTAAGAAACTGTAAGAATTCAGCTTAGAGTATTTTGAAATGGGGAGGGTTATAGAAACATTAATGTTTCATCCAAGCTACATAATATTGGAAATAAAATATCTGGTTTGAATTCGGTTTTCATGTAATTGTGTATAAAATGAACTTTTTACCCTAAAATGGACGATGGACAAATTTGAGTGTATCTTGCTGACTTCACTGGGATTTTCACTCTGCACAGGACTGCACCCTAAAGGCTGTTTAATCATACATGATATTGCTTCATAAACTCCAGCAAAATATACTGCTGTTTCTGCGGATTATCATCTCATACCTTAAACCACTGGTGTACTGTCACACTGTTTATTTCCTCTATCCACCTTGGTGAAATCTGTCACATAGATGTGACTCTTGCTTTGACAATGCAGAGCCTGGTGATTTGAATTAGTTTCTCCATCTTTTCAAGATGTGGTGCTGCAGATCCTTCAGCTTGAATTAAATAATTCTTCCATCTGCAAATACAGCTGAAAGTTGGACATGACATGGATCAATATGATCTGGGGCTAAATTTCTAAATGTGACTGATTATGTTAGCATCATGCCCGCAGATCAATATAGAGTTTTATTATGATCCTGACTCTATAATTGGGTTTAATCAATAAACTTTTGTCTCCTTTTTCTATAGAAATTTTGGATTTGTATTATGTAGTTCTTGTCAAAAGTACATTTAGGATGCATCTTTCTAGTAACGAACATAAAAAAGACCGACATGTTTGAAATTAAAGGAACAAAGAAACGGAATCCTTATTGTAAAGGGCTAAGTCCGTTTTTGAGTTGATAGCAAAATACTCACTCCCATTGTCACGTATGGAATCTAAGTGAGCTAATGTGCTAATGCATAACTAGTCCATTTTGGCCACTGTATGGCTTTTTCTGTCCATACTTGGAAGACGATTCGCATTGAGAATTTGGACAAAACATACCATTAACGAAAGCAATCACCAGAGCTTGTCTTTTGATAAACCCGCGGGGTCCAAAGGCGTCGAAAGATGCAATCTGTGAACAACAATAAATTTGGGCCTCTGATTGAAGTGCCATTTGAGATAGTATGTTATATATTTTTTTTAAAACGCTCCCGGTTTCATTGCTCTCCTTTGGAAGACTGAAGGCACTTTTGACTACTACTACATTAAAGTTTGTTTCATTAAAAGCCGTATATAAAAAAGAGGCTGCAAATGACCGACCCTACACAGGTCTGTGTGTTCATTTCTGCTCCAGTTTGCCATTTGGGAAATGGGCTCCTAGCCAGGATGCTTCTTTGATAGTTGTGTCTGCGATGAACATCCTCTTAATGCCCATAAGCACAAACAGGGTCAAACTGTGTGTCTCTGTGTGCTGCTTTTAAATAGATTAACATTTCTGTGTTGAGTGGGTCTTGCACTTCGGTAGACAGGCTTATGAAAAAAGGCATCCATGAGATTAATTTCTTTGATTTGCCTGTATGTTTTATAAACTGATTTTTAAGACTTGTGTTATTAGAATGAACGCTACAGTCTTTTTAAAAAGCATCAAGTATCCTCCAGTTGTCTGACAGGTTAGGGCAGTGATTTTCAACCAGTGTGTTGTAAGGTGGCTGTAGTGTAAGGTGGCTGTAGTGGGCTGTGGGTGGCGCATGTGGTTAAGACTGTACCTGTTAACCAGTAGGCCAGGGTTCGAGACCCGGGTTGGCCCCACAAGACAGGGTGAGCTCCTGTCCTTAGCCCAGCTCTGCCATGCCAGCTGGATCCAATCATATCGGCTCTGCCTTTCCATTGGACAAATTCAGTGGTGTGGAGAGGGGGGAATTTGCTTCTTGGGTAACAGCCTATCCTCCATAACAATCTAACCCAGGCTTTCGTGCTTCGCATGGCTGAGCGCGATACCATAGTCTTTCAAGACTGACAGAGGCCTGCTGTAAGGTGTGCCATGAGAGTTTGGACAATTTATTTATTTATTAAACATCATTAATAGGGTGATTGAGGAATTGAACCCCCCCCCACCAGTACCATGGAGTGCCTTGCCACTTGTCCAAGAATTGATGGTGTGTCTTGACAATTTCAGCACCTGGTTTGCGTGCCATGAGATGAAAAAGGTTGAAAATCACTGGGTTAGGGACTGAAAAGCAGAAATGGTTGGAAAGCAGAACTTGGTCTTTTTTTAGTATCTAAATGTTGCTTCTGAGGCTTTTTTTAGCTAGCAAATTGCAAATGCCATTTTTATCTTGCAAATCCCTGCGTTCACAGAACAATTTCCGCAACTGGATTCTGATTAATTCCTTTGTGAATAGGAGCAGACCGGGAGCTAGAGTCACCATGTGTGCTTTCTCTCTCACATATATGCCAAAATAGTCTGAATCATCGGGAAATCAATATAGGGGAGGGCAATTTTACCCATTAGAACAGTGAGAGAGGGTAAAAAAGTGCAACATAAATTGAATGAATGACTTCTAGATATAATTGAAAGGTGTTGAAAGAGCAGATTGTCAGAAAATGAACCATCAGAAAGCAGGGGATACCTATAGACTGTTTGGTTCATTTTGTTCCAGTCTGACAATTTGGGGTTACTTTTATGGTTGAAAAGGGATTTGGGGTTACTTTTATGGTGACAATTTGGGGTTACTTTTATGGAACTTGAAAAGGGTTTTTTTCCTCCTTCTATCCATGCTTGTGTTTATATCTATGTAAACTTATGCCCAAATCCAGAGTAATCATGGGAGCACGTAAGAGACTTTACATGCACCCCTAGTTACTGCTCCACCTAGTGAAAACCAATGGGAAATTCATATTGGAATCCAGAGTACGTTGTCCTTACACCGGAGCAAGAACTCTCCATAGTTACTCTGGATTTTGCCCTAACTCGTGATGGTGTGTATTTATTATGAAGGAGAAAAAGAGAAGCTTGAATTTTTCCAATTAAAACAAAAGCCACAAATTAACGTGGGATAATTTATATCCAACTTTCATTTCTTCTTCCCTATAATCAGATGCAGATCGTGCTCAGAAGCATGGCATGGATGAGTTTATTTCCGCTAATCCATGCAGGTTTGACCACGCGGAACTCTTTAGAGTACTTCAGAGGCAGACCTTGGATCACCGATTGAATGATTCTTATTCTTGTTTGGTGAGTAAAAAGTTGGAATAAAAGAAGTGGAGGAGAGAAAAAAAGAAGAAGTGAGAAATAGTTGTTGCAAAGTGGTCCTTTCTTCCAGTCTCATTTAATAACTGTGCGTGAGGTTGGGATAAAGGATTTCAATCGATTGGCTTCAAATTTGAAAATTATACACTTGAAGACTACTGCTGTGCCACTCAATAGAGAACAGAATAGACTCAAACTGACTCTGAACCGGGGTTTATCAGCTCCTCTAGGGAGGGCTGAATAAAAACAGAAGGCTTTAATAAATATGGGACCCTCTGTGGTAGGATTTGCTAACACCTGTACAGGCATTTTAAGGTACAAATCCAACTCACCAGATGTCAAGCATTATGTCATCTATCTTGTAATTCTCTCCTCTTTAATGGACTGGGGAAGGAAAAGAGATCGAAAGAATAAATTCAAAACCACAGTGGGAGGGGGGAAAAAGACAAATAGATTTTTTGTGCAAGTGTATTTCTGTTCAGCTGAGTCAAGGTCAGCCTTGTAGGCTTAAATCCTACATGAATTACTACTCTAGGAGTAGTAAAATCAGACTACTCCTAGAGTAGATATATCAGACTATGCCGATGTAATCAGACTACTCCTACAGTGTATATGTATATATTTATTTATATTTAGTGTATATGTATATATTTATTTATATATGTATATATGTATGTTTATGTATGTGTATGTGTAGATAGATAGATAGATAGATAGCAAGATTGATTGATTGATTGATTGATTGATTGATTGTGTGTGTGTGTGTGTGTGCGTGTGTTTCAATTTTGAAAAGCATAGAGCTTTTGGGATGTGTGACTTATAATTATAAGGGTGCATTACTGAGAAAAAGTGATTGAAGTTTGTATCTTTGGAAGAGAGGTGGGATAAAAATTTCAGTAAATGAACAAACAAATTTTATTAATTTTTATTAATAAATAATTTTAAATACAAATAATTTTATTAATATTTGATTTTCTCTTTTTTATAGTTAATTAAAATATTTAATTTAATCTAAAATATTTTATTTCTTCCTCCTTTGGGAAGTTTAGAGATGAGGGCTACAATCCTAAATACATTTTCCTGGGAGTAAGACGCATTGAAGACAATGGGGCTTACTTTTGAGTAGACATGGTTAGGATTGTGTTCTAGGAGTAGAACACAATAGTTCTGCTTCTAATCCTTTTCATTCCAAAACGTAAGGCCCATTTCACATGTTATATGTCAGCAAACCCGTGTTCTCCACTATGTGCTTAACAGGGATCTGTAGCCAAACCTTGTCAAATGTACCTGTATTACACACTGCTTTTTAAGCATTCATGGGGTTCATACTTGAAATTCTTAAGTGTGCATGTAAAGCATCTTTAAATATGCACCTATATCGACCTAATCATTTCATGTGCAGGAGCAGCACAGATTATCCTGATTTAACTACACCTGGTTGCCTCCCTACCATTTGATAGTCAGGTACACAGAACCAAAAGTGTTAGGTCAGTGTAGGCAATTGAGAATTTCCCTTTTCTGTCTGTTAAGTACAATTCATGGTGAGGAAGACTTTCCCAGTGCACAACAGTCTCTAGTTTGGAGACCACTGACCTAGATAAATTGGTAATTTGGGTCAAAAAGAAGGAAAGGGCCAGATGGGGTTATGAAGGTATGTACGTCTCATCCGTTCCCCAGCTAATTAAGCATTCTGCACATGTGTGTCTGTATGTGTCCAAGAGAGAACAAGGCACTGTGAGGCATTAAGGAGAGTCTTAGGGCACAGTCCTAACCAATTTAGGCCAGACTAACTCACTTGGTGTACGTATGTTCCCGTGGTGGTGTGGAGAGGTTGGTACATGCCTGTCCACTAGCCTGACCACCCAAGGAGTGGGGCAGAAGTGCTTCACCAGGGTGACCATATGACTGGAAATTTCCAGATTTGTCCTCTTTTTTAGTCTCCTGCTCGGGTATCCTCCAAAAGGGCTCCATTTTTGCTTCATTTTGGAAATTTGCAATGGTGTGTACTATTTTACCCATCATATCATATGTTGTTGGATTCATATGGAAGAGCCGAATCCAAAGCAAAAATCAATCCTGAAATATCAACTTCCTATCAAAAGTTATAGCTAAAAAACTAAAACTAAAAATATATGCATGAGCTCTATGGGAAAGTGAAAGTGCCCAATATCGCCGCTTTACTTGTGAGTAGGCAAACGTGACATTGTCCGCTGGAAAGGCCAGGTTGAGTGGAACACAAGACCTTGTCCTTCTTTTGAGGTTTGGGCATCTGGTCCTTTTGGCTTCATGGCACTTTTGTGACACATCAGTACAGGACTTATGTCTTTTGTGATAAATCAGTACAGGACCTATGCCAGGCTTATGCCAGCCTAATTGGATATTAGGATTGCAGACTTAGTCTTAATGACCCAGTTTAACCTTCAATTTACAAGTGATTGTTGCTGGCATCCAATAGTTTGCCTGGGAGACATACCCCCAAATCCAGAGTAAGTTCGGGAGCATGTAAGAGACATTATGTGCACCCGTAGTTACTGCACCACCTAGTAAAAATCTATGGGAAATTCATATTGGAATCCAGAGTAAGTTCGGGAGCATGTAAGAGACATTATGTGCACCTGTAGTTACTGCACCACCTAGTAAAAATCTATGGGAAATTCATATTGGAATCCAGAGTAAGTTCGGGAGCATGTAAGAGACATTATGTGCACCCGTAGTTACTGCACCACCTAGTAAAAATCTATGGGAAATTCATATTGGAATCCAGAGTAAGTTGTTCTTACACCGGAGCAAGGACTCCCCATAGTTACTCCGGATTTTGCCCGTAGACAACTACATATCTTTCTGTCACTGCTGTCAGTGACCCTGTTCTCAGTGACCCTTTTTGACTGAGGGGGACAAAAATTCAGATAATAAATTATTTTATATAACTCGTAATTTTTAGAAAGTTTGTATTAAGCCAGAAGAAAAGAGGAGAGGGGAAATATTTAGAAAGAAATAAGTAAGGAAAGAAAGGATGGGATCTCTATGTACAGAAAGCCCAAGCACTTCCATATACTTGTTCAATACAGTAAGTGCATTATTGCACAGAGGTGTAAAGACACACCTAATAACCTCTGGTAGCAATAAATCAGTGTGAAAAAGAAAATGTTTCCTATAGCTATATGTGTACCTGATTGGCTGTGGTCAAACTCTTTTTTGCCTACCCTAAGCTGTACAGGGAGTGGGGGTTAAATAATTTGGTCACTTTAAGGCTGGATAGGGGATAGACAATCCCACTTTAAGACTTTGTGCAGGGATAGGCCCCAGAGGTAATAAGGGTCAGGGGTGAAGAGGGGTTAAATAATTTGGTCACCTTCGGATTGGTAAGGATGGGCATCCTTAAGCTTTATTTAAGTCAGGCTGGTTTGCCTTTTAATAACAACAGGGGAATCTTGAGGATAGCTGCATTCCCCTCTTTAGTCCCACACGGCTATGTAGCACAGTCCCTGTTTTTTTCCATAAGTTGTAATAAATAGTTAATAAAGTGGCCCTTTCATCCACACGTTTGTCTGGTCTCTTTATTCGTCAGTCAGGGCCCGGGTAATTATTACAATTGAGGTGTACATGTTTTCTATCATTGAGGATGAAGGAAAGATTGCTAGCATGGGAAGCTCACTAGAACCTGAGAAATGTAACCTGAACATGCTCGAAGGAACTATCAACAGTAATCTAGTGCTGGAAGGTGAAAACAAACACAGACAAAGAGCACAATCCCAACCTTGTCTACTCGAAAGTAAGCCCCATTGTGTTCAATGGGTCTTACTCCCAGGAAAGTGTCTTTAGGATTGCAGCCTTAGGCTGCAATCCAGAGCAAATTCAGCCTGCTCTGACCTAACTGCACTCTCCTAACTATTCTGTATCCAGAGCAGAAAGTTATGCTGAATCCAGAGAATCAGGAAGCCCTAACTGCTCCAGAGCATGCTAAGTAATTGACACAAGGGGAAGACTTGCTCCTGAGGAGACACCCCTCAGATCACACTGAACAAGGAACAGCTGTGGTGCCTACAGTGGTGACATGACTCTGCACATCACCTGGTGCGGAAGTCTGTGCGTCATCCCTGGGATGTGCGCCCCCCCCAACCTGGACTGCACAGTCACCAAAGTTGGCGGCTGCGCAGTTGTTTCCGAAGCCAACTGGCTTCAGAAAGAGTACTGCGCAGGCACCATCTCTGACACCTGCACAGTACTTTTCTGAAGCCTTTTGGCTTCGGGGGAGACTGTGCAGGCGTCAGAGTTGGTGCCTGTGCAGTACTCTTTCTGAAGCCATTCGGCTGCCGCTCCGCCTCCTGAGTGAGGCCGGATGGCTGTGCAGAGGCGCGGACTTTCTCTGCTCTAAGGAAGTCTCCTCTGAAGCTGTTCGGCATGCTCAGTGTGTTTCTGCGCAGTGCATCTCAGATGGCCGTTCAGGCCAGCTCCTCAGACAAGTGGCAGCTTCTGGCTGCTGCTTCGCCTTGGAGCAGGCCTGAATGGGGGTGCTGACGCCCGGGGCCTGCCAAAGGACAGTCAAACTCCTCCGGCACATCACCCCATATGGAGCGCATCACCCAATGCAGCCCACACCAGCCGCACCAGTCTGGTGATGCCACTGGATGCCTGCCTTATAAGGACTCCCTGATGAGATGCCAGTACATTCTACAGTGAATACAAGGGGCTTCTTGGAGTGCCTGCTGTATCCTGAGGTTTGTGGGCAGCCGTAGTTTGTTCCATATCCTGAGGTTGAGAGGAAGTGGTTGCAGCTAGGATGGCCAAGAACTCAGATTTTTGGTCAGCACTGCCATTCTTACTCGGGCCTTATCATGGACACCTATGGGTCTACTCATTACTATACTTGCTCCTGAGGTGGTATAACTCTGAGGGCTGGAAGAGGGCATTTCTGCCCTGAAACAGGCTCTGGATTCAGAGTAACTGCTCTGCCCTAGGCAATGCTAAACATGCCCTCAACTTGCCTCTCCTGAGCTGCTTAGGCTGCCCCAGTTAGGGCAGAGCAGGTCCACCTCTCTTAGGGCACCCTATCTTGCCTTGCTCTGCCCTAAGCCTCCTTCAGAGTAACTGGGCTGGAGCATCTTGCAATTGCTCCAACCTAGTGTTAGATAGGGCAACCTAAGTGCTCTTATGTGGACAGATTAGTTGCTCTGGATTGGGCTGTGTCTTCTCATGTCCAGTCAAATTGTCCCATCATATTCTGGCACTTTTCTTTTTTTTCCTCCATAACACAACTTTCCTGTATTATTCTTCTTCCTCTACAATCTTTCCACTCAACCTGAGAGGATAATGACCTCCCTTTCCCAAGAATAGTTTGTTGATCACTTATTCTTCAAGTGAGTAGATGCAAAACAACCTAGGACACCTTTAATGTGCGTACTTCAGAGGCATTTGTTGTAGGTTGCACTGCTGCAAAACAAAATGCTCCTGTTATTGTCACCGCTTTTTTGTAAGCAGACCATTGTAAGTTGCTTTTAACGGATTGTTGTAATGGTTGCGTCAAAACTACTGTATGCATTTAAAACAGGTCTTGATAAATCTAGTTTCTTCTTTGCTTATGGGTAAATTATCTGAAAACAATGGTTCAGCTTCATGAAAATGATTCTCTCCCCCTTCCCATCTCTTACAGGGTTGGTTTAGCCCAGGCCAAGTCTTCGTGTTAGATGAATATTGTGCCCGTTACGGCGTTAGAGGCTGTCACCGCCATCTCTGCTATTTGAATGAATTGATGGAACACTCAGAGAACGGCGCTGTCATTGACCCAACCTTGCTCCATTACAGCTTTGCCTTCTGTGCGTCTCACGTTCATGGCAACAGGTATTTTTAATACGTAGACCTGCGGCAAAAAAGTCATTTGGTTGCATGGTAAGGGGAAACGAGCAACCTATTTAGACTGAGCTTCTCCCGCTCACTACATAGCAAATGATTGAATGGGTATCAAGGGTTCAGACTGTACATAATATCTACAGTAGTTCTGGGGCTTAATAAAGCAGTTTTATATAGAAGTGGGCTTCGATCTAAAATAATGCCAGGTTCTATATTTGAGGGCCATTTTTTGCTGCGTTCAGTAGGCAGTGAACGCTGCAAACTGTAAAGGGATGATGCAAATTTGTTCTTGAATAGGGAGTTGTTGAATGGGTATGCTCCACATTGCCATTTTTGAGAGGAGAGTAATAACACCTGGGTAAAAGAATATATGCCTTCCAAAGAGCCAGTACAGAATGTAGCCTGTGAACCCAGTTCTATGCTTACTTTGTAACATCTTCCACTGGTGCTAGCATTGGTGCTAGCATAAATAGCACACTAGTTGGCTGCTGGGGACACTTGCAGGAAGGTTGGATCTGGACCAGTGGATCATCATTGCCAAAAGGTTAAGATGCCTACCACCAAAGATAAGATGGCAGAAGGTGTGTGCCAAATCCTATCCCCTTTCTCAGGCCTAATCCCATGGTGCCAGAGATCTGAGTAGACCCCCTGATTGTGAAACCAGAAGGGGGTCATGATTACTATTTTTAGATACTATATTCCAAATTTGGGGAGCCTTGAAGTGGCATCCATGGGTTCAATGCAAACCCCCCCCCCCCACAGGCCAGCGCTGTCACTGGTAAGTGACCTTTTATCCCTGGGCAGTAGTGCAGTCCTGGTGATCACACCATTTCCTATGACATCACTCCCCTTTGGAAGCTTCCCCAGTTGGGAAATTGCAGTGTCCCAATTTTGAGACCTGTGCTTTAAGATCATAAAATTAAATTCCTTGCAAAGGAGTCTGGCTATGCTGGGAGAAATATTGGTGTGTGTAGTATGTGACCTCTTTGGAATTTCAAGTACTGTATTTAGGGTTAATGGGCTGTGGGTGGCGCAAGCGGTTAAGATGCTGTGCCTGTTAACCAGCAGGCCAGGGTTCGAGACCCGGGTCGGCCCCACAAGACAGGGTGAGCTCCTGTCCTTAGCCCAGCTCTGCGATGCCAGCTGGATCCAATCATATCGGCTCTGCCTTTCCATTATTTCAGTGGTGTGGAGAGGGTGGGGATTAATCGGCTCTGCCTTTCTATTAATTCAGTGGCATGAAGAGGGGGGATTTGCTGCTTGGGTAACAGCCTATCCTCCATAACAATCCAACCCAGGCTTTCGTGCTTCGCATGCAGCGTATGCAGCACCAAGCACGATACCATAGTCTTTCAAGACTGATGGAGGCCTGCTTTTATTTAGGGTTAGATTCTCATTTATAGCAGGCCCCATTTCAGTTCCTTGAGAGCATGCAGGTGGTGGCTGCCAACTAATCTCCATCCATTCAAGACACTCTCATGTTAAAGATCATTGCACTGAAGATTATTTACATAGTCATAGTTTGAAAACTATGCTTCAGAAAACGAACTTGATCTTCATCACTTACAAAATTAATACTGATGCTGAAGCAAAGGATGCAAACTTACAAAGTAGAGGTTTTTGATCCCTTTGTGCATCTTTCTGTAACCAGTTTCCATCGGAGAAATTTTGGTTCCCTTCACTGAATCAGATAGTAACAGGATATGATAGTATTTCAGATGTTTAGAGAAGCCTCTTTGGGCTGTGGTGGCACAAAGTGGTTAAGACACTGTGCCTGTTAACCAGCAGGCCAGGGTTCAAGACCGGGGTGAACTCCTGTCTTTAGCTCAGCTCCTACCAACTTAGCAGTTTGAAAGCATGGAAATGCAAGTAGATAAATAGGTACCACCTTGGTGGGAAAGGTAACAGCATTCTGTGCACCTTAGTGTATAGTCATGCCGGCCCCATTACCATGGAAGTGTCTTTGGACAACGCTGGCTCTTGTAAACGGGGATGAGCACCATATCCTATAGTCGGAAACAACTGGCAGTTAACCTGCGGGGTGGGGGGACCTTTAGAGAAGCCTGAGTATTCTAACCATTGCAGGAATTGTTGAGATGCATCTTTGACGTTCTTGAGCATTGTCATATAAATGTGGTATCAAGAGCTAAGACTTCTGCTTTGAGCACATTTGTTGATGAAGATCCTAAAGATGATTGTGTGAAATTCACCTGGTAGTTTTGGTTGCTCCTTTAGTTGCAATTCCAATCACTGAGAAAATGGAAGCTAAAGTTTGAAACAATTGTATGAATTAACATGAAGGTGACCTGCTTGCGCAATGCAACAGAGCCCAGTTTCTGGTGATCAGAAAGGCTGGCTTTGCTTGGAGGGTCTTAACCTTGCCTCCAGTTGTTAATACTTAAAAGTGGCAAGAACATGCTAACAGGATTGAGTTTCTCAGAGAAATAAGATGAAGCAGATCTCCATCCCTTTCCAATAATACTGTTTTATTCAGTGAATGAAAAAAATAAGCTTTTTTGTCCATAATTTCAAGGCCTTTGCTGGCTGCATTGAATGCATACTTTTCATGCCAGCCTTTGAGCCACCCAAAGCATTCATAGAAATTTCGCCTGCCAGCCTGACTTCGTGCCGTATTCTCACTCACCTTATTTATTGTCTGGATTTGAACCTGTCGGTACTAATGTTCGGTGCAGTGTGACTGATAATTGCTCAAACTTATTTCAAGAATTCAAAAGGAAGATAGAAATATTTATTTTATTATTAACTTAAGTGAAGGACAACAGTTCGCACTGCGTGTTGAAGTCTCTGAGAGCACATCCTCCTCCGCGGCGGTGAGCACTCTGAATGTATTCCTCCTATTCAAACTGCTGTATTTGTACAGCATTATGAGTGTTTTAGAAATAAAAGAATAGAACAGCGTTTGTAAAGAGAGGGTCTGGCTGGTATTAAGACACCGAAATAAGAGAAAAAGAAATAGGAAGAAAGGGAAAGAGAAGGAAAGGTAAGTCAAGGACAGAAACAGAAGCGTTCACTCGGGATTGCACAAATACACACAGATAATAACATCCACTCATTCATCGGCAGCATTACGGTGGAGGAAAAAGAGAATTTTGCAGACAATGCACGATAGGTCAAAGTTCTAGGCTGATAAATGTGATTATACATCTTAGTTTTCTAAGTCAGGCAGACGAGGAGAAAGACTGCAATGTCAAGACAAAGGGTTTTTATGGCCCAGTGATGAAATGGTTTGGCTGTGCTAGATGAGCAGTGTATTTTATTGTTAAGAGGGCTATCGAGAAAAAAGTGACATACCATAAACAGGAGGTTGGCAAGAAGTTTCCAGGCTTCGTGGTGCAAATACTTAGATTTATTTGCAGTTAGAACTGGAAACAGAACAGAGTGAAAGGAAGTGATACCTCGTGCAGGCAGAGGAAGGGACATGTTTGTACCTGAATGGTGGAGAAGGGAATTAATGGTGTGTGGGGAACTTTAGTTCACCAAAGATATGTTAACTTAGGAATTATGGGGAGGAAGCTACAGTTTATTTTGTTATTGACTTCGTTATAATTGTTATTTGGTAGTACAGGCATACCCTCCCCATCCTTGGGAGTTAGTTCTCGTCCACTAAAATCCCATGCATACTGGGGGTCCATAAATAGATATAACATGTATATATACATATTATATAAATATAAATATATAGAAATACTGTAGATAGATATAATATGTGGTATCAAGATATGCTTAATATATAGATCCAAATGTAGATATAAAATTGCAATCAGGCAGGGACTAAAAGCGTTGCTCTTACATTTACCTTTTTTGATCTTAGTTTGGCTGGATTGATTAGTTTTATTCAGTTTTGTTCATGTTTCTGGCTATTTTATTCTATTTTAGATGTGATTACAGGAAAACCTTGGATTGAGAGTAATTATTTCTGTGAGTTTTCCACAAGATGAGCAAACATTTTGAATATATTTTAACTTGATTAATGAGTGATGTCTTGATAAACAAGTAAAAAAATAGTGAGCCTATGCATTTCTTTTCTAAAGGAAGCCCTATTATAATCAGTGGGGCTCATTCCTGTGTAAAGAGGGCAATGGAAAGGAGCCTGAGAGACCAGTCTATGCATGTCTCCTCTGAAGTAAGCCCTAGTTAATCAGTGGGGCTCACTCCTGTGTAAGGAGGCAGGTTGCAGCCTGAGAGATCTGAGAGACTATAGGCGCAATCCAGAGTAACTAGGGGGAGTCCTTGCTTCGACATAAGAACAATTTACTCTGGATTGCAATATGAATTTCCCATAGGTTTTCACTAGGTGGTGTCGTAATTACGTTGACATAAATGTCTCTTACGTGCTCCCGTAGTTAGTCTGGATTGTAGGGTATTCCTAAATACCCTTTAGGAATACTTTAGGAAAATCCTAAAGCCATTTTCCTGGGAATAAGAACCATTGAAGACAATGAGGCTTACTTATGAGTAGACATGGTTAGGATTGTGCAATAAGTGTGCAATCCTAAGCATGTCTACTCAAAATAAGCCTCACTGTGTTTAATATTACTTACTCCCAGGAAGTATGGTTAGGATTGCAGCCTAAATGCAGGTTAATTTTCTTTTATTTTTCTTTACATTTTGTATTTCCTTTATTATTTGGTATTATATGACATTATTATATTCATTTTTACATGAATATTTTTGGGTTGTGGAATGAATCATGGTTTCCATTGTTTCTTATAGGGAAATTCATTTTGATATACAACTCCTTTGAATTACAAGCATGTTTTTGGGATGAATTTATGCTTGCAAACCAAAGTTTTGATGTATTTGTTAATGCTGGTGCCTTTGACTTCTCTTTTTGTTGTTTTATGTTTAATTTTTTGTGGTGCTATCCTGATTTTATGAGTTTTGTAGATAACTTTGGCCACCCATAAATCAGGGCAAAAGTTAGCATATACTGGTAAATATTTTAAATAAATAGATCCACTCGGCCAAAGTTTCTCTTAGGGGTGGGAAGATAGTGGAGGCATGGGACTTTCATCCTCTGGTGGCCCTACTAATATATGGAGAAACCTACATTCCTCTGCCACATCTGCAAGACTATTTCCAGGGTGACCAGATGACTGGAAAAACCTGGATTTGTCCAGATTTTTAGCCTCCTGTCCAGGTGTCCTATATTTTGGCATCATTGTCCTACATTTTGGCTTCATTTTGAAACTTTGTGATAGTGCACAGAATCCCATCATGCCATATGTCGTTGGATTCGTACTGAAGAGCAGAATCCAGTGCAAAAATCAGTTTTGAGATATCCCCTTCCTATCAAAAGTTATGGTCAAAATACCGAAAAAAACAAAAAAAATACATTTTGGCAATTTTTTTCAGCAGGTAGGAATTTTGGCCTGGGATTAGGAATTTTGGCCTTGGGGTTCAGGAATTTTGGGTTTGGCATCTGGTCACCCTGTTTGTGGCACCCCCGTGTGCCGTGGTGCAGTGGTTGAAAATTGCTGATAGAGCTAGTCTAACCCCATAAAGGAAAGCCTATTCAAGGTACAATCAAGTGGCCAACAAATTGTAAAGAAATGGCACTTACTGGACATGATGGTATCATGACCAGTGGTAGGCTCCAGCAAGTTCACACCTACTCTATAGAACCGGTTGTTAACAAAAGATAGGACATATAAAGTTTAAAAATAGCCATTTAAAAGTGGCTGCAAGATGGGCATAGAACCAGTCGTTAATTTCTTTGAATCCCATCAGTGATCATGACACTATATTCCATTAGATGCGGCTATTTGTTGTCATGATTTACTGCTACTTAAAGGCAATTTAATTGCTTCTAATGCAAATCATGCAGGAAATGTCAACCATGTAGAGATCATACCAAATTTTGGCTATTATAGTGGCCTCCCAAACAAGAATGTACTTGTCTCTTGTGTATTTATGTGCTTCCCAAGATACAACTGTGATACGAAGTCAAACCTGAATTAATCTTGTTTCTTACTGATGTCCGCAGTCCTGAATTTGTATACTATACTTCAATGCATGCAGAGGACTAATTATATAAATACAACATAGTCTTGACAATCTAAACCAGGATTCTCAACCCCTGATCTGTGGCCCAGTGACGGTGTGCAACGTGTTGGCCACTGAGCCACACCAGCATTGAGCCCCGGACTGGAGGCAGGAGCCCTGGGGGCACTCAGTCCTGGCCTGGCCCAGTTTCTGGCTACGAGGTGAGCCAGGTTGTGTTCAGCTCAGCTCACAGCCAGGGAGAAGCTGCGCAAGTGCAGCCCACCTACTGAGCTGCATCTGTGCAGTTTGCCCTGTCTGTGGGGTGAGCTGCACAGGTGCAGCCCAGCAGCCGGACTGTGCCTGCGCTATTTCTTCCCGGCTGCGAGGCGAGCCAGGCTGTACCCAGCTTGCCTTACAGCCATGGAGGAACTGCAAGCACAGCCTAGCTACTAAGCTGTGCCTTCATAGTTTGCCCTGTCTGTGGGGTGCACTGCGCAGGCGCAGTCCAGCTGCCAGACCATGCCTGTGCAATTTCTTCCCGGCTGCAAGGCGAACTCTGATCGCCTTGCAGTCCGCGAGAAACTGCGCAAGCGCAGCCCGGCTACTGGGCTGCACCTGTGCAGTTTGTCCTGGCCACAGGATGAACTGTACGGGTACAGTTCGTCCTGAGGCCAGGGAAATTGCGCCTGCGCATCCTGCCCAGGCTATTGGAAATGTTTTCCCCATGGTACCAATCCGTGGTCCTCACAGGGTTGAGGACCACTGAGCTAAACAGTAGCAGCGGAGGTTAAGTGAAGGTTCAAAATACAGAAAAGGAGCCATTGTTTTCTCGTTCATCATCTCATCTTGGATCTCATTTTCATGCTGCGACTTCCCATTTTGTCCTTCTCTTTTTCTGAAATGATGTTGGTGGGAAATACATGAAGTGTTAAGTGACTTTTTCCCCCTGCTGAGAGGCAGGTGAAATTGACAAAGACTGCTTCCCCCTTCTCTGGTTTGGTGTATCACTTCCTCTCTTTTGAAGAAGCTGATGTATTGAACGTTCTTCAAGCGGATAATAAAGGTGGAAGCCCTCTCCCGAGAATCAAATCAGCCTGTTACTTGCTAACATTGCCATGTCTTTCTTGTTTTCAAAATTATCCCTTGGGAGAAAAAGAAAGACCAAATCTATAGCTGTTGAATCTATACGGTACTTGACTGGCTTAAAAAAGAAATGCCAACGAATGGCTTTTCTAGGGTTCATCATCTCTGGTATCTCATGGAGGAACAGCATTCTGGCAGAACATAGCTGTATCAACCCCACATTTAACAGAAGCTGGAAGCGTTTTATTTTTGCTATGGATTGCATAGCACATACTATGGATTGCACATACAGTACAATTTGTTTGAGATCCAAGTACCATATGACATACTTGTGGTACTCACAACAGTACTCATGATGGAACCTATGATGGAGTAAGCTACCTGTTGGGTACATCTTTAGGATTGTATAAAATACATTTTATGTATTGTGGCGTCCTTCTTTTTCATGGGTACAACACCTGTTGAACTGACTCACAGCAGGAGCCAACCATGCATCTAGAGGACCTCAAGGACACCCCACATACTGCTAGAAGATACTTCCAGTCATGTCCAGAAGGTCCTTGTGGTCCTCACTGTGCCTGTGATTATCCAACTCTTCATACAGAGGATCCTCATGTTCATTCCTGATTATCTAATTATCTAATTCCTGATTAGATGGTGGTCTATTCTTCACTGGCCACAGACCATTCTCTTTCTCAATTCCTTCCCCCAAAACCTGCAAGGTACTTGCTATTATTGTTGCAAGACTTATGCATTAAAAATATTCTTTTGGGAAGGATTCCTATATCTTCAGGATCATGTGCAAGTACTTAAGCTGAGACTACCAAACATTTGCTCCTTGACATTATGTAGTTTAAGAACAGTTTACCTGATGATGGCACGATTCTGCCTTTTCAGAACCACTAAGCAGTGGTTCCCAGATTTTTTTAGCATCAGAACCCACTTTTTTAAATGACATTTTTTTGGAACCTACCTAGCTTTACTTGACTAAAAAAAAGTTTTTTTTATCATTTTTGCTATGTCAGGGATGCTTTTTGATGCATTTGTTGAGCTCTGCCTTCATTGGATCAGATTTATTCTGGCATCCTTGAGTTCCTTTTCACCTGGCCTTCAATAAGAATTGAGGCACACTCACCTGCTCATGAGTAAACACATACGGTACATGCAGCCCTTTCCATAGATGTCAATACATTTTTCTTGCAAGTTTTCAGTTTCATGAATCACCAGAAATCACATCACAAACCACTGGTGATCCTACCTCACAATTTGATCCCAACTCACAACTCACGAAACCTCTGGTTGTGAGTTTTTACACATTCCAAATGCTTAATTATTCTGTATTATATGTTCACATATAATACAAATTTCTCAAGACAAATCAACATATATCCCATTCTGGGCATAATCCAGAGTAACTACAGGAGCACGTAAGAGACATTATGTACACCTATAGTTACTGCATCACCTAATGAAAACCTATAGGAAATTCATATTGCAATTCACAGTAAACTGTTCTTACTCCGGAGCAAGGATTCCCTGTAGTTACTCTGGATTTCACCCTCTGTCACATTAGGGTTTTTCAGAAGTGGCCAAACATGCTTTGCATAAGAGCCATATAAGATAAATTTCAGAACTGCAAGGGAAATGTTTGAAAGCTAGAATATTTAAGAAGCTTTAAAATTCTTCAATACTCACCGTGAACATTAAGCTTAAATTTTAATCCAGACGACTCTCTGTTCATACCCAGTAAATAATTGTAAAACTTATTTAACTTTTATCTAAATTGTGATGCAAAATGAAGTTCAGCCAATGTATTTCCATGAGCTCCTGCTATATGTCAAAGAGCGCATGTGGCTTGCAAGCCACAGTTTTGCCTCCCCTGCTTGTATATTTGCCCGTGACTGATGTTTCATTTTTCACTTTACATTTGGGCATTGAGGTGAGGGCAACTCTAGGTTATGTGCACAAATGTTCAAGCATGGACACATTCAATTTGTAGTGCACATACCCACCAGGTCCTTCTCTCCGGGGTATGACCACTCAACAGATTCATTTTTGTGCTTAACAAATCATCTACAAACAGCTCAATGCTTTTCTTGTGCATTAAATTTTGATTTGCTTTAGATTACTCAGAAACTAATCAATCCCGCATGTGATACTAGAACGGCACAAGGTATAAAGTTAGCTTCTGGCTGGTGGATCCCCAGAGTTGCCTGAAAAACAGCATCATGCAGGCAGTGGCCCTGATGGCTTAATTGTATCACTCAGTAAACCTCTGGCTTAGAATAGACTATTAGTGCTCCAGGTCACACATCGATGCCACTTGGAGTTTTTTTTCTCCCTCTAACAAACCCTTACACTTCACTCTCTTCCAACTGTCATGTTCAAGCATAATGGAAGACTTTTATCCACAAGGTTTAATCAGATTGTCTGTATAGTGGTTTGAAAACATTGCAGATTACTTTAAAACCCTAGGATACAATTATGCATTTTCTCCGTAGCCACTTCAAATTGTATTCTCTATAAATTCCTCACCTTCCTTTGGGTCATTAGAGTCTGAAGCAAAGAGCTATAGATGGTGATTTGTGATCTCAGTTTAAATATTGGTTTTTTTGGTCTCACTCAAAAATTAATCTTTTTCTGTTTGGAGTTTTTTTAAAGACATTTTCTCATATAGTATATAATCCATGGTATATAGTATATAACCCATGGTATATAGTGTACAACCCATTCAGTGGTGGGCTCCAGCAGGTTCGCACCCACTCTATAGAGTGGGTTGTTAATTTCTTTGAATCCCATCACTGAACCCATTTTCACATATAGTGTATAACCCATGCTTGATTTTATATGATTGAGACATTTCTAACAACCCAATCCTATATGCTTTCCCTACCACCACCACCACCACCACCACCAATGCAAGTGCATTAAAATGGCTTGTTCTACATTCTGCAGGGTCAGGGTAACCAGATGTCATAACCACAAAAGAGGACAAGGCCCTCCAACACCTAGGGATACTCCAAAATGTAGGACACCCAAGAAAAATGTAGGATTAAAAAAATAGGATAGGATAATAAATAAAATATTTATTAAAATATTTAATAAAAAATAAAAGCTAATATATTGCTCTCAGGCAGTTCATTGAAACACTGTATTTTTATTATTACATTTTGGGGTGTACTTAGATCTGGACCACTGAGAAGGTGATTTGGATATGGCAGCCTCTACTGTTGCCAATTCCACTCCCTTCCTGGCCCTGATCCCACAGTTTTCCAATTTCTTACCTGGAAGTAGGAAGCTCAAACCTGGAATTTTGTCTATATATTTTCTTGCATTCCTGCATTACATTCTTGCATTTCTTGCATTACATGGTTCCACCACGTAAGAAGCAGTAAAAACAAAACAGCAAGGAATGTCAAACCTCCCTATCTTATCCTTCTCATTTGGAAGATCAATTTTAGGATTTAGGGTGCAATCTTAACCAATTTAGGGCAGCCTTATTCACCTGGCATACCTTCCTGTGGTGGTGTGGGGATGTCGGCATGTGCCTGCGCACTAGCCTAAACCTCCCAGAAGTGGGGCAGAAGTGCACTTTTGTGACACCCCCAAGTCGGCACAGGCTTTATGTCAGGGCTTGTGCCAGCCTAAGTGGAGGTTAGGATTGCAGCCTTTGAGAAGGAAAGGAAATTTATCTTGCAGCTTTTTTCTCATTTCATAAAGCTGTTTTGTGGATTCAATTACAGTACATTGGTTTAGGGTGCAATCCAGAGTAACTATGGGGAATCCTTGCTCTGGTGAAAAAACAGTTTGCTCTGGATTGCAATATGAATTTCCCATAGGTTTTCATTAGGTGGTGCAATAACTACAGGTACACATAATGTCTCTTAGGTGTGCCTGTAGTTACTCTGGATTGTAGGGTAACTCTCATATGCATTCTTCCAGGGTATGTGTGTGACTAGTATGCTGATTGACTAGTGAAAATGGATCATGCTCTTTCTAAAGTCATAGGTGTTGTCAGCAGTTTTGTACGAAAACAAACTTGGGAAGTGACATGAAGGGTAGTGAGGTCTCTTGTATGAATACCGTGACTCTCCTCTTAGTGCAGTTTGACAGATGGTGACATTCTCCGGATTCACCTTTCTCACCTGCCATTCTCAACACCTCTGGCTCTTTTCTGTCATAGCCATGATGGGCACCAACAAAGTTTAATATGACAGATAATATGCTTTGTCACTACGGAGCACAAACTCTCCTGACAATCAAATCAAACAGAGAAATTTACCTGAATTTGAGCACGTTCCACCTGTCATGGCATTCACTGGGAGGGAAAAGATAAGATAGTTCATTCTTTCACGTTACATTTTTTAAAAAGAATGGTGATGTACACATCGCTGTGTCTAATGTTAAATGTGGCTGTCCTTGAAGTTGATTTTTTAAAAGGAAAATAAGATTAATTCCTTTGCTTGACAGGTTGCAAGCAGAAATTGTTTGCGAGAAGAGGAAAAACACTTGTGTTGCCTATTGGTGCAGCAAATCATGTCATGACCAAATATTAGCCCGTGTCTCGTTCTAAGTTATTGATAACTGAAGTGTTCAGAAAAATATTTCTTTTGCTTTTGACACTGTCCAAAATGTCAGGAAAGGAAGAAGAGAAAAAAAATTAAAAAGTGACCACTTATTGTTAGTTAACGGATTGAAGACCTTTTGTCCGTATCAGTTTTTGAGCCAATGGCTTACAGATGACAATTATGGATAAATTTGTAGATATTTGGAAAACTCTCTTTTTCATACATGTATATTCTTTACATATACATGTATATATGAAGCATATAAATATATACATATAAACCTTTCCTTTACTTATGTACATGTATATGTGTATATGCTGTACACATATAGTATGTGAAATATGAAATAGTATTGATTGCTAATCCCTTCAATCCAGAGTAACTATGGGAGCACGTAAGAGACATTACGTGTACCTGTAGTTACTGCACTACCTAATGAAAACCTATGGGAAATTCATATTGCAATCCAGAGCAAATTGTTCTTACACCGGAGCAAGGACTCCCAGTAGTTACTCTGGATTGTGCTCAATATCCTTATTTCCCCTTATCTTTTTTTCAACAGATATATTTTAGTTTCTCTTTGAAAACCAATATTTCCCCTACAATCCAGAGTAACTATGGGAAGACGCAAGAGGCACTTACCCCCAAGAGTAACTACGGTAGCACGTAAGAGACTTTACAGGCACAAGTAGTTGCTGCACCACCTAGTGAAAACCTATAGGAAATTCATATTGTAATCCAGAGTAAAATGTTCTTACTCCGGAGCAAGGACTCCCTGTAATTACTCTGGATTTTTCCCATACTCTCAATTGCTCTATGCATTTCCTATAGGTTACCCATAGATGGCACATGTAAGTATGGGCAAAATCCATAGCAGTTACGGGTCCACGCAGTTACGTCACCCTGTAGTGTTACCTTATGGAAAGTCATCTTATCTGCTCCAGAGCAAGGGGCTTAATTTCACTTTAGGCTATAGGCCTATGTCGGTATAAAAGGTCCCGTAGTTACTTTGGATTGCAGCTTTCATTTGCAATTATTTTTGTTTCTTGAATTATCCCCTTAATGTATTTTTTCTCTCACAAAAAATTAAAAGAAAATTCTATCTTGTTGCCGTAACTTCTTCTGATGCTGAAATGCTGTATGAAAAGAGATCTTACAGCTACACAAACTTGATGGGCTGCTTGTATTTTCAAGGGGCTACTTCAACGAATTAAAGAAAATATTGTGTGTAATATATCTGATAGAATTGTTGTCTGTGATTATTATGCTTCTAATAAAAGGTATCCTTAAAAAAAATTATAAATTTCAGGCCAGATGGAATTGGAACGGTAACTGTTGAAGAGAAAGAGAGGTTTGAAGATATTAAAGAAAGGCTTTCTTCCCTTCTGGAAAACCAGATAAGCCACTTTAGGTAAGTGTGCGTTCTGGGTGGTTCACCTGAACGGCAGTACAAGAAACACAGAAAGAGTTGAATTTAGTGGAGCTGTTATTTTGAATGTTATATTGCCTGACACACTTAGACATTTGACACACTTGTTTGCATGTGAAATGCCATTCTCATGGCATTTGTTCAGACTACTAGCTAAAGTAGTAGCAAGCTGAAGCTAGTAGATTAAGGGAAAATTCAAGACTGATTTTGTACCACTCTAGCTGACTAGCTTTGGAGAGGTCTCTTTTTGTCTTTCTTGAAATTCTATGGGCGAAATCCAGAGTAACAACAAGGAGTCCTCACTCCGGTGTAAGAACAATTTACTCTGAATTGCAGTATAGGTTTTCTCTAGGTGGTGCAGTAACCACGGGGGCACATAATTTCTCTTATGTGCTCACGTAGATACTCTGGATTTGGCTGTATGACTAGTTTTTGATCAGCTTGTAGAGAAGGCTACATCCTGGGAGCTTCCTGACCTTGGAGTAAACAAAGTCATTAGTACCTTCAACACAAAAGTTGTTCCCTTGTCAACCTTCGCTTTTCTTGTCAACTTGATGGTAAAACTCAATCAAGAACTGCCTGCTGTTTGAGGCACAGACCTCAAAAACAATCAAGATGTCAATTGCCTCATCCTCGGCAGGGTGCATGGTCAACAGGGATACCTGTTGGAGACGAACCAATAAGTGCCACCAAGGAACCAAAAGAAAGTCCTTGATGTGTTCACCCCACAATAACTTCTATGCCTTCCTTTTGGAATGTTGGTGATGTGGGTCACTGGTCCTGTCATCATCCAGTCTTTTTGTTGACAGGAAATTGCTCAGTGACCTATTGGTGCCATGTCAAGCACCCCCATTCTCTTTGCTACCCAAGAACTTCTGTTCCACCAAGCATTGAGGGATCAGTATCAGCCCATCTTCCTCCTATCCAACCTTCCTCCCTTCACCCTTGCCCTTTTCTCCAAACGCACACCACCCCAGCATCTCCGAAGCAACCTTGCAATGAACCCTTTCTCCAATAAGCATTCTTTTATTTTTTTGACATGCTCCCCATTTTTTCCCTTTTTAGTGAATAATAAACCAATGATAAAATACCCACGTTTACGCCAATCTAATGTGCCATCAAATCTAATGCACATCCCTATTTTAAAAGGCTTGAGATTAAAAAATATTTACTGGTGACTGTAATGTTCAGCTATAAAGCAGGTACAAAATTTAAGTTTACTGCATATAATAATGAGTTATATAATAATAAAATGGCAAAGGATTTATGTTATGATTTTTTTCCTAATGGCCCTACTCTATAAGATTATGGGTTTATGTTTCATTTTAATCACAATATAATAAACTATCAAATACTGAATTAAAAAACCTGTATTTACTCGAAATAATGTGCCATCGAATCTAATACGTACCTCAATTTTGGAAATGAAATTTTGCTGGAAAAGGTGAGCATTATATTTAAGTAAAGAGGGTACTACAGTTGTTGAACAAATTAAAAAATAAAGGGGGAAGGGTTTACAAAGAAATATATATAACATTCCTACCAAAAAACCCCACTCTTTTATAAGTTTTATAAGCTTCTAATGAAGTGTTGCTCTGGCTTTCTTTAAGGTACTGTTTCCCTTTTGGACGTCCTGAAGGAGCTTTGAAAGCTACACTTTCCTTACTTGAGAGAGTAGGTCTTTGCTTTTATTTTCACAGTTTGATATATATGTGTTTTAATATATTCATTTCTGTTTTGACGCTATGCATCTATTTAATGTACAGTCTGTTGAGTAGAACTTCAAGTTCTTTTGAGTGTGGCTGCAGTCCTAACCATGTCTACTCTAAAGTAAGCCCCATTATATTCAATGGGTCTTACTCCCAGGAAAGTGTCTTTTGGATTGCAGCCTGTATCTCTTTTCAAAAACAACACCAAAGGTAGGAAGGATATCATTATGATACAAAGCAGTTTTAAGGAAGGAACCTCAGTGCAATTTATAGAAGTCTAGTAGAGCAAATCCTAAGCATATCTACTCAGAAATAAGTTCCATTGTGTTCAATAGGACTTACACCCAGGAAAATGTGGTTAGGATTGCAGCCTTCATTTTATTTTTAAAACAACCTTCTCCTAGTGTTTATATTTGCTTACAACTATCTGCCAAAATAAAAATCTTAAGGTTCTGCTTGTCCCTTTAGCAATATAAGGGCAAAATCCAGAGTAACTACGGGGAGTCCTTGCTCCAGTGTAAGAACAACTTACTCTGGATTCCAATATGAATTTCCCATAGGTTTTCACTAGGTGGTGCAGTAACTATGGGTAAAGTCGCTTGTGTGCTCCTGTAGTTACTCTGGATTTGGGGGTTTGTCTCTTTGGAGTGTTTCCAAGAGAGCATTTTAGGACCTTCTCCTTGTACAAACAGTATCTTTTTCAGTAAATTTTGCAAACAGTATCTTTTTCTTTCTGGGGATTCTGGGGCTAAAGGGCAATCCAGAATAACTACAGGGAGTCCTTGCTCCGGAGTAAGAACACTACTCTGGATTGCAATATGAATTTCCCATAGGTTTTCACTAGGTGGTGCCATAACTACGGGTGCACATATTGTCTCTTACGTGCTCCTGTAGTTACTCTGGATTGTAGGGTTAGTCCCTGATTGGAAAAGATACTCTGCTGGGCCTGGGGACCATCTACTATGTACTTCATCTTCTTCTATCGCCAAGCCCCAAAGGGAAAAAAAGGTAGCAAGGTCTAAAATTGCAATTGTGTTTGATTGTAATATGTGCCAATGCTCCGTCCCTTCTGGGGCCAACACTGTGGTATGAGTATTCATGGGCAAGGATCTATTTTATAAATAAATTGATTATATTTTTACGTGGTTTTTATAAATATAAAATAAAATTTTTATAATTTTATATAAATATAAATTTTATATAACTATAAAATATTTTTTATAATTTTATGTAAATATAATTTTTATATAACTATAAAATAAAATTTTTGATATTTTATAATGAATCTCAATTCATAAAATTTTTGATTCTTAAAATGAATCTCAATTTTATAAAATTTTTATATTTTATAATGAATCTCAGTTCAACCAGAAACTCAATGACCTCAAGCAAACTGCATTTCTCTAGGCTGTAATATCTAATATGAGGATGACATTGGCCTGTCCTGTGGATGGTTGTAAGGATCGCCAAGATCACTATTTGAACACTTTAAACTGTGCTTTGCAACCACTTTGTTTATTAGCTTTGGGTTTCATTAAAACCCTTAGACTACCATCTAAAAATAACTGGAAAACAATTGGAATAAACTTACAAATTTACAAATTTACAAAATAAACTTATAAAGTTACAAATGTGGGTCTAATGCAGGTCTAATCTAATGCAGGTCTTTTAAGAAAGGCACAGCTGATGTGCAAGACAAGATACTCGTCATATCTTCAGTTATTAAATGAATAGGTAGTCTATTAACTACTTAATTTTCCTTCAGTCTCTAATTATCAGTGATTGTAAAGCAATGATTAATTTAATTTTGGGGATTTTTAAAATGTGTTTAACCAGACAATTTGACTGCCTTTTGCACAGGTGTTAATGAAAGATATTGCTACTCCCATACCAGCAGAAGAAGTGAAGAAAGTGGTTCGAAAATGTCTGGAGAAAGCAGCCTTGATCAATTACACTCGGCTTACAGATTATGCCAAAATTGAAGGTTAGTGCAGTGGTCAGCTACCCTAGTGGTTGGGGAAAGCTTTTGGTACCTATTAAATGAATGCATTTTGTGAGCAGCCTTTTTTCTTTCCTGAGCAAAACCTGCACCGCAGCAAGGGGAAATATCTCATTAAAATCTCAGCTGGTGAACTACTGAGCTTTTTCCTATTCATTGCTTTAATATACCTCCTGGGACCATGCTTGAATGGATGATCTAGGCTTTGTGGTGAAGTTGTCCTTTGTCCTTTTATTTTAAGGGCAATTGTACATGTCACAAAACTGGCCCCAAATCAGGCACACTCTGGAAGGCACTTTCTTGGCCTGTTTAAACATTTGCACTCAGTTACTCCTTGTATTAGCACCAGGCGACTGGTTCTGGCAATCTAGAGCAATTGATTACTCACCCTTCCTAAAATGCAATGCAGTGCTTTGTACATATTTATCACTGCGTAATTGACAACACATATAAACCTTTATAGGTTTTTTTAGAAACCTTTATAGGAATTTTTGGAAACTGCACATATGACCGAGTCTGCCCTAACTCAGGACCGAGCAGGGGATTAATACCTCTTTTCCAGTCTAAAGCATAACTATCTCTGGCTTTTCCAAATTTTGTATGATTGATATTTTAGTCATTCAGAGGCTACTAACTGATTACAAAGAGCTTAAAACTTGAATGGAGCCATTACAAAGGCCGCTTTCAAAGGTTATTCTTTGGCAATGTCCTTGTTAGAAATAAAACTTCATTGCAACCTGATATTTTAGGATTCACTGAAAATGAAAAAAGAAGTTTAAATTAATTAAAATTGAAAATTAATCAATCTCTGAAGTTGTATTACCACCAAATCCAGAGTGACTACGGGAGCACGTAAGAGACTTTACGTGCACCTGTAGTTACTGCACCACCTAGTGAAAACCTATGGGAAATTCATGTTGCAATCCAGAATAAGTTGTTCTTCCACCAGAGCAAGGACTCCCTGTAGTTACTCTGGATTTTTTAGTGTCTTCAGTTTCAGTGCAGCTTGCATAAAAGCCTTGATAGATTGCATCCTTTATCTCTATTTTCTACTAGTTTTTTATATCTTAACTGCTACTTTGGAAAGCACTATGACTTTAAATAATAAGTAGCAACAACTTTGTGGATTTGCAACATATATACATCGAAACCATTTCTAGAATTTTTAGAAACTGCAAGCATGGATCAGAGTCAAATATTAAAGTAGGGGTAGGGGCAGTTTTCTAGCATTAGGGACATAATAATGAAATGGCTTATTAAAATTGAGTGTTTTATGCAAGAAAATACACGCATGGAATGCATGAAATGGCTTATTAAAATTTAGTATTTAATGCAAGAAAATACATGCATGGAATGCATGAAATGGCTTATTAAAATTGAGTATTTAATGCAAGAAAATACACACATGGAATGCATGAAATGGCTTATTAAAATTGAGTATTTTATGCAAGAAAATACACGCATAAAATGCATGAAATGGCTTATTAAAATTTAGTTTTATGCAAGAAAATACACGCATGGAATGCATGGAATTGCTTATTTTATTCATTTCATGGAATTTTATTCATTTTATTTTATTCATTTCATGACATTTTATTCATTTCATGGAATGCATGAAATGGTTTATTAAAATTTTGTATTTTATGCAAGAAAATACACGCATGGAATGCATGGAATTGCTTATTAAAATTGAGTATTTCATGCAAGAAAATACACGCATGGAATACATGACATGGCTTATTAAAATTGAGTATTTAATGCAAGAAAATACACGCATGGAATGCATGGAATTGCTTATTAAAATTGAGTATTTCATGCAAGAAAATACACGCATGGAATGCATGAAATGGCTTATTAAAATTGAGTATTTCATGCAAGAAAATACACGCATGGAATGCATGAAATGGCTTATTAAAATTGAGTATTTCATGCAAGAAAATACACGCATGGAATGCATGAAATGGCTTATTAAAATTGAGTATTTCATGCAAGAAAATACACGCATGGAATGCATGAAATGGCTTATTAAAATTGAGTATTTCATGCAAGAAAATACACGCATGGAATGCATGAAATGGCTTATTAAAACTGAGTATTTCATGCAAGAAAATACATGCATGGAATGCATGAAATGACTTATTAAAATTGAGTATTTCATGCAAGAAAATACATGCATGGAATGCATGAAATGGCTTATTAAAATTGAGTATTTCATGCAAGAAAATACACGCATGGAATGCATGAAATGACTTATTAAAATTGAGTATTTCATGCAAGAAAATTCATTGTTTAAATTGCTAGAGGGTGTATACATGGATATTTTGCCATAATGTCATTTTAATGACTGGAATTATACCTTTGGATGATTTAAAAATAAAGGGAAAAGAGGTGGTTATCAGTTTACGTCAACTTATTTTTATCTCTCTCCAAGATCAGTGACAAACATGAGTTAACCAATCTCCAGAATTATTAACCAAAAAGCCATCTCATCACTATAGCAACCAATATTATATCATGAGAATAACAACATGAAAGCACCTCAGTAACCAGTTTATCATAATTAATTAAGGTTTCATGTTGTGTTTAAGAGAAGGAAGATGGATGTAGATCTTTTGGAAAATGAGAAAGATACCTTTTCACCTCCAGCAAGCATCCTGTACATCAATGCAGCGGGGACTCTTGCTGTTCAATTATCTTGGGTTTTTAACAAGCTTGTTTGGAATAATTGGTGTAAAAATAGGACTTCTTTTTTTTTTAAAGTCACCCAAACTGGATTGAAAGTCATCAAAGTATTCTCTGCTTGAACTTATTTGTTTACAGGTGAAATAAGTATATAATTCCTTATAAACCTATAAACTTCACCCAACTCTGGAATAAGTGTCTTCTTAACTAGAAGTGCGTTTCTGGGCATTAGACAGCATTTGAATCTTGGCTAAATTACAGTATGTTTTTTCCTTCCTGCAAATGAATCATGTTCTTAAGTATATGCAATGAATTGGAGGATTGACAGTACAATTCTAAGCATGGATTCCACTGGTGTAACAGTCACTGTATTGCCCGAGGGTGTCACAAATGTGACTAACTCCCAAGTCCAGGAGCACATAACAGACTTTACATGCACCCGTAGTTACTGCATCACCTAGTGAAATCCTATGGGAAATTCATATTGCAATCAGGAGTAAGTTCTTACACTGGAGCAAGGACTCACTGTAGTTACTCTGGATTTTGCCCATAATATATGTTTGTGACACCCAGAGGTCAAGCAACACTGGCAGGATGGTTTGCACCACCCTGCTAATGTTGTATTCAGATGACTGGCCACCATCAGAGGTCAATGAAGTACTGGGCAGAAGCAGGGCAGCGAAAGAGTGGAACAGAGATAGAGAAGGACATTTCTAGCTGGAGAATGGTGGAAGGGGGCAAATCTGAGCAAGATGGGGTTCTGGATCAGTAGAGGAAACCTCTACTTTATTCTGTCCTCCCTCCAGGGCCTTAAACAGGACTGTTTGGACTTGCACTGGAAAATTCACTGGTAAAGATCTGAATAGCCCCATTGGGCAGGCGTCACTTGAGCATTACTTGGGGTCAAGAAAAATATATCCCCTTATTCCAGGTGACATCCAGCCTGCTGCCATTCAGTATGGTAATGGTGCATCGATTAGGACTGACCATCTTAAGAAAGCAAGTCAGGCATCTTCTGAAAGATTATGAACCTTGCTAAAAGTAAAGAATCTAGGTCCGGTAATTCTTTTGATGGAAGATTGCCTAGAAACCTTATATATATTCCATAAAGTGAGGCATGTTATAAATGTATTAAATAAAGACATCACCTGGGTAGAAACAAGAATTCCATTTTAACATTCCATAAAATCATAATTAGTTTTAAGTAATTTGGGGCTTAACATACTGTAATAAGCAGATTCACTGGAGGTGTTGCTTTCGAGCCCTATCTCTAAAATCTGCTTTCCTTTTATGTAATAAAAGAATACACTTTTTATAAGCTATAAAATTGTTGATTCAGGAAGGAGATATCTGGTGAAACCTCTGGAGTCAGGGGAGGGGAGCCGTCATCATCCTCAAAGGCTGCATTGGTTTTGCTTTGATTACAAAAAGAATAAATTTATTCAGGACAAACAAATGTCTATAAAGTGGCTTAAGGCGAAATCCAGAGTAACTACGGGGAGTCCTTGCTCCAGTGTAAGAACAACTTACTCTGGATTCCAATATGAATTTCCCATAGGTTTTCACTAGGTGGTGCAGTAACTACGGGTGCACATAAAGTCTCTTACGTGCTCCCATAGTTACTCTGGATTTGGAGGTTAGTATGTAACACATACAGATTACTGAATTCTACTTTTATCTGCAATGTTTTTATAATGAAGGATGTACTTCATGGTGTATGATACCATAGCAGCATATCTTACTGGTCAAGCCTTTGTCAGTAAGTACAAAACTTTCTAATCTGGTTAGCTAATTAGTTCATGAATTTTGCAATTTAGCAAAAAAAAAATTTTTTTTACTAAAACCAGTAGCATTTAAAAAAAAACCACTTTTCAGATGATGGTATTATTCAATTGTATTATTCAATGGTATTATTAAAAATACATACCTTTCTCTGAATTGTATTTATTCTACTTTGTTTATTCTGGTAATGACTTCGGACAGTATTTGGCTAGTGATATCAAAAAGACGACTTTTCTGGAAATTGTGTGCTCTGATTTTACAAAGTTTCATGCAAATATTTTACAAAAGTTTCATGCAATATTGCAAATCTTTGCAAGTTATAGTTTGACTTACACTGATGAAGGTAAAATAAATGTATCTTTTTTTCTCATTTTTTTTCTTCTATTTTTAAGCAACAAATGATAAGGACCCAGGTGACTGCTACGTTAAGTATATGCATGCAGTATTAAAGTAGCCAGTGCATGTGTGTGTTGTAATTTAAGTCACACAGGGCACAATCCTAATAAATTTAGGCTGGCCTAACTCACCTGGCCTATCTTTCCATGATGGTGTGGGAAGGTTGGCGTATGCCTGTGTATTGGCCTATCTCCCTCCCAAAAGGCAAACGTGTTTTACTGCACTTTGTGACATCTCCAGGTCAGCACAGAACTTATGCCAGAGCTTAGGCTGGCCTAAGTGGAGGTTAGGATTGCAGCCCAAAAGATTTCTCCAGTGTGGAAAAATATGTATTGCAATTTAAGTATGCTGTCAGGGCAGAATGGTACTGCTGAGCTGAAGCAAATTAGACAGCTGAAGATAAGATGTTTTAGTTTGCAAGATGCATGCTAGCTCCCCTCCAAACTCCTGCAGTTTGCAAGCATTGAGGGTCTTTTTCTGGATACTATTCCTTATAAATAATTTTTTTAAATAACTGCAAGATGCCCCACCCCATTTACTCTGGAAGAGGCTTAGGGCAGAGCAAGGCAATATAGGGTGCCCTAAGAGATGTGGACCTGCTCTGCCCTAGCTGCTCTGCCCTAGGCAGTTCAGGAGAGGCCTGTTGAGGGCATGTTTAGCATTGCCTAGGGCAGAGCAGTTACTAAGTATCCAGAGCTTTTTTCCAAGGCAGAAATGCCCTCTTCCAGCCCTCAGAGTTATACCACCTCAGGAGCAGGTATAGTAATGAGTAGACCCATAGGGATCCATGATAAGGCCTGAGTAAGAATGGCAGTGTTGACCAAAAATCTGAGTTCTTGGCCAGCCTAGCTGCAACCCCTTCCTCTCAACCTCAGGATATGGAACAAACTGCGGCTGCCCACAAACCTCAGGATACAGCAGGCCACTCCAAGAAGCCCCTTGTATTCACTGTAGAATGTACTGGCATCTCATCAGGGACTCCTTATAAGGCAGGCACCCAGTGGTGTCACCAGACTGGTGCAGCTGGTGTGGGCCGCATTGGGTGATGCGCTCCATATGGGGTGATGCGCCAGAGGAGTTTGACTATCCTTTGGCAGGCCCCAGGCGTCAGCGCGCCCATTCAGGCCTGCTCCAAGGCGGAGCAGCAGCCAGAAGCTGCCACATCCTCAGAGCTAGCCCGAATGGCCAGCTGAGGTGCACGGTACAGAAACACACTGAGCAGCTTCAGAGGAGACTTCCTTAGAGCGGAGGAAGTCCACGCCTCTGCACGGCTATTCGGCCTCTCTCAGTAGGCGGAGCGGCAGCCGAATGGCTTCAGAAAGAAGCACAGGCACCAACTCTGACGCCTGCACAGTCTCCTCTGAAGCTGAAAGTCTTCAGAAAAGTACTGCGCAAGTGTCAGAGATGGTGCCTGCGCAGTACTCTTTCTGAAGCCAGTTGGCTTCAGAAACAACTGCGCAGGTGCCAACTTTGGCAACTGTGCAGTCCAGTTAGGGGGTGCGCGCATCCCAGGGGTGACGCACAGACTTCCACACTGGGTGATGCGCAGAGTTGTGTTACCACTGCAGGCACCACAGCTGTTCCATGTTCAGTGTGATCTGAGGGGTGTCTCCTCAGGAGCAAGTCCTCCCCATGTGTCAATTACTTAGCATGCTATGGAGCAGTTAGGGCAACCTAGGCTTCCTGACTCTCTGGATGCAGCATAACTTTCTGCTCTGGATACAGAATAGTTAGGAGAGAGCAGTTAGGGCAGAGCAGGCTGAACTTGCTCTGGATTGTGCCCTTAGTCATGCAAGCCACATGACAATGGAGATGTCTTCAGATGATACTGATTCTTCGGTCTTGTAAAAGGGCTGAGCGCCGCTTTTAGAGTTGGTGATGACGAGCAGGGCAACCTGCGAGAAACATCTTTAACTTTTAATACGATGGCAAAAAGAAAATCTTGGGGTTGAGGGAGAAGGATAAAACGGCATATAACAAAATTCATGTCTTATAACCACATCTTGACCATTAGTCCGTTTTCCCTGCTGTTGTCTACATTCACTGACAGTGTTGGGAGGAATATTTCCCATCTCTGCTCAAAGGTACCAGGGATTCCAGGACCCCTGAAGGACTTCCCACAAATCCACAGCCGCTTCTGGTTTTGCAAGCAAACTGGAAATGTCTTTCCCTCATTGCATTGCATTGGCATCCATCAGTCTTGAAAGAATATGGTATTGTGCTCGACGCTGTATGTCAAGCAAGAAGGCCTGGGTAGATTGATATGGAGGATAGGCTGTTACCCAAGCAGCAAATCCCCCCTCTCCACGCCACTGAAATAGTCCAATGGAAAGGCAGAGCCAATACGATGGGTTCCAGTTGCGTCACAGAGCTGGGTAAGGACAGGAGCTCACCCTGTCTTGTGGGGACCCGGGTCTCAAACCTTGGCCTATTGGTTAACAGCAACTTGTGCCTCCCATGTATACACGTTATGTCAAATCCACAATGCCAGATCAGTGGATACTGGTGTTAGCAGCAATTTGTTCAACTTTTGTTTCTTTTGAGGTTAATCAGGATTTCAATTCTCCAAACGTTCAGGCATTTGGCGTTTTCAGTATGGCCAGGACATGATCAGGCAGAAGTGTGTTCATTTGCTTGGCACCAGTCAAGTGGAGCGTGTTTGGCATATGCATATATGAGTGGTGTATGTGGGTCTATTTTACAGTGGACACCTATCATTGGTGTCTTGCACCTATGGTACGTACATCCAGTGCCTGGCACAATGGAATCCTTTTTCCTTGTGTGTGTGCATGTCTGCGTGAAATTTTGGTACTCCTGCAACATAAATGACAAGAGCCTCGGCAAAGAGAAGGGTTGCCTTGGTGATGTTCCTGAGGTTAAGGTCACTTTCTATTTTCAAAGAAAGCCATAGTGCTGATGTGATAGCTTTGAGTGATATTTGTGGGTGTCGTGAAAAGGGAACCGCTGACAGGGTTGTGCTCCTCGTTCTTCTCCTCCTTACGAGAGGCACGGTTTCTGTAACAAGGTTTTTTGTTCTTTTCAAAGCGTTTTGATCCTGGTGAAAATTAAATTATGAGCTTTGCTTTTAATAGCCGAGAAACCAGATCTACATTTCTTCTGCCTTCGCGCTGCCCTTGTGACACCCACTGACTTTCCTGGGAATGGAAGTCATCTCCAAGCAGAGGAAAACATGTTTTAGTTCCCCAGAAATAGAATTGTAGATAGAAAGCATTTGACACTCGTTGTGGGATCATATTTGGATGGTGCCATAAAACCTCTCAACTAGAAGATGCTGACTTTGGTAGGAAAAAAAAATTTCTAGTCCTCTTGATCTCTAGAACAACAATAACTTGTACGTACAATTATTTTTCCTCCAGCCTAAAAATTGTATTGCACCTTGTTCTTGGGACTTACGTAGTTGCAGACCGCCAGCCTTAGACTTAAAGCTGCTGTTTGTTTCTTAATACTCTGTATTCTTAGTTTTGAATTTTCCATAACTTGCTGGAGCTGCTTTTCTGGTTTATGTAACTGCCATAGAAAGAGCCAGGATGGCATAGTAATTAGGGAGTTATTAGGGAAGACCCAGGTTCAAATCCCTCCTTGGCCAAGTTTCCTGCATGGATGCATGGTTTGCTTGGGTATTTGCATTGGCATGGGAAAGGCAGAGAATGAATGAATGAATGAACAAATGAATGAATAAATAAATAATAAATAAATAGTACGTTGTTTTGGCACAGTAGCAAAGCCTTTGAGAGTTGCTACTTTTTTATTTTGCTCTCAAAACTTTTTATTTTGTTTCATTTTACTTTGCTCTGACTTGCATCACTGAAGATGGCTTGCTTTCTCCTATTTTGAGGCATAGGTTCAAACTTACGTAGAAATGTATCCTACTGTTGAGCGTAACTCAGATTAATTGACCTTGATCTCGTTCGGCAATATTGATACTGAACATCCCTTGAAGGTTTCTGCGTTCTTTCCCAGCTCTATCTGTAGATATCAGGGACTGAACTTGGGACAATCTGTAGAGTATTTTGTCTCCCACTGAACCATGTGCCTTCTTCAGTGTAAACATACTTAGATACATTATTAAGAACATACAAGGAACTATTAAGAACATACAAAGGAATGGAAAATTTTACCCAAGTTTCCAAATTTTGGAAAGCTACTACAAACATTTAGTACTGTAAATGCCCCCCATGCAATCACTGACACCCTCACAAGAGAAGTCAGCATATATGGAGTTAATCATTAGCAACTAATGAGCAGCTAATTGACTGTGTTAATTGGAAGCTGCCTAAATATTCATTTTCTTCAGGTTCCTATATTGATGCTGAAGGTATGGGAACAGATGTTTATGCTTAAGTTCCCCATGTTTCTCAGGGATATACAGGGCCCTAAGAATTTTCAGTCTGTTCTGATAACTGCATACCAAAACAACTGCCTCTGTGTCATATTGTTAATATTATATCTTTTTATTATGATTATGATTATTTATTATTTATATCCTGCCTTTCTTCCCCACCAGGGGGACTCAAGGCAGCTAACAATAAAAAATGCATACATTAAAATTACAAAAACAAATATAATTGAGCAGTAAAACATTGAGCAATAAAACTTTAAAAATAATTTTGAAACATTTAACATATTTACAATGCAGTTCTATTCATATCTCCTCAGAAGTAAGTTCCATTAAGTTCAATGACACTTACTCCCAGGAAAGTGCTCTTGTACTTTTGCAGCCTTAAAAACCACAGATTGCAATTAAAAATTGTTTAAAAACGGTATAGCACAACATCAGTCAAAAGCTCTGAGATGCTCCATCTCAGAAACCCGTCCATTTGAATGCTTGGGTATTTGTGGTTGTATCTGTGGCCTTTCCATTGGACTAATTCAGTGGTGTGGAGAGGGGGGATTTGCTGCTTGGGTAACAGCCTATCCTCCATAACAATCCAACCCAGGCTTTCGTGCTTCGCATGCAGTGTATGCAGCGCCAAGCACGATACCATAGTCTTCCAAGACTGACAGAGGCCTGCTTGTGGTTGCACAGGCATGCAAGTGGTTAGTGTCTTACCATTTAAGTGAATGGAGAAGCCATTTTTGGTGAAAGCTGCTCTGAATACATGTGCACACATTTGAATGCTTCCATACGCGGAACAGATCTATTTATCTGAAAGTATGTATACCACACAAGTGGAAAGAACAAGTGAAGTATGAGAATTGCAAACAAATACAATTTAAATTAAGTGGCGCAGATATGTTCTTCACTCTTTTTGGACATGTCTGCACCAGAATTATCATCATTTAATTTCATTTTATACTCCGCTGGCACAGAATGTAGTCCTTCCACCTTTGTTCAATCAACATGTTCTTCATTTCAAAATTCTGGTGTTTGTTTTTGAAATGAAAATAATGTTGTAATGCTGAACATGTATGCTTATGTGGGGTAAGGGCTCCCTTGAAATAAAACCACAAAGTTGCCGAACCCTTTGCATTGTGACACAGCCAGGTCTTTAGCTTCTGCTTGCAGACAAAATTAGCGAGAAGTCTAGAACACTGAATGGGTGCAGCGGTGCAGATTCACGAACAAACAAATTAAAAGAGAATGGCTTGGATTGTAGGGGAGGAGAGGGCAGGAAAAAAGGACAATAAGAAACTTATGTCCAGGCCAGTTGCTCAATAGCTTATACCTCTTTAATGAGGTCTTTTACAGACAAATTTTGTAAAAAGAATGGCTGCATGTAAATGTCCTCTAAGCTCACAAGGACTTTATATGGAGGAAAACAAGAGCACTACAAGGACTATTGAACCGGAGGCAGAGTAGAGCCTTTTAGGTATGTGGTGAGAGGGCTTCTCCTGTTATTTACAGCTCTTAGCACATGTTCACTTTATTGAACGAACAAAGAGCAAAATCAGCAAGTTAGCCACTTGCCCAAAAATATCTTTTTTATCGGACACTGATTTTCATTCAGCAGCACAATGATGGAAGCACAGGAGCAAAAGGGCTTCACTGTATTAAGCTGAAAGTATGGTATGTAGACTTGGGAATGTATGTGGTGTGAGGCTTAGACACCATTGGTTCGACAACAGCCATTTCATCACTTGCCACTGCTTTTATTAATGCCTACGTTTCAAACAAAGGTAATTCTCTAGTGATCGTATACCGGCAGCTTCTTCTGCATTACTAGTAAAAGCTGATCTTAACAGCCATATGAGTGCTTTAAAAGGGATCATGAAAAAAATCCTTTTGTTCTTGTCTACATTTTGAAATAAAGTGATATTAAGTACTAGGATCAAAAAGTGATATTACTAGTATCTACTAGATACTTTGCTGCTTTAGTAGTAAAAAAGGGCTGTGGGTGGCGCAAGTGGTTAAGACGCTGTGCCTGTTAACCAGCAGGCCAGGGTTCGAGACCCGGGTTGGCCCCACAAGACAGGGTGAGCCTCTGTCCTTAGCCCAGCTCTGCGACGCAGCTGGAACCAATCGTATTGGTTCTGCCTTTCCATTGGACTAATTCAGTGGCGTGGAGAGGGGGGATTTGCTGCTTGAGTAACAGCCTATCCTCCATAACAATCCAACTCAGGCTTTCATGCTTCGCATGCAGCGTATGCAGTGCCAAGCACGATACCATAGTCTTCCAAGACTGACGGAGGCCTGCTTTTAGTAGTAAAAGTATATTTTAGTAGACTCCGATGAGAAGCAGTCATAGAATGAGACAATTCCTCTACCTGGTCCCAAGCCATTGAGCACAATCCTAGCCAGGTCTACTCAAAAGTAAGCCTCATTATGTTCAATGGGTCTTACTCATAAGAAAGTGTCTTTAGGATTGCAGCCATTAAGATCAACATCAACAGCTTGAGTTGAGCACAGAACCAAACTGGTTATTCTTGTAAATGGCACAAAATAGGAGTTGCAAGATTTCAAGCACAGTCCTCCATATGGCAATATTTTGGACCTGTTGAAGTTTCCAAGGCCTTTTAAAGATACCCTCATATTAAACTGTGTTATAATAATCCTTGTGTATTCCACTATATAATATTGTTTACAATACTGTATCATAGTTCTCATGAGTTAAATGGGGACAGGCCTCATAATTTTTGATTTCAACAGCAGCATCCTTTGCATTATAAGCAGATCTCCTGTGCTACATGATGGCAATCTTCTTGCAATTTCCCACTAGTGTGGGTCCACATTTCTGATCCTGGAATGCCAAATTGCCCTATTCTTTACATCTTCAGGGAGCAGGCTGACTATAATCATGTCCTTATTAATAGTATCCTGCCATTTCTGTTCTGTTCACCCATGTGGCCATTGGCCATTGATTTTAAAGCAATATAAGTTTTTGGCAACAGTGGAAGGTGCTGCATGGAGAATATGCCCAAACCAGCAAAGTTGGCTCTCTCTCAACTTTTCAATTATTGATGTAACACCTACCCTACCATCCAGAGTAACCACAGGAGCACATAAGAGACATTACATGCACCTGTAGGTACGGCACCACCTAGTGAAAACCTATGGGAAATTCATATTGCATTCCAGAGTAAATTGTTCTTACAGTCGGAGCAAGGACTCCTCATATTTACTCTGGGCTGCACCCCTAGTCACTAACGGATTGAAACATTTGTAGCATGCTCGCATAAAGAAATACCCGACATCCAGAGCAGTGATTTTCATCTCATGGCACACTAACAAGACACTGAAATTGTCAAGGCACATCATCAGTTGTTTTTACCATTGACAAGGCACACCACGCTGTTCAAATCCCCCAATTTTCCTATTAATTAATGTCAATTCCCAAATTCCCACCTGAGGACTATCCGCGACACACCAGTGTGCCGCAGCACCCTGGTTGAAAATCAGTGGTCCAGAGTAACATACACATTTCCATAGCATTTAAATGACTTTTTGCAGCCATTGTTGTTGCCCAGCATACAGTGCCACACACATCAGTGCCACGTGATGTCAATATTTTTATCTGATGGGGGAGTATCAAAACCCAATCATCTTCACACTTTCCTTGGGTGTAAGCTCAATTGAATTTAATGGGACTTACTTCTGAGTAATGCCTAGAATTGTGCTCGTAAGTTCTCTGAAATCTTTCCTATTCTGTATTTTCCCAGCCACAATCATCCTGGTTTGTGTTCCTTTTCACCACAGAGACACTGAATCAAGCGTCTCCTTCTGTTAAGCTGGAAGAGGTTATTCATTTAGCAGAGCTCTGCATTGAAGTCTTGCAGCAGAACGAGGAGCACCATTCAGAGGTGAGGATAACAGCATTAGCTGTACAATAATGCTTGATAGCCACCCTGTATGGCCTTGTTGCAAAGCAATTCTGTCAAGAAACATTACAGCGAAAGCATCTGACATATGTTAAAGGTAATTCACATTTGCCAGGCCATAGTAGTTTTGAAGGTTATGGGAAGTGAAGGGAAATAAAGCTGTATTTGAATTCCCTTGAATAAGCATTCAAATCTGAACATTTCAAAAGTAGACACTAAACAAAACAGAAGGGGAAAGAGATTTTTTAGCCATTGCTGCAGAAACGATATGATGAATGCAAACTAGTACTCTAGTTCCCAAATAATTTGGCACTGTTGGGACCCACTGGAAGAGATGTCATTAACCTGAAAGTGATGTCATGGCCAAAGTGACATCCCCTACAATCCAGAGTAACTACGGGAGCACATAAGAGACATTACGTGCACCCGTAGTTACAGCACCACCTAGTGAAAACCTATGGGAAATTCATATTGCAATCCAGAGTAAATTGTTCTTATGTCAGAGCAAGGACTCCTCGTAGTTAGTCTGGATTGCATCATCAAGCAGGAAAATTTTAATGCACCGCTTTAAAACAAAATTTTAAAAAATCAAAAATTTAAAAGTTTACAATAAGTTTAAAAATATGCATAAAGAAGAAGTTTAAAGAAATTTGCCTATTAACTTTGCAAGCGGTGGAAAAATATAACTCCAAACATCTCAAAGTCTGCAATCCTTTCTGCTCATATCCTACAATCCAGAGTAACTACGAGAGCACATAAGAGACATTACGTGCACCCTTAGTTACTGCACCACCTGGTGAAAACCTATGGGAAATTCATATTGCAATCCAGCGTAAGTTGTTCTTACACCGGAGCAAGGACTCCCCGTAGTTACTCTGGATTTTGCCCATAAAGGTAGAAGTTCCACCTTTGACGCGTTCATATGTTCATTTGTTTTACAAATCAAAAAGACAAGCATGTTTAATGTTGTTGCGCACTTAAGATGACTCCCAAAGTATTCCCATTAATTTATCTTTGTAAAAAAAAAAGTATGGGTACAGTCCAGCAGGGATCTTGGTGAAAGCCCTCTTAAAAAGACATGTCTTCTGCTTATGTGACAAGTCCTATTCATTTTAATGTGGCTCTTTCAGAAAATGTTACTAAACAAATCATGCTGAAGGCATATAGTACAGGGGAATTTGTTAGAATTAAAAATTCTCGTTATTTAAAAAAATGAACATTATACACATGCATTTGTATTTTAATAGTGGTTTTTGCTTAACTATTTTTCAATACGGTAGGAGACTACTTTGAAGGAAGTTAATATTTTAAAATAAAAACCTTTGTAATTTTTTTTCTGGGAAAGCATACAAAGTAGTAAACCAAAATGAAGTGTCTATAAATATGATCATTCAAAACATCTGCTTTTACCTCACACTGTCTATTCTAGATTTTAGCTCACATCTGTCATGTGTGAACTTGTTATGGATATTTTATTTTATACTGAAGAAACAGCTGTTTCAGTACTTCGAAATGTATTCCCAAAGGACATTGTTCTGCACTAGTATTGTCACTGTGTTACACTGTAAATAATTACTTAATAAAATATATGCAGATATTGTCTTCTAAGAACATGCATTAAAGTAAAACATTTTCTAATAAAAGGAATCAAACAATAGAAATTAAATGATGATTGATGAATTATATATTCTTACATTTAATCCTGTTAAGTAACATTTTTATCAATGTTTACACTCTCCACAAATAATAAAAATAAATCACTATATCACATTTTTGTTCTAATATAAGTTCTGATAAATAAGATTGAAGGAAAACCTTAATATTCTTACTCTGATCATAACACTTGTTACATAATAAGTATGCTGATCCCAAGCAAGAAAGTAGAACCTTCAAACAGGGATATAACTCAGGGATGTCCAAACCTGGGTCCAGGGCTAGATGCTGCCTGTAGCAAGTCTTACAGTTCAGAGTAACTATGGGAAGATGTAAGAGGCACTTACCGTCAAATCCAGAGTAACTGTGGGAGCACGTAAGAGACTTTACGTGCACCCGTAGTTACTGCACCACCTAGTGAAAACCTATGGGAAATTCATATTGGAATTCAGAGTAAGTTGTTCTTACACCGGAGCAAGGACTCCCTGTAATTACTCTGGATTTTGCCCTTACTCTGGATTGCTCTCTGCATTTACCATAGGTTTCCCATCAGTGGCACCATAACTATGTCAGTGTAAAAGTTACTCTGGATTGTAGCCTCAGTGTCGCCTGTGGCAATTTCCCTCATCAGCCCACAGGCAAGCTCATCATTCTCTAGATGTGTCTTTAATACACTCTTTCATATAAATTTATGTAAATTTATCCAAATATCATTTTTCTGGTCTCCGACACTGTCAAAAAGATGACGTGGCCCTCCTAAAATGTTTGGACAACCCTGCTTAATTGTTAGCATCAAACTCATGTTTTAACAGTTTAACTTTTTTTCCTGCCCCATATTTCTTCCAAAATTATGGATTCCCACAGGGAAAAGAGGTAAGGCAGTACTGTATATACTTTTTGTTTTCATACTTTCATGAGATTGTTAAACTCATCCCAATGTGTGGCATTGGTTGTGTTCATTAAATGGCATGCTTTTGTCAGATGTATTTCTTTCTCAAGTCTCTCCTCATTTATTTCTCCTCCGTGAATCTGGTTTCATAGAAAAAAAGTTTAGACCTTAGAGGGTTGACCAAGTCCATAGAATGATGGCATGGCCATGAGCGTAGCATCGTTTCATCGGTAGAGTACTATCCAGTTATGCCAGAGCCAAGCCATAATGGCAAGCCATTGCAATTCATGCAGAGCCATTTTATGAGTTGTACTGATGCAAGTCCAAATTTTTTTTTAAAAGCAAATTGAGCCACAGCCACGGAAACAGTGAAAAAGCAAGCAAAACATATAGATATTATATACAAAATAAGAGTTGAGTGAGCCTTGACTTGATCTATTTGAATCTTTTCATTTTCAGGGTAAACCCCCTTCCCACGTTCTTTGTCAGAACTCAGATTTCTGACTGGAGTCCTAGTGAGTTGTGAAAAATTCATATTTTCATAGCTCGAATCAGATTAGCAGCCCATGCCTGGTAATAGCTCAACAAGGGTGCAATCCTAACCCATTTGGGGTAGCATAATTGATCCATCTTCATGTTCCTGCAGTGGCATAGAGAGGCCTGCGCATGACTGATCCCACCATGAGTGGTGCAGAACCCTCCATGAGTGGGACCAGAGCTTTATGGCACTTTTGTGAAAAACCCCAGGCCAGCAAGGGTTAGGATTGCACAGCCACAGCCCAATCCTTTCCAGCGCTGTAATACAGCCCCAACATAAGGAAATATTTACTCTTTTGCTCATTCCCCCCACTCCAGTATATATCTCACATCCCATTGACATAGCTGTCATGTGACATCAATTCCAGTTTCTCCCCAGAGGAGGGGCACTCTCCATTCACTTCTCACCCCCCATGCCTTCTGCTCTGAAGGGTACATATGGGGAACTTTTACAGTTCCGTACACAGCAGGGAGCTGAGAGTCCTCCACTTTATAGTGGGTATTGACACCTTATAGATGTCATAATTGTTAAAAGTGCTTATAATTGTGCACTTTTTGGTGTGCTGCTACTACTGAACGTCTTACGTTGTGTTTTTTTTATTTTACAACATTTACATCTGAAAGCTAGGATCTTTCGTTCAAGTTCTAGGTTTACCCCCAAATCCAGAGTAACTACAGGAGCACGTAAGAGCCTTTACATACACCCGTAGTTACTGCACTACCTAGTGAAAACCTATGTTAAATTCATATTGGAATCCAGAGTAAGTTGTTTTTACTCCGGAACAAGGACTTCTTGTAGTTACTCTGGATTACTCTGGATTCAGTCTGGAAGCTGAAATGAACATCTGCCTTGGTGTCATTCTTGCTGATTGCCCCTGTTTTGTTTGGTTATGTTTTCCAAGAGGAGTGGCCCCACTCTGGAACTTTTGAAAATGGAAATTTCATGATGCATTCAAATTCTCTTTTTAAAATCTGAGTTTGTTACTAGTCACACGTGAAAGAAAATGTGAACTGAATTTCTTTGCTGACATGTTCCTTTTAAAATTTTTGTTGAAATTATGACATAGGCCTTTGCTTGGTGGCCAGATTTGTTGGCTGAACATGGAGAGAAATTTTGGTCACTTTTTACTGTCGACATGGATTCAGCACTGGAGACGCAGCCACCAGATTCCTGGGATAGTTTTCCTCTTTTCCAGTTACTAAATAACTTCCTGCGTAATGACCGTAAGCTTTTATAATTTTGATTAGTTTGTATCTATGATTGTCCTTTTTAAAAGATGGCTTTTGAATAAACTGCATTAGATCACGTGCATTTAGTGCCTCTCTAAAATTCAAAGCTGTTTTCAAGGCTTCAGTATTCTTTTTGTGTGTCTGTTCTTTTTATTTATTTATTTATTTACTTACTTACTTACTTACTACAAAAGAGAACAAAAAGGAAAAAATAAAAAGAAATTAGAAAAAACTTAAAGAAAAACAAAACAGCAATATATTTATAAACATTCTTAGCAATATATATATATATACATATATATACATATATATATATATATATTGCTTGTTTATGTTTATATATATATATATATATATATATATATATATATATATATATATATATATATATATTTAGCAAAATATATGGCAACGACAGATCTTATTTACCTTTCTTTAGTCTAAAATAACTTTCAATTAATTTGTATTAAATTATAAAACTTAAAAAATTTTCTTAAACTAAAACTAAAAAATTACTTAAACTAAAAGATTACTTAACAAGATTACTTAACAATTCCAGCAGAACCTGTCTGTCTGTCTGTCTGTCTGTCTGTCTGTATAGATAGATAGATAGATAGATAGATAGATAGATAGATAGATAGATAGATAATTTTATATACTGTATTTACTCGAATCTAACGCTCACCTTTTCAGCCAAATCCTGATGCACATTAGATTTGATATTAATTAGAATTGAGTACTTGCAGTGTTTATTATTATAAGTATGGGCTGCGCATTAGATTCAATGGCCCGTTATATTCAAGTAAATACAGCACTGCTTTTAACTGAAAAGTTCACATAGCCATATAGTATGGAAGGCAGAGTGCTTCTACCTCTAACCATTGCACAGAGGAGGGAATTAAGGCAGGTTTAGCTCATCATAGAAGGGTTTTAAAAGCAGCATCCCTCTTCTATGCAATGGTTAAAGGTAGAGGCACCCTGTCCTCCATTCTGTAGGGTCACCCTGCACAAAGTGATTTACAAAGAAAATGAATAAAAGCAGATCCTCACTATCCAAAATATTCCAAAAGCAGATCCTCATTATCAAAAGATAACTAGAAGGCTGGGATTTTCTTTTCCCTTCTCACAATTAAATATTCAGTTACTTTAAATACTGTATTTACTCAAATCTAATGCTCACCTTTTCAAGCCAAATTTAGGGCACAATCCAGAGTAACTACGGGGAGGCCTTGCTCCAGTGTAAGAACAATTTTCTCTGGATTGAAATATGAATTTCCCATAGGCTTTCACTAGGTGGTGCAGTAACTACGGGTACACGTAATGACTCTTACATGCTCTCGTAGTTACTCTGGTTTGTAGGGTTAGTCTCCAAAATCAGTGTGCGCATTAGATTCAGTGGTTAATTAGATGAGAATGAATGATTTATTTTGATTATGTGAAGGAAGCGCATTCCATTTGATGGCGCATTAGATTTGAGTAAATACTGTATACTATAGAAAATTATTATGAGAGAAGTTTTATGGAATGAATGCAGGTGCCACAGTGTACCATGTAATTGCCCCCCCCCAATCGCCATCAGAATTACCCTACAATCCAGAGTAACTACAGGAGCACGTAAGAGACATTTACGTTGACGTAGTTATGGCACCACCTAGTAAAAACCTATGGGAAAATCATATTGCAATCCAGAGTAAATTGTTCTTATGTCGGAGCAAGGACTCCCCGTAGTTACTCTGGATTGCACCCTTATTCTAAGTAGTGTTTGCAATGCACAAAAACTCACCGAACTAAACAGTGTCTTCTGTATGTTGTCGTCACTCCCCAGAATGGCTCCACCAGCAAGTGGGTGGGCTGCTTGCACAGTGCACCGCAGTACCTGTAGTACTGTTCCACCATCCCCCCACAACTATGCTACCAGGTGCTGTTTTTCACCTTCTAGCAAGGTAGACCATATGGGAATGCCATGTATGCCATTACAGAGGAAGGGCAAGATATAAATGAGATAAACAAGAGGGAAGCCATTTGGAAAATGGTAGCTGAATGTTTCTTTTATCACTGCTGAAAAGCAAATCCTTGAGTTTCTAGTCACCCTTTTGTCTCTGGAGATGAACACAAGAGGCAAATGACCATTCTACTGATTCCCAAATGAAACATGCGATGATGCTTAGTCTTTAATTAAGTCTTTTCACAGACTTTTCACAGTCTTTTCACAGACTTGGCACATTAAGACCTTCAGAGAAAACACTTCGTGCTTATGTTTTTGATGTTTCACAGCCATCTTGTAACGACTAATAAGTATTGTGGCTCAACGATTTAAGTACAAATCTATCGTCACAGAAGGACTTCCACCTCTTTAAGAAAAAAACGAAAGAAAAGCAAATATATAAAACAAGGGGGCAAAAACTGGATTGTGTTCTCCTGAGGATAAAAAGGCTAGTGTTAATAATTAACAAGGAGAGTGAAGTGGAGTCAAATTAGTCATAATAGAGCCCAGAGTGACTGGAAAGGCAATTCTCATTATCAAAAACCTCATTAGGAAATGAAGAGGTGGAAATCCCACTGGGTTATTCTCCAGCTAAGGTTGTATCAGAGATTATTTTTTGAGATTTCTTTGAAACATAGAGTGATTAGATAACCATATTGTGTACTAGGTTAATCTTTGGCCTTTGAAATTGGAAGGGTTGACACCTGCATGTTCTACCTCAAAAGCTTTTGACAGAGGCAACATTACAGGGTGTTTCTAGAAACATCCAAGATTGAGTTAATGGCCAACTTTCTAGTTTTTGTCTATCTCCCATTAAATGAAATCAAGAGATAATGTTGTGTTCACAACTGTATCGTTGTTACGCCACATTTTACATACTAAAGAATGACCAACCCCCAAATCCAGAGTAACTACAGGAGCACATATGAGATTTTACGTGCACCCGTAGTTACTGCACCACCTAGTGAAAACCTATGGGAAATTTATATTGGAATCCAGAGTAAGTTGTTCATACACCGGAGCAAGGATTCCCCGTAGTTAGTCTGGATTTTACCCCAAGTGTATTCCATTCACCTTTGTTCCCATATTTCAAGCAGTGTGTCAAAGTTCATCTGATATAATTTAATTGGCCACATTTTATAATTTTTTTCATTATTTCTATAATGCAGTTATATTTCCCATATAGTACATATGAGTCCAGTGTTTTGTGATATAGGTCACTTTTTAGTTTATACTGTTTTGTGCTCCCTCTTGGCAGAACGGAAGGGTATAGATGGAATGAATTGATTATTCATGCATAAATATCTTTGAAATTAGTTCTACAATGGTCATTGCTTAAATAAGGCTTGTGTGAAAGACATTTCCCAATGGATGTGATACATTTTATTTAGGAAATTATGTAGAAAATGAGCTATTTAATTGGTGTCACTTGTTATCTATTTTTATTATTTATATACAGGTTGAATATCCCTTACCCAAAATACCTGGGACTAGAATTGTTTTGGAATTTTCTTTAATTTTTGAATATTTACACATAGATTTTGATGGAACTCAAATCTAAACACAAAATTCATTTGTTCCATATACACATTACATTTATGTGGCATCTGAATACTTGATGGCATCTGAAATTAATTTTTTTTAAATTTCATGGGTGAAACAAAGTTCACATATATTGAACTATCAAAAGACAAAATTGGACAATCACACATGTGGACAATCTGTAGTTGTTTGGAATCTCCATCATTCCTGACACTGGATTTATATGCTACCAATTGATTTATATACCAGTAAGCAATCCTTTTCATATATGGAGTATTTAACAGTAAAACTATACCATTACGTATTAATACAGTGAATGGCATAAACCAAGTTTTGGATTTGCAGAATGGGGATGCTCAACCTATATCACTTTTTAGTAAAATACTCCCTGAGCAATTTACAAAGCAAAATTTAGCAGCAATGAAAATACCATGTTTTACCATGTTGCACTGTGTGTTCAACAGGACATTCGATGACATTCCTGTTCAAACTGCTTTGAACAGATGGGGTTTCATTTCTGGACACAGTCCAATCCTAAAAAGTGCTGGAGCAGGCACTCTCCAGGTTGCCCAGAGGTTGGGGCTGCCACTGTTGGGCAAGGGGAAACTTTTTCACTTACCCTGTGTAACACTGCAGCAGCCCCAATGGGTCTGCTTGGATCTGCACCACATCCAGAGTTCTGCCCCACCACCAGAGGTGGCTAGAACTGAGCAGATATGAGCAACCAGATGCTGCGCTGCTCTGCACTATCCATGGAAGAGGGACAGGATTCAGCACTTGTGCCGGGTCTCATCCCTGCCTCCCACTTTCCTCCCTCCCCTGTGACCCTTAAACACCACCATTCTACCTCCTCCCTGTTCTTCCCACCAACCTCCTCAGACCAACTAGCAAAGCTCAGTAGGCACAGAGGTCCTTGACTGTGCTGCTGCAGAGGCTGGATGCAGCCACCACAGGTCGGTGCACCTCTATGTGCCAGTGCAATTCACACGTGGGAAGGTTCAAACATGCTTTACAGCTCAAGATTGTGTTCTTAGGGAAAGTAGGTGTTTCTTTAAGAAGAGTGATGTTCAAAACATTGTCTTATCAGGTGCTGCTGTTACCTCAAAAAGCCTGTAGCAGCCAGACCAGAATAGCCACTACTGTGGAAGATGGATACTATCTCACCAGTCCTTTGAACACCATAATAATAGTTTGCACTAGTCTGTGGTGTAGTGAATCACTTTGCCAAGCCAGCTAGAACATAAAGATGCTTATTGTCTTAAATGTTCCCACAGCGAATATTTGATGCATAAAGGTGTAATTTGGATAATTGTTTGCCATATAATGATGAATACTTCTTAGAGGACCATATGGAGCGATGACAACCTCACACTTAGATGCACATCTGTCTTGTGTTACATCTCTGCCAACATATCATTTATAGGAAATCTGCATACAATTAGATTGAAACCCTTGCTAGAGTTGCCATTTCTGATGCAAGTACATCTAAACTGAGCCATAAATCCATTTGATACTTCAGTATTTATTGCAAGTCTACCAGAAATGTTTATGATGAATAAGAACTGGGATGGTGTAGGTTCAGGAACAGATTTAGGGTGAAATCCAGTGTAACTACAGGGAGTCCTTGCTCCGGAGTAAAAACAAGTTACTCTGGAATGCAATATGAATTTCCCATAGGTTTTCACTAGGTGGTGCAGTAACTACGGGTGCACGTAATGTCTCTTACGTTCTCCCGTAGTTACTCTGGATTGTGCCCTTAGACCCTGAAGTTCCAGGTTCAAATCCCTTTTTAGCCATGACACTTCTTGGGTGAACTTAGGTCAGTCAGTCTCTCAACCTCACATGCCTCACAGGGCTGTGAGGACAAAAGGAGGGAAGGATCCATGTACATTACATTACCCTGAGTTCCCTGGAGGAAGGGAAGTATAAGAAGGTGAAAAATAATAAACGTACCCCCAAATCCAGAGTAACTACGGGAGCACGTAAGAGACTTTATGTGCACCCGTAGTTACTGCACCACCTAGTGAAAACCTATGGGAAATTCATATTGGAATCCAGAGTAATTTATTCTTACACCAGAGCAAGGACTCCCCAGAGTTACTCTGGATTTTGCCCAGATTCTAATGCTGGAAATTTGTAACTGATAGTCGATGCTGCCAATCAGAATTACTGTGTGATGAAAAGATAGCTATGAGCGTCTCTTACATCTGCAGCCAAAATGTGAAAAAATGATTATTTTTATTGAATGTAAACTACTTTGGGAAACTTTAATATATAGCTATACATATAGTTCTTTCTATAGTTTTATATATTCTGATACATATCAGATCTATTCTGACATCAGTGCAGATACTGGAGTCAGTGTTGGAAATTTTTATTAATTTATTTATTTGATTTATATCCCACCTTTCTTCAGATTAAAACACAATTAAAATACAATTGTATTATTCAAAAAAACATTAAAAACAACTGGACCTAAAAATTTAAAATAAAAACCAACTAAAAACAATACAAAAAACATAGCACCAACTCAATAAAATGTTGGTTTTTTAGGCTTTACGTTTGCCTTAGTGTCGGTTGCGATATCTAGAGCGGTGATTTTCAACCAGTGTGCCGTGAGTGCTTCACAAGTGTGCTGTGGAGGGTTGGAAAATTACTTATTTATTAGATAATATTTATTAGATAATATTTATTAATAGGGCCGTTAAGGGACGTGAATGCTCCATCAGTTGTCAAGTGTCTGGTGGTGTGCTGTGACAATTTTAGTGCCTTATCGGTGTGCCGTGAGATGGAAAAGGTTGAAAATCACTGCTCTGGAGTTCCTGGAAGCCACTTCCAGGTTCATCCAAGATACTGTGGTAGTGCACAGGTCCAGGCACACCTCAGAATGAATTGCAGAAGTGTTTCCCAAACTCTTCCACCTTGGTTTCTGGAGCACATTAACATTTTATTTAATAGAAAAAAAATTTCCAGCACAAGTCTAACCATTCTTCCATTCAAGAATTGCATCTTCTATTCCTTTCTCTGCCAACATCCTAAGAAAATGAGAATCAACCATAAAATGTAGAGGTTAAATATGTTAAATGTGTCATGTTCTCAACTTAAGGTGGGGGGAACTGGATTAATATGAAGGAAGAAATGAGTAAAGGTAGAACATTGATGTAACTTTGAAAAAAAGAAAACATAGAAGTTGTATTTATGGAAATGGATCTTTCATGATCATATTTTCATGTACTCGGTTCCCCTTTTTATTTCCCTATTTCAGCATTTTACCTGCAACACCTGCCATCCTGCCCATGGGGCTTGATTAAAACAAATTCCTCTGTGCAGGGGGTTACAACAAGGCATTTAACAAACTTCAGAAAAGCCCAGGCATCCTCAAAATGCCCACAGTGGGCACTCTTACCTTATTTATATCATCTATCTATAATAACATTGAGCAAGTGGGTCAGATTCTGTTTACAGGCAAACCCAATGAAGGACTCATAAATCTTAAATCTTTGACAGTTTAATCTGTCTACTCAGAAGCAAATCCTATTTTATTCGGTGGGAAAGTGTGTTTAGGACTGCAGCCATAATCTTATAAAATTAGACCTAATAAACATAATTTTTTAATTATTACAAATTTAATTGTATTTGTGGGGTTGCATTTGGTCTACAGCACTTCCAGTTTTTGCTGCAGTGGACTGCGGGCACCTAAATGTTGGGAATCATTGCTTTAAAGGGGCCATATTTCCATATGAGGAAAGGCTATGGTGTTTGGGGCTCTTCAGTCTAGAAAAGAGGCGATGGTGGGGGGGGGGGAACATGATCAAGACATACAAAATTATACAAAAATAGACAGAGTGGCTAGAGAGATTCTTTTTTCTCACATAACACCAGAACTAGGGGTTATCTACTAAAACTGAATGTTGGGAGAGTTAGGACAGACAAAAGGAAACATTTCTTTACCCAGTGTATAGTTTGTCTGTGGAACTCCCTGCCACATGATGTAGTGATGGTATCTAGCCTCAACGTCTATAAGAAGAGATTGGACAAATTCCTACAGAAAAGGATCATCACAGGTTACAAGCCATGAGTGGTATGTGTAGATGTGTACAACCTCCAAATGCCAGATGCAGGGGGGCACCTGGAGGCAGGTGTCATATGCACTCTCTGGGGCATCTGGTGGGCTGCTGTGTGATGCAGGAGGCTGGATTAGGTGGGCCTTTGGCCTGTTCTTATATTCTAATGACTGTATGGCTTTTTTGAAAAAGCAAGCATTGGTAGAAGAAAGAGTGAGCAGCCTGTCGCTCTGCTGCATATGTTGCATGAGCTGTAGATCCTCCAGGTCTTGGATCAAGGTCCAGAGGAGCTGGAGAGCCAAGAATATTTTAATGAAGTAACCAGTTTCAGACAGACTGAGTGAGAGGGTCTGGAGGTGAAGGTATGGAGTACTGTGTAATAGCAGGAAGAGTCACGGATGGTTACTTGGCACTTAAAAGACATGTATAAGAACAACAGTCGCTGGTGCCTGGAGAGCAGGTGCATTGGGCATGATGAAGTTGCTTTGGGAGATGGTTTTTTTTTCCTTATTGTATTAATGAGCCTAAGTGCAAAACCAATAATTATGTTTACGCTGGCTGAGTCTTTGCTGTGCTGTTTCTTTATCGTTGTAGTACTTTGCTTGCAGACATAATCAATAACAACATTCTGGGTTAATATTAAGGAAGCATATATCTATATATTATACCTATATATATTATATAGGTACATATTTTAAGAATATCTAGCAGGGAAGAAGTTATCGACAACTGCGGTATGCTACTAATTACTGAAACTGTTGTCCATTTTTTTTCTCCTCTTGGTTTTCCATTCCATTTCCCTTCCCTAAGGATGGGCTGACTGCAGAAAGCAACTGAAACAGTTGCTTGAATTTCTTTGTAGGGACGGGATAACAGTTTTTATGCAGAGATGCAGCTTTTGTTCAGAGATGTGTACTCCAGGATCTGTTTCCAACCTTTTTAACTTTGAAATGCTATAGAAGCCCCTACGATGCCCCCTTTGGAGTGTGGTGCAGCTCCTGACGCTTGAGTTAAATGCTGTTCTGCCTTACCTGTTGATGTGCCTCCCCTCCAAATGTCCTCTTCCTCTCTGTTCATCGCTTCATTTTTCAATCTAAGAAATGGAAGGACTAGGAACTATAGAGGCAGCAGGTGCCTTCTCCCACCAATATTGCTCCTGAGGCAACTGCTTCACTTACCCTACAATCCAGAGTAACTACGGGAACATGTAAGAGACATTTACATTGACGTAATTACAGCACCACCTAGTGAAAACCTATGGGAAATTCATATTGCTATCCAGAGTAAATTGTTCTTACATCAAAGAAAGGACTCTCCGTAGTTACTCTGGATTGCGCCCTATGCCTCATGATGGGCCAGTCCTGCTCCTGAGGTGCCATAATGACATATTCTTGTTCTCTTAGAAAGTTATCTTAACCAATTTCCAGCTCCAGGATAAGGCAATGCAACTCGAAGGTAGGAGAACAAACATTGGCTTATCTTGAGATCTTCATGACTGACCCCCTACTACATGCCGCACTGGCACAGTGCTGGAAAATTGGTTAGAATTGTGCCCTTATTTTTTTAAATTGTTTGTGAAATCATTATGGACCAACTGCTTCTTTTTTCAGTATGCATGATTCCTGATACATTTATAGTTTTTTATAACCAGCAAAATAATATAAAGGTTTAAGCACGCAAGTGTGACATCTATTTATTTTGCACTGCATTGCATTGGCATCCCTCAGTCTCAAAAGTCTATGGTATCGTGCTCTGAGTGTCCTCTCCAGAGCATCTATTTATATAAAATTCTCATCTATTTATAAAAAATTGAAAAGTCAATAACTGACTGAGGATGCAATCCTAAGAAATTTAGGCTGGCCTAACTAATATGGCATCTCTTTCCTTTGTGGTGTAGAGAGGTCAGCTTATGACTGTGCAGTGGCACAAGAGTGTGGTAGTGCATACCAGCACTTTTGTGACACACCCAGGTCAGAACAGGACTTAAGCTGGGGCTTAAGCCAGCCTAACTGGAGATTAGGATTGCAGCTTGACTCACTCACTGACTGACTCATCAACCTTGGCTCCAACCCCTGGAGCATGAAGTTTGGGAAGGGTATTCCTTATGTGACTTGACCGCCTACTAAGAACTGGTTTTTAGAAATTCATACCCTGAGGGAGTGAAAAGGGGTGCAACATGTTTTTGTTCTGCCTGCTGCCTGATGGTGCTCAGTGACTGATGGTGCCCGGTGCCTGATACCCAGTAGGTGCCCAATCCCTGTTGGTGCCCTTTGCTGCCCGGTGCCCGCCAGTGCCCATCACTGCCCCCGGTGCCTGCTGCCTGTTTGTGGCCTCCAGTATCCGGTGTCTGCCAGTACCCATTGCCTTCCGATGGCAAGCTGTGCCAGGTGCCCACAAACATTTTTTTTAAAATTTTACTCCCACAACAACAGATAAATTAAGCTAGTTAGATATGTAAGGAGCAGGAATCTCCAGTGTCATAGCTGGAGGGTGTGCAAAAATGGATGACACCTCAGCACAACATACAAAATGTTCCTCCCCTTCTCCTCCGGAGCTATTTTGGGCTGTTAGAGGTCTGATTTACTTTAATTACATAATTTGATTTGCATATAATAGTTTGAAGTACTGAAAATTCCTTTTAATATCACAGAACTTGTGCATATAAAGATAGCAAGATTTTTACATTTTTTACATTTTTACAGTGACTTATTTACGGAATAAAAATCAAGCATTACTGAAATCATTAAGTTGACTCTTGACTAATATATGAATATATATTCGTACTGGTTATGTGTGTTAGAAAAAAATTGTCCTAATGTCAAAGCATTTTCAGTATTTTGCCTGCAATTCTATGCCAAATGTTGCATTCTTAAACCTGTTGTAATCAATGGCCCATTTCTAAAGCAAAAAAAATGCTTTAGCTTGTTTATTCATAGGGCAGATTCAGATGTAAAGCTAAACCATGCCTTCTCATTATTAGTACATATCTTAGCCTCACATACTCTTTTATCCCTACAATCCAGAGTAACTACGGGAACACGCAAGAGACTTTATGTGTACCCATAGTTGCTGCACTACCTAGTGAAAATCTATGGGAAATTCATATTGCAATCCAGAGCAAATTGTTCTTACACCGGAGCAAGGACTCCACATAGTTACTCTGGATTGCGCCCTATGTGTTCTATGGGATGAAATTAGCAGCTCAGATTCATAGTTTCAAATGATCCACAATTTGCTGTTGCATCTGATTTGATTTTATTAATACACTGCCTTGAAAAACTGGAATTTTCCAGATTTAGACCATTTATACTCAGAAGTACTAACCATGTACACTCAGAAGTAAGTCCCATTGTGTATTTACAATAATACTTACTCCCAGGAAAGTGTGGTTAGGATTGCAGCCATCGTGACCAATTGCAGATTGTTCAGATGCATGACGGAAGATGCATACCTCCGATCTCAGTGGTTGACAGCCACTATCATTCCTATACATGAGAACTATCCATGTAAATCCCTCAGATAGTACCTTCCCAGCGTTCACCTTCCCAGGCTTTATCAACCTTCATGGATCTACTTGGATTTGCATCTGAAATAATGCTGATGCAGGTCTGAGTTGAATTATTGCAGTTTGGGGGGTTTACCCTGGGGCGAGGGTACAGACGCCCCCTTGGTCCTAAAGGAGACCTCCAGCAGCTGAAATCCTCCTGTGAGATGCAACGGAGCCTGTGCTGGCATCATTCATCACCACCTAGGAATGTAGTAAGGATTTGGGTTGTTAGACCCACAACAAATGCTCTAACTGGTCAGTATCACAATCCTAGGGCACAATCCTAACCAACTTTTCCCGTTCTGGCATAGCTGTGCCAGTGGGGCATGTCCTGGGGCATGTTTGTTACCTAACCTCAGAGTTGTGTTGTCCTTACCCTGGGGCTGGAGAATTGGTTAGGATTATATCCTTAGCAAGATGATGTATTAAGATGATCTAACAGCACAACCAATAGTGGGATTGAAATAAATTAACAACAGGTTCTATGTCCTAATAATCTAATTTAACAACAGGTTCTATGTCCTGTTCTCAGAACCAGACGCTCATTAGCAAAGGGTTCTTTAGAACCTGTGGGAACCCCTTGAAGCCAACTACTGAGCACAACCACCTGTAAATAAATCAGTTCAGATATATTTAATGAAGGTGTAAGTAACAATTCGAGAGTACATGGATTGCAGAATTTAATTGCCGCTCTTTAAACCCCACATTTGTATGGTCAGGAAATAATTTCACCTTTCCTCTTAAGCCTGTAGTAGTAAAAAAAAGCTAGGGAAGTAATTGAGAACTATTTTTGTTTTGTCTTTCAAGCACTTTTGTGCAATGGAAAGTTTCACAAGCACTTGCAAGAGATTTTTGTTCCCTTGGTCATCCGCTACATTGATCTCATGGAGTCATCCATTGCTCAGTCCCTCCACAGAGGTCTTGAACAAGAGTCATGGCAGCCTGTCAAGTAAGTGTTTCTGGGAAGATCTCTAAGCCATATGCACCTCCAGTCCCAATTTGGTGCACCTGAATTGTCCTTAAAATCTCTTTTTACTGTACTCCTGCGTTGTTTATTTCTTCACAGGACCATCACCAACAGTCTTCCCAATGTAGCTCTTCCAAAAGTTCCAAGTTTGCCTCTTAATCTTCCACAGATACCTAGTTTTTCTACACCAACCTGGATGGCTTCTTTTTATGAGTCCACGTGTGTATACTCGACTGATCTTTAAACGTTGAGTGTGTGCGCACGTTGAGTGTGTGTCTCAGCCCTGCATGGCCTTGCTGGTGTCATGTACAGCTGTATTTGGACTGCATGGTGTCTGTGAATTTGGAAATTAGAAGCTTTTTTTGTGGAAAGCCAAGCATGGAATGTTGTTGGGTTGTGCTTTTTGGTAAAAATCTGTGTAAATTTGTGTAAACTCTCAGTAGGATGTTGCTTAAAATTAACCAGACAAAGGTTTGTTGTGGTACACTAAGCAGTCATCACCCTTAATGACATAATTGCTCTTATTTAGCTAATAAGCAGTGTGGAAACACTTTAAATTATTGTACTCGAGTCGGTTTTTTTAAAATGTCAATAGCTCTTCATGTTTTGGCATGTTATTAAATAATCTCCTGCATGTGCCAAAGATTTTTGAAAATAAGATTGGCAATTGGTTGCATTATTTTTATGAGATTTTTTAATAGGTTTTTTTCTTTAATAGGACACTTCCAACGTTAATAGAGTTTCCCACTTCAACTCCCACTTCATTAGATTCTAGCTGTCTAAGGTTGCTTTTCTCTTTTTTAAAAATGAAATTGGAATGGCTTTTGATATTTCAAATGAACAGCTCTACAATTATGGGTTACACATTACAGCAGAGGCAAAGGATTAAGGTGCATTTGAGAGGATTTCTGTTACATGCATTCAGCAAACAGAGGATTATTCTGAGAAACACTGCCTTGTTTAAACCGTGCAAAAAAAATTAAAAATTGCAGTAGGCAGGCATGCAAACAGGGCAAAATCCATAGCAGTTATGGGTCCACGCAGTTATGTCACCCTCTAGGGTTATCTTATGGAAAGTCATCTTAACTGCTCTGGAGAAAGGGGCTTAATTTCACTTTAGAATATAGTCCTTAATGTGTGGTTGCATTACTGTTCCATGTTTTGTTCTTTATTTTTAATTTATTTAAGGGATTCAACACCTTTCCCATTCCAATGCAAATGGCCAGGCAGCTAACAATGCTTAAGTTCCTCCCCTCCTGCTGTCCTCACAACAACCCTGTGAGGTCGGTTAGACTGAGAGTGAGTGACTGGCCAAGGTTACCAGGACTCTTCATGGCCAAGGAGGAATTTGAACCAAGATCTTTCAGGTTTCAGTCCAACTCCCTGATTTTGAGTACAGTGGGTTTTCGGTAGCCACAGGTAGGGAAGGCCATGCTACTTGTAGTAATAACCATGGGCAATAATAATAACCATAACCAGGAGAGATAGCTTCCTGGTTACCCATGGTTATAATAACCATGGGCGATAGTAATAACCATAACCAGGAGAGATAGCCTTTTATGTACAAAAATACTAGAGAACAACATCTCAGCCCACTTTTTGTGCCTCGGTGACACATTCCCAGTGGAGATGGTAGTCTTCTCTTGTTTACAACCCTGAGGAGGATACATCAGGGGACTTCTTGATTGCTCTGGAGACCACCTGTACCTTGTTAGAATTTGACTCATGATTGAGCAAATGAGTTTTATGAGAAAAGGAAAATTTAAGAGGCAGTGGCATAGCGAAGGGGTCTTTTGTCCCGGATAACATGCCTTGAGGGACACGTCTTTCAGAGAACATATGAGTCCCAAGGATGCTGCACATGGCTTAAAGAAAGTGTGTACAAAGATGTTAAAAATTTCCCTAGTTATGCCACTGATTGATGGCATTCTTTTGTAACCATGAATGGTCTTGTTTACCCTGAAATCAGGAAATTCCCAAAATTGTGGCATTTCCTACAGATGTGAACATGACTTGTCATGTTTGTGACATGACAATCCGTTCCATGACTTGTCATGGAATGTTCAGAGGCAAAGCTTCTCAAAAGCCAGCCAGCAAAGGTAGGACAAGGAAGATGCTCCAACAAAACAAAGTTTGTGCCATGGCCCAAACAGTGTGCCATGGCCCACTGGTGTGTCGCGGATAGTCCTCAGGTGTGCCATAGGAATTTGGGGAAGGACATTTATTAATAGGAAGACTTGGAGATTTGAACAGCACGGTGTGCCTTTTCAGTGGTAAAAACAATTGATGGTGTGCCATGATATGTAGAAGGTTGAAAATCACTGATCTGAGGGCTTGAGGGATATGATATTGACTGGTTATCAACCGGAGTGAAACAGGTTGACTGACCTAAAGCCTGCTTCCTGGCATATTCCTTGTACCATAAACATGTTCGGCAACATACTTTTTGGACATGTAGGCTACAATCCAGAGTAACTACAGGACCTTTTACACCGATGTAGTTATGGTGCCATCTATGGGTAACCTATGGGAAATGCATACAGCAATCCAGAGTAAGTGCCTCTTATGTCTTTCTGTAGTTACTCTGTATTGTAGAGTTAGAGCTGCTCTTGTAGACTTTACTGTATTTTAAACAGAGAGCTGCTAAGAAATATTCCTTAAGATACTATACAGTTAATGATTGGTGTCCAGCAGGACTATTAAGTTAATGCTTAATGTCAAGTGATTTTTTATTTTTGCATATGACTTATAAGTTTTAAACATTTCTGATTCATTCATTTCTGTGGCTAAACTAGATCTAGCTAACAAGGGCAATTGCTACCCCTTGTAAAACCTTAGCTACACCACTGATAGTGCAACACTAACCCCTTGTTAGGATGGCACAAATCCTGTGCTGGCCTTGGGGGGTGGGGAACAGAAGTGTCATAAGGCACTACTGTGCCACTCCTGGGCGTGTTCGGCACATGCGGACATGCACTGGCTTCCTCCCATGGGAAAAGGGAGATTGGTGAGCTATGCTGGCCTAAATTGGTTAGGATTGTACCCTGAATTTAGTAGAGCTTTAAATTTAGCTGTAATCAGCAAGAGTTAGGTATGTTTTACAGAGGAATGCCTGTACTATTAAATGTAATATTTCTAATTTTTTCAAGACTCACATTTTAGGACATTGTTTAGGACTAGATATGCCATAAGATCTATATTTGTATTGCATAATAAATATGTTAATGCCAAAGTTATTTACAGTATAGTTTTTCTGTTGGGGTCTCCGTTCACTCCCAATGATTCTTTTTCTGTGCCTAGTTAGAAACAGTAAATGTGTATTCTTTTCTGTCATTACACAGTGTTAGAAACATCATTACTTTATTTTCAGTTGTTTTTGCTGGTGCTCCTATCTAATGGTACATTTGGGGCACTGCACATTAAGGTTGAAGAGGTATTAAGACCGCAAAATGGTGTGTGTAGTATTCAGTGTTCGGCTGATTAGTCCCTTGAGAGATTAACACAGAGGACACTTTGGCTAGACAGGAAAAGCACGCTGACTTGTGCCTGGAGTTGTCTAAGGAAGTGTACTGTGGCAGGGTAGGGTTGCCATACGGTGAAATCCAGAGTAACTACGGGGAGTCCTTGCTCTGGAGTAAGAACAAGTTACTCTGGGTTGCAATATTAATTTCCCTTAGGTTTTCACTAGGTGGTGCAGTAACTATGGGTGCCCATAATGTCTCTTACATGCTCCCGTAGTTACTCTGGATTGTGCCCATAATTCTCTTCCACAAAATTGGGACAGGACCCTCTGTCCCATTTGCAAATATGTGAACACAATCCCCACCCCCCAAAAAATCGGGGTTGTCCCTGTTTTTCGGGACATATGGCAACCCTGGGGAGGGAAGTAGAACTCTGGGGAGGGAGGTAGTGTTGGGGGCTGTGGAAGGTAGCAACATATATAATTAGCCAGGATAGTAATTCTTTCTAAAAGATGCTCGCTAGTTTCCCTTCATTGTTCACTTCTTTAGAAAACTCAAAGGATTTGTTTACCAGGGAATTGAATGGTCAAGCTACAATGCCTATTATTAAACAGTGGCTCTAGTACAGTGGTTCCCAACCTGGGGGTTACAACCCCCAGCTACTGCATTTAAAAAATCCTTTTCCCTCAAGGGGGGTGGCAACCAGTGGAAACTGACAAACAACAGCACCCGTCATTTCCAAATTCTCCCTGTTGCTGTCCCTTTGTATTGGGGTCCACTGTATCCTTATATTGCAGTCATATGCATTTCTAGACAGTAGTAAGCCCATTGAGTATAGTGGGACACACCTCCAGGTAAGTATACATAGAATTGCAGTCTTAATAATATTGCATGACAGTATATGCTACTTGTGCAGTGCTGTGCAAGAGTCCAAGGTTTGTGCTCATTTTATATTTGGTAGGAAAATGTTCATACAAACAAGGTCATGGCAATATACTTGCATTAATTAATCTGAATAGAAATAAGGTTAATGGAAGACAGTTCAAATAGCACATTTATAATAGATCATACATTTGGGGGCAGGACAAGGGAGTGTCATTCCATTTCCAGATCATAATAGGAAAACTGCTATGACATTAAAATGCGGTAAAATGAAAATCCGAAGAAAACAAGAGAGAGAAAGCTGACTGCTTTAGGATCATGTCCCTCATGGTATTCCTTTAGAGTCATGTAGTGTACACAAGCTTTCACAATATACCAAAAAGTTGCAAGAAATATGTAATGTCTTTCCTAATAAAATTTACATCAGAAGGATGACTTCAGAAGTATTACTATGAGCAAACATAGGGTGCAGAGTTTGGACCTCTGTGTGTATGCTGCCGAGATGTTTTACTTTTGATTAACTTTATATGCTGTTATTTTTTTACTATTATGGTTAAACTTCTGTTGTATTTATGGTTCTTAGGGCCCAGTTCTATCCAGCATTCAGGGGTTTCACTTGTTAATGTACCCCACTATAAATACAGCACATGTCCCATGCAGACCTGAGAATGTTGCAGAAATGCTCATATCCTACAATCCAGAATAACTACAGGAGCACATAAGAGACATTTACGTTGACATAGTCACGGCACCACCTAGTGAAAACTTACGGGAAATTCATATTGCAGTCCAGAATAAATTATTCTTACGTTGGAGCAAGGACTCCCCGTAGTTACTCTGAATTGTGCCCTAAGTACAGCAGTAAAAGATTAAATTAGTACAGCAGTAAAAGAAAGTAAATAGTACAGCAGTAAAAGATTTAAGAACTGACTTAAAAATCTATAAATTGTGCCCCCTTTGTCAAACATAGACCTTTGCTAGAAATATTGCTACCAAGTCACTGTTGCATAAGACTGCAATAGTGTCATTGTGGCATAAGACTAAGGGCAAAATCCATAGCAGTTATGGGTCCACACAGTTACGTCACCCTCTAGTGTTATCTTATGGAAAGTCATCTTAACTGCTCCGGAGCAAGGATATATCCTATATACTTTAGGATATAGGCCATACGGCTAAAATTCTAAAGACACTTTCCTGGGAGCAAGACCCACTGAACACAATGGGATTTACTTTTGAGTAGACATGGTTAGGATTATGCTGTAAGAAGAGATTTCTCTAAATCTAAAATGTTTTTGTAATGATAAAGCAATTGTTGTCCTGAGAAATGGGGAATTTGTTTTGTGTACTGTTATAATTTGAGTATAATTAGGTAATTTTTATCATCATTATTATTGTAGTAATGGGTCAGCAACCTCAGAAGATCTCTTCTGGAAACTTGATGCGCTACAGATGTTTGTCTTTGATCTTCATTGGCCTGAACCAGAATTTGCTCATCATTTAGAGCAAAGGCTTAAACTCATGGCTGGTGATATGATAGAAGCCTGTGTCAAAAGGTACATGAAATTCTCATATAAGATTTTTAGAAACATTCATAAGTGGTACTGATTTCTCCCCCACCACCAATGGGATCAGACATCATAAATATGTCTCTGTTATGAATGCTGACTTTTAAAACCAGGACATTGCATATACCCTTCATCAGTGATGGGATTCAAATAAATTAACAATAGGTTCAATGTCCTAATAACATAAATTAACAACAGGTTCTATGTCCCATTAGTAACCGGTTCTCAGAACCAGGCGCTCATTAGCAAAGGGTTCTATCGAACCTGTGAGAACCCCCTGAAGCCCACCAGTGCCCTTCATGTTTCATAACCTGTGATGGATGTTTCCTCCATCAATCTGTCCAATTCTGTTTAAAGGCACCACCACCTCTTCCATGTCATGTGGCAAGGAGTACCACAGATTAATGATAAGCTGAGTAAAGAAATACCTTCTGCCTGATCAAAATCTCCCAACAGTCAGTTTTAGTGGGTGAACCCGGTACTGGTTGTAATACTTTTATTCATATGTATATATGTTTAGGACTCAACCAGATTCATGCCACATGTGGCTTGCCACTCCAGAGAGTGATTCAAAATAGCTTTGTGGCAGACAGTCTGCAACATATGCACTCATCTTGAGTTATTTCTGGTAGGAGCAATTCAAATATCATTGCTTCTTCACTTAACCGTGGCTAGTTTTGAATTACCTGTGTGGGTATTCTTTTATGTAAAAGTGAAGGGACATGTTTCTCCCTCCACCTCCCAATATGAAATGCTGTTGATCTTTATGAATCTTTAAGAGCATATTTACCACTTGCTATAAGTACTTGGATATGTTTGGTGATGATTTATGCTTGGAGGAAGTTGAATTTTGCTGGTTTGAAAATTGTTCAAATAGGTTACGTTAAGTGTTTTTGACAGATACGAGTATTATGTATCATGTTTTTGGCATGTATTTATTAAGTTAAATCTGGATCTAACCTTGAGAAAACTGTCACACCACCTCGCTGGAAAGTTTTTTTTAAAAATGAATATTTTTCCACTGTTTAAAACAGTGTGTTCCTAAACATGTTGATGTTAATTTTCACATGATTGAATTAAATAGGTTGTTACATTAATATGTTTAGTGTGGGCTTGCTTTTCCGCTTCTGTTATTTTGAATTATGACATTTTTTTCAGCTGCTATTTCTATATTTTCATTAATAGAACAAGAGTTGCATTTGAGCTCAAGCTACAGAAGATAAACAGGTCAACAGACTTGCGTATTCCCTCTTCAGTGTGCACAATGTTCAATGTGCTGGTTGATGCTAAAAAACAAACAGCAAAACTCTGCATTCTGGATGGGGGGCAGGAGGTAAGAAAAAGGTCAAAAATTAAAAATGCAGGTTTTGATTAAAGATTATGAACTTCTTAATAACTTCACAGAAGGTTTTTACCACATTTCTGAGTTGGATATTGGCGGTTTTTTTTTTAAAAAAGCAAAATACCCGTACTTAAAAGTCCTGCAATCAACGAGTAATATAAAATGCTGATAGAAAAGAGGCATCAAATCCATACAGTGAGTTACTCTGACAGCACAATCCAGAGTAACTACAGGAGCTCTTAAGAGACATTTACGTCGATGTAGCTCTGGCACCGCCTAGTGGAAACCTATGGAAAATTCATAGAGCAATCCAGAGTAAATTTTTCTTACGTCGACGTAAGAGCTCCCATGGTTACTCTGGATTGTGCTGTAAGTCCTTGTGCACTTTCAACTCCGACAATGCCTTTCCACATCTTCCTAAAAATACACATTTTGAGGATCTAGTATTAGTCCCTCCTCTGCTTCTCCTCTCAAATCATTCTCATTTTGGCTCACCTAGCAGAGAAATATACCAGGTATATACCAAGAGGGTAAACAGCAAAGCATTGCATGGGTTCAGATTTCTTAACCCCATTGCCCATCCCACCCTATCCCACCCCCTTACACAGCGAGTATTTAAACATGCATAACATGAGCCCAAGGGGAAGAGATGAATAGTGAGCCCTTGGTATCTGCAGAGGATCAGTTCCAGGAACCCCTGAAGATACCAAATGAAGGCAAACTAGAGATTCCTTCCTTAGGAACTTCCTGAAGTTCCTTCCACATGTGACCTCTCCACACCTCAAAAGGTTTCCCAGAAGTGAATGAAAGACACGGTCACATCTGGGAGGACTCAGAGGACCTCCAGCCATTGGCTGGCATCCACACTTTATCAAACGGATGCCAAGGATCCTGGCATCATATGTTAAAGAACACACATATGTTAAAGGATCCTGTGTCATGTCAGTGACACAACCTGTTGAATAAGTGGGGAAGGAAGAAACAGGTGAGATTTTAATGAACAACCAAAAAAAACCTTTATTTTGCAAATAATTTTTAGGGAAAGGGCAATAAAAACATAAAGGCTGCAATCCTAACTCCCAGTTTGATTGGCCTAAGCCCCAGCACAAGTCCCATGCTGGCCTGGGGGTGTCACAAAAGTGTTGTAAAGCACTTCTGTACCCATTCTGGAGAAGGCGCTTTCCTCCCTACATCACCACAGGAACAGGAAGACCAATGAGTTGTTATGCCTAGGTTAGAAATGCACCCAAAGCAATGCAATGTCTATTGACCATTAATGCAACTAGATTCAAAGCATTAGCTTTTGTTACGGAGAACAGCAAGCAAGCAGTTCCTAGGTAAGATTTTCCAACAAAAATTCTCTGCGATTAATAAAAGTAGTAGTAAGTGGTAGTGGTGCTGGTGGTGGTGGTGGTGGTGGTGGTGGTGGTGGTAGTAGTAGTAGTAGTAGTAGTAGTAGTAGTAGTAGTAGTAGTAGTAGTAGTAGTAGTAGAAACTAAACATGTTACCCCATGTTAAATCTTTCATTGTGCCATTTTAGTGTACCCCAGAGGTCCTCAAACCCCTGCCCTGGGGCCAGATGTGGCCCTCGGCAAGCCTCAAGATCCCTCTGTCCGGCCCCTGGGCAAGCCATGTAATCCACTCCAATACATTCTTATATGTAAATTTATTCAAATTTGAAATGTAAATTTGTATTTTTGGCCCCTGACACAGTGTCAGAGTGATGACGTGGCCCTCCTACCAAAAGTTTGGAGACCCCTTGTGTACACTATATGCATTTGTGGTAGTGATTTTATTAATATTTGCTGTTGCAGCAGGAAGGGCCACCTTTGGCAACCAGCCATTTAATTTTAGCAACTGACAAAGAGTTTCCAATGTACTTAATCAAAAGTGTTACTTCTATTTTTTTAAGATGCTAAAAATACAGGTGACAGAACCTGCCATTATGCTAGGACACAGCATCAGCGGTATGGGTTACAAGGAAGAGTTTGCACCCCAAAACTGTTTTCCTGGCACAAGGGGCTAAGACACTGTGCCTGTTAACCAGCAGGCCAGGGTTCGATTCCCGGGTCGGCCCCACAAGACAGGGTGAGCTCCTGTCCTTAGCCCAGCTCTGCAACGCCAGCTGGATCCAATCGTATTGGCTCTGCCTTTCCTTTGGACTAATTCAGTGGTGTGGAGAGGGGGGATTTGCTGCTTGGGTAACAGCCTATCCTCCATAACAATCCAACCCAGGCTTTCGTGCTTCACATGCAGCATATGCAGCACCGAGCATGATACCATAGTCTTCCAAGACTGAGAGGCCTGCTTTTTTTAAACCCACAAGCAGAAGGAATACAAATGAAGAGTTTCTATTTTGCCTCTCTAGAGTGAGAATCAAGGAAGCCTAGTCTTCCTGACTGTTTAGAAACCATATAACCAGCTTCCAAATCAATTATGAACCCCTAGATTGAAGATATCAGCCAGGTGCTGATGGTACTGTACATACTTTGGTTTTAGAAAAGTCATATTTATGTACTTTTAACTTTCTATAGGATCTTAATGTTTTCACTTATTTTTTTGTGCTTCTTATTGCTTTCTTTAAATATTCATTTCATTAAGTCATCAAGTTAGATATTCATGTGTCATTTTATAATTTTTATTTTCCCCATTTTTCCCAATTGCCTATGTTTTTGGGGGGACATTCTCTCACATGACCCAGTTTGCTAATCAGTGGGTAAGTTCACTTTGTTTCAAAATTGATTTTGTCTTCAAAAGTGTTACAGTGATCATAAATTGTCATAAACAAATTTTTAATTTACTCATCTATCACCACGGGACAATGATATGCTATAGGTATGTCTCCTGAATTCATATCTTAGTGTTTCCCAACCAGTGGTGCTTGTGCCATATTCAGGTGGTGTCGGGGATTACACACACAGGACCCAGCCCCAAATCCTATCGCCTGGCAGTGAGAGCAGCAATGCAATGCAACAAGCCCCAGTGCACATGCTCAACTCAATGGGAAGAGTTCCTATGTGTGTTTTGCACATGCTCATAAAAGCTCTTCCATTCTCCCTGAGCCTCTTACTGGTGTGTGTCACATTGTACCTAGCCTTACAGTTGGAAAGTAATCACCATCATCGCCAGTCATCATCATCATCTTTCACTTTAAGAGAAAGATGGGATAGAAATACAGTCAATCAATTCTTGAACAATCAAGGGGCATTGAAATAAAGCACCAAAACAGACAGTGCCACCTTTCACAGTCCCCCCTTTCACATACACACTCATAAGCAAGCAGTTGGCAATAATAATAATATCTCAACTATGGTAAACTAAAACAGCCGCATTATGTTGCCTTCATTACGTTGTTAATACTCAAAGTAATTCTGGTTATCAGAAGCTGTAGCTATAATTCTGGATATGAATTGCACTGAAGTACTCTCCTTGCATAGCATTCTGTCTTCTAAAGAATCATTTACTACGCCCGCAATCTTACCCACAGTTATCCCAGTGTCTGTTCCTTTTATTTCCTTGGGACTTAAGAATGTGCAATTGTGGGCTGCACTACAACCCATTTTATAAAAGGCCGTTATTGGCACTTTCTGACATTACAACATGTTATCTGCATCCATCTACTTGTATACAAAATGTTTGCTTCATTAATCTAAGCACAGTAGGCATTTGCTTGACAAAAGGGCAGCTCTCCTGGGAATTATTAAGTAGGTCTGTGTGGCAACTTTGAAAAAAGAAGGCAAATAGCCTTCGAAAAGCTAAATTTTAGAAAACTCTTCAATGGGCTCCTGCCAAGTTGGGCTAATGTTTATATTGATTTTGGTGCTTTTACTCCCAAAGCATTATGCGCTTGCTGTTTCAGGTAGCCTTGAACCATCAGGATAGGGTTGGTCTTTACAAGTCACTTTTTTTGTGCAAAGTGGATGGTGGACAAATGTTTCCGAAGGGCAAATTACTCTTTTGTTTTTCCTTTTTTTTAATTTAATGGATGTATGCTCAGAATAGAAAAAGCAGTCCTTGCCTAACGGCAGGATGAAAGTATGTTCTATTAGCATCAAATCAGTGTGTGAAAGTCTTTCAGATTTAATTTAAAGTGTGCTTCTTTAAAGAAAGTATTTTCATTAGCAGGGGGGAAAGGCAGAAGCAAAAAGATGGAGAACGGCCGCCGATTATTTATTATGCTTTTTATGGCCTTGTAATTTATTACCCAAGCTACAGTTTCCATAATGAAATTTTATTTTTTTGCCCTGTTAGAGCTGATTGTGTAGGAGTTACATAATCTTAGGCTCACTCCCTTGATTAAAAGGGTTCTTCTAAGATTTAACCATTGATCTCTCGTTTTATTAATAGGAAACACAACTTACACATGAAAGTTGTCAGACATAAAGCACTTTATTTATTAAATCTTTTTCTCATATAGTTTATCCAGTTAAATCTTTTGTTGGAAAGGGTGGTAAAAAATCACCACCATCTTAATAACAAAAATAAATAAATATTCTTCTCGTTATTTTGCCGGAATCAGAATAAGAACTCAATTCAGCTAAATACTAACTGCATGCTTAACTCAACAGTATTCATGGGGAAAAAATTTAAATTTAATTTAAAATTTAAAAATAGCACATGGTGTAAAAAAAGTGTCGCTTGCATGGATCATTTTTGTTTTGTTCTCTGGGAGTTCAGAATTATAGTTCTTCAGGAAAACTGAACTACGAGGTACATACAAGCCATGTATGACTTGTGATTTGTGTTCATGTACACTCTAATGATGCTTTTATTGTCTTCTGAAATGCAGCAGCAGTATCATTCGAAAATAGATGACTTGATTGAAGAAACAGTGAAAGAAATAATTTCACTTCTTGTTTCAAAGGTAAATGCATCTGTGTTTTGAAACAGAACAACAATAAAGAAAATATTGCCATATCAGTTTTTTTATCATTTGGTCAGTGTTTTCACCACTGCATTTCTAAAGCAATATTTGTTTGTTTGTTTGTTTACTTACTTAGGACGCATTCCTGAAGTGCACTTGGGCCAGCCTATCTGGCAGTGGGTTGGCTTAATGCCAAATAGGCCAACCTAGCTGCATCAGGAAAGGTCCTGGGCAAGTGCAAGTCCGCCTGGGCCGGCACAAGACAGATGGACCTGCATTAGCCTAGCAATGCTAGCATAGGCAGTACAGCAGCGGCATGCCTGGGGCACGTTGGGCATGGCCTGGAACGGCACAGTTGGGGTGTATCCAGTCCCTCTTGTAGGGCAGACGTGCCCCCTCCCAGCCCCTCTGACATAGACCACCTCAGGAATAGGGGTAAATCTGAGTAGATCCACTGGGACCCATAATAAACCAGAGTAAAAATGGAAGCAAAAGAAAAAGTTCTAAGAACTAGGCCGGTTGAAACACTGCTCCTGCTTCTCAACCTCAGGAAATGGCACAACTCCAACAGCCTACACCAACAGTTAATCCACTTGGGGCAGGGTGACCATATGACCGGAAAAACCCGAATTTGTCCGGATTTTTAGCCTCCTGTCCGGGTGTCCTACATTTTGGCTTCATTGTCCTACTTTTTTGGCTTCTTTTTGAAACTTCGCGATAGTGCACAGTACCCCATCATGCCATATGTCGTTGGATTCGTATAGAAGAGTGGAATTCAATGCAAAAATCAGATTTGAGACATCTCCTTCCTATAAAAAGTTACGGTCAAAAAACAAAAAATTACATTTTTTGGCAATTTTTTAAAGTGGGTAGGGATTTTGGCTTGGAATTAGGAATTTTGGCCTTGAGGGTCAGGAATTTTGGGTTTGGCATCTGGTCACCCTGACTTGGGGTGTTATGACAACCATTTGAGAACCTCCACCCAAGAAGGGCTTTGCCTCTTAGTGGGGTAGTCCATTTCTGCTCAGTTATCAGAACTAGCCTGTGTGGACCAATGGCCTTACTCACACAAGGTATTTTCATATGTGTTCAATCTTCATTGGAATTGACGTTTCAAGACAGGAATATTGTATATCTATTCATTGATATGTTCCTAGTGACCCAGAGAATTGCTCAAGTAGGACCCCTTCCTTACATCCATAACAGAGCAAGATCACTTGTTGCTCTCATTGTCCATATAGATTTCATATAGAAATTTCATAGATTTCATAGATAATATTAAAACAAATTATACGCAGGTGGATAAGATGGAAACAGCATAGGTTAAGGATGTGATGAGAGCAGTTCACTACTGTCTTTCCCGTAAGCCATTAGGTGCCTGAATCGTTGGAAGGTGAGACTCTCAGGTCCTTTCAGAGGACAAGGAATATAACACTGTTGTGACACTATTCGAGTGGCCATTAACGGCATGCCAGATGTAATTTTGGCCTGTACTTTCACACTCTTCTAGGGAAGAGCTTCTAGATGTCACACAATTATTATTTTAAACACTTGTTCAGTTCTGCATCAGCCTGTTCACGTATAAACCTGCTTGCCAGTTGTATGGTAACTAATAGAGTAGGGTGTGCATAAATTAGTATTAATATTTTTTTAGTTTCAAGGTGATGAGTTTCTTGAGACCTCGTACACTTCATTTGTAGTGTGAGGACATGTATTCCTGGTTCACCTGACTGGGAAATTCACTTTAATCATTGGGGAGGGTGCTGAAAAGTTGACAAAATTTGTCACCCTTATCACTGTCATTATTGCCACCTAATCCATCTTTTAAGATCCGAAGGCTGCAATCCTAAACATACTTTCCTGGGAGTACGAACCATTGAACACAATGGCGCTTACTTCTGAGTAGACATGGTTAGGATTGTGATCTAAATTACTTTTCTGTCTGTAGTACAGGTTGAGTATCTCTTATTTGGACAGCTTGGGGCAGAAAAGTGTCTGTGTTCAGATTAGGCCTCCTAAAAATCTGAAGGCCCTAAAAGCCAGAAGGTTAATAAGATATTAAAATACTTCCTCTTGCTCATTCCCTTGTTCCCCTTATGGTGACCTGCCTGTACAGGTACACACCACAGAGCCTGTACCTGCATTGTACTTGGGCATGAACACAAGAACTTGTAATTCTATAGAATATATATATCTTTTCACTATAGAAAGGTCTTGGACAATAACATCCTATTTTTGGATGTCCAGATAAGGGATAATGATGGATGGTTATTTGTATTTTTCAACAACAAAATTTTGCATTTCTGCACAAATTCTAGATGGATAAATTCCTATATTAAAAAATACTCGTTTAAGAGGATTTTCTTTTCTGTAAGTTTGCACACCCACAGGGCACAATCCAGAGTAACTACGAGTAAGTACTCCTTGCTCCGGTGTAAGAACAATTTACTCTGGATTGCAATAAGAATTTTCCATAGGTTTTCATAGGTTTTCACTATGGAATTTTCCATAGGTTTTCACCAATGTCTCTTATGTGCTTCCGTAGTAACTCTGGATTGTGGGGTCAGTCACAGATGAAAATCTCACCTGTAAAAGTAATTTACAAATCTATCTATGAGTATTTTACACTGTGCCTCTTAATATAGTTTGTTGCAGTGTTGGAAGGTGTTCTCTCTAAATTATCAAGGTATGATGAAGGCACTTTCTTCTCATCAATACTTTCATTCACAGTAAGTACGGCACCTCTTTTACATTTAATTGTTATACTCCACAGAGAGACAATGGTAATTGGTTGCAGTATTTATTAATTTCTTTTATATTTATTTAAGGTGAAAGCAGCTTCAAAGTATGTTGATGTTCCTGTAAGTATAATTTTTCTTTCTAAACCAAGTGTTGGTTTTGTAAACGTGTTGCTTTCCACAAACATGTACTTCTTTCATACGTTATCATTGCACTTTCCTTTAGAGGTTCATTATAGCTTTTACATACAGTATTTAAACAGATACATCTTGCCCCTAGAGGGCATTTCATTCCCTTCAAGCAACAACAACTAACTCTCAAAGCAAAGCATAGGAACAGGTTATTCTCAGTGCACTTTTCCAGTTGGAGAGCATTGAGGATTGTAACCTAGAAACTGTTTTTGATTGGGGACATTTTGTCTTTTGGGTATATAAAGACTGAGCTTATTTGAGTTTCTCATGGAAGCAATGATCTTAGCACATGTGTCTCTAACCTCTATTCTCTGCAAGAATATCTGATACTCCAGCCATCATTACTCATCAGTTGGCCCAGCTCTGAAGCTAATTTCTTTCATACTCTGAAAACATTAAAGATTAAATTGTTCTGACCCCAGGTTCAGTGTACCAAGTATTCCCAGTGGGAACAAACTGGCAAGCCCTGTTGCAATTCATTCAAATCCTCATCCACCATAAGTACTGCGTTTTATCAATACGGTACCTTGGGATAAATTCTGTTCCTGGTTAGGGACAGTGGGTGCTTGAAGTATCTGATTTTTGGGAGTAAATGTCTCCACTGACAGCATTTGTCTATGTACAAACTTTATTTGTTGGAGGCAATATCAGGGTGCATTTGCAGCAGGGGCAAGGGTTGTGTGATGCACATAGACTTTTTGAAGCTGTGGACCGCATCTTAATTCCGTAATGTCTGCCTTAAGGCTCGAGCACTAACCTCTTCCATCTCTGGCAAAGAAAGAACCTCTGTCCTCTTAGTTTCACAATTTCTCTAAAGAGCCCCAGCTATTTGGGCTCAGTAATAATTTTTCCACATAAAAATGTACTTTAAAAAGAATTTTTTTTAAAATGGATGTACTTTTCAAGACATACCAAATAGAAAAACAATTTACTGTACACATAGTTTGGTTTATGGATTAAAAATAAGATTTCCACTGGCAGTACACTCTTAAGAGTTTCACTTCCCTTTTGTACTTACAATGTTGTAATATGCACATAGCTTTTATATGTAAGCGCAAGTGAATGTCAGTATCATGTGCTAGAAAATCCTTAAAAGCTACAAAGTATTTTGTGCTATGAGACACAAGAAAAGCAAGCCAGAAACTTCAGATAGTTCTCATTTCCATTATTACAGGTAAAGTACCAGTATTGTGTAAAAAGAACATAGTTTAGAGTTCCTGTAATTTTCTCTCAAGTGTGAGATATTGAAATATGTGTGTGTAGGTTTCTTGTGATAACCCAGGCAATGTAGTGCTCAAAAGCATTCTTGTGTAATGCAGATATGGAATATATAGAGAGAAGAAGGTCTGCTCATTCTTTGTCTCACATTATCAGTGTTCCCATCTGCAGAGAAGTAATGGAAGAGACACTTGAGGAAGTGCTTGAGTCATGTGCAAAGATGCCCTTACGAGGTTGTGCTTTAAATTATCCACATGCACCATTTAGCTGTTGATATTTAATAGTTTTAAAATAATTTATTGACTTACTAACTGAATTTACCCATCATTCCATGAGTAAAATTTGGACAGCAGTGGGCAGCAGGCACTATTGGGCAGCATTCAGCATCCCTGCTGGGCACCAGACACATGGCATCACTAGGTTGCACTGGGTACCAGGTGCCAGGCACCATTGGGCACCAGGCATCCCTGCGGGGCAACAGACACCACCTGGCACCAGCCATCCCTACCAGGCAACAGTTACAAGGCACCACTGTGTACTGGACACCAGCAGGCCCCTTGCACCTCCAGGCACAGAGTGACCATATATCTACTGCAAAAAGAGGACAAATTCCACCAACATATAAGACCCCCCCCCCCAAAAAAAAAAATGGAGGATATGACAAAGTAAAAGCTAAAAACACTCATATCTATTGCTTTCATGTGGTTAATTTAAACACTATTTTACTTACTATAAGTTTAAAACTATTACTTATAATTTATTACTAGGCTAATTTATAATTTACTATCTAGGCAGTGGGTGGCGCATGCGGTTAAGACTCTGTGCCTGTTAACCAGCACAGTGCCTGTGCCTGTTAACCTGTTAACTGTGCCTGTTAACCAGCCCGAGACCCGTGCCGGTCCCACAAGACAGGGTGAGCTCCTGTCCTTAGCCCAGCTCTGCAATGCCAGCTGGATCCAATCACATTGGCTCTGCCTTTCCATTGGACTAATTCAGTGGCGTGGAGAGGGGGATTTGCTGCTTGGGTAACAGCCTATCCTCCATAACAATCCAAACGCAGTTTTTGTGCTTCGCATGCAGCGTATGCAGCACAGAGCACGATACCATAGTCTTCCAAGACTGACAGAGGCCTGCTTTTAATTTATTACATATAACTTATGAATTTGAAGAGGGTACATGCTGCCTCCTCACAAGGAAAAGCTGGGACAACGAAAAAAATTTCCAGGACCCAAAGCTAAAATCCAGGACACGTCCTCGAGAACTGGGGCGTATGTTTATTCTGCTCCAGGCAGCACTGGGCAGCAAGTATCCCTACTAGGTAGCAGGCATGCCTACGTGCACCAAGCATCTCTGCCAAGCACTAGATAGCAGGCAGCAACCACCATTGGGCACCAAATACATTCTTAGAGGGTCTTTATATCACAGAAGAAATACACTCCCAAAATTTCATGCTTCTAGGTCAAGGGATTTGGGCTAGGCTTTGATGAGTCAGCCATTCTTCAATGTTAAGTATAGGGACAAAAACAGGTTTCATCCCTTTTTACCCCTTTCTGGTTTGAATTTCTAAAAATGGGTTCTTACTAGGTACCTACATTAATAAAGTACCTATATGTATATAGTGATGCCTCACATAACAAATTAAATTTGTTCTGGAGGCATTTTTGTTTCAATATGATACTGGTTTAGCAACTACTGTGTCCCCTCCCAACTACTTATCTATGAAAGTGCTGTTGCTTACAAGTTCAGGATATAAGTTGTCCACCGCCAGAATACAGTGGTGCCTCACACAACAAATTTAATTTGTTCTGGAGGCATGTTTGTTATGTGAAACGTTCTTTACATGAAGCGGTTTTTCCCATAGGAAATAATGGAAACTCAGACGACTGGTTGCACAACCCCAAAAATATTCATATAAAAATATTAACTGGATGTAAAAATGATGACAGAACACTGGGACTGAATTCAAAACATGCATTCAATGTGCATGATCTTATGAAGTCTACTTAGGCTGCAGTCCTAAAGACTCTTTCCTGGGAGTAAGACCCATTTAGCACAATGGGGCTTACTTCTGGGTAGACATGGTTAGGAGGCTGCAATCCAACACACCTTCAAAGTGCCTCCCCGCTTTCTCCCTTTCTTCCTCCTGAGTCTCTCTCTCCCCTGCTCCCTTCTGGCTAGCCCTGAGTTGCTTCCCTCTTCTCCACTGCTCTTCTTTCCCTCTGCCCAGTGGACACCCGGCCACCGGAGGAACAGCATGGAAGTGTTGCTTTCACTATGGGCAGGTGCGCTAGGCAGCCCTGACGCTTTTTAAACAGGCTGCTGGACAGCACTTCTCCCCCAACTGCCAACGAATGTGTTCTTTATATGAAGCACAGTTTGTTACATGAAGCAGAATCATAGCGAAATTTTTGTTTGTTACGTAAAACATACTTTACTAGAGGCATACTTTACATGAGGCGCCACTGTGTGTGTGTGTGTGTGTGTGTGTGTGTGTGTGTGTGTGTGTGTGTGTGTATATATATATATATATATATATATATATATATATATATATATATATTTCATTCCACAAAACTTCCCAAATTTGGAAAGTTAACCACCAACACAATCTTCTTCTTTATATATATAGAAGAGAAAAGTCACTGACTGACTGACTCACTGACTGACTGACTCATCACTGCCCTGCCAAAACCGCTGGGCCTAGAAGTGTGAAATTTGGGGTGGGTGTTCCTTCCGTGATTGAGGGGTGCACTAAGAACCGGTTTTTGGAAATTCCAACCGGAAGGGGGTGAAAAGGGGCGCAATGCGTTTTCCTCCCTATACTTTGCATTGAGAATTGCTGACTCATCAACATTCCGCCCCAACTGCTGGGCCTGAAGCATGGAATTCTGGGAGTTCCTTCTGTCACCTGAACACCCACCAAGAACCATCTGGAGAAATTAACCCTTCAGGGGCTGAAAAGGGGGCAACGTGTTTCTCTCCTAAACTTAACATGGGAGACTGAATAACATTCAGCCAATTTGGTATTCGGTGCCTAGTGCAGTGGGGGGGATATTGTTTGGAGGAAAAGGTTGCACTGGCAAGGATGCTGCGCATGGGGGGAAGTTGGACATGGGGGACTGATGCGCATGGGGAAGTTGTGCATGGGGGAAGTTGCATATGGGGGATGATGCGCATGGGGGATGATGCGCATGGGGAAGTTGTGCATGGGGGAAGTTGCATATGGGGGATGATGCGCATGGGGGATGATGCGCATGGGGGAAAATTGCGCATGGAGGAAAGTTGCGCATAGGGGGAAGTTGCGCATAAGGGGAAGTTGCGCATGGGGTGTTGATGCGCTGTGGGGGGATGTCTTATTAGGAAATGTAACTCCCGGAACACGGGTATGCTTTTTGCTAGTTATACAAATAAAAACATTTTTAAGTCACAAAGAAAAGCCATAAAGGAAGGGATAGTGCAAGAGAGTGACCCAAGAGAGTGACACAAGAGAGTGACCCAAGAGATTAATTGCTGTGATAGCCAATGAGATATAATTATGATCCAGTATGGAACTAATAAGGTGTTAATATGAGTCAGTTCCTATTTCCATATAATAGTTACTCCTGCTAACTGGGTAGAGGAACTTCTAAGCAGTACTTATATTTTGCGGAGGGAGAATAACCATCCCTCTTTGCTCCAGCACAGTGTCTAACCAATAAGGGGCACACTTTATTTATTTACTTCAATTTGATTTTGTTGTGGGGGGCTACAAAATCTTCTTTGACCCCCAGATAGGTGCCTTAACTATATCTCCATCTTGAGCCAAAGGTGCAGGAGAGGTGCATAAGAGATAGCCCTCCAAACTCTGTCCCAGAGACCATATCAGAAGGTTAGGGAAAGCCCTCTATTTTATGAGTGAAGCTTCAAGTTTCCCTTTACTACAGCCTTGAGGAGACCTGTATGACTGGTCCCCCAATGCAGGATGTCACGCCAAACCCATTGGCATTGCTGTATCAGTGCTGGAAAGTTGGATAGGATTGGCCTTGAGTTGCTGCTGAGCAAATGATAAGTATCTTTATTTCATAACACAATAGGATTATAGCATCCCTCCTCCTAGTGTTCAATTAATGCATAGTTGAAATGTTAATCATGTTCTTCTATATTTAAACCTGTTGCTATGGTGGGGGGAACCTACTGAGAGTGCGTCCACCTATCAGTGACTGGTAAGAGATAGCCCACACCTGCAGGATTAGGTGAAGCACCAGGATGTTTGCAGAGGCATATAATTAATGAGGAATTTTCCATATCTGTCTTTAAGTCGTGTCCATCTTGCTGGGTTAACTGGTGATTAACCCCAAGAAAAGAATCTGCTGTGTTTTACTCCCTCTTTTTAAACTCTCTGCCAATGTATTTGGTTACATGTGTTAAACCAGTGACACAGTAACCCTGTTACAAGACTTCATTTCCCAGGGTTTTCTTTAATGCCTTTTGTATTTTCACTTTTTCCACTTACCTTTTGTGCACGGAGAGCGGGTACTTTATCACGGTCAAAACATCTTGGCTACTTGTCGGAACTGAATTTTTAGAAAGCCACAGCAGCAAAACAGCATGTCTGTTCTTTCTTAAAGCCAACCTATTTCTGAAACATTGTTCTTTGGTCCTTGATCAAACACTTGCTAAGCCAAATCTACTTTCCATTGTGAATAGCTGATTGCAATCTAATCCAATATGAATCTTTTCACACAGCTTATACCTCTTGTGCAAAGATGATCTTGTAATTGCTCACCGCTCTGTAACTGCTGAGTGTCAGTAACAAATTGCTGCACGAAATCATTATTTTAAGTTAAATTCTTTATCTAGATAGTGATTATTTAATTCACACAGGCTACCCTGGTTCTCTGCAGACTGCAATGTGGCTTATTCTGTCGAAGGGCGCAATCCAGAGTAACTACGTGGAGTCCTTGCTCCGGTGTAAGAACAATTTGCTCTGGATTGCAATATGAATTTCCCATAGGTTTTCACTAGGTAGTGCAGTAACTAAGGGTACACGTAATGTCTCTTACGTCCTCCCGTAGTTACTCTGGATTGTAGGAATAGTTACATTTTAGATTAGGTGCTGGTGTCTTACTGCTTGTCTTTCCTGTCCATAGCAATCCTATTACCAACGGTGGATCATGAATAATCGCATAGGAGTGTAATGTTGTTCCATAGTTACTTATAAGCCTGACATATGTCAGGTGAATCATTACTTTCCCTGCTATCCCAGTATAGTCCATTGTGCCCAGTTCTGTGTCTATCACCAAATCCTTGCCCAGGGCTGGTATAAAAGTTGTGTCTTGGCATTCCTAAGTGATTAGTATTAGTTGCACCAGCCAAAAGTTCTAGCTTGGTTTAAGAGACGCAGGTTTCAATATACTACTGGTTTAGCAACTACTGTGTCCCCTCCCAACTACTTATCTATGAAAGTGCAGTTGCTTACAAGTTCAGGATATAAGTTGTCCACCTCCAGAATACAGTGGTGCTTCACATAATTTAATTTATTCCAGAAGCATGTCTGTTATGTGAAATGCTCTTTATGTGAAGCGGATTTTCCCATAGGAAATAATGGAAACTCAGACAATTGGTTCCACAACCCTGAAAATATTCATATAAAAATATTAACTGGATGTAAAAATGATGACAAAACACTGGAATTGAATTCAAAACATGCATTCAATGTGCATGATCCTATGAAGTCTAAGGCTACAATCCTAAAGACACTTTCCTGGGAGTAAGCCCCATTAAACACAATGGGGCTTACTTCTGAGTAGACATGGTTAGGTGGCTGCATGAAGGATAGGGGACTTACCTGGGCTGCTGCTGGAGGCTGGAGGCTGGTGGGGACACTTTAGGGCAGTTGGAGGGACTGTCCCCAACTTGGGGGCAATTTGAAGCAGCAGCGCGCTGGCCAGCACCGCTTTAAAACAGGCTCCATGCGGAGCGTTGGCTGCCTAGCGCATCGCCGTTAGGAAGCAACGCTTCCTGTTTCTCCGTGCACCTGCCTTTCGCATCCCTAGAAGACCCAGCCAGGTCGCTTTCAGGTTGCCTGGGGCTTGTTAAGAAAAGCGGGCTTGTTAAGAGGAGCACATTCCCAATGGGAATTTGTGCTTGTTATATGAATCACTTGTTATGTGGGGCACTTGTTATGCCAGGTACCACTGTATTTTTTGCCTCCAGGATATTTAAGTAAGTACCTTCTCCCTAAATTAACCTAGCCATCCCTAAAGTCAGCTGAAATGGGGCATTCTGATGAAAGCCAGATTGGCAGCAATGGGGAGCAATTTTGTCCTCACAACAACCCTGTGAAGTAGGTGAGGCAGAGAATGAGTGACTGGCTCAAGGTTATCCAGGAAGCTTCATGGCCAAGAAGAGATTTGAGCCTGGATCTCAGACCGCGAAGACCCCTAACCAGTTTGTGTACCAACACAACTCTCAGTAAAGCAGCCTGTCAAACTTGAAAACAAGTAGATTAATTTTTTTTAAATGCTTAACAAAGAATACTAAAATGGCTAGTTTCTTAAATATTTAAAAGCAAAGTAGGTATTTTTCATTTCCTGTTATTTAAAATGCCTGCCCAAGATAAATTTTTATGAGAAGGGAGGTTTTAATGGCTCTTAATTAGCTAGTTAATCCAGTTTTATTAGTTTTAAAACTGAGCTTAACCATCACAACTTCTTTGGAGAATCAGTCACCTTTATCCAGGCATGTATAGACAGTAAGTAAAACTATTTAAAAGGAAAATTAGATTTTTTTTCTTCAGCAATTTATCAGAGATAATTACTCTGTGTACACTGGAGGGAAAAAAAGGATAAAGTGTTTTAAAGAACTGTAATTCTAATTGGTAAATGTCACCAGCTGTTGCAGTTATCTTACGTGTGTATATTCTTCTAATGATTAGAGTCTCATGCCACAAGCTACATGAAAATATATTCACTAGGTGTGAAATTCCCATATGTCACAGATTAGGTAAACATCTCCAAGAAAAAGGGAGAAAAATTGCTAATAGGATTTTTTTTCCCTTAAGAATTGATTGTTTCCAGGACATGCTTGGTTTAAACCCAACTTGAAAGAAAATTTTCATGCTTCATATACATATTAAGGAGTAATTGTATGTTGGAAGGAATTTACAGTACAGCATAACAGTCCCCAAATCCCCTCATCTGGGTTTTTTATCATTTAAAAAATGCATTGTTGTGTCATACCCTGAAATCATTTAGATGACATGCAATGTTGAAATACTACTGTGCCTTAGCTTGAAACATCAATGGTGTACTGTGTTCTGTACACAAAAGAGGTGTTGTCCCTGCACCAAAGGGATTATGACACCATGAAGATTTTTCTGATGTGCTGAAACATGAGCTCTGAAGGAAGAGTGGACACACAATGTTCCCAATCCTTTAACCAAAGGCTAGGAAGTTTAAGTTAAATCCTGGATGAAACCATCCAAGTTCAAAAACAAATAGTGCAATAATATGAGATAATGATATGTCTGATCACTTGTCTCTTAACCACTCCAATAAAATGAATTTTTTGTCATCTCAGGCTTCTATGATTTTCTTCATATTTTTCTGAAAATCAACAAATGCTGAAAACAAATATATTTAGGAAATTTTGGAGCAATATTGAAATTCAGATATTAGTTTTTTTAATATTTCCAAATTCACAAGAAATGTTACACCCATTTTTGATAATTTGGGAATTTATATCAAGGCTCTTGAGATGAATGTTGAAATGCAGAGAAGACAGGATTCATGATACCAAAACCTTCCCATGGAACATCCACCATGTTCTTCTACTTGAGTATTGACAGAAAAACCTTTGAGTAACTTTTGCCAGTTGCCAGATCAAGTAATTTGAATCCGGTCTACCAAGAAAGATATGGGTGACATACCCTACAATCCAGAGTAACTACAGGAGAACATAAGAGACATTGTTACTGCACCACCTAGTGAAAACCCATGGGAAATTTATATTGCAATCCAGAGTTAATTATTTTTACCCAGAGCAAGGACTCCCTGTAGTTACTCTGGATTGTGCCCAATTTATGTCTTGCTTAACTTTCCCAACTTTTCCCAACAGTATTTTTGGTTACGTTCAGAGTTATCCATAGTTGTGTCATTGTATCTGTTTTTAACAACTAAAATTCATATTAAGTGCTGAATTTCAAATTAACTTCAAATTACTGTATTTACTCAAATCTAACGCTCACCCTTTTTTCAGCCGAATTCAGTCTCCAAAATCAGGGTGCGCATTAGATTGGAATAAATACACTAATTCTTGTCTGTGCCTTATAAAAGAAAATGCTATTAAGCAAAACACACAGTAAAATTTCATGGAAAGTAGTTAAGGCATACACTACCCCTTATCTGCTGTTAGAATAAAAATTCTGTTGCTTGCATAAGGGTGATAAAATGTTGGCTAATAGCAGTCATTTAGGCTAAATCTAACTTAGGGGACAATCCAGAGTAACTACGGGAGCACGTAAGAGACATTACGTGCGCCCGTAGTTACTGCACCACCTAGTGAAAACCTATGGGAAATTCATATTGCAAACCAGAGTAACTTGTTCTTACTCCAGAGCAAGGACTCCCCATAGTTACTCTGGATTTCACCCCCAGTCTGGTAAGGTATGTATTGCTGAATGTTATTTATATACAGTCTGATAAAAGGTTTAAGTTTCTACTTTTATTTATAAACCCAAAGATCTTCAATCTCAGTTCAGTTGTTAAGAGCAGGTGCTATACTAACCAAGTATGGTATATCACCTGCTATACAACCAAGGGAGAGACAAGGCAGAAGACCACGCAATACTCATCATGAACATTAGTGCACAGATGCTAAGAATTGAGGATGCCTAAGAAAAACAGTGTTGTGCTTTGATAAAATGCAAGTTTCAAATGATGGTGTTTTTGAAAACAGCTCTACATACAAATATCTGTGAGTGACAACATTTCAGAATTGAAATTCATAGTTTCTCTATGAAATATTTGTCATCTGAAGCAGGCAGTAATCTGCTGAAGGGTGCAGTCCAGAGTAACTACGGGGGTTCCTTGCTCTGACATAAGAACAATTTACTCTGGATTGCAATATGAATTTCCCATAGGTTTTCAGTAGGTGGTGCCATAACTACATCGACCTAAATGTCTCTTACATGCCCCCGTAGTTATTCTGGATTATAGGGTTAGAATTCTTCCTGCAAAATTGTTGATTTTGTGTTTCAACATCGCACTTTCTGCAGTTATCCCTTTGCAGAGGAAAAATCTCATCAGGTTGGCTCTTTTCCTCCCTACTTTTATTTGGCAGCAAGGTACATTTGGAGCACTCTGATTTCAGGGATCAAAGCAACAGATGTGAGCCTCGGTGAACCCAGGGAAGATTTCAAACTAGAACCCAGTATTGAAAGCCAGTGTATATAGATGCAACTTGTTGAAACTTATAGATACAATTTATAAATACAACTTGTTGTTATCACCATAAGGGAATCCTGAAAGTCTTGGGTATGGTTCGTTTGGAGTAGAGAACAGGTATCATATCTGCAAGTATCAGATGGGATGGCATGTGGGAGAAATATAGTTTTGTTATTGGTTCTTCCAGTAACTAGAAGAAAGGGGATTTAAATTACAACGGGGTATTTTGAGTAAATGTTTGGAAGAACTTGATGATACAGACTTCAGCAGTGAATCAGCCTCCTTTGTAGTAGAGACTGAATGGCCATCTACTGGTAATGCTTTTGTGGTCAGCCTGTGTTGCCAAGGGGTTAGATTTGATGATCTTGTAGATACCTTCCAGCTCTCATTCTGTGATTTTATGGTTATCTCTTCTTAGCCTGCTTCGATACTTGCTTATATATATATATATACACACACACACACACATACACACTTTCCTACCTATACTAGAATAATACTAGAGAGCCAAAAAACAAATGCTGTAAGAAGCAATAGGAGAAGCAGCTGTGACTTTATAACTCCATAATTATGATACAAAATGCTAACTAGCCCTACAATCCCGAGTAACTACTGGAGCACGTAAGAGACATTACATGTACCCGTAATTACTGCAACACCTAGTGAAAACCTATGGGAAATTCATATTGCAATCCAGAGCAAATTGCTCTTACACCGGAACAAGGACTCCTCATAGTTACTCTGGATTGCGCCCATAGTGTTCATCAATTTAGATAGCTTCCATAGGGGAAAAATTAAACTTTTTTCAGAGGGAAAAATTATCACACTTCCCATATGAGACATTGTCTTGCAGAAGGGGGAGCATGTGACCTTATTTATTCCCTGGAAGAGGAAGGGGATATTTCTTTGGGGTTGCCTCTCCTCCTTCCAGCCAATCAGCAACAAGGACTGAGAGCACAATCCTAACCACATGTGTTCAATGGGACTTACTCCCAGGAAAGTGTGTTTAGGACTGCAGGCTGAGTAAAATTATGTGTCCTGGCGAGTATACTTAAGCTCTGTTGCAGTGTAATATGGGAAGTAGCAGATTGCATCAATGGCATCATAAAATGGGTCGGTTTGCAGGGGAGGTGCTACCATTGGACAATTTGGAGGTGTTTGTTTCAGATATGAAAGCACCAACCGAACAAATGGAGGCACATTTTAGGGCGCAGGATACTTTCAAGCACCTAGCAATGGTTGCAGTGCATGAAAACAGGTGTTTTCATTTTAGTCCTGAAGCCCTGACTTTTGCACCAGTATAACAAGATACTCTGATGACTTTCCTCATTCTCTATGGTGGAGTTTCTGAATCAGTTTGCCAGGTGTTTCCAAACTAACTTTGTTCTTTCAGCTATGGCAAATCATTATGATATTCTTAAGGAAAAATTGATTTCACCCTGCCAATACTTAGAATGGCTGTTCCTAAGATATCAGAATCCTAAGATATCAGATTCCTAAGATATCAGATACTTAGGCTGTTCGATTAAGATATCAGATTAGGATATCGAAAAGCCCATTTGCCTAAACGCTCTCTTCCCAGCGCTGACATGAATGCATCAGATACAAACTAGGACTAACCCAAGGTGGGGTAGGGAAGGAGGGAGATTTACACAAAGTATTATCTGTTTTTCTGACTTGTAACGTATCCATCTTTTGTTTCATATCCATGCTATGCTACTATTACATCCAGACTACAGACCACAACCGTGTATGTATGGATGAATAAATACAATGAATATTTCTTTTCAATTAGTATTTCAATGAGTAAATCTTTTTTCATAATACAGTATTGTGCATGCAACTTCATGCTGATTTATAGAAGCTCATAATCAGTACGTTATTTTCCTTCCATTGCTATGCACTGATATTTTCTAATGCTATGACCCTCGTATGTCAACATCTGCATCATTCAGATCTGGAATATATACTTGAAATATTTAAACTATGGTATGAATTAACATAAATTTCTTGAAAGTAGACCAGAGTCAAAGGGCTGTGGGTGGCGCAAGTGGCTAAGACACTGTGCCTGTTAACCAGCAGGCCAGGGTTCGAGACCCGGGTCGGCCCCACAAGACAGGGTGAGCTCCTGTCCTTAGCCCAGCTCTGCGACGCCAGTCTGGATCCAATCGTATCGGCTCTGCCTTTCCATTGGACTAATTCAGTGGCGCGGAGAGGGGAGATTTGCTGCTTGGGTAACAGCCTATCCTCCATAACAATCCAACCCAGGCTTTCGTGCTTCGCATGCAGCATATGCAGCGCCAAGCACGATACCATAGTCTTTCAAGACTGACGGAGGCCTGCTTTTTTTTTAGACCAGAGTCAATGTTTGTTGAATGAATTTGGCTCTATAGACTTTAAATTTAAATTATAGAACTTTCCTAGATTGTTATCAAATTTGCTAAATATTTTGGAAAAAGCACATGATTTACATAATTGTGCATGTTTAAAAAAATTTCTTTAAGTCTGTGAGTAATTAATGAAGACTTCTTTCTGACATTGCAAGTTATATGCTTATGTTCTTTGTTCTCACAGAAGCCGGGAATGGACCTAGCAGACACTTACATTATGTTTGTTCGTCAGAACCAAGATATACTTCGAGATAAAGTTAATGAAGAAATGTACATTGAAAAACTGTTTGATGTAAGTAATTACCTCCTTGAGGAATGTCAGCTGTCAATCTGAAATGCTCCAAGAAATTCTTTCATTTCATAAGATGCTTGTTTCTATTAGCTGTTTTAAAAGTGACATTAATTTTCAGTATTAATTATTAATTCCCCTTTTAAAAGTGACATTAATTTTCAGTATTTCCTCACTGAAAAGACCAGTCATTGGGAATAAATTTATTTAAAGACCTAGTAGATTAGTTTTTTAAAAGTTCATCTTTCTCTTTCTTATTGTGAAACCTTATGGAATTCAGGAGTCTATGAAATATGCTGACATTCTGATACTTAAAATAATGGCAATAGTTTGCAAAATATAGTAGGCCTTCCCTATCTGTAGGAGTTTTGATTCTGGGTTTCTGTGCATTATAGAAAAAATGCTTGTTCAAGTCTTCTTGTAAAATAGCATAAAATTACATAAATTACATACAAGTACAGAAATGGTGGCGGCAAGACAAACAAGAAGCAAATGCTCTGCAGGGGTCCAATTTTGCTACAGCAGGATATGTGTAATACTTCTTGGAGGATCTGTGGAATTTGGGAGGAAGAGAGAATACATTAAGTCTCTGACTTACTACTTGTCGGTTGTAATTCAGTACCACTAGGTAAGCATCCAGTGTGTGGGGTTGTGCCAATCAGAATGACTCCGGTGTCTAAAATATGGGTAAGATTTTAATAATTCTCACTGGTGAATTATTCCTCTTGGAAAGCTGTGGATTATACCTCCTGGAAACCAGGGCACAAAGAGCTTCTGGGGTGACAGGCAGCAGAAGCAGCTACTCAGTGCCAGTTTCTGGAAAGATCGGCAGCAAAAATTGGAGGCTGCAACTAGAAACATTGTGCTTGGACAGGTAATCTTGGGACACAGCAGGCCACAGTTTTGGAAAGCGCTGCTCTAAACATTCTTGACAGCTTCAATTTAGAACTGATTCTAGACATAGTGCTTTCTTCTTATCGTTCTGTGCAGACTTTTTCTCTCTTAAGGAATATTTGTGTTCCTAATTTAAATATATTTAAAGCACTGAGTGATGTTAAAATGATCAGAATGATGTTCCTCTTGCAACCCCTTCCGAGATTATCTACTGTAATTGTCCTGCACTCTATCATTGTCCATCTCAGCATGGGTTCTGAATCGCACCATTTATTGTGGAATGTATGTATTTATATTCCGACTCTATGGCATTTTAGAAGCTTTTCCTGGCAGTTTTATTTAATTATGCAAGTTTACCACAAATGTTTTCATAACAGCAATTCACAGCCTTTGCTGTGACACTTCACTCGTGGCAGTTGGGGAAGGTCTTGCGGCAAAGGTCTCTGCCATAGATGTGTCATGTCGATGTTTGTTGTGTGTCATCTTGGCTGCTTGAAAGGAGGCCTTGTCATTCAGGCTCTCTCCTTCTAGACACTTCAGGCAGTTTTAAAATAAAAGTATCATCTGTTTTAATAAGCCAAGTGTTAATACGTGTGAAAAGAGAGATTTTTTTTCCTTGCAAAAGCTCAGATGCCTTCCAAGGGTAGGAAAAACCACTATTCGCATCCAGCTGGCACTCTTACAAAGTTCCAGGACCACATTAGCAACTTCTGCATCAGTTTGGTGTTGTACTGGATCTACAAGCATATGGTGTATTTTCAAAGCATTTATTTTCCCCCACCACCACCACCTCACTCACATTGTGCCTTTCGACGTGTTAAAAATACTTGTGTAAAAATCCATATTAAATAGGTTGGCACAAATAGGGATCTTCCTGTTGTTTTTAATAAGCATTCGCCAGACTCATACAGCGCAGTCCTAACTTGTGCTGGAAAAGTCAGGCTGACATGCCTGTATGGTATCCAGCAAATGTTTCATAGAATCATAGAGTTGGAAGGGACCCAGTGGATCATCTAGTCCAACCCCCTGCATGTAGCAGGAAATCCTTGTCTTGGGGGACTCGGGTCCCAAACCCTGGCCTGCTGGTTAACAGGCACAGTGTCTTAACCACTTGTGTTTCAGGCAATCAGTGGCTGTCCTTGAGGCAAGGGGAGACTTTTCCTCTTATCCTGGGGACAACCACGGCAGTCCCAATGGGGCTACCCAGATCTGCACCATTCTGATCAGTGGCAAAAATCCCAGCAGCCTGGAACTGCCCTGGGCTGCATTAAAACATTTTTATTTTAGCATTAATTGCCAAGTTGATATATCTTTAGGATTAGGGTTGCCATATTCCCCCCAAAACAGGGACAATCCCAATTTTGGAAGATTAGGGTGCTGAACTGTTTTTAAAAGTTTTAAAATCTGATATGTGTTTATATTCTATTGTATTGACATAGTTGTGAGACGCCTTGGATCCCTTTGTACAAGAAAAAGGTGGGGTAAAAATATATAAAATTGTAAATGTATAACTTATAAATATATAATATATAAATATATATAAATAAACAGGTTCTGGCCCTTCCTCCCACTCCCTGCCTCCTGCCCACCTGCCTCCTGAGAATGCCCACATCTGATCCTCTAGTTAGTACTTGAGGAACTCAAACTATATGAGGTGTTTAAGTTGCTGCTTAACAATCTTGCAACCTTTACAGAGCAGTTCCTGTCTCCTGCAGATTCGGGGCAACAGTGGGTTCCAAACTCATGGTAGAGACTGGACCTGAGGTTCTGGATTTTAATGAAAAGTTCTCTGGTTGCATCTCGGAACCACTGTGAAGGCCTCAGAGGCCACAAGCATGTTTCAGTTCATGTCTCACCACGAGTAAGGATGAAATGTTTTCAATTTCTTCAACTATTGAAATAAACTCAGGGACATTTCATGGGAATTATAATTAATTCATTTGTATATATGAAACAAACTAGCTTCAAAATAATAGTTTAATATTTCAAAAACCGAGACACACAGTGTATAAATCATTTGGACCATTGTAGCTCTTTTGTGATGTGATGGCTTGTGAGGGTGACTTTCAGAAGGAGGGAAAGATGGATTTTCTCCATTTATTTTTATTTATTTTCATTTTAATTTCATTTTATACTTTTACATTTATTTTCTTCATTTATTCAAAAATCCCTCATTATGTGCAGTTGGTACATCTAATACTGTATGTGTTAACTACAAGACAACCACGTGCAACTTTCTGGGGCCACTTGCACACCATTTCTGTTCCAAGATGGCAATATATAGTGTCCATTTCGAGAGCACACTCTTTTTAGAATATAGGAAGTCAACAAGCACCATGGAAGTAAACCACAAAATCATGATGGATCTGAAGCATTGCATCAGATAACTCATTCCTTTTTAAAAAATGTTTTTATTTTGATAGTTAGCCACTATCTATCTACAGTATTTATATACTGCTTTTCAACTGAAAAATTCACAAAGCGGTTTACAAGAAAATGAAAAAATTAATAGCTAATTAATAGCTAATGGGTCCCTGTCCCAAAAGGGCTCACAATCTAAAGTGCAAAAAGAACACCAGCAGAAGCCACTAGAACAGACATTGCTGGGGTGTGAAGGGCCAGTTACTCTCCCCCTGCTAAATAAAAGAGGAACACCCACTTGAAAGAGTGTCTCTTGCCCAGTAAGCAGGGGTAAGCACTAGAAACTTTGGCTCATGAAAACTATACAGGTCCAACCTTATTATACACAGATTTTTTTAATATACAGATTTGACTCAACACAAATTACCACTGCAAATCAGTTTAAAAATCTGCTTTTCTGCTGTTATAGAGACTCATGCAAGCAATCATTTAATTTTTCAGTGCCAGAAACAAACCCCTGCAGATATTAAGGCACTACCTTATTCCATTAGAAACCTGGAAGTGGATCTTTAAACCTATTTTTCTATTGTTTTCTTTATACATTGATTTTTTTTATCCACGGTAGGTTCCAGAATGGAACCCTAGGGGATAATGAGGGACACCTGTACATTTTTTATTCTGCCATCTCTAAAAAAAACTTTGTAACTTCTTTGTAGGCTTCTCCGTACAGCATCCTGTCTTCGCCAATTACTTTTGGTAAACAAGAACGTCCAAATTTCATTCTCGCGTGCTCTCATTGTTTAAACACAGATTCACATTTCTATGTGATATGTTAATAATGCACTGAATTCCACCTGTTCTGGTGGAGTTTTAATTGGCATTTATGCTTATTAAAAGAGATGCCGAAGTATCTGACTTAAAAATAAAATTAGCTGATGTTAACCTGGTCATATGAGACAAGTGAATGCTGCTCATTAAAAATATTATTCCTGTGGAAAACATGCTTTCTGATCCATATATGTACATTTTCCTGAAATAGTAATGCTTTCTAACAGGTTTTTTTGTTATGTATCTATTTGACATACTGCCTTGGTTAGTTGGATGGACGCAGAGCCTAACAACCAATATATGCTCCTGGTCCATCTTGTCATATAACTACAATTACAGTCGGCACTCTTTATCCAAGAGTTTTGTGAATTTGACTCAATGTGGGTGCCATGCCCATGTCTAGAGGGCTTCAGAGACCTCTTGAACACAACCAGAAGTGCCTTCTGGTCAGACCATTCCCCATCCATTTTATGGGTTTCAATATCCATGGAAATCTGTATCCACAGGTTGTCCAAATCAGGTCCCTCACAGTTACCAAGGGCCCATTGCGATGGTAGTTCTTGCTGCCAATACTCATGACCAAAGGTGATTTTCCACAACACAATTTCTACACACTTTGCCCTACCCTACATGTCCACACTAGTGCAGACTCACAGTTCTTTAAATCTGGTGTGAGTAAGTGGTGGTGTGCACTCCCAAGATGAAGAATCTGAAGTACTGTGTCCAGTTTTGGTTGGAAACTGACTTTTTTGTGGGTCACACAAGACCTAGTGGATGAGCACCTGGCCTCTGGACCCTGGCAGTTAACCCAAGGTGCCAATCTGCATCGCTTTGCCTGCAGATAATCTGATTCCCTCCTTGCCAGGAGCCTTTAAACTGCAATCCATATTCTCACAAAAGTAGCAGCCCTACTTCAGTGCTTCTTCTGCTGTTATGTGGCCTTGTTGAATCACAGGCCTAATTCATACTAACGTTTCTCATTGAAGTTGTGTTCGTGATTGCATTAATTGATTCAGCCCTGTAAATTGACTTAGAGCAAAATCCAGAGTAATTACAGGGAGTCCTTGCTCCGGTGTAAGAACAACTTACTCTGGATTCCAAAATGAATTTCCCATAGGTTTTCACTAGGTGGTGCAGTAACTACAGGTGCACATAATGTCTCTTACATGCTCCCATAGTCACTCTGGATTTGGGGGTTAATTTATCTGTTCTCCCTTAGAACATGCATGGTCAAAAACTTCATAGGTGTTGTATAAAGCCCTCCCCCCAATTTTGTTTTCTGTATTTCATTTCTTTTTATAATGTGTCCCATCTCCAGGGATTGGGGTAGTTAACGACACTCCCAATTAAAACATGAAATGCCATATGCCAGGACAGATTGAATTAACTCCACAGCTGTTTAACCTCAGGCCACAAAAGTTCATCCAAACCAAAAAATAAAGTATTTCAGGGTTACTAAAAGCTTCCCAAACTACCATCTCTATAAGAAGAATATTTCATTATCAAGTGGCAGGCACCATTTCTCCTTTTTTGCTCTTGTTCAGCATTTGAATGTATAGGTTCAAAAATGTATAGGTTTTCAATTGGTGGGGAATCAACAGGTAGAAGACTTGCTTCAAAGAGCCTCAGAGGTTCTGTTTGTATGTATGTTGCTCAATGAGATCTTAGCTATGGATTTGGAACCTGAAGTGGGTGAAGTCCATGGATTCCCAAATCCATAGATAAAGACGACCCCCATACATGGTACACTTTATAAATATTTTGCCAAAAGATGGCTTCACTTTTATGTGGCTTCACCATAATCTCTTCTATCAAAATCATGTGACATGTACATGGAGTCCTATATACCGCAGTAATGCAGCATGCTCAGGAATTGTTCACTGCAGCATGCGCATCACAAATTTTGCAGTACAGCATGTGTGTAAACTGTAGGAAGCTCACAGTAGTGCCAGCTGTCCTGCATACCACCATCTAGACCACGCGTGTCAAACTGGCGGCCCGAGGGCCACATGCGGCCCTTTGCAGGCATACCTGCGGCCCGTGAGAGATCTCCCCACCCCCAGAAGCAGCTCAGTAGTGGTGGCAGCACACTTGATTTTGAGCCGGAGAAAGAGCCCAGGAGGAAGGAGGGCTCGTGCACAGCAGCAACAGCTCCCCAGGGTAGGAGAAAGAGCCCAGGAGGAAGGAGGGCACTTCTGAATAGACATGCAAAAAAATGGATTGCGGCCCTCGGGAGACACCATTAATGCTAATGCGGCCCTCTGTATGAATTGAGTTTGACACCCCTGATCTAGACCATCTTCTTGAGATTCCACTCACACTAACAACCATCTCATCCTCTTGTATTATGGCACTGGTGCAACAGAGCTGTGAAAGACTTCCTATGACACTAAAATGTCACTAAAATTGTCACTAAAATAAATCCTATGACACTAAAATTTACAAGGGTAAATTTAGGATCAAATGCGTGAAGGTATTACCCCAGACAGACACAATAAAGAGCCGGACACAAGTGCTGGATTAAGGGCCACTTTTATTAACTATTTAAACATAAAGTTAAACAGGGACTGCTCTAACAATAGCCGTGCGGTCTAAGGGGATGCGGCTCTCCGCATAGTTCCCCAGCCAGATGTTAAACCTGGTAAAGGGCGTTACCAGCCTGGCTCAGGGCATTCCTTGAACAGAGTTCAAGGCTGCCCGTCTTTGCCAACCCGAAGGTCAAGGTAGCCGGACGCGCAGCCACCGGCTGACCGGTCTGACACTGTGCCTAGGTTTCCCATCCAGGTAAGGGGCTCGTCAGACCCTCCCCCCGGAGCCGGCCCAGCATCATGGGGAGGCTTCCTCACCCCAAACCCTTGCTACCTAAGGCTGCACACCGGGACCTATCCTGCCTATACCCGCACGACTCCTGCCACTAGGTGAGTCAGCCTAGCGCTTGGCTCAACCACCCCACTACAAAAACTGGAGCAGTCCCTGCTGTAAGTTAACTAAGAAAATATCCGCAGCCATAGGAGACAAATGAACTCCATCGGCTCTGTATAACTCAGGCCGCCTCCACTCAATCTGGGGGTGCCGGATAATTGCACCTCCCATACTAAGGAAAAAACGAGCCACGTAAGCGTTAAGTTGCTTACGTGACACGTCCACCCTTCGAACGCTTCTAGCATCTGACCACGCCCGCCTGGGCAGCATCTCTGACCAGACAATGCGTACCCCAGGGCAACAGGCCACTGCAAGGGAGAGATCCTCCTTGATCTGCACCCTCAAGGACACCGAGGTCCTCTGAGTGAGATCATTCTCCCCCAAATGCACTAAGAGTACCTTTGAAGGCGGGTTCCTAGCCAGGAACTCTAAAAGGGCGGGCAGAAATTGCCCCCAACGCATTCCCCTTTTAGCCACCCAAGATATGGAGGCCCCAGATTCCAGCCCAAGCTGGGTGCCAAATCCACTGCATTCGGCCCTCTTCTTGGCCCAGAAGAGGATGGAGTGGCCAATGAGCAGGATCCGAGTTCGGGTTCCTCCTAAGAGGGAAAGAGAAAAAACATAGCCCATTAGAATGCGACTTAAAGCATCAAAGGCCAAAGAACAACACACATATCTAGCCAAGCCCTAATGGCTGGTCAACGGGCCCGGGTGCGCCAACCCCAGCCCCTAACCCTAAGAAAAGCCCGAAGGCGAAAGTAAAAACCGAAAGGGTACCACCCTATGCAGGATGCTACACCAGCGTACCCGAACCGGCGCCAGCCGGGCCGCTTTAAAAGACATGCTCGAGGCACAAGCCCCCTCAGATTTACAAGCCAAGCTGTCACCAGCGAGGCCCGGGCATTCACCCTATAAGTTCGAGGCACAAGTCCCCTCAGATTTACAAGCCAAGCTGACGCCAGCAAGGCCTGGGCATTCACCCTATAACGAAACGCAACATATCGAGTGAGCACACGCCCAACAAAGGGCCAACCTGGCCAGGAAGGCCCTCGGCAAAGCCACGAGCAGGCAATGCCCTGGAACTTGGGAAACATGCCCAAAACATAGGCCGACCCATGTGGGAACAGCCCAGTGGCAAAGCCTCGTGCAGGCAATACCAATCTCTCTGGGATAAAAGGCCCTGGAACCTGGGCACGCGCCCAAACATAGGCCGACCCGTATGGGAACAGCCCAGTGGCAAAGCCTCGTGCAGGCAATACCAATCTCTCTAGGATAACAGGCCCTGGAACCTGGGCACGCGCCCAAACATAGGCCGACCCGTGTGGGAACAGCCCAGTGGCAAAGCCTCATGCAGGCAATACCAATCTCTCTGGGATAACAGGCCCTGGAACCTGGGGACGCACCCAAATATAGGCCAACCCAACTGGGAACAGCCCAATTGCCTGTGTAGGCAATACCAAGCTCTCTTGGATAACAGGCCCCGGCAAACATCTATCTGGGACAACAGGCCCTGAAACTAGGCAAAGCCAACCGCTGGCAGTACCCTTGGCTATCTGGGGTAACCTGCCCAACAAATAACAGGGAGCATTGACCTCCATAAACCCATAAAGGTACAAAATACCATGAAGGTAAAAACCAAGGAAGCTATCACTTTCCCTACTGAAGGCATCAGTGGGCCTACCCATTAAACTAGCCCAAAGTTGCCACCCCAACACAAAGGGGATGAAACCATAACAGCAGCAGGGTATTCTAAGCCGTGCAGGGCGGCCTGGAAGGCAACCCTAAATTAGTAAATAGCAAGGGGAAAACCCCTCCAAGCACTACAGTAAGGGACGCCCCACCAGTCCCAGCTGCAGGACTTCAATTGGTCTAACCATGCAAAGCACATTACCGAGGAGTCCCATGTGAATGTGCCCAACCCAGGCCCACCCTTATGGGAAAGCCGACTGCCGGCACTACCCACTTCTAACTGGGACAACAGTCCCTTGAAAAACAATGGTAAAGCCAACCCTGGCAATACCTGCGTCTACCTGATAGAACAGGTCCAGGGATGGCTGTGAAAGCCAACTGCTGGGGATACTTCTAGCTGCTCCAACAGGCCCTGGATCTATGAATACCCTAAAGGTAAAACCAACTGGAGCCTAAACTCAAACATCTTGTCCTCCTAACCCAGGTTAGAGGCATCAAACTTCCTCACGTCCTATCCGAAATCAACAATGTCTGGCATGCCCATTGCCCTGTCAGAATCACTGCGCCGATGCAAAGGGAACGCAGGCTGTAAACTGCTGCTTGCAGCCTGTAAATGCATAGCAAGCCTCCTGACTCTTTGGCCAGTCTTAGCCTTACGTAATCTCATAACCAACCTGGGTGCCCCTAAGGGCCCAACAGACCAAAATACTACCTACCTCGTTTCCCGTGGGCTGCCCCTTACAGCTCCCCAGGGTGAAAGGCCACAAAGACATCACCTTAAAAGTCTCACCTGGTGGCCAGAAGTCAATGAAACTCCAAACAGCCAAAAAACCACCCATCCTATACTTACAGATGCAAATAGGCAAAGTTGCCTGCCAAAGCAGGTAAGGCAGCAAAGCCACCGATGAGCTTCATCCTCATTATGCCAGCTGAAACCACCACCATGGGTGATAACTAATACTGATGTTAATGCAAACTGAAAAGGTGCCATAACAGCCAGACACCTAAGGGAGCATGGCCACTGTTGAGCTAACTGTTCCTCCTACTGTTAAACCTCCACCGTGGGCAATAACCACACATCCATGAGGTTAAAATGTGCCTAAAAATGTGCCTAAAAAAGAAACGAAAGTGCCTGATAAAGGCAGCTGAAATATAATTGAGTGTATTGCTCTCAGGAAGCTAAAACCCACCGTGGGCCATAACCACACGTCTGACACTCGTCAAGGTGAATATGCAGAACTAAAGCTGCCTTAGAAAGGCAACGAAGGTAGCAGAGCCACCACCGAGCTTTATACACAGGAGTAGAAATCCTACATTTCAATTGCAATTACCTCTACCCCAAATTCTATTGCGCATCCTTCGGCTAATCCCTACTGAGTAGATAGCCATTCATTCCTACCTACAATTGTGAATAAACATCAAAGAAACGTATCTGCTAATCTGGCACAAAAGGAATGGGCCAGAAGGGTGTTTAACACTAAGCTCCCCCTCTAAGTGATATAGATGTGGGACACAATTAATAATGCACCTACTAATCAAGTTAGCCCCGCTACCAAATGCATATATATACCTGCAAAGAGCTCTTTAAACCAGCACATAAAGCACTGGAGTCCACATAAGCGTAATGGTGCAGCCACAGATGAAAACCCCAACTGTGTGTAATACCAGAAAATATAAGAACCAAGCAAGAGTTGCCTGCGAACCATACACCTAAAATAACTGAGCGACCCAGGAGCTTATTGCTCATCATGAAGCTAGGCCTCACTGTGTAGTAGCCATACCCTCTCTGGGTATAGATGTGAAATAAATGAGTAGCAAAGCACCAATCATATAATGCGTAAGTCGAAGCGAATATATAACCTGCATCGTGCAATATGTTGTCAAATAGCCCAATATAAGCCAAAAAATCCCATTGGTAACAATAACCACACCTTCCCCTGCATGGATATTAATACTTAGGAAGCAAAAGTTTGCCCATTAACAGGCCAAAATTAAGGTGCCCGTAACAATTGCACCTACTGTGGGCTAAAGCCACCCATGCTATCCGTACAAATACGACTAGAGCATGTAGAAATATTATTCAAAGACATTGCTCCACTAATCTGTTATCTCTCAGGGTCTTAAGCAGAGCGTCACTGATGCTTAGAGCCTGCTAAAAGTTAAAAGAATCAGGGAAATTGAGACGTCACTAACTAACCCACCTACAGCATGGATGGAATTGGAAGATATAGGCTGCATTAAGCAGCACAGCCAATAACAGTGACAGAAGATCCTCATACCGACAACAGTACTTAATGAGGACCCCCGACATGCAGACATAAGGCCCGAAGGGGGGAGAGATTAACCCACAAGCCCACAACAGTGCCAGAAGACCCTCTTGCCGGGTAGGGCTGGAAAACCAGATTGAGAAAAGGGGTCCTTCATGCTGACAGGCAAGCAATCTAATGCACATAAAAATCATTATCAATATTTTGCACATAAAATTTGCACATTAGATTTGCACAATCTAATGCACATAAAAATCATTATCAATATTTTGCACATAAAATTTGCACATTAGATTTGCACAATCTAATGCACATAAAAATCATTATCAATATCTTGACAAAACAAATAAGGGGGTGGGGAAACCAAGTCAGCAAAAAAGAAAGGGTGTACCCCAAACAAGCCCTAATGTGCTGAAATGCACCTTGGAAGAGGGGATGTCAGCCCCAATCCCCAAGCCCCACAGGGCAGGAGAAGCCCTGGGAGAAAGAGCATGAAGCCCCAATTCCCTCAACCCAAAATGGCAGCTGCAACCCAAGCAGCAATCATCAACTGGCAGCCACCTCCGGTGAAGAAACATTAACCCAAGCAATGCAACCTTCTCAGGGCCAGCCAACCACCACCCTGTGTGTGTTTAAGGTTAAACTCAAAGGATATGGGCAGCTTTACGCTGCAGCAGCAACAGCAGCAGCACATGGTGGTCTCAGCAGAAGGCACCGGAGGTCAGGCAGCAAAATGGGAGGTAGAATCAGCATAGAAAGAGGGGGGCCTCCAAAGGATGCACCCCATCTCCCTACCACCTTCAATAAACTGAAGTCAGGCTCCTCCCCAGGCCCCAGTAGAGGCCCTCCTTCAGCCTAAGGGAGAGAATAGCTGAGGGGGGAAGAAGCCCCAATCCAGGCTCCAACCAAGCCCCACAGCCAGTAGAAAGAAAACCTCAAAGTGAAGCCAGGGAGGAGATCAGCAGAGATCCTCTCCTGACGTGCGACGAGCCCGACTGCCTTCCCCGGGCAAACTTGCCCAGGAAAAGGCTCTGCCCCCTTTAGCCCCCTTGCAGCCAATGCCTTTTGCCCAGGTTCTGTAGTGTCTGCAGAGGGGCAAAGGAAGCCTGCGCTGGAGGCGCGCAGGCTTCATTCTTTGTAAAGATCATGATGGAACATAAAAGAGAAGCCATTTTTTGGCCAAAGATTTGAAGTACTTTATAGATTAAAATAGGAACATGGGTTGATGCCCCAAAGGTACTTGTTAGCAATGATGTGGCATGCTATAATTGACCCACATCCAAATAAGATTCTTGAATAAGGACCTAGGGGGCATATACATTAGTCTTGCATTGAGGTTACAAAAACTTGAAAGAGACAATCTCTAGGTTTGAATCTGTTTTTAAAAGACCACCACTTGAAGAAACTAGTAAGAGCTTCTGTTCCAAGTTTACCAGAAGCAATTGAAAGCTGAAAATCTGAACAAATTATGTTCAAGGTTCCAGGGTTTGTGGGATCAAGACGTACAATAGCCCTTCATTATCTCTGGTGGAACCATTCTCAGAACCACCTGTATGTACTGAAACTCATGGATCATTAAATCTGTGAGTCTGGGCATAGAGGACCTCCAGACATGACCAGAAGTGCATTTCTGACAACTTTGGAAAGGTTCTGCGGTCCAGAGGTGCCACCAGTGTTGGGCTTCAGGGGGTTCTCACAGGTTCTATCAAACCCTTTGCTAATGAGCGCCTGGTTCTGAGAACCGGTTACTAATGGGACATAGAACCTGTTATTAATTTATTTGAATCCCACAACTGGGTGCCACCCATATCTGCCCCGGGCCTTCAGAAAACTTTCCTGATGCAACTGGAGGATGCTTTCAGTGCTGTGTCAAATCCATTGGTTTCAAACCTATAAATAAAAAGGGCCCACCTTTATAGGTCTTCCCCATAAGATTGCCTTGCTCAGATGTGCAAATGTGGCGCTCAAACGTGTGGCATAGGAAATAAATGTGCAGAAGCAAGAACATCTTGCTCTCATCATTAAAAGCTATACCCTAAGGTATACCCATAAAAGCTATACCTTACTCTCATCATTTAGCGATACCCTAAAAAGGCTCTTTACCTTCTGAAGTCACAGGATATTCTTCACTGATTGGGTTTCTTTATTTCGCTTCTCTTGGCTCATTTGCAGTCAGCCTCCTTCCCCACACACCAGATCTGGTCATGGTGCAAATGACTAGCAAATTTGGATGTTAACTCACTATAGTGGAATTGACCTCGACATCCCAGCACAAACGCATCTGCACAGAGGGAAAGAAAACAATATGAAAACCCTTTTGTGTGCCCTGGAAATTAAGCTTGCAAAATAAATTGACTTGTAAGGACTGGAAGGACTAATGCATAGAATATGCCAGTTTGACACGTTTCAACTTTCTACAACCTTTGTTTTGTAGTTTAACCATTGTTTTCATGTTGAAGACACTCATATGTTAACAATCCTCTTGACCTGGTCGTAACCATTCATGATGTGCATTTTAATGACTATACTTTTGCATCCAAAGAAACAGATGGCTACATGATTTCGGGGTATGACCAACTGAAGAGACCTCTAACAACATTTTACAGATTTTTCTCTCTGCAGAAATTGTGTAAGTTTACTTGGAGGAATAGGGTTTCTTTGCTGAAGTATGTCATGTTATCTGATGGGGACCTGCCAAAACGACATTCTCAGAGCGCAATCCTAACCATGTCTACTCAAAGGCAAGCCCCATTATGTTCAATGGGTCTTACTTCCAGAAAAGAGTCTTTAGGATCGCAGCATTAGTCATGATGAATAAAATCATACAGTGGTGCCTCACATAAAGAGCTTATTTCATTCCGGAGGCATGCTCTTTAAGTGAAACGCTCTTTAAGTGAAGCGGATTTTTCCATAGGAAATAATGGAAATTCAGACGATTGGTTCCACAACCCCCAAAATATTCATATAAAAATATTAACTGCATGTAAAAATGATGACAAAACACTGGAATTGAATTCAAAACATGCATTCAGTGTGCATGATCCTATGAAGTCTACTTAGGCTGCAGTCATAAAGACACTTTCCTGGGAGTAAGCCCCATTTAACACAATGGGGCTGACTTCTGAGTAGACATAGTTAGGAGACTGCAATCAAAGACACTTTCCTGGGAGGCTTACCTGGGCTACTGCTGGAGGTTCGACGTGGTCGGTGGGGGCACTTGGGGACAGTTAGAGGCAGCTGCCTCTGGCACCTCCAGGCAACTGCCCCCAAGTTGGGGACAGTTAGAGGCAACAGCGCTGGCTGGCAGCTCTTTTAAACAGCCTTGCGCGGAGCATCAGGGCTGCATAAGTGCTTGTTAAGTGAAGCAGAACTTGTTATGTGAAGCAAGAATTCTTTAAATTTTGCTTGTTATGTGAAATGCTTATTAAGCGAGGCACTTGTTAACAATGTATATATTGTTAACATTGTATATAAAAATATAACTGTTGTTAACAATTGTTAACACTGTATATAAAAAATAAATGAATATATATTTAAATACAAATGAATAAAATTTAAGGAATTCAATGGTTAGCCCCATAACACCCTGTAAAATACCTTACCCTACAATCCAGAGTAACTACGGGAGCACATAAGAGACATATGCATCTGTAGTTACTACACCATCTAGTGAAAACCTATGGGAAATTCATATTGCAATCCAGAGTAAATTGTTCTTACACTGGAGCAAGGACTCCCCATAGTTACTCTGGATTGCGCCCTTAGCCTCTTACCAAATTGTTTTTCAATATCCAAGACTGTTGTGAATATAATGTAGTGCATTTTTGTATCTATCCTTCTGAATGCAGGCCTATAATTTCATTCAGATTTCTCGAAGACCATCTTATAAAGTGGGTAGCGTATCATATTTGCAGGAGTGGTTTATTTTCCTCTTCTTTTTCAAGATGTAAACTTCAGTTTTCAAAACAGCTTGTTCTCCAGTTACAAACTGTCAAGTTATTGTCGCTACATCAAATTCATTTTCCACGTTAAATTATTATTTGCTAAGTTTGGACAAAAAAAAAGATCCTCTTTTGATCTTGATTATACGCCAAGGCCGCTCCTGCAAGTTGAGACTGGGAGGGAAAAGTTGTTTTAAAAAGTCCTCTCCTTGAGTCCCAACCACTCTTGAGAACGAAAATCTCGGGAAATTTGAGAGAAGCCGTACCTAATTCCCTCGCAAAACTCCACAAGACAATGCATTGTGGCGTGTTGAGCCGCTTACTTCTTTGATAAGTCAAAATAATCTTCAAGAAATATGTGGACTTCTTGCTATCGGGTTACAAGAATCCGAACAAGAACACAACTGTCACTTGGCACCCACCCAGAAATAGGCATTTTTGCCTGATGCACCTGGACATATGTGGCAGGTCTGGTAGAATCAGCTAATTAACAACACAGGCTTAAACAGGCACCTCATCTGGCAATGCAGTTAGTTGCCTGATGGTGCTCAGCGGGACCGGGTAGTGCTTTTTATTTTTCTATCCTAATGGTCTGCTGCCCACCTAATTTCGCCTTATTGTCAACCACTACTTACCGCAGCTTGAGGCCCTCCCAGGAGGCTAAATTATTATCAAAGGATTAAGGGAGATGTAGCCTTGCAGCTCTGACATTTCTGATTACTTGTCTATGCCAGAACACTAATTAGCTGTGACTAATTAAGAAAAATGTTCCTGCCATAGAAAACCATTTAAAAGAACTGAAAAGTAGGAAAAAAAACACAATTCAAAAGCTGAGCAGTGCTCAGATTTGCGGATACTCTTTACATTTCTACTGAGCATTAACTCACCTTTAATCGTTCCTGTTTTGTTTTTTAAAGTCTAACATGAGCAACAAAAAGAGCCCCTTCGTAAAAAAGAATCAACTGGAAGTTTTCCCCCTTCAATGCGGGGGGAAAAAATAATTGCCTCTGTTACTACTCTTTGTAGCATCAGGTTTCCCCCATAGAGTATGAAAGAGGACATCTTGTAAATTTTCAAAACATGTTAACAGAGTGTTATCCAAGAAAGCACCCTCGCGCGCGCACACATGCACACACACAAAGCCGAACCCGCTAAACATGGCTGCTGAGCAACCACCTTTCATCTCAGTGGGGTTTGCATTGGGTCTGCACAAACCTTATTAATACAAGTGGAGGCTTTGCAGCCACAGTGCTTAGTGGATTGCTCTTCCAGTCAATCATCTTTAAAGTAAATTTTAAAATCCATGCTGATTGCTTTTTTCCTTCCCTTTTCAAACTGTTTCTGTTAAAACTGTATCAGGCGATAATATACAACTTTAGGGGCTAATAATCCAGAATTTAGCAACCTATTTTAGAATAGGTTTGTGCTAACCTATTACTTGATTGTGTGCCATTCCTTAGACATATTTCATTTTACCTATTGTTGGAGTGCCCCATGTCCTTTAAAACACATTCCTTCGAGGTTATTTTTAAAGCGATAACCTAGGCTGCAATCCTAATCACACTTTCCTGGGATCAAGCCCCATTGAATAAAATGGGACTAATAGCACAATCCTAACCATGTCTACTCAAAAGTAAGCCCCATTGAGTTCAATGAATCTTATTCCCAGGAAAGTGTCTTTAGGATTGCAGTCTTACTTCTGAGTAGTCAGGTATAGGTATATTACCCCTTGTTATAATTCAATTCTGTTTCCCCAAAGCTGATATATTTATATTTGTTCAGTATTCCTTACCTCTTAGATATCTGGTCCCTAATTTGGCTAGATATCTTCTTGCTTAATAGATCACACCTGTTAGGCTCTCCCTATCCCTGTGTTTCAGCATTTGGCCACCAATATGCAATTCTTATTGCCTTTATTTCCTTTTATATTTTTAATATTAACTATTAACTATTTAACTATTTTTGAGATATAGGGACTGGAGTAGTAATGGACATTATACAGTTGAGCAAGAGGGAAATGAATGGGAGGAATCCGTCCTTTGAATTACAGTTTTATATTATGTTTTATTTTGTAACCTGTATTGTGTCCCTTATGCATTTTTAATAAACTGCTTTTGGGGGGTTCCAATTGCAGATGCAGGACACCCGGAAACATCAGCATGTCCAGATGTGGCCCTTTAGGTTTTCTCCACCTCTTGGCTCTCCTTGTACCGTTATGGTGACACAGCTGCCAGGCCACAAACACATGAGAATGCATTATTTCCTCGGAAGAAGCGTTCATCCCACACGGGCCATAATTCAATCAATAGGTTGCACCTTTAGAATTAATCCTGCCACTTCCTCTTCACAAGCCTAATCAAGTCATTTGCTTGACATCATCAAACTTCCCCAGTTCGGAGGAATAAGAAGCCTCTGAACAGCAGGACAGTGTATGAATTGCTTCTTACTAAGAGAAAAGCATTCATTTTGTGTGAGTTTATCAGTGACTCTGTTTTTTTAGTCACTCCTGTGCGTTTTTATATAGGTATGTTTTAAATCAAGCTATAGTAAGACCCTAGCAAGTATCTTGCAGATAAAAGTAACACACTCCCCTTTCTTTTCCTTCTAAGCAATTTAATATTCCGTTTTTAATTAGGGAATAAAAATTTTATAAAGTTTTTTTATAAAAAGTTGTTTTTATTTTATTTGAAAAATTGTAAAACTAGCTTTCTAGACAGTACAGATGAGAGCAGGAATTGAAATTATTTCACAGTACTAAAAATAAGCAACAATATATGCACTGCAACAGAATGGATTTTGGAAATCACAAGTTTTAGTGTGATGCTTTAAAAAAAAACCGAAACAAACCCATGCTTTTTAGTGCAATCTTAAGCATGTCTACTCAAAAGAAAGTCCCATTGCGTTCAATTGTACTTACTCCTAGGTAAAGTGTTATTACAATTGAAGCGTTTGTAATTTTTTAACAACTGTAATTTTTTAACAACTCAATTATGACCAGAATATTTGTTTGGAAGGATGGAACTATACCAAGCCAAACTCTTCATAACTCTGTTTTGGAATAGCAGGCCTCTGTCAGTCTTGAAAGACTATGGTATCGTTCTCGGCGCTGCGTACGCTGCATGCGAAGCACGAAAGCCTGGGTTGGATTGTTATGGAGGATAGGCTGTTACACAAGCAGCAAATCCCCCCTCTCCACGCCACTGAATTAGTCCAATGGAAAGGCAGAGCCAATACGATTGGATCCAGCTGGTGTCCCAGAGCTGGGCTAAAGACAGGAGCTCACCCTGTCTTGTGGGGCCGACCCGGGAATCGAACCCTGACCTGCTGGTCAACAGGCACAGTGTCTTAACCACTTGCGCCACCCACAGCCCTTGTTTTGGAATAAAGTGTATCAAACCACAAACATATTATATTCCTATAGGGCTACCCACAAAGAGGGTAGTTCATAATTATGTACCTTTTATCTAGGTGGCTTTAAAAAATAGTATAGCACTTTACTGAGAGCAGTGGGATATATCCAGCTGTAATAGCTCTGAAACTGTAAATGAATTTGTTGGCAAGTGTTAACTGGGCCTACAGCCTTCTCATTCTGTGTAGTGCGGGGAAAAAATCAATAGGTTCTCTACCATTTGGATTATCTTGGATCATACTTTTTTCACCATGAAGTGCCAAGCACAGTCACCATCGAGGGATTATTGATTTCTTCATGTACTGTAAATATACACACTCTTAATCAGCAGGAAAAGCTACTGTGTCTATAGTTGTGTGTACTTCCAATACCTTTACCTGTGTGTGAAAACTTCTTTTTCAAGTCCACCAATATCCACAGAAGCGTAATTTATCTTGCTAGAATCGGAGATCTTCAAAAGAAAATTGCTTTATTTTTTATAAATATGTGAGAAATAGAACATGATGTTTTGATGTTTAAGCGGAAATCACTGTAATTGGAATTACTACAAAATCAGGGTGACCAGATGCCAAAGCCAAAATTCCTGAAATTGGAGTCAAAATTCTTCCCCTATTAAAAAAAATGTAGGATACCCTCAAAAATGTAGGACATGTTAAAATAAAGCAAAAATACTCGTATTGCTTTTCTGTACTTAATTTCAACACTTTTAAAATTGAAAACCTTTGTAAGAGCTGTTTTCATCAACAACGCACATGTGAAGTGGCTCAAAGCAGACGCAATCTTGTCGCAGAGGCCCAGCCCCACAATACCTGCTCTCATACCTGCTCCAACATAACACTCCATGCATGCACTCACACATACACTCCATTCATGCACTCATTCACTCACACACACTTCATGCATGCACTCTCACACATACCCACCCTTCATGCATACACTCCTTCACTCCTTCACACACACTCCATGCATCAGGGCCATATTTAGTTTTGATGAGGTCCTAAGCTATTGTCCAGCTGCACCAGAATGACACAGCCAGCTGCAAGAGACCCTGGCTGGCCAGAGAAGCAGCCTAGGGGGTGTAGTGTGGCCAGAGAGGCAGAAGAAGCTGTGCGCACCGTAGAAGAGTCGGGACTGGCCAGCGAGGCTGCAGGGGATGCGCAGAGGTTGCTGCAGAGGGTACCGCAGAGCCCCCTGAGAAGCAGCAGCTAAGGCGCTCGGCTGCTACTGCCCATGGGGTGTGGAGGACCTTGCTCCTGGTCCCTTCTCTTTCCCACTCTGGGAAGCCCCAGAGCCATGCACAACTGCAGCTGCGCACACCATAAATTTAAATAGCTGGGGGAAACCCCAGAGATAGGGGGGTTTTCCTCTTTTCCGGCAAACACCCCTTTTTTCCTAGTTTATCCAGGGAAGTCCGGTCATCTGGAAACCCTGTACAAGATGCTTGGGGACAATATAGAATAGCCATAGTTTTAACACATGTTAATGTCAGATGTGGGAAAGGGGTTTTCCCAGTATCATAATACACTAGTGTATATTTGTCTTCTGGCACCTGCAGGCATAAAAAAATTTTAACATCCCCTGCCAAAAAAAATGGTCTAACACCTCCCCATATAACATCTTAGAAGTCTCTAAAAGGCACTTCTCTAATATGCCTCCTGAAAGCTGGGTATCCCCTGCCCCTTATATACACACTGTTGTTAGGGTGACCATATGCCATAAACAGGGCTGTGGGTGGCGCAAGCGGCTAAGACACTGTGCCTGTTAACCAGCAGGCCAGGGTTCAAGACCCGGGTCAGCCCCACAAGACAGGGCGAGCTCCTGTCCTTAGCCCAGCTCTGCGACGCCAGCTGGATCCAATTGTATTGGCTCTGCCTTTCCACTGGACTTTCCATTCCAATTCAGAGGCGTGGAAAGGGGGGATTTGCTGCTTGGGTAATAGCCTATCCTCCATAACAATCCAACCCAGGCTTTCGTGCTTCGCATGCCTGAGCGCGATACCATAGTCTTTCAAGACTGACAGAGGCCTGCTTTTTTATGCCATAACCAAAAAAGGACAAGGCATCCCAAAATGTAGGACATAGGATTTCCCCAGTCTTTCTGCCATAGTCTCACAGTGACTCTTCGACTTTCTATAGATCTCACTACTCTATTTAGTTTCCACTCTTTAAGGCTGAGATAATGGCAAAAACTGTACAGATTAGGTGGTGGCAATTAATGGCAAAAGCCGTGAAGCAGATAAATTAAACCATCTTAATTTATCATGTTGTGTACTAGTTGGTGTACCTCTGCTGATTTGGGTGTTCACACACCATTACTTTTTGTAGACCGCTTCAAGTTTCTCCCTTAAAATTTTTTTTTCAAGTTTGAGCATAATGCGTTTTGAGATTATTGCAGCACAAGCCCAACAATTCACCAGCTGTAGCTTTACATCTGCCATATTACTAAAAATACCATACAGGTTGCAATTTGTATGATGCTTAAATGCAAATTTACTAGTGTCTCTTGCCTCATGGTATTTATATAGCCTCCAGTATCGACAAAGCTGCCCACTTCTGCCCAAGAGTATTATAGTACTGAACATGATTAGATCTAGAATACAAGGCACATAATTTGCAAACCAGAATTCAACAAAATCCAACCTGCTAAACTGCATTTTTATGGTGATCAATGTATTAGGAACTGCTCATCCTATATAGCAGCAGTTCCAGTGGTGGGCTTCAGGGGGTTCACACAGGTTCTATAGAACCCTTTGCTAATGAGCGCCTGGTTCTGAGAACTGGTTACTAATCAGACATAGAACCTGTTGTTGATTTATTTGAATCCCACCACTGAGCAGTTCCCACACTTACCACGCTCTGCAGCCACATTGCCTTGTAGTAGCATCATCTTGAATCATGAGATCTCACTAAATTCAGGTGCCATCATCTTGAATTATGCAAGATCTCACATGATTCAAGATGATGGTGCCTGAAATGAAGTTAAGAAGAGGCCACTAAGATGTCTCACAAAGCAGTTTTGGAAACACTGCTATACAAGGGGGGCATTTCTGTCTGTTCACATGTATAGGGCTTTTGTTGAATGAAACATTCTTCATTAAGATGTGATACAAAAATGTCCCACCTATGTTAGCAGTAAATTTTCCTTTCTAGAACAAATAGCAGTTGGAAGTAGGTGGGAACAGATTCTGGTTTGGGCCATAAAACGGTGACCATATGACCAGAAAACCCGGATTTGTCCGGATTTTTAGCCTCCTGTCTGGGTGTCCTACATTTTGGCTTCATTGTCCTACATTTTGTAAGATTTTGAAACTTTGCAATAGTGCACAGTACCCCATCATGCCATATGAAGAGCAAAATCCAATGCAAAAATCAGTTTGGAGATATCCTTTCTATAAAAGTTATGGTCCAAAAACCAAAAATAAAAATATATACTTTTTGGCAGTTTTTTTAAGCGGATAGGAATTTTGGCCTGTGATTAGGAATTTTGGCCCTGGGGTTCAGGAATTTTCGCCCTGGGGTTCAGGAATAATCTGGTCACCCTGGCCATAACAAGGATTAAATTTGTGGGGGTATTATTCCGATCTAGTTTGAGAATCATATAGTAAATACTTAAAACACAGGGCCGATGAGTTGCTTTCAGGTGTTGTATTTGTATTTTGCATTTTTATTTTGTACTATTCTGTATGATTGCACTGCTTTATTTAATTCCTTCTTTTGCATGTTGCTGGTTCTTTTTCTCTTTAAGATGAAACCTTGAAAGGTCTGCTTATTCAGAGAGAAAAAATCAGAATAGAATCAGAATTCTGATTCAGAATATAAATAGTTTTAATAATAATAATAATAATAATAATAATAATAATAATAATAATAATAATAATTGATGAAATACTTAGTCCAACTCATTTGGGTGTTCACATACCATTATTCTTCATGGACCTGATTCAAGCATTTTCAAATTTGGCATTCTACCTTCCATATTAATACCTGCTGCTTTGCACTGGGAAAGAAGAATATTGTGATATTGGGCACAATCCAGAGTATCTACAGGGAGTCCTTTTTTACTCTGGATTGCAATATGAATTTCCTATAGGTTTTCACTAGGTGGTGTCGTAACTACGGGTGCAGGTAGTTACAATCCAATTACTCTGGATTGTAGGGATTGTCAGTGCCAGTAGAGTAACTGCTATTTATGGTGGGTACATAGATCTACTGCAAGTGGCCCCCTAGGCAGCCAACAGCATCTTGATAGCTGTTTTCCCTGATGGACGGGGAGAGTGTACATGGTGGGGGAAAGGGGATGCACCAGTTTAGAACAACAAAGTAGTTGCCAAAGATTCATGGTCTGTTTTTCTCTCTCCAGAAGGCAGTTGGTCCTCCACGCAAGACGGTTATGACCAAATGTGTTGGAGGTGAGCCAGCTCGCTTTGTTTAAAAGAGAGTTTTAATTGCACTGATATAAACTGTTTACCTACCAAAGCCTCGGTGTTGCAGAGGATCTGCCTGTTTTGGGAAGTTCAGCAGCTGCTAGAGTGGCTCTGTGCCCAAGGAGATTTGACTCCAGCTCTTTTTGTTGACGAAGAAGGAAAAATCCTCTAACTGAAGAAGGTTGGCTTCCAAAGCATTTCATGCCATAGCCTTCCACCTCTTGCAGAGCGACGCTGATTGAAAAATCTCATGGAACGTTAAACGTCTTGCGGTTTGTCAATATTGCCAAAACTACCACTCGGTACGCAATATGGCAACTTTGCAGCGCTTGCTCAAGGGGATTTGAACACAGGAACACGAGAAAAGTACGAAAGATCAAGAATCAGAGTGGGCAGAAGGAGAATTGCCTGCGCCGCTTCTCCGAGACCCCCTTTTTAATAAGCAACTATATTGGTGCATAATATTTAAAGTAAAAATAACGTTGCAGATGTCCAGGTCTGGAAGGCAGCTCAGCATGCGTGATTTATTTATTTATTTTGCAATGTTTTGCTTCGAATCTGCAGCTACCATATGTGAGTGTGAAGGCACTTGGGATAGGCAGGTCAACAAAGACATAGTTTGAAACTGCGTATACACAGCCAACAGATTACTTTGATTTTAGTTACATTCTGGTTTTTCAACATCATAATTAGAACCGGGAAGGATTTATTTGCATAGATTTTGATTGAAAAATGAAGCATTTACTGCCAATTGTAATTCTACTGTTTATGACAATTACAGCGGTAATTGTCATAAACCATCAGCCATCTTATAGTTGTAACTCTTGGAGTAAAGTGGTAGCTTAGTCCAGTTTAAAGACTTGACTTCTTATACCACCATCCTAAAAAAAGTCTTTCATTTATCACTGTGACTTTTCAGGAGATTTAAAAGCAATTTTAGTATGTCTTGTCATTTGATCTTAAAATTGCACTCAGTTTTGCTTAAATTTCAGCCATGGGAGTGGAGAGAATCTCAATAATTTCATGTTGGAGACATTTAACCCTTCCTCTGACCCATTGTCAACAAAATCATCCCCACCCCAAAAAAATATATTTTTGGATCAGAAAAGGAGCTACTATTGTCTGGTGCTGCTATCTATAGTTACCTTGTTTTGGAACTATCTCTGGTTTAGGTCAGCTAGCTTCCCTTGCTGTCTATTTAGGCTGTACAAATAAGGCTCTTCCCCCCCCCCTTACACTTATACATGAACTAAGAGTGCCTATTAACTTTATTTTTTACTCCTACTAGTAGCATCAACTCTTGCTTTTACAGTTTGATGCTTAGAGACAGACATTTAGGTGGGAAGCCTGCATGATACTTTGAGATTGGTATCAACTTTGAGATTGTTAACAGGATACTTCCTGATATGGGAAGCTGTATTCCCATATCCAAAATTTATGTATCTACCATGGATACAACTAATAGTGTATTACTGAAGGAAAGCGCTGAAACTCCATAACACTTGAGAAAGGAGGTCCCTAAAACAATTCATTCCAGCTCTGATAATGTGACTGTTGCTTGCATGTGTTTCCACAGGCTGAGAAATAGAATATATTTTGTTAATAAGACACTTGGATGTAGGAGCTGTGCTGTGTATGGGGCAGTGTCCACATGTGAGCACAAGAGTTGGGGGTAGGTCTGCCACATATGGATGGAAAACTCATTAGATCAGTGGTTCCCAAACTGGAAGGTTGTGATCCCCACTTGAGAACCAGAAATACCCTTTTAAGGGGAATGATCCAGAAATGGGGAACAACATGATGAATACAGTTGCTGGGCAGAAAGGCTATTATAAAACTTACCTGGAGGTCACTGACACTCCAAAAGCTTGCAAATCCTTCTTCAGCTCCCAAAAAGGCTTTAAAATGTAAGAAAAAGGAAGTTTTTTTTAATTTCATGCTTCAGGAGGACTTTGCAGAGGGGGGTCTTAGGCTCCATGCCCCCAGGTAAGTTTAAGAAAAACACATCCCTATCCAGCAACAGTGTGAACATAGCAATCACATTGCTGCCCTCCCCCTCCATGCAGGGGGCACAAGACACTCAAAGGCTGCAATCCTAAAGATACTTTCCTGGGAGTATGACCCATTGAATACAATGGGGCTTACTTTTTAGTAGACATGGTTAGGATTGTGCTCAAAGTCCAAGTGGGACTTTGGGAACAAGTGCATTAGACTCCTTATATACCTGCTAGAACTCCTCCAGCATTGAGCAGGATATATTTTAATGCAGATGACTCAAACTTAATGGTAGGTTTCCAAATTGTATATTTTTTTCCTTTTTCATATTTTATTATGAAGCATCCATTGGTGGGAGAGAAAGAGCGACAGCTGGAAAGGTTTTGAATAGGTTGCAAACCAAAGCTGAAAAGAGGTGTCTGCATAGTTGGGCTTCGAAGCAAAAGCTCAGTTGCCCTCAAACAGATTGCTATTTGGGGAATTACTCTAGTATTGTTATTGGCTGAAATCAAAGTAATCTAAAGGGTAGAAGGGTTGAAGTCCTCCAAAAAAAATTATCCCCCAAAATTGCGCACAATATTCATTATTTTCACCTAATTTTACTTCCCTTCTATACAAAGCTCATTTGTCCTCAAACTCTAGAATCGTCTGAATTTAACATCCATACAAAACAGATTTCAGTGTACAACAGTGTACAGTTACAAGGAAGTTGTCGCTCTTCTCCTGAAAATCTTTCCCCCGCATGCGTCTGTGCAACACGCATGCAATCATGCACACCTTGAAGTCAATCGTACTACCATAGTATGGTTAATTTAATTACCAACAAATGTGGGGTAATTACATACAGTGCATTCTAGCACAGCATTTTGTGTATGTGATTTAGCAATACCCAAAAAAGGGCCAGCAGAGGCCTTTTTTAAGATAATAATTTTGAGTGGCTCGTCTTGATTGGAGGCTATAAAACTATAAATTAGCTAGTCTGGATAATTAGGGAGGTGACACACACCATAATGCAAGATTGTCAGTTAATAATCAGTTAATAGGAGGTTTCAGATGTGAAGTTGCACTTTGCAGGGAAGTCAAGGGGGTTTAACAGGCCATTAATTTTGAATCCCATATGAATAATGGAAAGACTCCAGATCTATCAATGATTGTTTGTTCAAATGCACAGATGCATGTTTAGATGCATTTTTTGCAGAATTAGATATATGTAGTTTCTTTTTTAAAATATAAACAGTTTTTCCTCCTTTGTAAGCAGGAAAGACCTGATTTAAATTGGGAAATTGTCCTGATTTAATCAGGAAAAAAACTGATATAAATTTCTGATTTCTGGTCATATATAATCATAGATTTTCTTCTTATAAGTCAATCATTTCATAAAGGATATTTTTTGTGCCAAGTTAAAAATGAGGAAGCCAAATGTGTGTTTATCACAGAACTTCTGTATACATAGCTGATATTTTTATTTATTTATTTATTTATTTATTTATTTATTTATTTATTTATTTATTTTTGCTGTTTCAGCTAATCACTATTCGTTGGTGTGAGAGCTATAAAGGTTTCTTTTAAGATAAAAATGCCCAGTCTTTAGCACAGTAGCTTTTTTCCCATTATTTTTTCGTAATGCCTTCCTCTAAAATATTCAAATTATAACAGTGCTATGGGTGAAATTACAGGAGCAATTTCAATAACTAGATAAAGATAAGCAGCACTATCTGTTAAGTAGCAAGGATCTACCGAAAATATTATCTTTTTCGTGTGTAATGAAAAAAATATGTATCTTTTTCATGTGTATCTTTCAGGTACCAGAATTACAGCATCTTAACGTGACAGTCCTTTTCTGGACATTGTAGATACTTCAGTTTCTACCATCCTAATAAGCAACCTTCCAATTGTATATGTCACGTTTGCCATTGTTTAATACTTTTAACTTATGCAGATTCTTCTGTACATATGGCACACTATGCTTAGAGAAGAATTACTGGGATCTTTACACCATCATTGTCTAATCATATGTTATTATTTAAAAGTGGGATGTAATTCCCCAAGCGCAGCTCCCATATGCAGCCGTCACTCGTCGTAGCATTTGCTGGACTTCGCCCCCAAACTGGAGGAAAATGAAGCTCTTTTCTTTCCACCCGCTAAGTTGCCATGTTATTTTTTTCTCCTCTTCATCAACAACTGCATTCTGCCAGTGACAAGTTGCCAGAAATACCAACCTTAAAGACAAAACCCCATGCGGTCTTGTGATTCAGATATCAGAACCCTGAGGTCCAAGATATTGTGTATTAGTCTGTATTGTCTTCATTCCAGGTAGCAAAAACAGCTTCATCTTTCGCAAAAAAAAAAAAAAAAATCCTAAAACTGCAGTGTATGGTTTCAAGTGATCATTTGAATCACGCTCAAGATGTTATAGATTAAGGTTTAAGCAAGAACCAGAGAGGTATATTGAAAGAGGAATATTGCATATATTTGTTTTGTGTTTCCAATAGACGACAGAATAGTGGAAATTCCTTAACTACTTCTCTTTAACTTGTCTGAAGAAAGCTCGGTGTGTTGCTAAATCTCTTTTCACCAGCACTGCCGAGGAACAACTTTAATCCTTGTTAGAAAATTGCCGAGTCTGCGGCTGACAAAGAGCTCATGCTTGTTCTATTGTTGGCGCTCCCGGGGCCTGAGAGTGGAGCCCTTTACAGCTGCGTAGATCCAGCTTGCCTCAGCTGTACTATTTAGGAGAGGAGGGTTTGTCAATTTCTATTGACAATGGAGAGAGTTTTTCAGGGCCTGTAGCAGTGCCGAACACAGTCGGGGATCAATGCCAGCCATTCAAACTGCACCCTCTTTCATTGCTTCGGTTTGTTAATTCAAGACTAAAGGTCCACCGAGGGGGTTTAGGGTGTTTAAGAAAGCTGATGAACTGAAAGCGTTTATAGCCCTGGTGTGGCACAATTTCCATAGTCGGTGGCAACTATTGGTGCGGAGGGAGCTCTGTCCTTGTTGACCCTCTTGTTATTAAAAATGCACAAGTGCCGCGCTTCTCAATATTTCAGCACTCTTTCATTGTCAATACCACCTTCTGAGCCCTTCAGCTTGTTACTTGCTCTAAAGATCTTCTTAGATTGGGTTTGAAAACTTCACCTTAAACACTAGATTAGACTGATGTTCTGTTTTCCGTGCTCCTGTTGATTTGTTGAACCTTCCCAGGGCTGGAAAGCAAGTAGCAGCTTGATGGAGAGACGGGCTGCTAATATGATTTACCAGTCTACAGTCATGCACAATAAGTGTGAATAAATACAGAGGTCTTGCAGAGTCAACCCTAGCCTTTCCTTTTTCCTCTTTATTTTTTTTTTACTTCAAAAGAGATATTTCAGGGGAAAATGAATTGACTAGTACATGCCCTTACAGGAGCTGAGTGAACCATGAATGAGGATGGGAGAACAAATTTGCTTTTAAAATACTTGGACGCTGTCATGCCCTGATGTGAAAAATACGTACACTTTCTGTTTTATTCCTGTGCAGAACAACTGCACAAAATAAAACAGTAATACCATGGGATTGACATCAGGGTGCATTGCAATGCAGTTATATCCCCACCCCCCGTCATGTGCTGGAGAATGTCATGGGGGAAGGAAACTTTTGAATAATATTGCAATACCCGTGCAGTTTGCTTTTTCCGTTTAAACAAGATTTGAAATCTATCAATCATAATCCAGTAATTCTTAAAAGTGGCATTCTGTATCTTACCGATACCAAATCTTGCACACTTTCCATGAAAATTGCTTTTAAAAAATTCAAATAAAAAATTGCAAAATTGCTGTGAAAAATCCTCTAAAAGTATTATTTTTTCCTGTTCCAGTGAATATTATACTCAGAGTTAGGACTCTTGTGGTTTTCTATATTTTTTTTATTCTTTACAACGTCCTATTTACGTTCCAAAGAAAGTGGTACATTTTTTTAAAAAAATAATTATATACTCCTAGTTGGTTATTATCAACAGTGATGTGATTCAAAAGTGCTTTGGATGCAGAAGTTTTGTATTCCTTTGAAATGCATCCCAAGAGTTACTGGAAAGATTGCATCCTGAATGAATGAATGAATGAATGAATGAATGAATGAATGAATGAATGAATGAATGAATGTCACACACATACAGGTTTTTTTCTGAAATTTCAGTGATCAAAGCATACAGCCTCTCTACTTGAAGGTTAGTTCTGTAAAGCTTCATATCTTAATGATAGTTTTGTGAAATGGATGTTGCAAAAAAATAAGAGTTCTAGCTATAAATAAATAAATAGATTGATTGATTGATTGATTGATTCCAAGTCTATTCTAAACGCCGTACAAGAAGCATCTCTCCTTCGAAACAATAAGGACGCAGGAATCTGTCCCTTCTCCTTTCCTTGTGAGAAGCTGCATGTGACCCCAGGCTCTCTTCTCATGGGGGGACTAGCTGAGAATCCAATATGAAAAAACATCTTTGCTATGAAATCTGTGAAACCTCTCTGCCTTTGACATTGAAATGTTAGATGGTCCCCTTAAAACCCCGTTTCAGATTATTGCAGGATATTGAATGTAAATAGACAGTAACATTGCATGCTGAATGTTAAAAAAGAGGTTGCGAACACACAACTTTACAGAGGTTCATTTATGCCGTCCTTTTACATATGACCAGTGTGGAGATATTTAAGTGATTTAAAAAGTATGAATCCTCTGCAGCATCCTACTAAACCTTGTCTAGTGCTCTGCAATTATTTTAGCATTTGGAAGGTTTAAAAAGGGGGGGGGGGTAAAGTGTCCGGCCCACCCTGATTTGTGCGCCAGTTTCAAACATCTCTTGTCTGTTTGGGGGAGTGACTGGGGCTGGGGTTCTGTTCTCAACCTCCTGAAATCCTGTTAATTTCCATTCATACGACATCAAATTGCTGGACTTGTCACACTAACTGCAGTTTGCTCATTTGTTCAAACTGCCCCACTTATCCCAATTAATTGCCTGGGGCCTGGTCATCTTTGCATAGCTAACGGGCAGCCCCTTAAACCTCTCGGGCAGCCCCTCACACCTCTCTCTTTCATCGTGGAAGGTGTTGGGTTTTCCGTGGAAATTTAGCACGGCGTCTTACGTTGCGTATCCCTGAGATTAATTCTTCGAAAGGTCGGACTGATAAAGAGAACAGATTGGGTCTATCATGTTGAATTTAACAATGAATAGATTCAAAAGAACAAATGGCAGTTGAGAGATTTATCAGGTGAGTGGATTCGTGAGGATGCCATCTGTTCAGCTACATGACACTCCTCTGAATCGTGGCTGACAGTACTCCTTTGAATGCCACCTGTTATCCAAGGATTAAAAATTTAAATATCTTTCATGATTTTTGTAAAAGGTATGAATATGTTTTGGGGGAAAATAGTCTTTTGGGTAAGCTCCTTTTTGAAGCCTTTTGGGCAGGAATCCGTATTTGGCTATAAAAGTTTTGTCGGCAATTGGTACTAAACAAGAAGGAAACTGCTCACTTGTGTAGATTTGCATTCTGTGAGCGCAATCCAGAGTAACTACAGGGAGTCTTTGCTCCAGTGTAAAAACAATTTACTCTGGATTGCAATATGCATTTCCCTTTTGTTTTCATTAGGTGGTGCAGTAACTATGGGTGCACGTAATGTCTCTTACATTCTTCCGTATTTACTGGGGATTGTAGAGTAAGTGCATGTCCATCACAGACACTGATCTACAAATGGTGGTTACTTAGACGGTACTTACAGTAGCCTCATTAAGAAATTGTAGCTCTCAAAAATTTATTTATTCGATTAGATTGATATGCCACCTTTTTACACAGACTCAAGAAGATAACAACACAGATTAAGGCTGAAATCCTAACCTCCAGTTAGGCTGGCCTAAACCGTTGCATAACCCCCAAATCCAGAGTAACTACGGGAGCACATAAGAGACTTTACATGCACCCGTAGTTACTGCACCACCTAGTGAAAACCTATGGGAAATTCATATTGGAATCCAGAGTAAGTTGTTCTTACACCAGAACAAGGACTCCCCGTAGTTACTCTGGATTGTGCCCTAAGTCTCATACTGGCCTGGGTGTGGCACAAACATGCCATAAGACACTTCTGCACCACTCCTGGGAAAGTGCATAGACATGCGCTCACCTCCCTACGTCACCACAGGAACAGGAAGACCAATGAATTGTTCCAGCCTATGTTAGGATTGCACCTTATAAAACATGAAAAATTAACGCATATTTTAAAACATTTAAAATCATTGTGTGTGTTTTTTTAAAGTTAAAACCCAGAATAAGGTTTTGGAAAAATACTGTTGTAGACAAAGTTGTGTGATCTAAATAGAGTTCCTTGGACAGGCTACTACCAGCAACTGTGTGAATCTTTGCCACTTTGGAGTGGCATACCTGGTGGGTGGACCAGACAGCCACATGGTCCAAGGATTCAGATGCCTAGGGACAGCATTCACCACCCCACTACACCTGCTATCTCCCTCCTGAAGGCAGTCTGAAGGCCAGGAAAGCTCTACTACCTCCCTGGTGCTAATAGGACTTAGTAAGGCCTTCTAGAGCAAAACCCCATCACTTCCAATCCATAAGACCCTAATGGGCACAAGGAGGTCACAACCATAATAGCACAAGGGAGCCACAAGAATCTTCTGAGCTTGCAGATAGAGAAATATTTTGCAGTGATGTGGTGAGAATTACTTGCATAAATAGGCAGCAATGGGGCCTTCTATCTCCCCACCACACTGCTCTGGCTTCTCCAAAGGAGAAGCAGGAATGGTGAAGCGGGGAGATTTGAAAACCCACTGAAGCAGGAAGAGGTGGTGGTGGGTGCAGTAAGGTTTTTTGAGGGTAGCAAAAAATGGCTTTGCATGCCACATGCAGCCTGCGGGCTGCACATTTAGCCACCTGGTATTAAACTATACAGAATGGGACTAGGGGTGCAATCTAGAGTAACTATGGTGAGTCCTTACTCCGGTGTAAGAACAATTTACCCTGGATTGCAATGTGAATTTCCCATAGGTTTTCACTAGGTGGTGCAGTAACTATGGGTGCACATAATGTCTCTTACGTGCTCCTATGGTTACTCTGGATTGTAGGCTATGTCACACTGCTCACGTGCTTGTGGAACTGTGCAAATACAAGTGGGATATATTGTGATGAGGACCTGGGTAAAAAGAAGCACTTATGTGAACAGCAACAGGTGACTAAGGAGGAAATGCAAATTAATAATGCTCAGAACATTTACAGTAGGGGTTCTTAAGTATTTTTGCCTGGGACCTCATCCCTGGGACGGATGCAAAAGACCCCTTTCCGAGAATGATCATCTCCCTGCCCCACCAAAAGTGATATCATCAACTTGAAAGTTATGTCATGGCCGGAAGTGACATCACTGTGATGCCAGAGCTTCTCTGTGTCTACTTGGAAGTAAGTTCCATTATGTTAAATGAGACTGACTCCCAGGAAAGAATGGATGGCATCCAGAGTGTCCCAGTACCAGATTCCAAGATGGCAGTGTCCAGTTTTTACACACAGTCGTCCCCCCCCCCAATGATGTTGTGATGCCCTCAAGGGGGTCCCAGCTCCCCACTTTGACAACCACTGCTTCACGGTGATGGCAGATGAACACTTGGTACCCAACAGCCAAGAGAAAGGCTCCTTGGTCCTGACACAGTAGTTCTCTTGTGTCACTCCTAAAATGAAAACAACCTTTCTCCTTTTAATTGACCAATTCTTTTTGGTCTATGAACAGAAGCAACAGCAACTGTTCATATGTTCTGACTCTTTCACACACTAAAAAGCAATGGCGTGTTTTATTATTTTATAATAATAATATTTTAGTCGTAATAAGTCATCTTAACACTTTGGATTCAAGATACGTAGGTACCAAATGAGTGAACAGAAAATTTCTTGCATGGAACTGACATGGCTTCTTTTTTCCTCATGTCCTGTGCATTTACTGAATTTATGTCCTGTGTATTTACTGAAGAAAAAAGTGACATTGAGATAAAATGGTCTGTGCAGCAAGAATCAGTCATTCATGTTCATATCTCCCCCTATTGCCCTTCCAAAGGTGTATCCGAGATTTTGGACTGGCATTTAAATTTTGCAAATGAGCTTCTCTCTCTTGGATGGTCTTTACCATCAGTTGGGTCAGCACCACCCTTGTGTATGGATCTAGTTTGGGAAACAAATATGAGCAAAACTTTTTTTTACTATGAATTGGGATACACTTTAGTCCCCCTCATTTATCTGCAGATCCAGCATCTGCAGATTTGACTTGCCATGGATTTGTGGATACCAGGAGAAAACCACTTTGCTCCTCAAATCAGAAACGGCCAGATTTGTGGATCTGTGGGTTGTCCTGAAATGGATCCTTTGTGGGTAATAAGGGCGGACTATAGTTCTTCCCTGTTTTTCAGAGAGGATCTGGACAAGACATACCAGACTCTATGGTTTTAATGGATTTTCCATGGGCAAGGGTGCAAATCTCAGAGAAACGTCAAAGTCAAGTACGGTTTCCTCCTCCCATTTTTAAGAGACCTGTGTCTCTAAGTGCACAGTCCTAAGCATGTCTCCTTTGAAGTCAGTTCCATTGCAGCCAAAGGTGCTTTCTCCCAGGTAAATGTGAATACGTTTGCAGCCAAAGGCTGCAATCCAAAAGTCACTTTCCTGTGAGTAAGACCCATTGAACACAATGAGTAGACATGGTTAGGATTGTGCTCAAAGCCTTCTTTTTCCATGCATCCTTGGGTACAGTGTCCATGCACACTTATGTACAGAGCAGAAAGAAATTCAAAAATGGTGTGATGTTCTCTTCTTACATTAGATTTCATTTCCTTTTTGCTGAGTGAAACTTGCAATATTGTACAGTTTTATTCCCTCTCCCCTCTTCTGTGTAAATAATCTTCCCCCTACTGTTTCAGCAATCAGTATTTCACCCAAGTGTGCATTTAAGTCCCCCATTTTTTATTTTTTACCTGGCAATAGCAATGTGCAAAACACTCTTTTGCAAGAATATGGCACCGCTCAAAGACAGAACCGTTATTATTGTTAATGTTAATTCATGTGAAGACCAGTCCAGGTCAGGTTAGCGGATTCCCTAGCAACAACACTTACCATTTTGCTAACAGGAATTAGAGCATTATTGGTTTCAAGTGCTGATTTTCACTTATTTCTAAGCATTTGGTTGCTTTTCATCACCAAATCTGCTAAATGAATAATGCTAGACTTCTTTTTTCCTTCCTTACCCCTTTCCTTTTCAGCAATGGTACAGTAGCTCCATGAAAGTCATTTGCGTGTGGCTGGCTGATAGATTAGATCTCCAGCTTCATATCTACCAGCTGAAGACCCTCATCAAAATTGTGAAGGTAAATAAGTTGGCACAGCAGAACTGCAAATTTATAAACCTAAGACTAATTGTGATCAAATGGCACAGACTCTGGCCACTTGCATCAGTGACCAAGAACACATGCAATTATATTTCTAAATAGCAACAGGAAGGAAATATTTTTCTATTCTCATTGTAGGTCCAGCGCTAACTCTAGTTTTGTTTCCTTCATCCTGGTTAAGATCCTAAATACACAGTGCAATTAAGATTTTATTTGCCAATTTAAGCTTTGCCCCTATAGCAGTAGTTCCCAAACTCTGAGCCGTGGCTTCTTGGAAAACCATGAAAACCAGACAGGAAAAACCAAAAAACCAGCCAGTGGCATAGCTAGGAGAATGCAGGGGGTGCAGTTGCATCGGGCTACAACCTTTAGGGGGGCTACAAGCTGGGCTTGACACTTGTGGCTAAAATTGTGAAAAACGGGCTACATATGAATGAGAATGCCATCATGTTATATATTGTTGGAAAAGTAATTTAATGCAGAATGCAGTTAAATTGCACTGGAATATCTATATTATATCAAAAGCTATGGCCAATTAATCAGAAAATGAAAACACAAAAGCCAATAGAACAAAAAAGTGGATTTTCTTAACTCAACCTTCCCATGATATTGATTGCTCTGAGAGCCAGTGAAATGCAATTCTGATACTGTATGGAACAAATAAGGTGTTAATATGAATCAGCTATCATTTCCATGTATATATATCATAAAGCAGTTACCATATGCTAACTGGGTGTACAGACACTTCTAAGTGATGCTCCTCTTATATTTAGCAGGGAAAGAATAGCCATTCCTCTTTGGCCCAGCACAATTTCCTTAACCTTTAAGGGGCATGATATGCATATTTTTACTTAATTAAATTTGATTTTGTTGTCGTGGGGAAAAAATTTTATATTTTATATTTTATAAAATTTTATATTTATAAATATATAAAAATTTAAATATTTTTAAATGTCCTGGGATACATCACTTCTGGTTGTGATATCTCTTCCGGGGCAACATTTTGAGCTTTGCACCGGGCTACATGATCATTAGCTACGCTCCTGAAACCAGCCACCCTGTACAATGTATGGGATTGTAGCCCCAATGGACAACCACAGCCAGTGGCCCAGAACATCAAGGGCCAATTGAGAAAGTTTGACATAGCAAATGTTTATAAAGACACTAGCAAGAGCTACCCAGTATACTGCTGTAGCATGAATCAAATTGTGGAATGGGGTAAGTCATGCACCTACCGATTACAATGGGTATTGGGGCCCCAGTTCCTTTTGATTTTGCTTACATGTTTGTAGATCAACATCAAATTTTCCAAGGGTTCACAATTGACATAAATTTCATTTCAAAGGCCAGTGCATTGACTCTATAAGGGCCGTCAGTATCTCACTCACTTTTACAAATGGGCATGTATGTGAGACAGAAAGAGAGCGATACAATAAGCTTATGGCTGAGAATGATTAGACTGTGACTTATTTCACTTATGGTCCCATTCTTTGCAAGCAGTGCTTTCTATGCAAGGGTCAACAGAGTGCACACTCCACTAGTGCACCAGATCTTTGCACTGTTGCAAAAGCACCATAAAGTGCTTTACTACAACACTTAGTTTGCAGTCCCAGAGGGAAGGCTGAAGTTTTCGGACTTCCCCTAGAAACATGGAGTCATGACATGGGAAGCAGGTAAGACCAAGGCAGGGAGGAGGGAGAACAGAGGAGGCAAGTTGAGTTTAGGAGGGGCGGAATTGGTAGCTGTATTGGTGCTGTATTCTATTTCCCTTCCCAGTCCTGACCTACCAACATGGATCAATGCAGATTATTTTTTAATTTTTTAGGCTATTCATATATACACCAAACCAGAGAACTATTTTATGTGCAAAGAACACATCAAAATAATTATGAAGTTGTGTTAGACACCAAAATGGTTGTGGATCAATGCAGAATTGCAATATCTTGCAGTGCCAGCAATATCTCTTCTGCAGGTTTGTGCAGTTGAAATTCCCATGTGAGATGCAGCATAACTTCACAAGCCACATCGAGATGAGAGAATTTAGGTAGGGTTGGGATCCCCAGTTTCTCGGGCAGTGGTAGGCTTCAGGGGGTTCTCACAAGTTCTATAGAACTCTTTGCTAATGAGTGCCTGGTTCTAAGAACCAATTACTAATGGGACATAGAACCAGTGGTGGGCTCCAGCAGGTTCGCACCTACTCTATAGAACCGGTTCTTAACAAGAGATAGGACATATAAAGTTTAAAAATAGCCATTTAAAAGTGGCTGCCAGATGGGCAGAGAACCGGTTCTTAAATTTTTTGAAGGCCATCACTGCATAGAACCTGTTGTTAGGTTATTAGGACATAGAACCTGTTGTTAATTTATTTGAAACCCACCACTGGTCGCAGGAATTTGTTTCAGCTATGAAGCAAACCAGTGCACACGTGCATTTGGATACATAATTAGGGAGCTGGGTAAAGATGCTTCCTAATGTAAAATATGATGGAGAGAATAATCGGTGTTGGTTGAATCTGTTTCACAGAGGAAGTCATCGTAGCAAAATGTGGAGGTCTATAAGCATCTAGCTTCTGGCAGACATGACCCCTGAGGCCAGCATATTGCAGGGAAGAAACCAAAAAGGCCACTTAACCAAGCAGTTTAGTGATTTGAAGGCCTATTTGAATCTGTTCAGCTACTTACCGGGTGCAATAATGGAACACTGAACAAATGAAGATTGACAAGAGGCAGGCCTTGCTTGTGGCAGATAAGCCCACTGTTCCCAGCTGATTTCAATGGTCAAGTACTATTGATTCTGAGAGCGCATGCAAAGGAATTTAAGTGGCAGTTTCATATTATATCGTTTTGTTGAGAGAGTGGCATGCTCAGTCACAATCTATGATAGAATAGTCGACGATCGCCACAACAGCCCTGTTGGGATTTATGTCTAAGTATTAAAGGATTGCAGCCTTAATGAAGTTGAGCTGATATTGGTCCAGATACAGCCCACCCCATATGCCTAAGATTATGTAAACCATCCTGACTCATCACATTTGATGAACATATAGCAATGCTACAAAGATCAGTGTTCCCTCTTAGCGGCCTGTCCCTGTGCACAGACCCCTTTCACAGCTGTGAAATGGAACATCATGGATATTAAGGGTGGTTCTGTATGTGGTTCTGATGTCACATAAGTCACATCAGTTCCTTGCATCTTGACTCCATCGGTCAAGCCAAAAACGTTGATTCCCCTGTGGCTTCCCATAAATTTCTTCCCCAAGAGAACTTTTCATTGCCACCTGAAAAACTGAATGATGGTTATGTAGTCTACAAAAATAGCAACAGTGCGTCATTCAGGATCATCAGCCTGTGGCTTTCACGGAATCAACGAACTTCTATTTTTAACCCAGAATTTTTGATTGGCATGTTTTTGTCAGCTCAAAACTACAACTTTTTCAGTCTTGTTAGGGTGGAGTTACTAAAACAAGCACTTGTGCCTTTTTGAAAGTAATTAGCACCTGTAGCTCCTTGTAGGCCACTTGTCCAGAGCAAACGCTTGAAACAGTGCTGACCACTGGCACCTTGGAAAGTGGATGCTAACCTCAGTCGACACTCCAACTTAGATGGAGTAATGGTCTTATATGTTTGTCTCCTTCACCCTGTGTGCCTTTGCTTCACAATACACCTTGGTCAACCCTCTCCATGGAACAGTCAGATCTTTGGTCCATCAGTCTCTTCAGTTTGTAAAGCAATGGGTCCCAACCTTTTAGAGCCCACAGACCACTGGGGGCAAAAACTGGAATTTTTATGGACCATATACAATTCCACCCCCACCCCTTACACATTAAAAATACAACTATGGCTGCAATCCTAAAAACACTTTCCTGGGAGTAAGATCCATTGAACACAATGGGGCTTATTTTTGAGTAGACATGGTTAAGATTGCACTCTAAATTTGATGTCAGTGGGGAGCAAACAGTGAGACATTAGAAGTGCCAGCTGCAGTTATGAGCAGTCTTTTCTCCATCCTCTCTTATATATGATAAGCCATTCTTGAGCAACCACTTCCCATGGACAACCAGAGAACCTATAGGATATAGCCACAGTTGACATTTCCGCTGTAGGAACATTTGTTTGGCAAAGTGCTAGAAGTAATAAAAAATAGAAGGAATTGGTTGAGATTTTTTTCCTCTGGAGACTTTGCAGTATTATTTAGGGCCTAGCTGAGCACCTGTGGTCCACAGACCTTGGTTTTGGAACCACTGGTCTAATGTTGTTGATGTTGTTGTTTGTTTGTTTGTTTTTGAAGAATGATTTCGGCTGCAATTCTAACCTCCACTTAGGTCAGCCTAAGCCCTGGGGTAAGTCCTGTGCTGAGCTGGGGATGTCACAAAAGTGCAGTTAAGACACTTGTGCGCCTCTCCTGGGGAGGTTAGGTCAATGCATAGGGACTGACCATTCCACACCATCACAGAAAAAGAGGCCAGCTGAGTTACGCCAGCCTAAATTTCTTAGGATAGCACCCTAAATCCCACACTGAAAATATACGATCTTATTTCTACAGAAGACCTACCGAGACTTCAGGTTGCAGGGCGTGCTGGAAGGAACCCTGAACAGTAAAACGTATGATACCATTCACAGCCGTCTCACGGTTGAGGAAGCCACCGTCTCCGTGTCCGATGGGGGTGGACTTCAAGGCATCACAATGAAGGACAGTGACGAAGAAGAAGGCTGACGTTCTGTCTCTCACATTAGGTGTTTTGTAACCTGGTCTTGCATTAACCTTTATAGTTTTGCCTTAATTTGCCCCAGTGCTGAATGTAAATCACTCCACTTCAAGGAAAGAAAACATCGGTCTCAAAGATTGGGTTTGAATTGAGGAGCAGGACACAAAGAGGGCCTTTCTGGAAACGATGGTTTGGGCATATTTTTCTCTGTCGCTTTGCTTTGCGCTGTGAGAATGCCGGCATGGAGTCTGTCCTCCACTTGTGCTTCAGTTCCCTTTTTGTTTGTACCATTGCTGTTCCTTCCTGTACCTTGGCTGAAGAGTGGGCATGCCCTGTGCAGAAGAGAAGCAAACTTTTTGTGCATCTTAAAACCGACCATCATCCTTCGAAGCTCTTCCGTGCCGTTGTTCATAGCAAGCGTACTGTCACTTGCAAGGATCACAGTCTTACTTGTACTTTCCCATAAGTTTGCTGTTGTTGGTTTGTTTCCCCCCTGCCCAATATTATGTAATTAAAAATCATGCCCTTGGTTCACAACGCTCTGATTTTGTTATCTATACAGGCAGGAGGACTTCAAGTACTGCCAGAGAAACGGACTCAAACTAAATTCCAATTGCGACGTCTTCACCCTCCTTGCAAGTTTTAAAATATCTCATCACGTTGGATGTCAGGAAGCTTGCCCTTTAGTATTTCTATGTCTCTGTGAAAACTTGCAGGCAATAAGAACCTTTTTTTTCTTTTGGTCACTTCTATATCTAGCCCACATTTGTATAAAATTCAAAAATTAAAAGATGTTTGCAATATTTGAAATTTTCTTGACCTCATCTGATTTCTTTTTCTAGAAGGGAGAACGATTGGTTGGAATTATTGCTGTCATGACTTAAAATCCTGCAACGTTTGAACTGTTTTATGTGAGCGAGGAACTGTGGGTTCCTAATGCTATTGTTTGAAAATGGATTTTATTTTTTGCAGAAGGTTTGATACAAAATGGAAAATATTAAATAAGTGGAATCTACATATTATATTCTTCCGTTCTTATAATAACGTGTTCTTTTTCATCCCTTCACATCCAGCGCAAAACTTTTCTGTCTCTTGATGACTGCCTGAATGACTCTAAAGGAATCTAGAAGAATACTGTGCAAGGAGTAGGTGGGGAGAGGGTTACTTCTGTTCCTATTGACCCTAAATGTCTGGCCTTAATTTAGCAGTGAAGTGTTTTACTCCCATGAATTCCTTCAACAATTCAGTATCTTTGTGGCTTATGCAACAGTACTTTGCAAAGACGGGTCACCCAACTTCACAGCCATTCGACAAGCATCAAAGCTTGAAGGACTGAACAGTAACAAGCTTTGAAGAGGTTTTTGGTATTGTTTTGTTTTGAAGCGTTGCCGTAAACGGTGCAGCACAAGGGCAAACAAGTTACACTTGGACGGGACTTGGCTTCTCCGAGAAGTGGCAATTACTCTGTTCCCTGAGAACACAAAATGAAGCTTTTTAGTAGGAGATAAAGGGCAAATAAAATATTCCTGGTGTTCTTGGCAGTGTTCACAAATATCATACCAGTTTCATTATTATTGTGCCAGTTTGTTCTATTTCACTGGTGATTAGACTCAGCTTTAACACTTAGGCAAAAAGCAAAGACGTAGGTTTGGTATAGTCTCAATGGCAGGCAGACTTTCTTTATTACTTACTTACTTACTTACTTATGTAGGATGCAATCCTAAACCCCAGTTATGCCAGTATAAATCCCGGCACAACCCATGCTGGGTGGGGGGGGGGGTATCCCGAAAGTACCATGAGGCACTTCCGTGCCACTCTTGGGGGGATTAGGCCAGTACACAGATATAAGCAAGCCTCCCCATACCACGGGAATCGTGACTAGGGGCACAATCCATACTATGGGGAATCCTTCCTTGCTCCAATGTAAAAACAATTTACAGTGGCGCCTCACATAAAGAACGCCTCACATAAAGTATGTTTCACGTAACAAACAAAAATTTCTCTAGGATTCTGCTTCATGTAACAAACTGCTTCACGTAAAGAACACATTTGTTGGTAGTTGGGGCAGACGCACTGGCCGGGAGCCTGTTTAAAATGCATCAGGGCTGCCTAGCGCACCTGCCCATAGTAAAAGCAACACTTCCATGCTGTGGCCGGGTGTGCGCTGGGCAGAGGGAGAGAAGAGCAGTGGAGAAGAGGGAAGCAGCTCAGGGCTAGCCAGAAGGGAGCAGGGGAAAGAGAGGCTCAGGATGGCGAGAAGGAGAAAGTGGGGAGACACTTTGAAGGTGTCTTGGATTGCAGCCTCCTAACCATGTCTACCCAGAAGTAAGCCCCATTGTGTTAAATGGGTCTTACTCCCAGGAAAGTGTCTTTAGGACTGCAGCCTAAGGGCGCAATCCAGAGTAACTATGGGGAGTCCTTGCTCCGGTGTAAGAACAATTTGCTCTGGACTGCAATATGAATTTCCCATAGGTTTTTACTAGGTGGTGCAGTAACTACGGGTACACGTAATGTCTCTTACGTGCTTTCGTAGTTACTCTGGATTGCAGGGTAAGTAGACTTCATAGGATTATGCACATTGAATGCATGTTTTGAATTCAATTGCAGTGTTTTGTCATCATTTTTACATCCAGTTAATATTTTTAAATGAATATTTTTTGTGTTGTGGAACCAATCGTCTGAGTTTCCATTATGTCCTGTGGGAAAATCCGCTTCACGTAAAGAACGTTTCACGTAACAAACATGCCTCCAGAACAAATTAAATTTGTTACGTGTGGCATCACTGTACTCTGGATTGCAATATGAATTTCCCATAGGTTTTCACTAGGTGGTGCTGTAATTACGTCGATGTAAACAACACTTACACGCTCCAGTGGTTACTGTGGATTGTAGGGTGAGTTATGCCAGCCTAAGGACACAATCCAGAGCAAATTCAGCCTGCTCTGACCTAACTGCATTCTCTTAACTATTCTGTATCCAGAGCAGAAAGTTATGCTGAATCCAGAGAGTCAGGAAGCCTGGGCTGCCCTAACTGCTCCAGAGCATGCTAAGTAATTGACACAAGGGGAAGACTTGCTCCTGAGGAGACACCCCTCAGATCACACTGAACAAGGAACAGCTGTGGTGCCTACAGTGGTGACATGACTCTGCACATCACCTGGTGCGGAAGTCTGTGCATCATCCCTGGGATGCGCGCCCCCCCTACCTGGACTGTGCAGTCACCAAAGTTGGCGCCTGCGCAGTTGTTTCTGAAGCCAACTGGCTTCAGAAAGAGTATTGCGCAGGCACCATCTCTGACACCTGCGCAGTACTTTTCTGAAGCCTTTTGGCTTCGGGGGAGACTGTGCAGGCATCAGAGTTGGTTCCTGAAGTTGGTTCACTCTTTCTGAAGCCATTCGGCTGCTGCTCCGCCTCCTGAGTGAGGCCGAATGGCTGTGCAGAGGCGCGGACTTTCTCTGCTCTAAGGAAGTCTCCTCTGAAGCTGTTCGGCATGCTCAGTGTGTTTCTGCGCAGTGCACCTCAGATGGCCGTTCAGGCCAGCTCCTCAGACAAGTGGCAGCTTCTGGCTGCTGCTCCGCCTTGGAGCAGGCCTGAATGGGGGTGCTGATGCCCCGGGCCTGCCAAAAGACAGTCAAACTCCTCCGGCACATCACCCCTTACAGAGCGCATCACCCAATGCAGCCCACACCAGCCGCACCAGTCTGGTGACGCCACTGGGTGCCTGCCTTATAAGGAGTCCCTGATGAGATGCCAGTACATTCTACAGTGAATACAAGGGGCTTCTTGGAGTGGCCTGCTGTATCCTGAGGTTTGTGGGCAGCCGTAGTTTGTTCCATATCCTGAGGTTGAGAGGAAGGGGTTGTAGCTAGGCTGGCCAAGAACTCAGATTTTTGGTCAGCACTGCCATTCTTACTCGGGCTTTATCATGGACCCCTATGGGTCTACTCATTACTATACCTGCTCCTGAGGTGGTATATCTCTGAGGAACTGGAAGAGGCATTTCTGCCTTGGAAACAGGCTCTGGATTCAGAGTAACTGCTCTGCCCTAGGCAATGCTAAACATGCCCTCAACTTGCCTCTCCCGAGCTGCTTAGGCTGCCCCAGTTAGGGCAGAGCAGGTCCACCTCTCTTAGGGCACCCTATCTTGCCTTGCTCTGCCCTAAGCCTCCTTCAGAGTAACTGGGCTGGAGCATCTTGTAGTTGCTCCAACCTAAGATAGGGCAACCTAAGGGCTCTTATGTGGACAGATTAGTTGCTCTGGATTGTCCTGTAAATTGGTTAAGATTGTGCCCTGACTTTATTTCTATCCCACCTTTCTCTCTAAAGCAGCCGTTTTCAACCACTGTGTTGTGTGTGTACATGTGCGTGCGTGTCCTGCACATGAAAGAAAAGAGAAGCTTCTGGGAAAAGGCTTCAACAAACCATCTACAAACCGTATCCCAGCCAAAATTGGTTGCATCCCAGCCGGAACTTTTTTTTTTTTTTTGCTTGTTTTAGAAGACACCACTTATATTTCAAGTTAAAATTTATTAGAAATATTTTCTTGTCTTACAAAACACTCTCAATCCAAGTTACTCTCGATCCAAGGTTTTACTGTACTTTACAAACCTTTATTCAGCATAAATACCAAACATGTGAATTCCATTTTCAACTCCTTGAAGTTACTTGTACACCAAGTGCTTTAAATAATTTCTGCTCAACATTGCAACATATATGCAATAAGGAACAATGTGTACACCTGCAGTCCAGCCAAAATGTGTTTAAACTAGTCCGTTAAACCAGTTCCGTCCCAATAAGGAGGATTTTTTTAATCCATAAAAATAAAAGCACATTTCATCACCAGTCTTTGGAATTATAACTGTAAAATCAGTGTTGGTTACAAGGCTATTTAGAGCCCAATCCTCATTGCCGTGTTAAAACATGGATTGGATGCCATCAGATCCCACCACCATATGGGACAAATGCTGAAGAAGTTGCCTTTTTACCTATGCATGTCTACTCACAAGTAAGTATCACATAAGTCTATGGAGCTTCCTCCCAGGTAAGTGTGGTTAGGATGCATCCTTAGTCAAGTCTTTCAATCCCACATAGGGCACAATGTAAGAGACATTACGTGCACCCGTAGTTATTGCACCACCTAATGAAAACCTATGGGAAATTCATATTGCAATCCAGAGTAACTTGTTCTTACTCCAGAGCAAGGACTACCCATAGTTACTCTGGGTTTTATCCATAGGCATGCTCATTCATGCAGGATGAGGCTGAGCTTGGCTGTGTTTAATGTGCTGTTGTAGCGCATCATTAAGATGTCCTACAATATGTGCTACTTGCCCCCAAATCCAGAGTAACTACAGGAGCACATAAGAGACTTAATGTGCACACGTAGTTACTGCACCACCTAGTGAAAACCTATGGGAAATTTATATTGGAATCCAGAGTAAGCTGTTCTTACACCAGAGCAAGGACTCCCTGCTCTGGATTTTGCCCATAACCTATTTTGTGGATATGCCTCTTTAGCCATTTCAAAAGCATGTCAGCTTGTTTGGTGGATCTCACATTCATAAGAAAATCTCAAATAATGAATTAACTTCCAATAGCTCTGGGATAACATCACAAACTAACCCTACAATCCAGAGTAACTATGGGAGCACGTAAGAGTCATTAAGTGCACCCGTAGTTACGGCACCTCCTAGTGAAAATCTGTGGGAAATTCACATTGCAATCCAGAGTAAATTGTTCTTACACCGGAGCAAGGACTCCCCATAGTTACTCTGGATTGCGCCCATAGAGTGTGTGCAGTGGAGCATCAGTCCTGGATTTTGTGTTCCCACACTGGCACGGCTAGATGGTGTGGGAGGTTCTGTCTCCAGAAGATAGAGAAGATGCACAGCACAAGATCATATGACATAATCACAAAGGAGGATATGTAGGACCAAAATGTAGGACAACCAAGAAAAATGTAGGACACGACAGAATAAAAGCTATTGATTGGATGTTAGTTTTTAAATACTAATGAATTTGTAGTATTCATAGTAATGAGTTTTAGTAATGATTAAAATAGTAATGAGTTTTTAATTAGTAAGGAATTTGGTGATGACTGACTAGCAGCTGGTTTGTTTCCTTGGATGTTAGTCCCACTGAGTTCTGTGGGGCCTACTCAGAAGTAAGTGTGCATAACCTTGCACCCTGTCTTGCATGAAACACACGTTAGAAAGAAACACAAACAAAAATCTGTCCAGCTACATATACAGTACTTCATACCTGAAGTATATGTAATAGTTAATTACATATACTTTTACTTAATAGTTACCCTTATTAACTATAAGTATTAATATACTTATTAATCTATCTATCTATCTATCTATCTATCTATCTATATATAAGTCACTGACTCACTCACTCACTTATCAACGCCCTGCCAAAACCGCTGGGCCCAGAAGCATGAAATTTGGGGTGGGTGTTCCTTCCGTGACGGAGGGGTGCACTAAGAACCAGTTTTTGGAAATTCCAATGGGAAGGGGGTGAAAAGGGGCGCAACAGTGTTTTCCTCCTTATACTTTGCATTGGAGAATTGACTCATCAACATTCTGCCCCAACCCCTGGACCTAGAAGCAAGAGAAATTCTGGAAGGGAGTTCCTTCTGTCACCTGAACACCCACCAAGAACCCATGTGGAGAAATTTAACCCTTCGAGAAAAGGGGTGCAACGTGTTTTTGTCCTATACTTAACATGGAAGACTGACCAACATCCAGCCGGTTTGGTGCTCGGTGCCCAGTGCTGTGGGGGGGGGGATGTTGTTCTGAGGGAGGGGTTGCATTGGGGAGGATGCTGTGCATGGAGGGTTGCACATGAGGAGATGATGCACATGGTGGTTGATGCACATTGTGAGATGGATGCTCATGGGGGAGATGATGCACATGGAGAGATGTTGCGCATGGGGGTTGTTGCGCATGGGGGTTGATGCGCATGGGGGACTGATGCACATGGGGGAATGTTGCACATGGGGGGATGTTGCACCATGTGGGGATGGCGTATAGGGAAATTTTACTCAGTGATGAGATTTGAAGAAATTAACAACCGGTTCTATGCCCCTCTGGCAGCCACTTTTAAATGGCTATTTTTAAATTTTCTATAGAGTAGGTGCGAACCTGCTGGAGCCCACCACTGATTTACTCCCGCAATGCGGGTACACTTTTCGCTAGTATGTAATAAGTCACATATTAATTGATAGTTTGTTGAGGCTTCATCTTATAAAATCCTTCCATGCTGATTGTAATGGGGTGCGGGGGCAGGTATGGGGCTGGTCACTTGTATACTGAATCCATCACCAGCATTATCTTTATTGAGTGGCTGATTGTGATTCCCGGCACTTAGCAATTCACTGGATTGTTGTACATACAGGAGACACTAACAAAAAGAAGTCTTTAATCTCGCTCTGACCTTGGAATTGGACGTGAATAGAACTGATACCCCATTAATGGGAATTATTGACAATATTACTGTTGCAAGTGATCGCTCCATCTTCAGAACATTACTAGGGAACAGATACTGTTGATTTCAATGGATTTACTTTCCTAGAAAGGAATAAAGAGGATATTGTTGAAATGGGACTATCTAGCCTCAAGTTGGGGGAAGGGGGCAGATCCCTTAAGTTTGACACATTGCAGCACAAAGATTATCAATGAATAATAAACTATAGGAGCAATCCTAAGCATGTCTTCTCAGAAGTAAGTCCCTTTCTGTTCTGTGTGTGTTTAGGATTGCAGTCTATATTTATTTTTCTTAACTATAATTAACTATACTGTATATAAAATATAAAATATATAAAACTGAAAAGTCACTGACTGACAGACTCATCAACACCCAGACAAAACCACTGGACCTAGAAAGTGAAATTTGGGGAGGGTGTTCCTTCTGTGACATGATCACCCACCAAGAACTGATGGTGAGAAATTTAAGGGATTGAAAAGGGGTGCAATGTGTTTCTGTCCTATACGTAACGATGAAGACTGATCAACATCCAGCCAATTTGCTGCCTGGTACCTGATACACTGGGAGGGAGGGTGCACAAGGGGGGATGGTGCACATGGGGATTGGTGTATGGGGGGTTGTTGTGCAGGGGGATGGTCCGCATAGTGTGCATGGGGAATTGATGCACATGGGGGTTGATGCACCTGTGGAGTTTATGCACATGTGGAATAACAAGCGAAATGTGCCCACGCTGTGGGAATAAAATACACCCTGTACACCATCCCCCATTGCATATAACATGCACAACAACCCCATGAGCATCAACCCCACATGCTCACCATCTCCCCTTGTGTACCTTCCCTCCCAGTGCATCAGCTGGAAGTTGATCAGTCAGTCTTCAATGTAAAGTCTAGGACAAAAACAGTTTGCACCCCTTTTCGGCTCCTTAAGGGTTAAAGTTCTCTAATTTAATGGTTCTTGGTGGGTGTTGATGTCATAGAAGGAACACCTTCTCCAAATTTCATGCTTCTCTGTCCCAAGGTTTTGACTGGGTGTTGATGAGTCAACTAGTCAGTGACTTTTCAGTTATATATTTATAGATAATTGTTCTTCATAAATTACAATGCTAAGCATGTCTACTGAAAAGTAAGTCCCATTATGTTCAAACAGTACTTATTCCTAGTAGGCTGTGGGTGGCGCAAGTGGCTAAGACACTGTGCCTGTTAACCAGCAGGCCAGGGTTCGAGACCCGGGTTGGCCCCACAAGACAGGGTGAGCTCCTGTCCTTAGCCCAGTTCTGCAACGCCAGCTGGATCCAATCGTATCGGCTCTGCCTTTCCATTGGACTAATTCAGTGGCGTGGAGAGGGGAGATTTGCTGCTTGGGTAACAGCCTATCCTCCATAACAATCTAACCTAGGCTTTTGTGCTTCACGTGCAGCATATGTGCCGAGCACGATACCATAGTCTTTCAAGACTGACGGAGGCCTGCTTTACTTATTCCTAGGAAAGTGGTTAGGACTGCAGTCTTATTATTATTAATTAATATTTATTCTTATTCTTATTAACTGTTTAGTCATTAAGTTCTGGCCAAATCTTTGTAACCCATGGACTGTAGCATGCCAGGCCAACCTATCCTCCATTAATATTAATAATAAATTATTCCAAATATTAATAGGGGTGGGGGCACCTGGAGTCATCTAGATGAGGTACTAGCCCACCTCATGACCAAATCCTGATGCCCAAGATTGACTCCAGTGGAAATGGGGGGACAGCTTTTCCCTCCAGGTGTCAAGGAGGAGCAGATATTGAGCAGATCTGGTGATCTTCTTCAAGCACAATCCTATGTCTACTCAAAAGTACGCCCTATTGTGTTCAGTGGATCTTACTCCCAGGAAAGTGTCTTTAAGATCGAAGCCTTCTTCGTAGTAGTAATAGTGGGAGATTTTCATACTTATGATGATGATGATGATGTCATCTAAGAGTGAAACTCGAATCCATAACACTAGTTTATAACTGTTTCATGTAATTATCACCATCACCATCACCATCATCTTCATCTTCATCTTCCTGACTCTGGTGTGGTCACATTTAACCCAAACTTGGCCCAATTCTTTTGCTACTGAACTGAGGCTTGAAGGGTGCAATCCTAAGCCTGTCTACTCAGAAGTAAGTCCCATTGTGTTCTATGGGACCTACTCTCAGGGAAGTGTGTTTAGGATTGCAACTGTGGAAACAATGTGGAACCAACTAGCCAGAAACTATGGCTGCAATCCTAAAAAACACTTTCTTGGGAGTTAGCCCCATAAAATATAATGGGACTTACTTCTGAGTAGACAGGCTTAGGATTGCAACCAGTTCCCAAAATGGCTTATTTCCTGCAGCTCCCAGTCCTTCCCAGTCCAGTAGATGGATCCTTAATTGGTAGATCATCACCAAGGGAGGAAAGGCACAATTTCTCTCCCCCACCCCACCTCCCCCCCAAAAAAACTTTACAGTGGGGCCAATCCAATTGAAAAATATGGTGAGCAGATGTCCTCTTTTTCCAGGAGCTGTCCTGGATTTTATCCTGGGGAAAAAATCCTCAATGTCTTCCTTTTCCCTGTAAGCAAGCAGCATGGAGCCTGCTTGGAAAGAATAAATCATATCGAATAAATCATGTTAATTGTTTTAAATGTAATAATAAGTAATATAGAATGCAATCCTAACCAAGTCTACTCAAAAGTTAGCCCTATTGTGTTCAATGGGTCTTACTCCCAGGAATGTGTGTTTAGGATTGCATTCATAACCCACAACCACCAATTTTTAACTTTTATTTTAGCTTTTATTTTGTGGCATTGATTGATTGATTGATTGATTGATTGATTGATTGATTGATGGAGCCTTTTCGGTTCTTTTTTTAAAAAATATGGGAAAGAATTTCATCTGCAAAGCCAAGAAGCAGGATTTTCAGGTTTGGGGACCGACTGTGTTTTTGGGTCCCAAAGGGGGGCCCGATCCCTGTGGTTGGAACCCCACCCCAAGTAAAGGCCACCTCCCCATCCCATTGAAGTGTTTTGGGGATCTCCTGGACCCTCCTCGAGAGTAAATTCGATTCAAATCCTTCACAATCTTTTCATTGAGGAGTTTCCAACGAGGAAGCCAAATGACAGCCCCAGTCTAAGAGGGTCTCCTCGGGAGTAAATCCCCTGCCTTTCAATGGGGAAGACAGTCCTGATCACTTGCACACCAAAAGCAAGGGAGGCTCCTGAGATTTCCCAGATCTGTTGCCTGCAAGCATCGTTACAATGCAAGAATCAAATGGGGGAGGGCGTTAAAATCCCCTTCCCCATTGATTTCCCCATGATGATGATGATGATGATGGTGATGATCATATCCTAGGCTGCAAGTCTAGACACACGTTATTGGGGAAGCCCCACTGAATTCAAGGAGGCTTACTGTTGAGTAGACATGCAGGTGGCAATTTTACGCACACTTTCTTGGGAGCAGGTCAGTAAGACTACAATCCTCACCATGTCTATTCAAAAGTAAGGCCCGTTGTGTTCAATGGCTGCAACCCTAAAGACACTTTCCTGGGAGTAAGACCCATTAAATACAATGGGATTTACCTTGGAGTAGACAAGGTTAGGATTGTACTCAATGTGTCCTATTGAATTGAATGGGATTTTCCTGGGAGGAAGCTCCCTTGTATTCAATTCAATTTAATGGGGCTTACTTCTGAGTAGACCTACAGGCTGCGACTGGAGGCACGTTCCTGGGAGTAAGTCCCCTTGAACTGAGTCGGGCTTACTTCTGGGTAGACATGGGTATGATTGGGCTCTCCTTATTTTGTCAAGGAAAATTTGGGACAATTCACAGCCCCACTTCCTCCCGTGTAGGGCATGTGGCTGGGCCAGTGTTGGACGGCTCTCTCCTCCCGGCCGAGCCTTTCAATAGCCCTGGTAGGGGGATCGAGGAGTCCAGCCCGGCTGCTGCCATCAGACCTTGCCGTCCAAAGGGCTACCTGGGGAAGGGAGTAAAGGAGCAGCCCCTCGCCCAGGTGGGCAGGCAGGCAGAGGGGGCCCCTGGGCTGGAACTGGCCCAGACTCCCCCCACCCCAGCTTCCCTTTTGGGGAGTCTCTTCACTGGGGAAATCAGGGGCGATCAAGAAGAGGGGGAGTCAGGGGAAGGGGAAATCAGGGGGAAGGGGATCAAGGGAAATTGGGGAGCAAGAGGGAAGGGAGTAGGGGGTGAAGGGGGAATTGGGAGAGAAGGATAGCAAGGGGAAGAAGAGACCAGGGGAAGGGATCAAGGGGAAAGGAATATTGGGGAGCAAGGGAGAGGGGAATCAGGGGGACCAGAGGGGAACAGGGGAGAAGGGGAGCAAGGAGAGGGAGAATAGGGGGAAGAGGAGATCAGGGGAAAGGATCAAGGGGAGACGGTATAAGAGGGAAGGGGAGACAAGGGGGAAGGGGGATCAAGGGGAGTGGGTATTATTAGAGACATTGGGGAGCAAGAGGAAGGGGAGATCAGGGGGAAGAGATCAAGGTGAGAGAGTATAAAGAAGAGAGTATTAGGGAGATTGGGGAGCAAGGACAAGGGAGACAAGAGGGGAATGAGGGGAGAAGGGCATCAAGGGAGATCAGGGGGAAAGGGTCAAAGGGAGAGGGTATAAGGCGGGAGGGGAGACCGGGGGAAAGGGATCAAGAGGGTATTGGAGATACTGGGGAGCAAGGGGGCAATCAGGAGAGATGAGGGGTAAGAGATCGAAGGAGGGGCGATCAAGGGAAGGGTTCAGGGGGTGGGGATCAGGGGATCAAGAAGGAGGGTGATGGGGGATCCATGGGGAGGTGATCAAGGGGAAGGGAGGAAGCTGCCTCCTCCCCCCCCCGGCTGGAGGGGGCGGCGCGGACGCCAATGGGAGGTGTGTGGGGAGGGAAAAGGGGGCGCCGCTTCCCCCCTCCCCTGCTAGAGCCTGTCGGAGGGCCCGAGCCATAGCCGTGCAGTCTGCCTTCTGCCGTCGGAAGCGAACGATCGCGGGGATCGTGGCTGCTGCTGTCGAGCCAACCCTTGCCGTCGAGAGAGGGAGGCGGAGGGGAGGAGGCGGAGGGCAGGGCGTCCATCCCCTGCCCGAGGAGCGCCATGGGCCGTGGGGATCCCCGTGGGAGGCAGCTCAAGCGGGGGTCCGTCGAGGAGGCGGCGGGGATGACGATGATGTCGGTGGAAGCGGCGTCGGGGCTGGTGCCGATCGGAACGGGGGAGTCGGAATCGACGGCCGGGGAAGGCAGCTCGTCGGGTCCGGAGGAGGGGGCGTCGGTGGCGGCTCAGTGACGGTCCCCGTCGGATCCATGGAGCGGGGCGGCTGCCCCCCGACGGCGGCGAAGAGCCGGGGCTCATCCTCCAAGCCGTTGGCCTTTTCCATCGAGCGGATCATGGCCCGGACTGAGCCCCGGACTTTTCCGCTGTTGCCCCCCGTCGGGGCCGGGGCTAAGCTGGGGGGCTCCTTGCCTTGCGTGCTGCCCTTCGTGCCTCTGGGTTCCTACGCGGAGCCGTCGGGGAAAGACCCCCGCAAGGGCCCCGCCGAGCCTCCTCCGCCGTCCGCCCCGTCGGGGCTGAGCTCCAAGCCGGCCCCCTGCAGGCTGGTGCGGCCGCGGGTGGTGGCTCACTCGTCCTTCCAGGCGCTGGGCTGCCTGGGCTACTTCGGCCGCCCGGAGCCTCCCCCTCCGTCCGCCCCGTCGGGGCTGGGGCTGCACCCCTTGGCCTCCTACCTGCTGGCCGCGCCGCTCCCGCCGCCCGCCCTGCCCGCCGCCTCCAAGCCCTGCCTGGCCGAGCGCAACCCTCCGCCGCCCGCCCCGTCGGACAAGTACGCCCCGTCCTCCGCCGCAGCCGCCGCAGCCGCCTTCAAGGATCTGGCCCACGTCCAGCTCCACACCGCGGCAGCGGCCGCAGCAGCAGCAGCGGCAGCACAACTGCTGGCCGCGGAGAAGCTGCCCCCCGCCGCCTTCAAGGCCGTCGGGGCGGACTTCGGGCGAGGCTCCCCCGGCGCCAAGCCCAAGGTCTTCACCTGCGAGGTCTGCGGCAAGGCGAGTGGCGCCCTCCCGACCCCGGCCCAGCCCCCTCCCTCTCTCCCTCCAGGGCCGTCCGCCCCGTCTAACCCGCTTCTCCTCCGCTCCGCAGGTCTTCAACGCTCACTACAACCTCACCCGCCACATGCCCGTCCACACCGGCGCCCGCCCCTTCGTCTGCAAGGTCTGCGGGAAGGGCTTCCGACAGGCCAGCACCCTCTGCAGGCACAAGATCATCCACACGCAGGTACCCCCGACAGCCTCCTCCGGCCAAGCCTCCCTCCAGGCATCCCTCCGTCCGCCTGTGTATCACTCCCTCCATCCCTCTATCTCTCTGCCCGTCGATGTGTCCCACTCTCCGTCCATCCTTCCGTCTATCCCTCCATCCGCCTGTGTATCACTCCCTCCATCTGTCTATCCCTCTGTCCCGCCGTCCATCCGTCCATCCATCTCGCCAGCCCTCCGCCCGTCGATGCGTCCCTCTCTCCGTCCATCAGTCGCTCCATCCCTTTGACCGTCCATCCTTCCTTCCCTCCGTCCCTCCCTACACCCGTCTATTCATCCCTCCATCCGTCCGTCTATCCGATGGACGCTCAGAAGGATGGAGCGACAGACGGAGAGATGGATGAAGGGAGTGATACACAGGCGGATGGACATACCGACGGATGGATGGAGGGATAAACTCTGTCCCTACACCCGGCCCTCCATCTGTCCATCCATCCTTCTGTCCGTCCGTCCTTCCACCCATCCGTCTATCCATCCCGCCATCAGTTAGTTCATCTATCTATCTATCTATCTATCTATCTATCTATCTATCTATCTATCTATCTATCTATCTATCTATCGGGCAAGGCTTTGGAACAAACGAGGTTTGTTTGTTTGTTTGTTTGTTTGTTTCTTTCTTTCTTTCTTTCTTTCTTTCTTTCTTTCTTTCTTTCTTTCTTTCTTTCAACCTAGAAGGTGGACTTTTCCATGGTGTCAGATCCTGGGAATCCAGTGGCGCTTACTTACGAGTAAAGGGGTTTGGGGAAGCCTGTTTTCCAAGGAGTAGGGAAACTCCAGCCCCCACCCCCCTTCCCTTTTAGGAAGGAAAACCAACCCTGGTCTCCCACCTGTTGGGAATCCAGAAGGGGGGAGTCAACACTGTGATGATCACAACAGTGTGATCCCAATTGTGTGAGCACCAGTTTGTGCAGCTCTGCATCAGGTGTCACCCCTCCCCAGCACAGCCTGGATGGAGTGCTTTGGAAAACAGCTCTGCTTTTTGTACCCCCCTTTCTCCCCAGGAAAAGCCCCACAAGTGCAGTCAGTGTGGGAAAGCCTTCAACAGGAGCTCCACTCTCAACACCCACACCAGGATCCACGCAGGCTACAAACCTTTCGTGTGTGAGTTCTGTGGCAAGGGCTTTCATCAGAAAGGTAAGACCCCCCCCCCCCAAAAAAAAATAATCTGGGGACAGTGGCGTAGCTAGGAGGGGGTCTGAGCGGTCAGTCTGGGAGGGAGGAGTGCAAGAGAATGGACACTTCCATGCTACCTCCAAGACTGACTGCACTGCTACACCACCATCCATGTGGTCCATTTATTTTTTTAACCCTTCCCAAATCACACATCAGACAATTATCATATCTATTAATTTAATTTTTATTTTTTATTAATGCATAAACAAAAAATTTCAATGCTCAGGCTCTGAAATGCACCCAAAACCACAATGGTGCCTGATGGAGTTTCTGCCAACCCAGGAGCACTGGGTGGGGGTTGAGATCCACTGGATCCTGCAAGACCTCTGGAAGGATCTTGGTCTGAGAAGGGCTCTCTCTGATCCATAACCTGGATAAGTTAAAATATAGAGCGGGTTTGAATATAGAGCCTGTTTAAGTTCCATACAGAAAAATCCATGCACATCCCACAGACCATCAACATACATTGATTTGAACATTTCGTTCTCATCCGAATGATGTGTGTCCAGGACTGGTTTCTATATGCTGGATTCTATATTGGTTTCCATATGATTGGATTCTATATTCTGCCCATATGGACCTGATCTGGATTCACTTCACTTAACTGCTTAAATGTTCTAGGTCATTAAAAAAAAAAGATACACAAGTGCTGGTTTTCCTTTTGTTTTTTTTAATTGTTTTTTAATTAATATATTCACCCCAAAAAGTCAACTTGGAAAGCAAGTGAATACATTTTGTTCCAAGTCGGTTGTTTTCCATCTGTTCCTAAATCCTTTTCCTAAAAATTTTTGCCTGTTGTTATTGTTGTTGTTGTGTTGTTGTTGTTTGTTTTTAATTCTGAATTAAATTATGGAATTTGTGTTGTTGTTTGTTTTTAATTGTGAGTTAAATTATGGAATTTATGTTGCTGTTTCTTTTTATCTGGGAGTTAAATTATGGAATTTAAGTTATGGAATTTATGTTGTTGTTTGTTTTTAATTGTGAATTAAATTATGGAATTTGTGTTGTTTGTTTTTAATTGTGAGTTAAATTATGGAATTTAAATTGAAGAATTTATGTTGTTGTTTGTTTTTAATTGTGACTTAAATTATCCCTACAATCCAGAGTCATTACGGGAGCATGTAAGAGATATTTACATTGACGTAGTTACAGCACCACCTAGTGAAAACCTATGGGAAATTCATATAGCAATCCAGAGTTAATTGTTCTTATGTAGGAGCAAGGACTCCCGTAGTCACTCTGGGTTGAGCCCTGTGTCTGCAATCCTAAACACACTTTCCTGGGAGCAGACCCTACTGAATACAATAGAACTTACTTCTGAGTAGACATCCTTAGGATGGCACTCTATGGAATTTAAATTATGGAATTTATGTTGTTGTTTGTTTTTAATTGTGAGTTAAATTAAGGAATTTCAAGTTAAATTATGGAATTGATTCCGGAGTGAAACAGTGTATTTGACTTATTTGGGGGCTGAGATGGTTGGGGGGAAGAGATTCATTGCAGAGCATCAGTGAGTGTTTCTTCCTCTGTGGACCCCATTATTAACCCTTTCTTTTTGGCCTGCAGGGAACTACAAGAACCACAAGCTGACCCACAGCGGGGAGAAGCAGTTCAAGTGCAATATCTGCAACAAGGCATTCCACCAGGTGTACAATCTGACCTTCCACATGCACACCCACAACGACAAGAAGCCCTTCACCTGCCCCACCTGCGGCAAAGGCTTTTGCAGGAACTTTGACCTCAAGAAACATGTCCGCAAACTGCACGACAGCAGCAGTGGCACCAGCGGGAACTGTGCCTTGGTCATGCCCCAGACCCCTGGGGAGCCAGAGCTGCTGCCCCCACCCTCCACAGTGCTCCACCACCCTTGAGCCACCTCCACGTGGACACCTCCTGCATGCACTTCCTAAGCCATTTGGTGTTTCCCCGAACACTCTTGGGCACAGCCGGCCTTGGGCCTTTGGGACTGCTGGACACAAAAAGGCCACAAGTTGGGGAAGGGTCTGCGAGAAGAGAGACTCGAGTCCCTCCTCATCTCACCTTGAGTCTCCCATCTTGAGTTGGGACAGACAGACAGACAGACAGACAGACCAGAACAAAGGACTAATGACTTTGGGTGTATTTATTGAGCTGGGTCAAGACCCAACCTGGGAAGCCTGCCTAGCATTGCCAGATCCTCATGGGTGGTGTGCTTCTGTTGAGATGCCCAGATTGTACTAGCTGGTTGGGCAAAGAGGTCCCTTCATTTTCAAGAATTTCCCCAGAAGACCACTGAGATATTCTCTGAAAGCCCTGCCCCATAGCCCCAAGAGTAGGGTTGCCATAATTCTCAGGACAGGACCCTCTGTCCCATTTGCCAGTATGTGAACACAATCCTCCCAAATCAGGATGGTCCCTGTTTTGGGGAACATATGGCAACCCTACCCATATGTCCTATATCCTGACACCATCCTTGTTCCAAGGGTTTATCTTTCTTCTCCTTGGTCCACAGATCTCCTTATGAGAAAAGGTCTGATCTTTAGTGTAAGTAAATCTCCAGTCTAGAAAATGCTGTCCATCTTTCCATTTTAGGTCCAGATGTCTCAGATTTTGAAAGGCTACTGCCAAAAATGAGAATTATCAGGAATAACCTCATCCTTGAGAAGAGTGACCCGTCTTTAAAATGATTGCTGTTATATGACTAAAAAAGCAGTTTGGAGCAAATTGTGTGTTATCCAAGAGTTGTCAACCCAGATGGACATATTATCGTTCTAGATTTTATGATCACGCTGGAGCCCAATTTATTAGCCCAATTAGTCCTATGCATGCCTGGTCGGAAGTAAGTCCCATTGTGTCCTTATGGGGCTTACTCCTAGGAAAATAAGTCCCAGATAAAATAAGATTGACATGAATGAATGCGGATAGAACATACCCTATAGGTGCCTCCCAGGTCAGACTATGACCCAATCATGATCCCTAATGGAAAGCCTCCCCATTAAAGGATGTTCCATATTTTAAAGGATTTTCCTTTCTTTTCACAAGACTATAATTTCAAATTCAGCTCTTTTTGGACTAGACTGACCCTTTTTACCTGGAGAAAGCATGATCTCTTGGTCTCAAAGACTGCTCTTCTAAATAGGACAATCTCGGATTCAAAAAAGGACAATCCTAAAAAGGACAAGGAGGTCTGAATTCTCCCAGGGAATCTCTAGCACTTTTAAGAGGGCTTTCTCTTTTCAGAAATCACCAAGAGACATTCATGCCCTTTTCAAAAAGTGTCTTGAAGAACATCTACTTGGTCCCATAAGAGCGTACCAAGAGAGGCCCTTTAAAGGGAAGGGGAGAACAGCCTTATTTTTAATCAGGATGGTCCTAAGGATGGACAGGCAATGTCTCTAAGGCTGCAATCCTATCCATACTTTCCTAGGAGTTAGCCCCATTGACTATTATTGGAATAATTCTGAGTAGACTTGTATAGGATTGGGCTTTAAGTAGAAATATCACTGGTTTACTTACAGCCAGTTCCACTGGCAGCTCAGAGCAGGTTGAAAGAAGACCCCATCCCGAAATCTTGGAGAGCCACTGTCAGGGTAGACAGTATTGATCCCAATAGACAGATCAGTGGCATAGCTAAGAGAGGGCAAGGGGGTGCATTGCCCTGGGTACCAAATGTTGAGGGGAGCCTTCCCATGGCAGACCCAAGGCAAAAAAAATAGTCTTATGAGATTAGGAGAAGCTGCATACACCATCTCCCCACAGCATCCCATTGGGTCTGGCAACCCTAGAGCATGCAACCCATTGACTGTACATAGATTCCCCCACCCCCAAATGTGTTGATGGATTTTGCCTGCTAGTTGGTTTCATTTGACCCCCAAATTCTTGGTTCCTAATTACTGGTTTCCTCCCTCATTTTCCACCACCCCCCCCCCAGCACCAACACCCTTTAACCCCCATCCTTTACTTCTGGATGGATGACATCTCTTGTGGACACAGGACTGGATTCGGTTTTGTACAGGAAACATTTCCAGTTGTATTTTTTTTAAATTATTATTAATTATTATTATTATTGCACGTGCAAAAAATAATGGATGATTTGGTGGATCTGGTGGCAAAATAAATGGGTGGATTGCCCTTTTCAAAGAGAGGAGGCCTGAGAGGCAGTGATGATGATGAAGCAGAAGGGTTTGGGGGTGGAAGAGTGGGAGGTGGATGTTGCCTTGGGGTGGGCCAGGGTCCTGCCACCTGCTAAAAGTTTAATTAAAACTTTTTAATTAACCCCTCTCTTAATTAAACTAGGGGAGTAATTAATTCAGGATTGATCAAAGCTCTGGGGCTCAATCCAAAACCAGCCAACCTTGAAATGGATTTGGATCATCCACTGGATCAATACTGGGATCCCAATACTGGATCAATACACAGATCAATATTGGATGAAATTTGAAGTGGATTCAGATCAAATCGAATTGGCTGTCTATGGCTGCAGTCCTATACAAACTTACCTGGGAGTAAATACCATTGAACTCAATGGGGCTTACTTCTGAGCAGACCTGCTTAGGATTGCGCTGTATGTGGACTGAAGTCTCCATTTCTTTTTCAAGCAAATCAAGCTGTATTCCTAGTCACACTTTTTTGGGAGTAAGTCCCATTGTCTCTAATGGGACTTACTTCTGAGTAGACCTCCAAAGACTTGGTTTTCAGGCCACACTCCTCCGCATGCTTTCCTTGGAGTAAGCTCCATTGAACATAATGGGAGTTACTTCTGAATTGATCTCCAGAGGATTTGGGATAATCATCAGGGGGAAAAGAG